>JAWPHD010000048.1:0-746652 GCA_037043455.1 Cyrtodaria siliqua
TCCAACAACCAGTAAGAATCAACACATTTTAAAAGCTATAGAACTTATATGTATAACAGATGACATTTTTCCAGTGTTTTTTAAACATGTTAAAAGATGTTTTACTGTTAAAATGAAATTATTGTCTTCTGGGTATGTCAATGAAAGTAAACAGCAGTACTGCAGAGAGTGCATACTACGTACACAATCTTAAGCCATAAAACTATTTAATACTTGCGTTTCTGGAATTCCATACTCTGAGATAGTGTTTTCAAAGAATTGTCTGGTCACTAATCTGTACACACGACCATCTCCCGAACAAAAAACACATCTTTAAAAAATCTGACTTATTTAAAACCTAGTTTTAAAATTTAATAACCAATGCATCGGATGATATACTTTTGATTCCAAAGAACTAAATGTGGATTTTCCTGGAAACTTGTGAGAAAGTGAACTAAACACAAATGTTGAAGGTAAAAATTATTAAGTTATCTGCCCCTTGCTTGGAGGGTCAAGGTCACATCCACATTTACTTTGTCAAGTTGCAATGTACCACTCATACAACTATAAGCAAAGTTTGAAAGGTCTTAGTGCATACAGATTTTAAAAAAGTGACCTAAATGCCAAAGTTGAAGGTAAAAATTATAAGGTTATCTGCCCTTTGCTTAGAGAGTCAAGGTCACATCCACATTTGCTTTGTCACGTTGCAATGTACCACCTAAGATACAACTATAAACAAAGTTTGCAAGGTCTAGTGGATACAGCTTGTGAAAAAGTGACCTAAACGCAAATGTTGAAGGTAAAAATTATTGTTATCTGCCCTTTGCTTGGAGGGTCAAGGTCATATCCACATTTGCTTTGTCACGTTGCAATGTACCACTCAAGATACAACTATAAACAAAGTGTGAAAGGTCTAGTGCATACAGTGTGTGAAAAAGTGACCTGAATGCAAAAGTTGAAGGTAACAATTATAAGGTTATCTGCCCTTTACTTCCAGGGTCAAGGTCACATCCACATTTGCTTTGTCACGTTGCAATATACCACCAAAGATACAATTATAAGCAAAGTTTGAAAGGTCTAGTGCATACAGCTTGTGAAAAAGTGACCTAAATGCAAAAGTTGAACCTAAATATTATTAAGTTATCTGCCCTTTGCTTGGAGGGTCAAGGTTACTTCCACATTTGGTTTGTCACGTTGCAATGTACCATCCAAGATACAACTATAAGCAAAGTTTGAAAGGTCTAGTGCATAAATTTTGTGAGAAAATGACCTAAACGCAAACCTTGAAAGTTGACGCCTTCGCCGCCGCCACCGCCGCCGGAAAAGCAACACCTATGTCTCTCTTTTTCTTCGAAAAGGCGAGACAAAAAACTCCCATATAAAGAGAAAAAAAGGTTTTTTTATGAGAAAAAAAAACAATTTAAAAAAAAACAAAAAAAGCTCCCATTTAAAGGAAAAAAAGGTTTCTTATGAGAAAATAACAAATGAAAAAACAAGGGTAACACTATATGCCCACAACACTTTTGTGGCGGGGCATAAAAAACAACCGAGTTTACATTTGGGATTGGGGAGGGAAGGTGGGGAGGCAAGTGGGGAGGTTTTAAAAAAAAGGGGAAAAAAATCTCAATCCCAAAATTATTAATTTAGGGTGAAGGTCACATCCCAAGGTACAACTATAAAGTTTAAAAGAAAGGTCTGGTGCATACAGTACCTCAGAAACTGATGTAAACATAAAAGTTGATTGTACAATTATTAGGTTATCTGCCCTTTGCTTGGAGGGTCCAGGTCCCTTCCACATTTGCTTTGTCAAGTTGTGATGTACCACCCAAGATACAACTATAAGCAAAGTTTGAAAGGTCTAGTGCATAGAGTTTGTGAGAAAATGACCTAAATGCAAAACTTGAACATTGATGCCTTTGATGCCTTCGCCGCCGCCGCTGCCGGAATACTGTCAGAGGTCAAACAATAAAATGGCCAGTTAAACCAATTATTCATATCCATTGTCCATATTAAAATGATTATCATTCAATTTTAAATGACAAGGTTACAATAACTGGGTTAACTGCTACACTAGCAATATTAAACATTTAAGACAAGTTAGGTATCAAGATTCAATTTTACTTTAAAAATAGAAAATATTGGTTCAGCAGTTTTATTCCAAATGGTGGGCGAATAATCATACAGGATAAACATATGAAGTTAAAGGTGCGTTTTAATGGACCTCATGATGGTCTGAATATATGATTTGTTACAGATACACAACTCTATTAAGGTTCTACAAAACACATTCATGGGTTAAACAGTTCTAGAATGAAAACCAGAATAACTAGAAAATCAAAATGTGAATTGTTTGGACTTTTAATGCAGAGATCTGAATTTGTTAAGGTCACAAATAGCCTATTTATAACTAGAACTATCACTGAATATTTTATGTCAAACAAGGGGCCATAATTATTTAATAAAGTAGGCAATCAACAATGGGTGATGTAGAGAGACATAAGGTCATCAGTTGTTATGCGTACCGGTATATGAAGTTTGGAACAACCCATTCAAAACTGTTTGAGAAATGGTAGTAACAAGATGCTCAAGTATTGCAGAGCATTACACGTCCCCTACCGGCCATTTTTTTTTAGCAACAGTGATCTTGACCATAAATGCAATCCCAAACTTGTTTTTAAGTTTCACGCCAATATCTCATTCCTAAGTAAAGTTATTGAGCGGAAACCATTGTTCTATTTTAGTAAAAGTGAACTTGACCTTGAACCCAGTGACCCCAAATGCAATCCCAAGCTTCCTTTTCAAATAAGCTACATATGTTTCATTACAATATTGCATTCCTAAGTAGTTATTGAGCGGAAACCATTTTTCTATTTTAGTAACAGCGACCTTGACCTTGATCTCAGTGACCATAATGAGACAGGTGAGTCACTCCATGTATTTTTAACAGCTTGCAGAATGGTAGAACATGGCAGGTACTCCATGTTAACAGACTGTAGAATGGCAGAACAGGGCACTCGGCGGGCACTCCATGTTAACACTGACTGTATAATGGTAAGAACAGTACACTCCGTGTTAACTAACTACAGTCAAAGCTGGTCTTACGACCACCTGTTTTAAACGCCCACCTGCTGTAAGCAACCACTTTGAGTTCCTCCCAATGATATTTGCTATTAATTTATACTGAAACAAGCGACCACCTGTCTAACGCGACCAACGACCGCATAATTTCATGCCAAATTACCGTTTTTATGATCAATATGCGACCACCATTTTTTCTTCTTCAGGTAATCAAATTCCAGAAAACTAACTAGTCAGTTCTAATAGTAACAACTGTCTTTGTAAAACAATTCAAAATATTGGTATTATTTCTTTCTTTTAACAATATGTTACGTCAATTATGCCACTTTATGGTAAACATTAAAAAAAGCCGAACTTGCTTATCACGCGACTGTCACGTGACCGTTTGTTTATAAATTTGACCCCTTGATCATCGCCTGTGGGAACGTTTGATCAGCTGACCGATTAGTTTAATATAATTGATATAATCAAAGGATTAGCAGCACCCTGTTGAAGTCTTTAATGATGTCGGTAATTAAACTGTTTGAATATGACTTGAAACAAACTATATAGACGTTGAAAATGAATGTTTGTTATAGCTAGATGGTCGGATTGAGAAAACATTTCATAACATGTTGATGTCAGAACCTGTAATAAGAGACCACCTGTATTAAGCGACCATTTTTGGTCCTTCCATTGAGCGGTCTCATAAACGAGGTTTGACTGTATAATGGGAGAACAGGGCAGGCAATCCCTATTAACAGACACAAATGGTTGAACAAGGCAGGCACTCCATGCTAACATACTGTAAAATGGTGGCACAGGGCAGGCACTCCAAGTTTCCAGCCAGTAGAATGGTGAGATTGGGCAGACACTCCATGTCAACAGACTGTAGAATGATAGAACAGGGCAGGCACTCCATGTTAACAGACTATAATGGTAGAACAGGGCATGCACACTCCATGTTAACAGACTGTAGAATGGTGGCACAGGGCAGGCACCCCAAGTTTCCAGCCTGTAGAATGGTGAGATTGGGAAGACACTCCACGTCAACATAGTACAGGACAGACACACTCCATGTTATCAGACTGCAAAATGGTAGAACAGGGCAGGCACTCCATGTTAACAGACTGAAGAATGGTAGAACAGGGCAGGTACTCCATGTTAGCAGATTGCAGAATGGTAGAACAGGGCAGGTACTCCATGTTAACATAACAGACTGTAGAATGGTAGAACAGGACAGGCACTCCATGTTAACAGACTGTAGAACGGTAGAACAGGGCAGGCACTCCATGTTAACAGACTGTAGAATGGTAGAACAGGGCAGGCACACTCCATGTTAACAGACTGAAGAATGGTATGACAGGGCAGGTACTACATGTTAACAGACTGAAGAATGGTATGACAGGGCAGTTACTCCATGTTAACAGACTGTAAAATGGTAGAACAGAGCAGGCACTCCATATTAACAGACTGTAGAATGGTAGAACAGGGCAGGCACACTCCATGTTAACAGACTGAAGAATGGTATGACAGGGCAGGTACTACATGTTAACAGACTGAAGAATGGTATGACAGGGCAGTTACTCCATGTTAACAGACTGTAAAATGGTAGAACAGAGCAGGCACTCAATATTAACAGACTGTAGAATGGAAGAACAGGGCAGGCACACTCCATGTTAACAGACTGAAGAATGGTATGACAGGGCAGGTACTACATGTTAACAGACTGAAGAATGGTATGACAGGGCAGTTACTCCATGTTAACAGACTGTAGAATGGTAGAACAGAGCAGGCACTCCATATAAACAGCCTGTAGAATAGTAGAACATAGCAGGCACTCCATGTTAACAGACTGAAGAATGGTATGACAGGGCAGGTACTACATGTTAACAGCCTGTAGAATAGTAGAACAGAGCAGATTCTCCATGTTAACAGACTGAAGAATGCTGGGATGAATGGACACTCCGTGTTTTGTTAATAATTTGAAGATGGGACAGGGTGAACACTCCATGAATTAACAGCACGTAGACTGGTGGGACATGTGGGCACTCCATGTTAACAGACTGTAGAATGGTAGGATAGGGCATGCACTTCATGTTAATCGTCAGTAGAAAGGTGGGACAGGGCGGGAACTTTATGTATTGTTAACAACTTGAAGAAGTGAGTTACGGGCAGAAACTTCATGTGAACAGCCTGTAAAATGGTGGGACCGGGCTGGCCTGTAAAATAATGAGACAGGTGAGGCACTCCCTGTATTTTTAACATCATGCAGAATGGTAGAACAGAATGAATGAATGGTGTTTTACGGCACGTCGACACATAAATAGGTCATATTGTGTGCAAAAACCGATGAAAGATGAAGAAATTAAGTAGTAATTAAAAATTAATGTAAATATATAAAGACAAAACTATTAAAAATAAGGGATGATATGGTAGTAATATAAACTTTATATGTAAATCAACAAATGCCCGTCAACGGGTATATAAACAAGTAAATATATATAAGAACACATTATAATGACCTAAATAGTCTGATCTCTTTTAGGAAATCTAAAACAAGACTAAAACCTATAGTATCAAATAACTCTTTCATAGTATTAACATTGTAGTACCTTTGACGCATAGGGTCAAAGTCTACACATTCCAACAAGATCTGTTTGACCGTTAATGGTGCAAAGCAGGGTGTACATTCTAGTAATTGCTCAGCTTGTAATAAATATGAATGAGTATAACGTGTATACCCTGCAGGTACACCATGTTAACAGCATGTATAATGGTAGAACAGGGCAGGCACTCCATGTTAACAGGCTGTAGAATGGTATAACAGGGCAGGTACTCCATGTTAACAGACTGTATAATGGTATAACAGGGCAGGCACTCCATGTTAACAGGCTGTAGAATGGTATAACAGGGCAGGCACTCCATGTTAACAGACTGTATAATGGTATAACAGGGCAGGCACTCCATGTTAACAGGCTGTATAAGGGTAGAACAGGGCAGGCACTTCATGTCAACAGACTGTATAATGGTACAACAGGGCAGGCACTCCATGTTAACAGACTGTATAATGGTAGAACAGGGCAGGCACTCCATGTTAACAGACTGTATAATGGTAGAACAGAGCAGGCACTCCATGTTAACAGACTGTAGAATGGTAGGACAGGGCAGGCACTCCATGTTAACAGGCTGTAGAATGGTAGGACAGGGCAGGCACTCCATGGTAACAGACTGTATAATGGTACAACAGGGCAGGCACTCCATGTTAACAGGCTGTATAAGGGTAGAACAGGGCAGGCACTTCATGTCAACAGACTGTATAATGGTACAACAGGGCAGGCACTCCATGTTAACAGACTGTATAATGGTAGAACAGGGCAGACACTCCATGTTAACAGACTGTATAATGGTAGAACAGGGCAGGTACACTCCGTGTTAACTGACTATAATGGTAGAACAGGGCAGGCACTCCATGTTAACAGATTGTATAATGGTACAACAGGGCAGGCACTCCATGTTAACAGACTGTATAATGGTAGAACAGGGCAGGCACTCCATGTTAACAGACTGTATAATGGTACAACAGGGCAGGTACTCCATGTTAACAGACTGTATAATGGTAGAACAGGGCAGGTACACTCCGTGTTAACTGACTATAATGGTAGAACAGGGCAGGCACTCCATGTTAACAGACTGTATAATGGTACAACAGGGCAGGCACTCCATGTTAACAAACTGTATAATGGTAGAACAGGGCAGGCACTCCATGTTAACAGACTGTATAATGGTACAACAGGGCAGGCACTCCATGTTAAGAGACCAGAATGGTATAACAGGGCAGGCACTCCATGTTAAGAGACTAGAATGGTAGAACTTGGCAGATTCTCCATGGATGATATAACAAGGAGGTACTCCATGTCAACAGACTGTAGAATGGTGGGACAAGGCAGGCACTCCATGTTAACAGACTGTAGAATGGTGGGACAAGGCAGGCACTCAATGTTTACAGCCTTTGAACGGTGAGATAGGGCAGACACCCCATGTCAACAGACTGTAGAATGATAGTACAGGGCATGCACTGCATGTTAACAGATATAATGGTAGAACCGGGCAGGCACACTCCATGTTTCCATACTTCAAAATGGTAGAACAGGGCAGGCACTCCATGTTAACCGCCTGAAGAATAATGGGACAGGACAGGTACTCCATGTTAACAGACTGTAGAATGGTAGAACAGGGCTGGCACTCCATGTTAACAGACTGTAGAATGGTAGAACAGGGCAGGCACTCTATGTTAACCTCCTGAAGAATGATGGGACAGGACTGGCACTCCATGTTAACAGCCTATTAAATGGTGGGACAGGGCAGGCACTCAATGTTAACAGCCTGTAGAATGGTGACACAGGGCAGGCACTCTATGTTAACAGCCTGTAGAATGGTGACACAGGGCAGGCACTCAATGTTAACAGTCTGTAGAATGACGGGACAGGGCTGGAACTTTAAGAATGGAGTAACGGGCAGAAACTTTATGTGAATAGCATGTAAAATGGTGGGACCAGGCTGGCACTCAATTTTAACATCCTGTAAAATAATGAGACAGGTGAGGCACTCCATGTATTTTTAACATCATGCACAATGATGGAACAGGGCAGGTACTCCCCAGCAAACACACGACGTTGGATCAACGTTGGATATAGGTTGGAAATTGGTCGCAACGACCGCGACCAAATTCAACGTTGGTACAACGTCTGATTTAAGACGTCGGCGACCTAAATCCAACGTTGTTACGACGTCAGATGTAAGATGTCAGAACAACGTTGGGAGTACGACATCATTCTGACGTTGTCATGCATGCTTATGTGAGAGGGCATGTAAATGGAGGTAATGTATAATGTTAATTTACATATTTTTAATGTGTAATGCAAGGTTATATATTGGTATATATGTTTTTCTTTATATAAGGGTGAGAAAATACATACATCTACAAAATACCTTTCAAAGGATACCTTTTTCTTTGTTTTTCTTTATATATATATGTGTTGATTTACTAATGCATTTTTTTAATTATTAATATCTTGCTGGCATGTATTATAATTAAGCAGGGTACTTAAAGGTTTATATAATTTCTGATATAAGTTAAATTATTGTGAAATGCATATTATAAGTCCAGACATTATGTTGTGTCGTTGAGAGCTTCCCTTCTTGGTACACTTAAATGGTAGAGAGACTATAAACTTGACGGGTCAATTGTGTTTGCCTGTAGTTCTAATTTTAGAACTAAACACACATAGTTATGACCTGTCTGGTTCATCGTCAGATTTCTGACGTCTTAAAAACTTCCATTTTCAACCAAAATCGAACGTCAATCCAATGTCAGAATTGTGACGTCTATTCAATGTTGCACATCCGACGTAGAAACAACATCATGATTAGGACATCAAAAAAACGTCACTTTACAACCGAAAAAAAACGTCTTTCCAACGTCATGGTGCAACGTTGTTCCAACGTAGTTCCAACATCATATGTTTGCTGGGTCCATGTTAACAGAATGTAGAATGGCAGAACAGGGCAGGCTCTCCATGTTAATAGACTGTATAAAGGTAAAACAGGGCAGGTACACTCCATGTTAACTGACTATAATGGTAGAACAGGGCAGGTACTCCATGTTAACTGACTGTAGAATGGTGCAACAGAGAAGGCACTCCATGTTTACAACCTGTAGAATGTTAGAACAGGGCAGACACTCCATGTTAACAGACTGTAGAATGGTAGAGCAGGGCAGGCAATCCATGCTAACATACTATAATGGTAGACAAGGGCAGGTACACTCCATGTTACCAGACTATAGAATGGTAGAACAGGGCAGGCACACTCCATGTTAACAGACTGTAGAATGGTGGGATAGGGCAGGCACTCCATATTGTGTTAACAACTTGCAGAATGATGGGTCAGGGTGTCACTCCATGTTATCAGCCTGTATAATGATAGGACAGGGTGGGAATCTAATGTATTCAGATTGAAAATGGTGGGCCTGGATAGACACTCCGTGGGAACTGCCTGTAAAATGGTGGGTTAGGGCAGGCCCTCCATGTTAACAGCTTATAGAATGGTGGGACAGGGCAGGCACAGCATGATAAGAGTCTGTAGAATTGTGGGACAGGACAGGGTGGACACTCCATGTGAAAAACATGTATAATTATGGTATAGGGCCAACTCTCAATGTTAACAGCCAGAAGAATGGTGGGTAAGAGCTGACAATCCATGTTAAAAGTAATTAAAATGTTGGGATAAGGCTGCACTCCATGTTAACAGCCTGTAAAACGGTGGGATAAGGCTACACTCTATGTTAACAGCCTGTAGAATGGTGGGATGATGCTACACTTCATGTTAACAGCCTGTAGAATGGTGGGATAAGGCTGCACTCCATGTTAACAGCCTGTAAAATGGTGGGATAAGGCTGCACTCCATGTTAACAGCCTGTAAAATGGTGGGATGAGGCTGCACTCCATGTTAACAGCCTGTAGAATGGTGGGATGAGGTTACACTCCATGTTAACAGCCTGCAGAATGGTGGGATGAGGCTACACTCCATGTTAACAGCCTGCAGAATGGTGGGATGAGGCTACACGCCATGTTAACAGCCTGCAGAATGGTGGGATGAGGCTACACGCCATGTTAACGGCCTGTAGAATGGTGGGATGAGGCTGCACGCCATGTTAACGGCCTGTAGAATGGTGGGATGAGGCTGCACGCCATGTTAACGGCCTGTAGAATGGTGGGATGAGGTTGCACGCCATGTTAACAGCCTGTAGAATGGTGGTATTAGGCTGCACGCCATGTTAACAGCCTGTAGAATTGTGGGATGAGGCTGCACTCCATGTTAACAGCCTGTAGAATGGTGGGATGAGACTGCACTTCATGTTAACAGCCTGTAGAATGGTGGGATGAGGCTACACTCCATGTTAACAGCCTGTAAAATAGTGGGATGAGGCTACACACCAAGTTAACAGCCTGTAGAATGGTGGGATGAGGCTACATTCCATGTTAACAGCCTGTAAAATGGTGGGATGAGGCTACACTCCATGTAAACAGCCTGTAAAATGGTGGGATGAGGCTACACGCCATGTTAACAGCCTGTAGAATGATAGTGGGATGAGGCTTCACGCCATGTTAACAGCCTGTAAAATGGTGGGATGAGGCTGCACACCATGTTAACAGCCTGTAAAATGGTGGGATGAGGCTACACTCGATGTTAACAGCCTGTAGAATGGTGGGATGAGGCTGAACTTCATGTTAACAGCCTGTAGAATGGTGGGATGAGGCTACACTCCATGTTAACAGCCTGTAAAATGGTGGGATGAGGCTACACTCCATGTTAACAGCCTGTTAAAATGGTGGATGAGGCTGCACTCCATGTTAACAGCCTGTAGAATGGTGGGATGAGGCTGCACCCCATGTTAACAGCCTGTACAATGGTGGATGAGGCTGCACTCCATGTTAACAGCCTGTAAAATGGTGGATGAGGCTGCACTCCATGTTAACAGCCTGTAAAATGGTGGGATGAGGCTGCACTCCATGTTAACAGCCTGTACAACGGTGGGATAAGGCTGCACTCCATGTTAACAGCCTGTAGAATGGTGGGATGAGGCTACATTCCATATATTGGTGGGATGAGGCTACACTCCATGTAAACAGCATGTAGAATGGTGGGATGAGGCTACAAGCCATGTGTAAACAGCCTGTAAAATGGTGGGATGAGGCTACACGCCATGTTAACAGCCTGTAGAATGATGGTGGGATGACTGCATGCCATGTTAACAGCCTGTAAAATTGTGGGATGAGGCTACACGCCATGTTAACATCCTGTAGAATGGTGGGATGAGGCTACACGCCATGTTAACAGCCTGTAGAATGGTGGGATCAGGCTGCACGCCATGTTAACAGCCTGTAGAATGGTGGGATGAGGCTACACGCCATGTTAACAGCCTGTAGAATGGTGGGATGAGACTGCACGCCATGTTAACAGCCTGTAAAATGGTGGGATAAGCCTGCACTCCATGTTAACAGCCTGTACAATGGTGGGATGAGGCTGCACTCCATGTTAACAGCCTGTAAGACAATGGGACAGGCTACACTCCTTTGCATCGGTTATAAATAACTATGTAATATTCTAATGTATTTGAAACAAAGTGGTAAATACATCCACTGATTAGGGATTGTAGAACAAGTCATGGCAGCCATGTATTGTTAACATCATGTAGAATGGTAGAAAAGGGCAGACACTCCATGTTAACATCATGTAGAATGGTAGAAAAGGGCAGACACTCCATGTTAACAGACTATAATGGTAGAAGAGTGCAGGTACTCCATGTTAACAGACTGCAGAATGGCGGAACAGGCCAGGTTCTCCATGTTAACAGACTGTATAATGGTAGAACAGAGCAGGCACTGCAGGTACAGAAGAGCCTTATTTAAATACCAGGTGTACAGAAGAGCCTGGTTTAAATACCAAGTGTACAGAAGAGCCTCGTTTAAATACCAGGTGAACAGAAGAAACTGGTTTAAATAACAGGTGGACAAAAGAGCCTCATTTAAATACGAGGCATATAGAAGAACCTGATTTAAATACCAGGTGTACAGAAGTGCCGCGTTTAAATACCAGGTGTACATAATAGCCTTGTTTAAATATCGGGTGTACAGAAGACTCATTTAAATACCCCATACCAGGTGTACTTAAGAGCCTGGATTAGATACCAGGTGTACATAAATGCCTCATTTAAATATCAGGTGTACATAAGTGCCTCATTTCAGTAAAAGGTGTACAGAAGAGCCTCGTTTAAATGCCAGGTGTATATGAGATCCTCATTTAAATACCAGGTGTAGAGAAGAGCCTGTTTAAATACCAGGTGTGCAGAAGAGGATGGTTTAAATACCGGGAATACAGAAAAGTTTTGTTTAAATATCAGGTGTACAAAATAGCCTCGTTTACATAATAGTCTTGTTTAAATACCAGGTGTACAGAAGAGCGTTGTTTAAATACCAGGTGTGCAAAAGTGCCTGGTTTAAATACCAGGTGTTCAGAAGAACCTCGTTTAAATAGCATGTGTACAGAAGAGCCTCGTTTAGATACCACGTGTACAAAAGAGCCTCGTTTAGATACCAGGTGTACATAAGAGGCTCGTTTCTAATACCAAGCATACAGAGGAGCCTGGTTTTAAAACCAGGGGTACAGAAGAGCCTGGTTAAAATACCAAGTCTACAGAAGAGCCTGCTTTAAAAAGCAGGTGTTCGGAAGATACTCATTTAAACACACACTTCCACAGAAGAGCCTGGTTTAAATACCAGGCGTACAGAAGAACCTGGTTTAAATAACAGGTGTACAAATGAGCCTGCTTTAAATACCAGGTGTACAAAAGAGCCTCGTTCAAATACCAGGCATGCAGAAGAGCCTAGTTTAAATACCAGGTGTACAGAAGAGCCTCGTTTAAATACCAGGTGTACAGAAAAGCCTGGTTTAAATACCAGGTGTACAGAAGAGCCTCGTTTAAATACCAGGTGTATATGAGAGACTCATTTAAATACCAGGTGTAGAGAAGAGCTTGTTTAAATACCAGGTGTGCAGAAGAGGATGGTTTAAATACCGGGAATACAGAAAAGTTTTGTTTAAATATCAGGTGTACAAAGAGGCCTCGTTTAAATACCATGTGTACTTAATAGTCTTGTTTAAATGCCAGGTGTACAGAAAAGCCTGGTTTAAATACCAGGTGTACAGAAAAGCCTGGTTTAAATACCAGGTGTACAGAAAAGCCTGGTTTAAATACCAGGTGTACAGAAAAGCCTGGTTTAAATACCAGGTGTACAGAAAAGCCTGGTTTAAATACCAGGTGTACAGAAAAGCCTGGTTTAAATACCAGGTGTACAGAAAAGCCTGGTTTAAAAACCAGGTGTACAGAAAAGCCTGGTTTAAATACCAGGTGTACAGAAGAGCGTTGTTTAAATACCAGGTGTGCAGAAGAGCCTGGTTTAAATACCAGGTGTACAGAAAAGCCTGGTTTAAATACCAGGTGTACAGAAAAGCCTGGTTTAAATACCAGGTGTACAGAAAAGCCTGGTTTAAATACCAGGTGTACAGAAAAGCCTGGTTTAAATACCAGGTGTACAGAAAAGCCTGGTTTAAATACCAGGTGTACAGAAAAGCCTGGTTTAAAAACCAGGTGTACAGAAAAGCCTGGTTTAAATACCAGGTGTACAGAAGAGCGTTGTTTAAATACCAGGTGTACAGAAGAGCGTTGTTTAAATACCAGGTGTGCAGAAGAGCCTGGTTTAAATACCAGGTGTACAGAAAAGCCTGGTTTAAATACCAGGTGTACAGAAGAGCGTTGTTTAAATACCAGGTGTGCAGAAGAGCCTGGTTTAAATACCAGGTGTACAGAAAAGCCTGGTTTAAATACCAGGTGTGCAAAAGTGCCTGGTTTAAATACCAGGTGTACAGAAGAACCTCGTTTAAATAGCATGTATACAGAAGAGCCTCGTTTAAATGCCACGTGTACAAAACAGCCTCGTTTAGATACCAGGTGTACATAAGAGGCTCGTTCAAATACCAAGCATATAGAGGAGCCTGGTTTAAATACCAGGTCTACAGAAGAGTCTGCTTTAAAAAGCAGTGTTCGGAAGAGACTCATTTAAACACACACTTCCGCAGAAGAGCCTGGTTTAAATACCAGGCGTACAGAAGAACTAGCTTTAAATAACAGGTGTACAAATGAGCCTGTTTTAAATACCAGGTGTACAAAAGAGCCTCGTTCAAATACCGGGCATGCAGAAGAGCCTAGTTTAAATACCAGGTGTACAGAAGAGCCCGGTTTAAAAACCAGGTGTACAGAAAAGTCTCGTTTAAATACCAGGTGTACAGAGGAGCCTGGTTTAAATTACAGGTGTTCAGACTAGCATCATTTAAATACCAGGTGTACAGAAGTACCTGGTTTCAAAACCAGATGTACAAAAGTGCCTCATTTGAATACCAGGTACACATAAGAGTAAGTACCAGGTGTACAGAGCGTATCGTATAAATACCAGGTGTACAGAAGTGCATCATTTAAATACCAGGTGTACAAAAGTGCCTTGTTTAAATACCAGGTGTACAGAAGAACCTGGTTTAAATATCAGGAGTACAGAATAGCCTCGTTTAAATGCCAGGTGTATATGAGAGCCTCATTTAAATACCAGATGTACAGAAGAGCCTCGTTTAAATATCAGGAGTGCAAAACAGCCTGGTTTAAATACTGGGTGTACAGAAGAGCCTGGTTTAAATACCAGGTGTACAGAAAAGCCTGGTTAAAATATCAGGAGTACAGAAGAGCCTGGTTTAAAGATCAGGTGTACGAAAGAGCCTCATTTAAACACACAGTTCCACAGAAGAGCCTGGTTTAAATACCGGGTGTACAGAAAAGCCTGGTTTAAATAACAGGTGTACATATGAGCCTTATTTAAAAATCAGGTGTACAGAAGAGCATCATTTAAATACCAGTTGTAGAGAAGAACCTGGTTTAAATACCATGTGTACAGAAGAGCCTGGTTTAAATACCATGTATACAGAAGAGCCTGGTTTAAATATCAGGAGTATAGAAGAGCCTGGTTTAAAGATCAGGTGTACGTAAGAGCCTGGTTTAAATACCAATTTTACATAAGTGCCTCATTTAAATACCAGGTGTACATATGAGACTGGTTTAAGTAAAAGGTGTACAGAAGTGCCTCGTTTAAATGCCGGATGTATATGAGAGCCTCATTTAAATACCAGGTGTAGAGAAGAGCTTGTTTAAATACCAGGTGTGCAGAAGTGCCTGGTTCAAATACCTGGAATACAGATAGCTTCGTTTAAATACCAGATGTACAAAAACGCCTAGTTTAAATACCAGGTGTACATAATAGCCTTGTTTAAATAAAAGGTGTACAGAAGAGCTTGTTTTAATATCAGGTGTACAGAAGAGCCTCGTTTAAATGCCAGGTGTACAGAAGAGCTTGTTTAAATAGCAGGTGTACACAAGGCCTTGTTTAAAAATCAGGTGTACACAGAAGCATCATTTAAATACCACTTGTACAGAAGAACCTGGTTTAAATACCATGTGTACAGAAGAGCCTGGTTTAAATATCAGGAGTACAGAAGAGCCTGGTTTAAATACCAGGTTTGCATAAGAGACGTGTTTAAATACCAGGTGTACATAAGACCTCATTTAAATACCAGGTGTACATATGAGCCTGGTTTAAGTAAAAGGTGTACAGAAGAGCCTCGTTTAAATGCCAGGTGTATATGAGAGTCTCATTTAAATACCAGGTGTAGAGAAGAGCCTCGTTTAAATACCAGGTGTACATATAAGCCTAGTTTAAATACCAGGTGTACACAATTGCCTCATTTAAATACCAGGTGAACATAAGAGCCTCGTTTAAATACCAGGTATACATAAGAGCCTGGTTAAAATAAAAGGTGTACAGGAGCCTCGTTTAAATACCAGGTGTAGAGAAGTCTTGTTTGAATACCAGGTGTACAGGAGAGCCTCGTTTAAATACTAGGAGTACAGAAGATCATGGTTTAAATACCATTATACAGAATAGCCTCGTTTAAATACTAGGTGTACAGAAGAGCCTGGTTTAAATATCAGGTGTACAGAAGTGCCTGGTTTAAGTATCAGGTGTATAGAAGATCCTCGTTTAAATACCAGGTGTAGAGAAGAGCCTCGTTTAAATACCAGGTGTACAGAGGAGCCTGGTTTAAATACCAGGTGTAGAGAAGAGCCTCGTTTAAATACCAGGTGTATAGAAGAGCCTCGTTTAAATACCAGGTGTATATAAGAACCTGTTTAAATACCTGGGCCTTGTTTTATTAAACATCTTACGATAAGTCTCAACTTTTAAAATCATTCACTTTTTTCACCTAAGCATTCAATGTAGACAAGTATGTGTGAACGTAGTGCAGAAATATCACATGTATAAGAAAATGAAATGAAATCACCTTTATTTGAAAAGTGTAATTTATAGTGAAGCATTTAAGAAATTGATTTACGATCAAAATGGTCGTAAGCTGTTTCATAAAATGGGACCCAGGTGTACATAAGTGCCTGGTTTAAATAAAAGGTGTACATATTAGCCTCATTCAAATACAAGGTGTACATGAGAGCCTTATTCAAATACCAGGTGTAGAGAAGAGCTTGTTTAAATACCAGGTGTACAGAAGAGCCTGGTTTAAGTAACAGGTGATAACAGCCTTCTTTAAAAATCAGGTGTACAAAGAGCATCATTTAAATCCAGGTGTACAGAATAACCTGGTTTAAATACCAGGTGTGCACACGAGCCTGGTTTAAATACCAGGTGTACAAAAGAGCCTTGTTTAAATACCAGGTGTACAGAAGAGCCTTGTTTAAATAAAAGATGTACAGAAGAGCCTCGTTTAAATACCGGGTATATATATAAGCCTGGTTTAAATATCAGGTGTACACAATTGCCTCATTTAAATACCAGGTGAACATAAGAGCCTCGTTTGAATACCAGGTATATATAAGAGCCTGGTTTAAATAAAAGGTGTACAGGAGCCTCGTTTAAATACCAGGTGTAGAGAAGAGTCTCGTTTGAATACC
This sequence comes from Cyrtodaria siliqua, assembly GCA_037043455.1. Lineage (NCBI taxonomy): Eukaryota > Metazoa > Mollusca > Bivalvia > Adapedonta > Hiatellidae > Cyrtodaria > Cyrtodaria siliqua. Next base: position 16,664 of record JAWPHD010000048.1, read on the forward strand.
AGGTGTACAGAAGAGCCTCGTTTAAATACTAGGTGTACAGAAGAGCACGGTTTAAATACCGGTATACAGAATAGCCTCGTTTAAATACCAGGTGTACAGAAGAGCCTGGTTTAAATGTCAGGTGTACAGAAAACCCTGGTTTAAATACCAGGTGTACAGAAGTGCCTGGTTTAAGTATCAGGTGTATAGAAGATCCTCGTTTAAATACCAGGTGTGCAGAGGAGCCTGGTTTAAATACCAGGTGTAGAGATGAGCCTCGTTTAAATACCAGGTGTATAGAAGAGCCTTGTTTAAATACCAGGTGTATATAAGAACCTCGTTTAAATACCTGGGCCTAGTTTTATTAAACATTTTACGATAAGTCTCAACTTTTAAAATCATTCACTTTTTTCACCTAAGCATTCAATGTAGACAAGTATGTACAGAAATATCACATGTATAAGAAAATGAAATGAAATCATCTTTATTTGAAAAGTGTAATTTATAGCGAAGCATTTAAGAAATTGATTTACGATCAAAATGGTCGTAAGTTGTTTCATAAAACGGGACCCAGGTGTACATAAGTGCCTGGTTTAAATAAAAGGTGTACATATTAGCCTCGTTTAAATACAAGGTGTACATAAGAGCCTGGTTTAAACCAGGTGTACAGAAGAGCCTCATTTAAATACCAGATGTATAGAAGAGCCTGGTTTAAATACCAGGTGTAAAGAAGAGCCTGGTTTAAATACCAGGTGTACAGAAAAGCCTCGTTTAAATACCAGGTGTATAGAAGAGCCTGGTTTAAATACCAGGTGTACAGATAAGCCTCATTTAAATATCAGCTGTGCAGAAGAGGCAAGCTTAAATACCAGTTGCACAGAAGAGACTCGTTTAAATACCAGGTGTATATAAGACCTCATTTAAATACCAGGTGTACAGAATAGCCTCTTTTAAATAACAGGTATGCAGAAGATCCTGTTTCAAATATCAGGTATACAGAAGAGCCTGTTTAAATACCAGGTGTACATAAGACCTGGTTTAAATACCGGGTGTACTGAGCGCCTCGTTTAAATACCAGGTGTACATAAAGAGTCTGGTTTAATACCAGGTGTACAGAAGAGCCTCATTTGAATACCAGGTGTACATAAGATCTGGTTTAATACCAGGTGTACAGAAGAGCCTCATTCAAATACCAGGTGTACATAAAGAGCCTGGTTTAATACCAGGTGTACATAAGAGACTGGTTTAATACCAGATGTACATAAGAGCCTGGTTTAATAGCAGGTGTACATAAGAGCCTGGTTTAATACCAGGTGTACATAAGATCCTTTTTTAATACCAGGTGTACATAAGAGCCTGGTTTAATACCAGGTGTACATAAGAGACTGGTTTAATACCAGGTGTACAGAAGAGCCTGGTTTAATACCGGGTGTACATAAGAGCCTGGTTTAAATGCATGGTAAGTTATAACTGGATGATCAGTGCTATTGGAAAATTATGGTTTTAAATGTATCTATATAGGTGAGTGGCATTTGAACTGATCAATGACATTAGAATTGCGAATATTCTCCATAAATAGATGACCTTACATGAGTGCTCATTTATTATTGAATTTATTAAACAATTTGGCAAGAATGATATGATGTGACGGCTTGCCGAGCATCGCATCATTTTTGCTGATGAGTTTAATAAATTCAATAATAAATTAGCACAAATGTGAGATTCTATTTATTACATAACTTATAATGTCACATTACGTTAGAAAACGTCCATTAACGTGACGTCCATTAACGTGACGTCCATGACGTCATTAACGTTATGTTATACCACTAGTGGAATATTGAATGGTGTTATTACACTCCCACACTGCATGTTATGTGATAAATGGTAATACTGAATCACAAACAGCGTTATGTAAAAAGAGTATTTTTAGCTCTTCTGGTTCAAAGTTTTACCAGTAGTCAAAACAGTATTATGCTTGTAGTGCATGCTTCTGTAAAACAAAACTGTTTATTTATAATAGACCAGTCTGTTGATATCAAATTTAATCTTAGAACCTTTTAAATCTCTTGTAAATTAAGTTACAAAAACATAATACACTGAGGCTTAATAGAATATACTGATTTGCATTTTGACAAGTCATGGAGGACAAGAAACAATTTTACAGCGCACGAGTTCAGGTAAACCCCAAGTTTTAGTTTTAAACTCTATTGACTGCATATACATTGAGGATTTTTTTAATGTGAAAATTTGCGCATTGTCAATTTGTGCAACATGTAATTGAAAATCTTTGTTCTAGACTTGTTACAACAAAATTAAATTTTGCTAGACTGAAAACTTAACATATTAAAACCAATGTAACATTATCAACAGATGCAATACAAGTGTAATTCAAAGTCATTATTTTAATCTAGCAGACAAAACAAATATTGCAAGACTCAATTTACAATAATTGTTTACTCAAGGACTTTAAAAATGCCTCACTGAAAATAAACAAAGATTATATCATATTGTAATATCTTATTTCTGTTGCAGTATAAATCATTTCATTTCCACTTCCGCTTCACATAGCACAACATTGATTATTGTGAAAAACTTTTGAATAGGTGATACACAACGCCTATCATAATCTACATAATCAATAAGCATGTATAGAAGTAAATAGCTTCAAAATACATTTCTAAGTCTCTCAAAACTACTCTCTCCCGTGCGTATACCCAAAACACTCCAGGTACGCCCTTGTCTACTGATGTATTATGAAAGTTATTTAAATGTCTGTTCTAACCTAGCAACAACAGAAATGTGTTGCTAGACTGGATAAACAATACTGGACTTCTGCTAGACTGGATAAACAATACTGGACTTCTGCTAGACTGGATAAACAATACTGAACTTCGGAAGCAGTATATGTTACTTATAAGCAGTTATGCTGCTATCTAAATATTGCCAACTGATGCAATACCAATGTTTTTCAAAATCGTTATTCTAGTCTGGCAACAACAAAATCATAATATACAATAATGCATTGTTAAACTCCACTTTTTATTTAAAATATATTTCCAGATTAAATCAATAAAAAATTACCTAATTATAAAATAGTGAGACTTTTTCTTACAATTGGCTGATTTTCATTTCTAAGTTGATTTTCTATAGCTTTCATTTAAATATTGACTACGTGATACCTACCAACAGTATCCAATGGTGACAATAAACAGTCATTTTGATGTAGTTTACCTTAGTGCCTACATTACCTTCCAGTTTTAAAACCCTAATCCCTGTATTGCCAAACAGTCCATTAAGGCTATAGAACCAGGTCACCCATAGCCAATATTTAAAGCCTTCAAACAACTTCGAAACAATTGAATTGAATAGGATTTTACGATGCACCAACACATGACATGTTATATGGCGCCTAACAGGAAGAACATGGCAGGAGGCTCATCCTCCATTTACATCAAAATAAAATATGGAGAATGGGCCTAGAACCTTCTAACCTGCAGAACTAATTTACGATGGAGCACGTTTGCATACGCGGTGTCATGATGAAGACCTTGAATGAGCATGATACAAAATGACGAAATGAACAGGAAAGTGGGTCTTGTCTGGTAACAACAAAAACATAATATACAAACTCCGTTTTTTATTTAAATTATATTTCCACTGATTAAATCAATAAAAATGATCTAATTGTAAAATATTGAGACTTTTTCTTACAATTTACTGATTTTCATTTCTAAGTTGATTTTCTATAGCTTTCAATTAAATATTGACTATGTGATACCTACCAACAGTATCCAATGGTGACAATAAACAGTCATTTTGATGTAGTTTACCTTAGTGCCTACATTACCTTCCAGTTTTAAAACCCTAATCCATGTATTGCCAAACAGTCCATCAAGGCTATAGAACCAGGTCACCCATAGCCAATATTTAAAGCCTTTAAACAACTTTGAAACAATTGAATTGAATTGGGTTTTACGCTGCACCAACACAAGACATGTTATATGGCGCCTTACAGGAAGAACATAGCAGGCCCATCCTCCATTTACATCAAAATAAAATATGGAGGATGGGGCTAGAACCTTCTAACCTGCAGAACCTGCAGATTTGCAGTGGTTGTATTCTGGCAACCACATATAGAAACTTCAAAAAGAAAAACTGCTCAAAAAGTTTACAACATCAATTTCAACAAATAACTATAACTAGACACAATTTACAAACAGCAGTTTTATAAGAAGTTAATAATGCTGTATTTGAAATTATTTTAACATTGTCAATTGCTCTATATGAATGTTATTTAACCTATGTATTCTAGTCTAGCAATGACACAACTAAATATAACTAGACACAATTTACAAACAGCATTTTTTATAAGAAGTTATGCTAGCTGTAATTAGAATTATTTTAATGTTGTGAGTTGATTCTATATGAATGTTATTCCACATATTGCAGGGCAGGAACATTTGTTTCTGAGTTACTCGTCCTACGTAGTATTTGAATGGTCAAATTGATAAATTGTTAAATAATTTATCTGACTTTCTACTTGTTCTGCATCAATGAGCACTCATCATGGTGAGCGGATGAGTGGCATTTTCGTGCCCTGCTATTTATTCTGGTCTACCGTATTTTACCGTGTATAGTGCACAGCCATGTATAGTGCGCACCCCCTTCTCAGATGTCCGTATTGTCTATCTGTCGGTTAAATCAAAGGTTTAACCCGCCCTCAAAAATATCAATAGGGTCTCGCTTACATTAGCAGTTTCTGCAGTTTGCAAAATGTGTGAAATTATAAACAATTTATAGAATAGTGGATAACAGCAAAAAAAAGGGAAAAAAGTTCACCATTATTAACATTTTGCAACTAACATGCAATATGTTTATAATACACTTTATTAATTTATAAGCTGAATTAAGTCATAAATAAATAGTATAAAGCGAGTAAGTAATGAAAAAGTAAGTATTATTTATCGGTATTCACTATTCTATGTTCGACATCAGTGCTTTTCTCCCGTTCTGGCATCAACTTTCTGCACTTGAAATGCAAGAAAAAAAGTTGTTTTATTGTTTCCTTTCGGAAGGTGTAAAACAGGTAAAAAAACTTCGTACTATACACGGTAAAATAAGGTAGTAACTAAATATAACTAAAATATAACAGCATTTTTTTTTTATGACGTTATGTTGTAATTGTAATCATTTTAACACTGTCAATTGACTCTAATTGATGAATACAATTCAACCTCTACATTATGTCTAGTAATGAAACAATTAAATATTACTTTCTAATGGATGAATACAATTCATCCTCTACATTATGTCTAGTAATGAAACAATTAAATATTACTTTCTAATGGATGAATACAATTCAACCTCTACATTATGTCTAGTAATGAAACAATTAAATATTACTTTCTAATGGATGAATACAATTCAACCTCTATATTATGTCTAGTAATGACACAATTAAATATTACTTTCTAACGGATGAATACAATCAACCTCTACATTATGTCTAGTAACGAAACAATTAAATATTACTTTCTAATGGATGAATACAATTCAACCTCTATATTATGTCTAGTAACGAAACAATTAAATATTACTTTCTAATGGATGAATACAATTCAACCTCTATATTATGTCTAGTAATGAAACAATTAAATATTACTTTCTAATGGATGAATACAATTCAACCTCTATATTACGTCTAGTAACGAAACAATTAAATATTATTTTCTAATGGATGAATACAATTCAACCTCTATATTATGTCTAGTAATGAAACAATTAAATATTACTTTCTAATGGATGAATACAATTCAACCTCTATATTATGTCTAGTAATGAAACAATTAAATATTACTTTCTAATGGATGAATACAATTCAACCTCTACATTATGTCTAGCAATGACACAATTAAATATTACTTTCTAATGGATGAATAAAATTCAACCTCTACATTATGTCTAGTAATGACACAATTAAATATTACTTTCTAATGGATGAATACAATTCAACCTCTAAATTATGTCTAGTAATGAAACAATTAAATATTATTTTCTAATGGATGAATACAATTCAACCTCTACATTATGTCTAGTAATGACACAATTAAATATTACTTTCTAATGGATGAATACAATTCAACCTCTACATTATGTCTAGTAATGACACAATTAAATATTACTTTCTAATGGATGAATACAATTCAACCTCTAAATTATGTCTAGTAATGACACAATTAAATATTACTTTCTAATGGATGAATACAATTCAACCTCTACATTATGTCTAGTAATGAAACAATTAAATATTACTTTCTAATGGATGAATACAATTCAACCTCTACATTATGTCTAGTAATGACACAATTAAATATTACTTTCTAATGGATGAATACAATTCAACCTCTACATTATGTCTAGTAATGACACAATTAAATATTACTTTCTAATGGATGAATACAATTCAACCTCTAAATTATGTCTAGTAATGAAACAATTAAATATTATTTTCTAATGGATGAATACAATTCAACCTCTACATTATGTCTAGTAATGACACAATTAAATATTACTTTCTAATGGATGAATACAATTCAACCTCTACATTATGTCTAGTAACGAAACAAATAAATATTACTTTCTAATGGATGAATACAATTCAACCTCTACATTATGTCTAGTAACGACACAATTAAATATTACTTTCTAATGGATGAGTACAATTCAACCTCTACATTATGTCTAGTAATGAAACAATTAAAAATTACTTTCTAATGGATGAATACAATTCAACCTCTATATTATGTCTAGTAATGAAACAATTAAATATTATTTTCTAATGGATGAATACAATTCAACCTCTACATTATGTCTAGTAATGAAACAATTAAATATTACTTTCTAATGGATGAATACAATTCAACCTCTACATTATGTCTAGTAATGAAACAATTAAATATTACTTTCTAATGGATGAATACAATTCAACCTTTACATTATGTCTAGTAATGAAACAATTAAATATTACTTTCTAATGGACGAATACAATTCAACCTCTATATTATGTCTAGTAATGAAACAATTAAATATTACTTTCTAATGGATGAATACAATTCAACCTCTACATTATGTCTAGTAATGAAACAATTAAATATTACTTTCTAATGGATGAATACAATTCAACCTCTATATTATGTCTAGTAATGAAACAATTAAATATTATTTTCTAATGGATGAATACAATTCAACCTCTACATTAGGTCTAGTAATGAAACAATTAAATATTACATTCTAATGGATGAATACAATTCAACCTCTAAATTATGTCTAGTAATAAAACAATTAAATATTATTTTCTAATGGATGAATACAATTCAACCTCTACATTATGTCTAGCTATGAACTGAATTGGGGTTTTAAGGCGCACCAACACATTACAGGTTATATGGCGCCTAACAGGCATGAACATGCCAGGCTCATCCTCCATGTACATCGAGATAAAATATGGAAAATGGGCCTAGAATCTTCTCACCCTGAACTGCAGAGTTGCTGCAAATTCTATCGTAGAAACTCCATTTACGCTGGAGCCACAATTATTGTTTTTCTGACACTGCTCTTTTGATGTGAGCGAGATTGCACCTGAAACAATGCAGGGATCATGATGAAGACCTTTAATGAACATGAACAAAAAATGATAAAATGAACATGAATTTGGGGAGATCCTACCCCTCTGCCTACCCCTCCAAAGGGATCTGAAGTGGCCCTATTCTTTGCCCATTGACCAAACGGGGGCCTCCGGGAACCACACGGGGCAGTAATGAAACAATTAAATATTACTTTCTAATGAATGAATACAATTCAACCTCTACACTACTCAACTTTTATAATCGGTCACTTTTCAAAGAATTATATATATTTTAATAATTCATATTTTCATTTGAAATTTTAACTATCGTTGTTTAACAAATATCGCTGGCGATTTATAAAACTTAATCTACATTGTTTGGACTAAAACCTTGTCGATAACTTTAAAAATTATTGGTATGTCTTTCGGTGATTTCCAGCTTTTAGTATTAGAGGTATTTTCAAAAAATCTGGGTGACCGATTATAAAAGTTGGGTAGTGTATATCATGTCTAGTAATGAAACAATTAAATATTACTTTCTAATGGATGAATACAATTCAACCTCTATATTATGTCTAGTAACGAAACAATTAAATATTACTTTCTAATGGATGAATACAATTCAACCTCTATATTATGTCTAGTAATGACACAATTAAATATTACTTTCTAATGGATGAATACAATTCAACCTCTATATTATGTCTAGTAATGAAACAATTAAATATTACTTTCTAATGGATGAATACAATTCAACCTCTATATTATGTCTAGTAATGAAACAAGAGGCCCAAGTGGGCCTGTAGATGCTCTACTGGTATGATGTGATTCAAAAACATAAACATGATAGAGGCCAACCCAAGAAACATGTTTCTTATATATAACTCTATGTTAACTTTGCGTTATCATGGTGGCCATTTTGAATATTTGACAACATCGAAAAACACAAACTTGAACGAGGCCAACAACGGGAACATGTATATGATATTTAACTAGAATGAAATAAGTGGTAATATGTCGTTTGATAAATGTCCTTAAATTTGACCTAAGTTAGCCATGGTGGCCATCATGGATGACTAGAGGCCCCAAAAACACAAATCTGAAGGGGACTAACCCAAAGATCATTGTGATTAAGTTTCATCAAAATCCTTCAAGTCGTTTCAGAGATGATGTCATTTTGAACGTTTTCCTATATAACTCTATGTAAACTTTGGGTCGCTGTGGTGGCCATTTTGATTATTCGACGACAACCAAAAACACAAACTTGATAGAGGCTAACCAAAGGAACATGATTATGATATTTCACAAGAATGGAATAAGTGGTTTCGGAGACGTTGTTTGCAATTTCCTTAAATTTGACCTAATTTTAGCCATCTTGGATGCCTGGCAGCCGCAAAAAACATAATTCTGAGGGGAACTATCCTAAAGATCATTGTAATTAAGTTTCATCAAAATCCTTCAAGCGGTTTCAGAGAAGATTTATTTTTAGCCTTTTCCTATATAACTCTTATGTAAACTTTGGATTGCCGTGGTGGCCATTTCGATTATTCGACGATAACGAAAAACACAATCTAGATAGAGACTAACTCAAGGAACATGTTTATGGTATTTCACAAGAATGGAATAAGTGGTTTCCGAGGAAATGTTGTTTGAAAATTCCTTAAATTTGACCTAGTTTTAGCCATGGCAGCCATCTTGGATGACTGGTGGCCATGAAAAACATAAAACTGAGAGGGGTACTCCTAAGAAACACTGAGATGATGTTTCATCAAAATCCTTCAAGCGGTTTCAGAGATGTTGATTTTATAAAATTGCTAACAGACGGACAGACAGACAGATGGAAGACAGACGAAAAGTGATCCCATCAGCTCACCTGGCCTTTGGCCAGTAATGCTAAAAATTAAATATTACTTTCTAATGGATGAATACAATTCAACCTCTACATTATGTCTAGTAATGAAACAATTAAATATTACTTTCTAATGGATGAATACAATACAACCTCTACATTATGTCTAGTAATGAAACAATTAAATATTACTTTCTAATGGATGAATACAATTCAACCTCTACATTATGTCTAGTAATGAAACAATTAAATATTACTTTCTAATGGATGAATACAATTCAACCTCTATATTATGTCTAGTAATGAAACAATTAAATATTACTTTCTAATGGATGAATACAATTCAACCTCTACATTATGTCTAGTAATGAATTGAATTGAATTGAATTTTATAGTCGCACCAACAGCTACGGTCATATGGCGACTTTCCAGCTTCCATTGGTGGAGGAAGACCCCAGGTGCCCCTCCGGGCAATTTTCGTGCACGGGCGGGCACCTGGGTAGAACCACCGACGTTCCGCAAGCCAGCTGGATAGCTTCCTCACATAAAGATTCCTAGGCCCCTGAGGGATCGAACCTACAGCGGTGAGGGGCAAGTGATTTCAAGTCAGAGACGTTAACCACTCGGCCACGGACGCCCCGTCTAGTAATGAAACAATTAAATATTACTTTCTAATGAAACTGAATTGGGGTTTTAAGGCGCACCAACACATGAAAAGGTTATATGGCGCCTAACAGGCATGAACATGCCAGGCTCATCTTCCATGTACATCAAGATAAAATATGGAAAATTGGCCTAGAACCTTCTCACCCTGACTTGCAGAGTTGCTGCAAATTCTATCGTAGAAACTCCATTTACGCTGGAGCCACGTTATTGTTTTTCTGCCACTGCTCTTTTGATTCGAGCGAGATAGCACCTGAAACAATGCAGGGATCATGATGAAGACCTTTAATGAACATGAACAAAAAACGATAAAATGAACATTAATTTGGGGGGATTCTACCCCTCTGCCTACCGCTCCAAAGGGATATGCAGTGGCCCTATTCTTTACCCCGTGACCAAACGGAGGCACCCGGGAACCACATGGGGCTACTTTCTAATGGATGAATACAATTCAACCTCTACATTATGTCTAGTAATGAAACAATTAAATATTACTTTCTAATGGATGAATACAATTCAACCTCTACAATATGTCTAGTAATGAAACAATTAAATATTACTTTCTAATGGAATTGAATTGAATTGGGGTTTTACGGTGCACCAACACAAGAAAGGTTATATGGCACCAAACAGGGATGAACATGCCAGGCTCATCCTCCATTTACATCTAGATAAAATATGGAGAATGGGCCTAGAACCTTCTAACCTGCATAACTGCAGAGTTGCTGCAAATTCTATTGTAGACACTCCATTTATGATGGAGCCACGTTTCCACATTTGCATATGCGGTGTCATGAATAAAACCTTGAATGAGCATGATAAATATTAGAATTCAACCTCTATATTATGTCTAGTAATGAAACAATTAAATATTACTTTCTAATGGATGAATACAATTCAACCTCTACATTATGTCTAGTAATGAAACAATTAAATATTACTTTCTAATGGATGAATACAATTCAACCTCTACATTATGTCTAGTAATGACACAATTAAATATTACTTTCTAATGGATGAATACAATTCAACCTCTACATTATGTCTAGTAATGAAACAATTAAATATTACTTTCTAATGGATGAATACAATTCAACCTCTACATTATGTCTAGTAATGAAACAATTAAATATTACTTTCTAATGGATGAATACAATTCAACCTCTACATTATGTCTAGTAATGAAACAATTAAATATTACTTTCTAATGGATGAATACAATTCAACCTCTATATTATGTCTAGTAATGAACTAATTAAGTATTACTTTCTAATGGATGAATACAATTAAACCTCTACATTATGTCTAGTAATGAAACAATTAAATATTACTTTCTAACGGATGAATACAATTCAACCTCTATAGTATGTCTAGTAATGAAACAATTAAATATTATTTTCTAATGGATGAATATAATTCAACCTCTACATTATGTCTAGTAATGAAACAATTAAATATTACTTTCTAACGGATGAATACAATTCAACCTCTATATTATGTCTAGTAATGAAACAATTAAATATTACTTTCTAATGGATGAATACAATTCAACCTCTACATTATGTCTAGTAATGACACAATTAAATATTACTTTCTAATGGATGAATACAAATCAACCTCTACATTATGTCTAGTAATGAAACAATTAAATATTACTTTCTAATGGATGAATACAATTCAACCTCTACATTATGTCTAGTAATGAAACAATTAAATATTACTTTCTAATGGATGAATACAATTCAACCTCTACATTATGTCTAGTAATGAAACAATTAAGTATTACTTTCTAATGGATGAATACAATTCAACCTCTATATTATGTCTAGTAATGAAACAATTAAGTATTACTTTCTAATGGATGAATACAATTCAACCTCTACATTATGTCTAGTAATGAAACAATTAAATATTACTTTCTAACAGATGAATACAATTCAACCTCTATAGTATGTCTAGTAATGAAACAATTAAATATTATTTTCTAATGGATGAATATAATTCAACCTCTACATTATGTCTAGTAATGAAACAATTAAATATTACTTTCTAACGGATGAATACAATTCAACCTCTATATTATGTCTAGTAATGAAACAATTAAATATTACTTTCTAATGGATGAATACAATTCAACCTCTACATTATGTCTAGTAATGACACAATTAAATATTACTTTCTAATGGATGAATACAATTCAACCTCTATATTATGTCTAGCAGGGCCGTAGCGCGACCAAAATCTCAATTACTCACGGGGGTAGGTGCAGGAGGGGGTTGTCCCTTGGGATTTAAAAAAAAAAAAAACACGCTCGTACGTGACTTCTGGTGCATTTTAGGGTCAGCATGTACCCCACTTAGGCTCACCTTTTTATTGCATTTTTCGAGTTTTTTGAGTTTTTATTTTTGAGCCTTCGTTTGAAAAGCTTACTGACGCGAGTAAATGAGTATGGCACGCTACGCGCCGGTCTAGTAATAATTAAATATTACTTTCTAATGGATAAATACAATTCAACCTCTATATTATGTCTAGTAATGACACAATTAAATATTACTTTTTAATGGATGAATACAATTCGACCTCTATATTATGTCTAGTAATGAAACAATTAAATATTATTTTCTAATGGATGAATACAATTCAACCTCTATATTATGTCTAGTAATGAAACAATTAAATGTTACTTTCTAATGGATGAATACAATTCAACCTCTATATTATGTCTAGTAATGAAACAATTAAATATTACTTTTTAATGGATGAATACAATTCGACCTCTACATTATGTCTAGTAATGAAACAAGAGGCCCAAGTGGGCCTGTAGATGCTCTACTTGTATGATGTGATTCAAAAACATAAACATGATAGAGGCCAACCCAAGAAACATGTTTCTTATATATAACTCTATGTACAATTTGGGTTATCATGGTGGCCATTTTGAATATTTGACGACAACGAAAAACACAAACTTGACAGAGGCCAACAACAGGAACATGTATATAATATTTAACTAGAATGGAAAAAGTGGTAATATGTTGTTTGATAAATGTCCTTAAATTTGACCTAAGTTAGCCATGGTGGAAAGCAATCATGGATGACTGGAGGCCCCAAAAACACAAATCTGAGGGGGACTAACCCAAAGATCATTGCGATTTAAGTTTCATCAAAATCCTTCAAGTCGTTTCAGAGAAGATGTAATTTTTAACGTTTTCCTATATAACTATATGTAAACTTTGGGTTGCTGTGGTGTCCATTTTGATTATTCGACGATAACGAAAAACACAAACTTGATAGAGGCTAACCCAAGGAACATGTTTATGGTATTTCACAGGAATGGAATAAGTGGTTTCGGAGATGTCTTTTGAAAATTCTTTCAATTTGACCTAGTTTTAGCCATGGTGGCCATCTTGGATGACTGGTGGCCATGAAAAACATAAATCTGAGAGGAGAACTCCTAAGTAACATTGAGATGAAGTTTCATCAAAATCCTTTAAGCGGTTTCAGAGGAGATGTCGATTTTATAAAATTGCTAATAGACGGACAGACAGACGACGGACGAAAAGTGATCCCATAAGCTTGCCTGGCCTTTGGCCAGTAGAGCTCAAAATTAAATATTACTTTCTAATGGATGAATATAATTCAACCTCTATATTATGTCTAGTAATGAAACAATTAAATATTACTTTCTAATGGATGAATACAATTCAACCTGAATATTATGTCTAGTAATGAAACAATTAAATATTACTTTCTAATGGATGAATACAATTCAACCACTATATTATGTCTAGTAATGAAACAATTAAATATTACTTTCTAATGGATGAATACAATTCAACCTCTATTCATGTCTAGTAATGAAACAATTACATATTACTGTACACAATGTACAATATTGAATTCAGAAAACAAGTTTTATATTATAAGAAGGTTTGTTCTTATAAGACTCATTTCAACATTTTCAGTTAATTTAATATGACTATAACATCTTTATTCTAGTCTAGCAATGATACAACTAAATAGTGCTTGACATAATTTACAATACAGAGACTTAAGAAAACAGCAATGCTTCTTTAATTTACAAGAAACTATGCTGTAATGAAATTTTAAGATTGTAAATTGATGCAATATGAATAGTATCCACAATCTTCATTCAAGTCCAGCAACAACAAATTGATGTGATGCTATATGGAATTTACAATAGCAGCCTTTGTTTGTTATTTATTTATTTGTATTTATAAGAAGTTATTGATACGACTCTAGCAAAGACAAAACTAAATATTGCTAGACAGAATTTACTATACTGACTTAAAGGGACACACAGCAATTTGAAACAGTTATCAAGCATCACAATGATGCTGTGAGTATACAATATGAAAACAAGACTGCCATATTATGTCCCTTTAAGAAAACCGCATTTTTTAATAGAAGTTATCTTGTTATGGAATCCTTTTAACATTGTAAATTGATGCAATATGAATGCTGTTCTTCAACATTTATACTAGCATAGCAACAACAAAAGTATGTTTTGCTAGATATTAATTGCCACATGCATAATCTATTTTTTGTAAATAATGATTCCACTTATTAAATCAATTAAACATTTAATAATTTTATGAGAAAATGAACTCTATATAATACTGACTGATTTTCATTTCTAAGTTGATTTCTAAAGCTTTCATTTAAATATTGACTACGTGATACCTACCAACAGTATCCAGTGGTGACAATAAATAGTCATTTTGATGTAGTTTACCTTAGTGCCTACATTACCTTCCAGTTTTAAAACCCTAATCACTGTATTGCCAAACAGTCCATCAAGGCTTTAGAACCAGGTCACCCATAGCCAATATTTAAAGCCTTCAAACAACTTTGAAACAATTGAATTGAATTGGTTTTTACGATGCACCAACACATGACATGTTATATGGCGCCTAACAGGAAGAACATGGCAGGCTCATCCTCCATTTACATCAAAATAAAATATGGAGAATGGGCCTAGAACCTTCTGCAGATTTGCAGAGGTCGTATTCCATCCTGGCAACCACATATAGAATAATGAGTATTTAGTCATCAGATTCAAATGAACGAGTAACAAGGAACACATTCAGAATAAAAACCATTTGTAAACAGCGCATGCTTCCAAAATGGATGAGAATCCATTTAATACATTGTAAGGAACAACCATTCTGATTAAATGGAAGTTCAGTAAAACAAAACACTGCATGGCCTTTGTTCTTGATATTAAACGCATGCTTAGAACAATTTTCATCATATAAATATGGAATAAACAGTTCCACAGAATAATACATACAAATATAATACTCATTATATCAAAGTTATGAGTATTTGTAGTAAGATGATGAGTAATGATACTCACAATTTCAAACACCTGAGGGTATTTGTAAAAAATGCATGAGTAAAATACTCAAATACTTGGCTTATCTATAGCTCTGCTATCTATAAAATATGCACTAAGAATGAGTATCGGTAACAAGATATGCTGTTAATGAAATCATCTTAACATGGTCAAGTGATGCATAATGAATGTTCATTCATATATTTATTCCACTTTAGTAGTAACAAACGTATATGTATTGCTAAAGAGAATTTACAATATTGTTCCAAGAAAACAGCATTTTTATTTATTAAGTTAATTAGTCTTGCTGTTATGAAATCATTTTAACATTGGCAATATATTCAATATGAAAGTAATTCAAGGTATTTATTCTAGCCTATATTCGCACCAACAGCTAAGGTCATAATGGCGACTTTTCCGGCTTCCATCGGTGGAGGAAAACCCCAGGTGCCCCTCCGGGCAATTTCAGTGCACGGGCAGGCACCTGGGTAGAACCTCCAATGTTCCGCAAGCCAGCTGGATAGCTTTAAGATTCCTAGGCCCTTGATGGATCAAACCAACAGCGGTGAGGGCAAGTGATTTTAAGTCAGAGACTCTAACCACGCGGCCACAGATGCCCCTTTAAAACTCAAAACCACTGAAGATATATATACATAAATAACAAGATACAGCAGTCTTGCAGTGACACCTCAATATGTCTACAGTAACATGATATACAGTAAAAACAATTAATTCACATAAAAAAATCCTCAATTAAATGGTAATGGTTATGCAATCAGGAATTGTATGCCTCTGTCAGAAGCTACATCTATGCACCTAAATGCCATTGTCACCAATATTACACAAATGTTTTTAATTTAGACAATAAAACTGTTTCACCTCATCAACAGCAAGCATAATCATAAAGAGTGTATCTTCACATTGGATGAAGTTTACATTAACACAGAGAAACATTTATACTGTTGAAACCATATTTATAAAGACATTTGCACATACCTAGCATTTTAAAGTTTTTGACCTTAAATGAAAACTCTACAACCTTGAAGAATTTATCAAACTTTGAAATTACACCTAAATTTATTAATCCAATAACATGCTTACTTAAAACTTTTTTAAAGAAAACTGGCGTGAAAAAAAGATTCAGCTTTTAATCAGGGAAGAGGGAAGAAAAAGTAATATGCCTGAAAAGAAAAGAAAAAGAAGATCAAAAACTTAACAATGGCGAGGAAATAACTGAAGAAAACAAAGCTACTAAAGCAACAGCTTTGGAACATTTGTCTATTAAGAGACAGCCTAAGCACATCATAGCATACACACCATTCTAAAGAAGCATGGGGAAATGTCAGAAAGTATGCTGCATCATAGTAGATGGAAACTGTTATTTTAATGCTGATCTCTCATCTCAACTCAGCAGATTCTACAAATGATTTAAGAGAACATTTTTGTTGACGTTCAATAGAAAATGAAGATCATTACAAAGGTTATATGGCCAGTTCAGAAATGGTTCATGAAGAGGAGCTCTCAAAACTGTATGTTGAAAAGCAAAGTTGTCTTAGACAGGATGGAATATGGAACATAGAATTGTCAGATATTTTACCATGAGAAACCGCGAACTATAGTAACAGAAATGTTTCACGACATCCAAGCAGACTGAACAATAAAGATCCATATTTCTCCAGATTTATAAAGGTTACTGGTGATGGAGAATGGGGTCAAGAGGCTATATCTGGCAGTCATGTGTTCAAGCATTATGAAGCACGTGTGAGTGAGATCTAGCTTATTTACTTCAAAGATCCTGCTCGAACTTAACTGTGAGCATAATGGGTAGTACACGGAACATAATGGGTAGTACATGGTACATAATGGGTAGTACATGCTACATAATGGGTAGTGCATGGAACATAATGGGTAGTGCCTGCGATATAATGGGTAGTGCCTGTAACATAATGGGTAGTGCCTGTAACATAATGGGTTGTGCATGGAACATAATGGGTAGTGCATGGAACATAATGGGTAGTGCCTGCAATATAATGGGTAGTGCCTGGAACATAATGGGTAGTGCCTGGAACATAATGGGTAGTGCCTGGAACATAATGGGTAGTACATGGTACATAATGGGTAGTACATGGTACATAATGGGTAGTGCCTGGAACATAATGGGTAATGCCTGGAACATAATGGGTAATGCCTGGAACATAATGGGTAGTGCCTGGAACATAATGGGTAGTACATGGTACATAATGGGTAGTACATGGAACATAATGGGTAGTGCCTGGAACATAATGGGTAGTGCATGGAACATAATGGGTAGTGCCTGGAACATAATGGGTAGTGTCTGAGGCATAATGAATAGTGCCTGGAACATAATGGGTAGTACATGGTACATAATAGGTAGTGCCTGTAACATAATGGGTAGTGCCTGGAACATAATGGGTAGTGCATGGAACATAATGGGTAGTGCCTGGAACATAATGGGTAGTGCCTGGAACATAATGGGTAGTACATGGTACATAATGGGTAGTGCCTGGAACATAATGGGTAGTGCATGGAACATAATGGGTAGTGCCTGGAACATAATGGGTAATGCCTGGAATATAATGGGTAGTGCCTGAGGCATAATGAATAGTGCCTGGGCCATAATAAGTAGTGCCTGTGATATAATGGGTAGTGCCTGGGGCATAATGGGTAGTGCCTGCAGTATAATGGGTAGTGCCTGTGGTGTGTAACGGGTAGAGCCTGGGGTATAATGGGAAGTGCCTTGGGCATAATGGGTAGTCTGGGGGCATAATGGGTAGTGCCTGGAGCATAATGGGTAGTGCCTTGGGTATAACGGGTAATGCCTGGGGCATAATAGCCAGTAAATATTTTTTCTTTTTTGTAAAAAAACTAGGTGTTCCATGGAACATTTACATCGCCTGTCGTGTACTTATTTTGAAGACAGGGTTGCAATCTTTCATGAATTATGGAGCTGGTTTTTTTAAAGTGTTAAAGTTTATGAAAAGGGGCATAAATCTGCATTGGATAATTGATAAGGAAGAACTGTGTAGTTTCATGACCATAGGTCAATATTTTGCCAAGTTAGGAGCTAGGTTTGGTTACAGGTTAGTTTTATGAAAATGGGGCATAACTCTGCCAAAATGGAAGTCAGAGTTATTGAACATGTGTGTGAAGTTAGGTCAAACACTTTTTCAAGTTATTGCCAGTTATGAGTTTGGTTAGGCCACAGGTAAGTTTTATGAAAAGGGGCATAAATCTGCTGAAATGAAAGTCAGAGTTATTGGTCATAGGTAACAATATTCTATGTGATAAAATGAATATGTGTGTGAAGTTTCATGAACATAGGTCAAATACTTCTTAAGTTCTGGCCAGTTATGAACCTGGTTGTTGCAGGTTAAAGTTTTATGAAAGGGGGAATAAAGTTGTCAAAATGAAAGTCAGAGTTATTGGATATGTGGAACAGAATTCCTTGGGTTAAGATGAAGTGTGTGGTTTCATGAAAATATGTTGAATATTTAAGAATACTATAAGTTATGGCCAAGGTTAGGTTGCAGGTTAAAGTGTGACAGACGACGATTATCAGGTTAAAGTGATCCCTAAGTGTCTGCCATGCTATGCAGGCGACACAAAAAAAGGCAATCATATCACATTGTTGATCCATTTTTCAAGCAAGGCCATGTTAAAATTGTGATTGTTTTTTTAATTAATATATATTTTGGCAGCACATGAGCCATTTGTCATGGGAATGTGAAGTTATTCTTATTTAAAATGGGCATATATATGAATGACAACATTGCATTTTGATTTCATGTACACCATGCAAAACCCAATGGCTTGTTACACCTTGTTTGTATATATCGCCGAGGAGAATCACGTGACAGATATTTACAACTTGGCAATACCTCTATGGCCTCATAAGAATTGTCGAAATTTATGTCCATTAATTATTGCGCTTTAATGTAGAGAACTGTTAAATCTTTGAACCATTTCAAGTTTTAAATGTCATTTTATAGCGCTTTTTTTTCAAAACAAATTTAGCCCCAAAGCTTTATGTAACATTAAACCTATAAAATATATTTTTTTGTTAATATAATTTTGTGCACCTTGTATTTTTTAGGTATTTTGTGCGTGCTTGTGCGTTCTGATATGTATCTGTTTAATGAACATTCAAATATGAACATACCAAAAAAAGAATTAACTGAATCAAAACCCTGATGAAGGCTCTAGTGTATACTCTAGCGACTTAAGAACCGAATTGTTGAAACAAAGTCCAACCTCTACTGTTGTTGTGTTTGCCAACTACCATCTATTCTCGTTCTAGTAAATTAAAACCTTATAAAATGGCGCTTTCATGAGCATAATGATAAAATAAACATGTTTGGTAATCCAAGCCTCATCTGACAATAAACATGTTTGGTAATCCGAGCCTTATCTGACAATAAACATGTTTCGTAATCCGAGCCTTATCTGACAATAAACATGTTTGGTAATCCGAGCCTCATCTGACAATAAACATGTTTGGTAATCCGAGCCTCATCTGACAATAAACATGTTTGGTAATCCGAGCCTCATCTGACAATAAACATGTTTGGTAATCCGAGCCTCATCTGACAATAAACATGTTTGGTAATCCGAGCCTTATCTGACAATAAACATGTTTGGTAATCCGAGCCTCATCTGACAATAAACATGTTTGGTAATCCGAGCCTTATCTGACAATAAACATATTTGGTAATCCGAGCCTCATCTGACAATAAACATGTTTGGTAATCCGAGCCTTATCTGACAATAAACATGTTTGGTAATCCGAGCCTTATCTGACAATAAACATGTTTGGTAATCCGAGCCTCATCTGACAATAAACATGTTTGGTAATCCGAGCCTCATCTGACAATAAACATGTTTGGTAATCCGAGCCTCATCTGACAATAAACATGTTTGGTAATCCGAGCCTCATCTGACAATAAACATGTTTGGTAATCCGAGCCTCATCTGACAATAAACATGTTTGGTAATCCGAGCCTCATCTGACAATAAACATGTTTGGTAATCCGAGCCTCATCTGACAATAAACTTGTTTGGTAATCCGAGCCTTATCTGACAATAAACATGTTTGGTAATCCGAGCCTCATCTGACAATAAACATGTTTGGTAATCCGAGCCTCATCTGACAATAAACATGTTTGGTAATCCGAGCCTCATCTGACAATAAACATGTTTGGTAATCCGAGCCTCATCTGACAATAAACATGTTTGGTAATCCGAGCCTCATCTGACAATAAACATGTTTGGTAATCCGAGCCTCATCTGACAATAAACATGTTTGGTAATCCGAGCCTTATCTGACAATAAACATGTTTGGTAATCCGAGCCTTATCTGACAATAAACATGTTTGGTAATCCGAGCCTTATCTGATAATAAACATGTTTGGTAATCCGAGCCTTATCTGACAATAAACATGTTTGGTAATCCGAGCCTTATCTGACAATAAACATGTTTGGTAATCCGAGCCTTATCTGATAATAAACATGTTTGGTAATCCGAGCCTTATTTGACAAATACGTACCCGACATAGAATCATATACTGAAGTGAAAAAGAACAACTCGGGAATTTCCACTATAAATTGTATATACTGCAAACTTAATTCCACATAATATTCCAAAGATGTTTTGTAAAAAAGGACACAACTGTGATGTTGTAGACGTTTTAATCACAGTACCCTTTGTAACAAGAAAGTCATAAATACTGAAGTTCGTCTGCAAAATTGAGCCATTTAGTATTGTATTTTAACGTAAACGCAAAATTTTACATCCTAAGTTTGCTCACATGTTGAGCCAAACGCGTACTCTGTCAATAATGAACCTTTGAAGGAATACTATTTGCTGTGTTACGTGTTGTTTTAGTCTTCTTTTTTTTCCAAAAGGAATATCTTACGTCGCCATGTACCATTCGATTAACAGCAGCATATTGTACATACAATATATAGCGGAAATTCCCAAGACATAAAAGGTCTTTCATGTAATGCTTTTATTTTCTTAATGCTTAAAGCTTTACTTTTTCAAATTTCTTATAAATGATATCTTATCCAGGGCATTTTTCTAAGTGAAACTGTTGATTTTCAGAAATAGGAATATTACTCTAGCATAGTTTAATTTGGCACTCAAAGTCTGTTCTACGGTAGTTTAGTTGAATATGAATGTAATAAAAACTCATGAACTTACGAAGAGTTAATTATATAATTCTTAAAAGCTTTCAACATAATTAATAATCGCAGTTACATACCCAGGGGCGTAGCGTGAGGGGCTCCTACGTGACTTCTGGTGCATTTTAGGGTCAGCATGTACCCCCACTTAGGCTCACCTTCTTATTGCGTTTTTCGAGTTTTTATTTTTTGAGCCTTCGTTTGAAAAGTTTACTCACGTGAGTAAATGAGTATGGCACGCTACGCGCCTGATACCACCAAATACATTAAACAAAACTGTTACGGTAATGAATTAGTTTTATTCATAATCTACTCTCTACAAATGTCAGGAATATTGGTATAATTTTGTCTTATCTTTACAATTTTACTTATCTTTTTTTAATGTGGTCTGTTTTTTCCCCAGCTGCATGCCTTTCTGTTCCTTTTCTCACACCAATGTCGTCCACTTTCACAAACAAGTCCTGTTTGAGTAAAGATCAATAGTTATAATACTCATTCTACAGTAAAAAATAAGTATAAAGTTATATAAACCCATTTGTCAGACCTTGGTTACAACTTTGAAAGTCAAGTTTGAGTTGAAAAACATCACATTACGTGGTCCCGCCTTAATTCCATTAAGCGATGGGAAAGCTTATATTAGCAGAATATTATAACGGATATTTCGACAATTTTTATTGAAAAAATGTGATAACCTTTTTAAAATTACCTATTAAATATTTTAATTTTACAATATGCAAACCGTTTAAGCCCAAATTTAGGTTTTATTTCATACCCCAGTCAACCCCGTTTTTGCTTCTTGGAGAAGGGGTTGGATGGGGTATGAAAGTTAATACTCAGATCACATAATGATAAACACGAGTATTGCCTAATGGGTCAATATATGCCCATTTGCTAAAGAGACACAGTTCTATCTTGATTTTTTAAAAACTCACACCGTCTGGTTATTTTTTTTTTTACATAAGGCTTAAAAGAAACAAGAGCTGTCGGAGAACAGTGCAGCTCGACTATTCTATTTTTCAGAGAATAATAAATTATATAGCTAGTATATACCATCAGAAAACAAGGCTAAAACAATGTGGGGTGGGGTTGGGAGTGCAACATAACTATGTGTAAGAATTGACCAAAACTACATAGAAATATCTAAAAAAAAAAAAAAAAAAAGAGGGGGCAACATATATACGTGTAATAAGCTATGTGTAAGCATTTACCAAAACAACACAGATATATGTAAAAAAAAAAATAAACAATGAGAGACGGGGCTTGGTGGGGGCCAACATATATGTGTAAGAATTGACTAAAACAACACAGAAATATGTAAAAAAAAAAAAAAAAAAAGTGTGTGTTCAAGGCAAACATGCCCATTTGCCCATCTACACAACAAATGACAATGCAAAGCAAGTGGGTAAGGCAAACATGCCCGCCTACCCACCCACACAACAAATCGACACCTTAGAGCATCAAGGTGCTATCTGCACTTTTGATCAATTTTGACTTGTCACAATTAATCAATTGGAAATAGTCATATCTTGTTTGAAAAAATAACGGGCTATCATAATTTGGTTCCATGGGAGCCCATGGGTTATTGCTTATGCAGCCTTTAAGATAATGCTATAAGGAAGCCCATGGCCAAATTTGGTTGTGCTAGGATAAGAAATGTAAGAGATCACAGCTTACACGCCAAAGATGACGCTAACGCCGACGCCAGGGTGATTACATAAGCTCTCTTATTCTTCGAATAGTCGAGCTAATAAAATCATTTAATATGTTGCTTATCTTTTATAGACGTTTACATACACCAAGTTATGTGCAAGAATATCGAAAAATGACAGTGTGATTGAACTTTTTAGTGTATTTGACCTTTTGACCCCCCTGAGGGAACCTGGGTGCGCTCTCGAAAAAATCGAAACCTCAGAGATGAGAGGCGTGGCAGTTTTAGACACAACGTCTTTACTATCCCATCCACGGATGCGATTTTTTGGAAAACTAGCCTAAACAGGCAGATCTTTGACTAAACATAAGAAGGTATGTTTAGGCTTGCATTCATGCTATAAAGGTATATCTGAACCCATATGAATATTGGACAAGTTAGTTGTGGCGGTGGGATGGTTAGCATACTTGCCTCATGTCACAGACTAACAAAACTTTCCGAGTTTTAAAAAAATCAAGATAGTCATGTGTCCCTTTAATGCCAAGAATATTCATTCATCTATGATTAAATACTGGTGAGGGTGGTTAGAAACAGCTAGAAGCGTATCAACATTGGAAGTATCAGCACTAGCGGATCCAGGGGGGGGCGCACCCGGCGCGCGCCCCCCCCTAAAAATTCCGGATCATACATGTATGTCCATGTTACTGTAGATATAATATCAAACAATTTCAATGCACGCCCTCAGTATTAAAAAATTTCTCGCTCGCTTCGCTCGCTCTACGCATAATGACTAATGAGTGGTTTAATTAACACATTGTTAAATCCTTTTATTTGAAAACGGACTTTTTTTATTCATACATGTCCATGTTACTGTAGATAAAATATCAAACAATTTCGATGCACGCCCTCAGTATTTTTTTTTTTTCGCTCGCTTCGCTCGCTTGACGCATAATGGCTAATGAGTGGTTTAATTAACAAATTGTTAAAACCCTTTATTTTAAAACGGACTTTTTTATTCATACATGTATGTTCATGATACTGTAGATAAAATATCAAACAATTTCGATGCACGCCCTCAGTATAACATTTTTTTTCGCTCGCTTCGCTCGCTCGACGCATAATGGCTAATGAGTGGTTTAATTAAAACATTGATAATTCCTTTTATTGGAAAACGGAGTTTTTTACCCTATCAATGCACTACCGCAACCGTTTTATGAGGCTAGAAACGGACCCAAAATTTTCCAAAATCTTACGCCCCCCCTAAGCTGAAATCCTGGATCCGCCCCTGATCAGCTATGTTAAATGCAAAATCTTACTGTTTATCCAAGATTATAAATAACAGCTAGGCCTAGTCATCCATCACCGAAGTAACATCTCATAACGCGTGTGAGAAGACCATTTCCAATTTGACACCATACCAATTTCAGTCATCTCTTTCGATTGACGGTGACCTGTTTGTAAACAACTATTATCATGAAATTTAACATACAGTCACTGATATTTAGGCTATAGTGGTTGTACATATTATAACCTCACAGAAATGGGACCAATGTATTCCAACTTAACGCCGGCTGTTGAGATAGGTTTCCATGTACGTAAGTCAAAATCTTTTTTTTTTTATTTATTAAAAAAAAAAGGTAATTATATAGATCAATCTACTGAAGCTAATAAACAAAAGACGAGTTGATCGAATCAATACACTAGCCTAGAAGGAACAAATCTGAGAGATTTACGGGTACGCCCTAAATATCGTTCTAGGTCCGAACACCAATTGGTGCCGAGAACATAAATAATCGTCCACATTGTTTCAAATGCCGGTGGCACGGTTGAAAACAAAACAGCATCTATGGAAACATCAGCTTTGCAATTTGTAATTATATGCAAGGGTAGAATTTAAATTTGTTTAACCACTTGTTTTTATTTGCGTGCATAAATAGTTTCAACTCGCAAAAATGCATTCTTACTGGCATTCTTACTTTTTTCTGATTTTGTTCAAAGACATTTCTGCACATACATGTTTTATACAATACTTACCGATATATAAGATTGTGTTGTAAAGGACACATCAAACTTTTATTTTTCCATTTCATTATTTGATGGATCTTCCTATCATGCTTTAACTTTGTACAGAAAATATTGCTCTCGCAGTTTTTGTGCACATAACAGGTGGTGTAACAATTGTTCCTCAACCAGGACTTGAACCCAGGGTCTCTTGTTTGTCGTACCAGCGCTCAATAGCTAACCACGGAGCTATCGAGGACATACGGTTAGGAATAATCGACAATTCACCATTAACCTGTACGTGGTAACATTTGCGAGTGCTGAAAATTTGAAGCTCGTATTTGCTCAAATCAACTTACAAGTTTGTGAGTGCTGAATTTGTGCCCCATATATGCAAGAAAAAAATATCCACTTACTGTTTTCATATCGTAGCAAGTCTCAGTCCATCATAGCCATGCCGGCATGGCAGCATTCCCATTTGAGTACGATTACCAATTCGACATCACACAACTTTCAGGTATATGTTGAGGCGACCTGTTTGGTTAGAAACAGTGTTGTATTTTTTGGCAAACTAACCTAAACCAGAGAAATCTCCGATTAAACATAAGAAATATAAGAAAGTAGGTTTATGCTTGCACTCATGATGCTATGGTACATCTGAACTAATACAAATATTGGACAAGTTAGTTGCAATGGCACCCTCTATACCCCATCCTGCTGGAAAATTTGAGAGCTCTCTCTCATTTGAGCTCTCTCTCTCTCTCTCTCTCTCTCTCTCTCATAGACGCCTACTCCATCTTTTAGACTAATTTCTATGTTACGAGAGTATTTGAAAATACTACGCTATGCCGCTACATGGCTGTACAGGCTGTCCGCAAAGGGACGATGAGTAGAAAAGCTGCATTATTAGGTAACTTGCTGGAAGGGTCCCAGAAACATACTAGGACAGGACGGCACTAAATATTGACCAAAGGGGAGAAGGATACGTTAGTCCGCTCAGCACATGTCAGGAATGTGCTATCCTTAACCAAACTTGAATCAAGCGTATCCTTGACATTTACGCTAGACCTACCCTATTTACCAACCTAGATATATGTGGTCTGGCTCCTTCTAGATGCGAGAATCACAATTCTTATGGTATGTACCTACCATAGATAGGTACGTACTACCATAAGAACCACGATTCTCACGTATAGACTCCATAGAAACGCAAAACCCTGAGTTGTTGAGAACACCAATGAGTCTAAGTTTGCAAGACGCTCTAAAGTGAACATTGCAATGATGACAGGTTGCATGGTTCAATGGGGTTTATAACTTCCTTACGAATCTGGGTTCCCGCTGTCAGTAAAGTTTTAGCCTGAGACCAACACCCGTCTCATTGGATAACGTGTGGTGATTACCGTACTAGAGGATACTTTAGTGTGCCACATAGACCAGAGCTTTGATTGTTTTAGATGAAGAAGAGAGAATTGAATTAACTTCCAGTGTGTGAGTAAATTGTCACACATACAATGCCATTTCAGTAAATGACGAGTAGATCTTGTTTGAATGTTATGAAGGTTTATGAATTTCATTACTCGAGACTATAGATTGAAAGATTTAACAAATGACTATTGATTACGCTTCATCGTTTTGTCATCTATATATGATGAAGATGAACTAGATCAAATATGTTATCGTTTTTAATTTAATTTAATTTATAACATGTGTTTGAAGCATTCTTTTTTTTTTTATAAAACTCATATAGGGTGTCGATAATTAGATGATTGTGTTGTTATTAAGCGAAAGGTGTCGATAAAGCGGACGTTGTTGTATGAAGAAAACCCTGACATGATTGGTCATTTATACTGATAAGGAAGACAGGGCCTTACCCAGCCATTTATTGCGTAGCGGCACCGCGATCCCTCAACTTCTGAAACAGACATGCCGCGATCCCTTGTTCATGCCGAGATCGTAAAATCCAATAGTGCAACGTCTTAAAATATCAAATATTTTCCCCATTTACACGGTCTAAGTGCTGACATCCTGTTGTATACTTGCTGCAGGCACTTTTTGCAAGTGAATACACAAACAGACGACGCGTGTTTGCATACAGACTTGTTTGCACCCTTGCTTCTATTCTTGGATTAATATTGGCAGTAATTGGTGGTAATTACTTAATAGGCCTAGTGAATGGAAAGTTAAGGATCGCGGCTTGCGTTATTAAACTAAAGTTGATTAACAATACTTGTTTGCCGTGTTGGATGATTCATTATGGCGGATAATTTGAATGAGTGACAGAAACTCAGACAATTTTTAATTGATTGTAATTAGAAATTAAAGGATCGCGGCTAACTCCATCAGCGAGTTCGATTTCTTGGAAGCAGTGAAGGTTTGGCACGGAGAGAAGATTCGACGCTCTTCGCTATGAGCTAGTGCTAAATGAACATAAATGTGCTAAGAACTGTAACTTTTTTAAACTTTAATATAAATGATAAAATGTTTTTTTATTGATAAATAGGTGAAATAAATAAATAAAATCACATTAAAATGAAATTTTTAGTATATTTTTATTTCATTTCATACAATTTCATGATACCAGATATATGCCAAATGCCTTATTTTCATCGGTCAAAAAAACAATTTGATGCGGGATGGGGGGACACCCCCTTCCTGCGCCCTTCCCCCATTTCGTCATCCGCACTTTTGCCCCTACTCCTTAAAACATTCCTGGGGAAGGCCCTGGAAGAGATGCTATAATTACTCAACCAATGGATATCAGTGTTACATAATACTGGTAAAATGTTTATGAAATCTACAAACATGTTCAATGTATGAATATTTTGAGCTTAAGGTGTCGATAATCGGTCAGTTTGCTCTAGGTCTACCTTATATGGGCAGGGTACTGTGGAAAGAGTACTATCCTTCGGAGATGCAAAACAGTCGGCCCGTGTGCAGGGAGTTCAATACCACGCGCACATACAGGATTAGCTGAACATCTGTGCAAACACTTTCCCCCGCAACGGGGCTGCTCATACTCATAGCGTATTTGTGTTGAACTTGAGTTCCATGGCATATGCCAGTCAAACCGGATACATGAAACACCCGAATCTACCTATTTCTCCCAAATCCACCCAAATGTACACCAAATCTGACCTTAAATCTCCCAAATCCACCTTACATGGAGTTACATCTATAGAGTAATAACAAATATCACAACAACATTATTAAATTGATTTATTTGTTAATATTAAAGGGACACTGTCCGTAACAAAACACACAATAATTATGTTCGCAAACATTACACACTAAACATTATTCAATATTTACTAATTAAAAGCAAGATTGTTTAACGGAATTCAATCGCGGTACAAAAAAAAAGAAAATCCACTTTGTGCATTTGGACTCGCAGCCCAAACTAAAATTACCTTTTCTTTACACTCGCAGTAATAATAGTGTGTGTGAGCGTAAAGTAGTTGGACTTCGCTCCCGAATGAGCTAAGCGGGCTATACATATCATGCAATACATATTATGGTGAAAACCTACGGCTAATCAATGTCATGTGATCGTAGTAAAGGTAAATATTGAGGGTCCCACTTTATTTACATATAATAATTAAAACATCTTTTTTTTCAAACTCACGAATGTATTCCTACATACTTCTTAGGGTCTATTCTCATGTTTTCATGTATACATTTCACTGAATAAAAGTCAGACAGTTATTTGGTTATGCTCAATATCTGCTTACTTACGGACGGTGTCCCTTTAAAATGTATGTTGTTATCACAATGTGTAAAAAATAACGCAAAAATCGTTAATTCAGTAAATAAAATATATCTTCATTTTTCTCAAATGATTATTTATTTTTGATATTTGGTACAATAGCACCACTGCAACACCATATGACGTAGATTTGGTGTGGATTTGGGAAGTTTAGGGGTAGATTTGGTGAAGAATTTGGTAGATTTGGGTGGATTTCGGGGAAATAGGTAGATTTGGGTGTTTCGTGACACCCATCATTGATGGCATCAAAGATCATCAAACTGATGTCAAACATGCCAGGGGTGTAGCGTGACCAAAATCTTCTCAGGGGATAGGTGCGGGAGGGGTTGTTCTTTCCTTCTGGTGGGGGTCCGGGGGGCCTCCCCCGGGAATTTTTTAAAAAATAAACGCACGTACGTGACTTCTAGTGGATTTTAGGGTCAGGATGAAAGATTTAAATCCTGTCGAAAATACCATTATTCGAAGACTCTGTCTCAGCATGTATTAGGCTCACCTTTTTATTGCGTTTTTCGAGTTTTTAAGTTTTTATTTTTTGAGCCTTCGTTTGAAAAGTTTACTCACGTGAGTAAATGTGGCACGCTACGCGCCTGCATGCAAAATACGTGACTCTTCCAAACAGAAACTATTAACAAAGACACGCACTCGTAACAAAAAGTAAAAGGAATGTCTAGGCCATATTCCCACTTACTGTTTTATACGTTCCTCCAAAAATGTCTGCCATTTTCCCTTTTCTTTTCCTTTTTTTTTTTCCGGGTCGCACACTTCCGTCCAAATGTCGTCGACTTCGTGGAAAGCGTGAACCCGAACGTAGTCGGAACTGCCCGAGTTTTCACGAATGTTTCCATCCGACATAAAGAGCCAATAGACCGGAAACAGCCGATCTATCCTATTGTTCATTTGTTTTGCCTGAACTCGGCCACGTGCATCTCGTGCTTAATCAATTCAGTGTCTAAATTTAGTAACTTGCCCGGTGATAGTGTGTACATGGAAATGAGATTTTGCTCTTAAATGGACACGCGGCACTCTTGAAGTTGTTATTAGCGTTTCAGTTTATTAATCCAGTATTATTTTGACTTTACACTGCTTGCATATAATTAAATAAAATGTTAAGTTGTTAATGTTTCTTCTTATTCCATAGATCTACATACTTGTATATCCATGTTCTACCATATGTTTAAATACAGATATTAGTGGTGAAATATAATCAAAAGTTTGTATATACAATTTGATTTATACTATTCTTTTAATAAATAGTAATGAATGAACGATGCAAGGTATGTAGAAAAACTAACGGAATGCCGCGAGTTTGTTTAAAAATAAATAAATATATTTTTGCATCATATGTACGCCGTTTCTAAACCTATTGACGGAGACGAATTGAATTGGGGTTTTAAGGCGCACCAACACATGAAAGGTTATATGGCGCCTAACAGGCATGAACATGCCAGGCTCATCCTCCATGTACATTGAGATAAAATATGGAGAATGGGGCTAGGACCTTCTCACCCTGAACTGCAGAGTTGCTGCAAATTCTGTTGTAGACACTCCATTTACGCTGGAGCCACATTTATTGTTTTTCTGCCACTGCTCTTAGAGATGTGAGCGAGATGGCACCTGAAACAATGCAGGGGTCATGATGAAGACTTTCAATGAGCATGAACAAAAAATTACAAAATGAATAAATGAATATGAAGAGGGGGGGGGGGGGGGGGAGGGGGGGGGGAGGGAGACGAGGTGCATATATAACTTACATATTAAGCCAACTCATAATTCGTTAAATTACGCAATCACGTGTATTTGTAGAGCCCATGAATAAACCTTTACTTTTAATCGGCACATATACATTTTATGATTATTATTAGTGTTATATGACCTGATGTGGATCGACTTTTCATAAACGGTTGTGTAGTGTAATTTTTCTGTTATTTGGTGGGTTAGATTCTTTAAAAGGAGACATTTACATAATATTTACATTAGCCCACATCAAAACAAAACAAACATCCCCACAAGTGTTTTCTAATAAGCAAGATGAAAGGACAAACGGCAATATTGATTTGTTTAAAATAAACATTTTTACTTTCAAACTAAATGAAAAGCATCACCGTTTAATTTTGTTTAAGAAAATGCATGCGAACGTTTATGTATTTAAAACATATGCGCAATGATCCCTTCAACAGTAAATTTACGGAAAAACAACATATGTGCTGATTCAAAAAAGCAAGTGTGCCAGACTATGAGAGTGTAACCTCACTCCCCGATGGAATCCGAAATACCATATAAATTGAGGCCGGTGTTCCGTTAGGGCCATCGTACCATCGCGTATCGACCTTTACAAGTCGATGCGAGATGGTACGATGGTACGATTGCGATGGCACGATGGTACGATGGCGATGGTACGATGACACGATGGTACGATGACACGATGGTACGATGGCGATAATACAATGGTCCATCGTACCATCGCGCATCGACCTTTTACAAGTCGATGCGCGATGGTACGATGGTACGATGGCGATGGTACGATGGCGATGACGCGATGGACCATCGTACCCTCGCCATCATAGCATTGTGTCCTCGCCATCGTACCATCGTACCATCGCCATCATACCATTGTGTCATCGCCATCGTACCATCGTACCATCGCCATCATACCATCGTACCATCGCCATCATACCATCGTACCATCGCCATCATACCATTGTGTCATCGCCATCGTACCATCGCCATCATACCATTGTGTCATCGCCATCATACCATTGTGTCATCGCCATCGTACCATCGCCATCATACCATCGTACCATCGCCATCGTACCATCGCCATCATACCATTGTGTCATCGCCATCATACCATCGTACCATCGCCATCATACCATCGCCATCATACCATCGTACCATCGCCATCATACCATCGTACCATCGCCATCATACTATCGTACCATCGCCATCGTACCATCGCAGTCGATGTGCGATGTTGCATCTTCCCCTGCTCCATCGTACCATCGCTCCATCGCCTTTCGTTTAGACATGCGCACATCAAAGCAAAACAAAAATGGAGGACATCATGGATGCAAAGATTCGACAAAACTTTTCTTAAATCTATCCCTCCATTTAGGTTCAGCAAAATTTGTATTTCTCAGTTATTTCTCAGTAAGAAAACATTGCCAAAAAGTATTGTCGAATCTTTGCATCAATGATGCACTCCATTTTTGTTTTGCTTTGAAGTGCGCAGTGGGCGATGCAACATCGCACATCGACTGCGATGGTGCGATGGCACGATGGTACGATGGCGATGACACGATGGTACGATGGCGATGGTACGATGGTCCATCGCGTCATCGCCATCGTACCATCGTGCCATCGCTCATCGACTTGTAAAAGGTCGATGCGCGATGGTCCATCGTACCATCGCGTTTAAAGTCGATGCGCGATGGTACGGTGGTACGATGGCGATGGTACGATGGTACGATGGCGATGACCCGATGGACCATCGTATCATTTCCATCGTACCATCGTACCATCGCCATCGTACCATCCTGCCATCGCCATCGTACCATTGCGCATCGACTTGTAAAGGTCGATACGCGATGGTACGATGGCCCTAACGGAACACCGTAGTAAACAGCAATTTAGCATTTTTACCATAATTATTTGTAATGTAGTTGTAATGAAAATCATACATCAAATATGTTGCAAGTCTAAAATACACATACCAACATAACAAGGACGATTTAAAATTAGTTTTAAATATATTAGACGTGTGTGGCTTTACAAAAAAAGCTGACTTTGGTAAATTGAACATGCTCATTCGGAAAACCGACTGGTCTTTTCTTTATAACGGTTCTGTAAACGATGCTTGTCGAAACTTAACTGCTAAATTCGTAGAACTAATCAAAATGTGTGTCCCTTTTAAAACTGTAACCATTCGCCCAAATGACAAACCCTGGTACGACTCTGAAATCCGCCGTGCTTCAAGACAACGCGATAGACAAAAGCGTAATGCGTCAAAACATAACACTCCCTTACAGTGGACTATATATAAACGACTCAGGAATAAAGTCAATAATCTTAAGAAACATGCAAAAGAAAAATTCTATAACAATATCGAAGAAGTTATAACTGAAGCGAATGTTACTAACCAACGGCAATATTGGAAACTTTTAAAGTACTTTATCAAAACTAACAAACACTCGGAAAGCATACCACCGTTAACAAGAAAAGTCATAGTATACAATCTATACTATGACGACGAGCGGCAATAAGGATAAATATTGTAGTATATGTAGTATATACTGTACATGTATGTATTTATTTTAATGCATAATGTGTGTGTTTTTTGTGTAAAATTAATAGTGAGTTCAATTTGGTGTAGCAAAGGCAGAGAACTAATTGGAAAAGTAAAATAAAGATGAAATGTTTTTATTTGAAACTAAACGTGCAATTTAAGTGCTTCGCTATAACCAAGAAAGCGTTATATCCGCTATTTTAAGACTTGAGGAGCTGGACGGCGAACTGCAAAAAAAACGTCGTTAAAACCGATAATTCGCTATAGCTGAGTTTCAGCTACATGTATTCTTAAACAGACTTTGACTGTAAATAATGTTTCATTGCGAACTTATATAAAACAAAACACACTCTGAAAATGTACATGTATGAATAAATACAAATTACATATGTAATAATATGATCAAATGTATATATATTTTTAAGTTCATGCTGTACAAAAAAACAAACATTATTGATGTGCAAAAAAAACAACTGTATGTACAACGGTCCCTGCCAAGACTTGAACATGGATGTTTTTTCTCGAAAGAAAAGCGTGTTTCTTTACACTACAGAGATAGTGTATATAGTGACCAGTGAAGCGTAAATTTGCTGTACCCCTCGTGTATGAATATAGTTAATTGTAAATTCCATTTTCTGTATACGTTTTGAAATCAAGGTAAAACATGTTTTTTTCTAATAAAATTTCAAGGATATTTTGTATACGTGTATGAGTTTGTTATAATGTGTGTGAATGTGATTTAAACCTCACTTCTCAAAACGCACATAATCGGGAGGTGTTTCATTAAAGTAATGTTTTAGCGGAAGAGCGTGACGGCATAGCTTCTTCCTTTTTGTGTGTGTGTGTAAAAGCGCCCCTTTTACTTCATATGTTCAAAGAGAGAGAGAGACGTTGAAATTTTGGAGTTATGCAAGTAATTGTAAGTAGAAAATGTGTTTTCATGTGCATAAAATTTACAGTGTCTTCTATTGGACGTGTCATTGATTTTAGATTGTTTGCCAATTTTATATAAAGTCTAAACTCAAGGTTTCTATCGCAATATTGAATTATAGTATAACTATTACGGCCGTGATAACCACTATTGTCCTACTCTTACGGTTGTTCTATTTTTACCTGCGTGTCTATTAATAGACACTCCGCTTATTTTATATAGGTCAGCCCGTGACAACACCAACTGCAAATGTCTGCAAGCCTATGTTTAATTTGACACGTCCAATAGAAGACAATGTAAATTGTATGCACATTAAAACGCAGTTTCTACTTACGATTACTTGTATTTGCCAAACTCCAAAATGACAACGTCTCTCTCTCTCTTCGAACATGTGAAGTAAAAATTTAATGGCCTTTCTGCGCACACAAAAAAAGAAGTAGCTATGACGTCACGCTCTTCTGCTAATACATTACTTTAATGAAACATCTCCCGATTATTTGCGTTTTTCCCGGTAAGGTCTAAATTACATTTACACACATTATAACTAACTCATACACATATACAAAACTTCCTTGGAATTTTATTAGAACAAAACATATTTCACCTCGATTCCAAAACGTATACAGAAAATGGAATTCCATACACGACGGGTACAGCAAATTTACGCTTCACTGGTCCCTATATACGCTATATGGAATCGCCAATTACTTATTAGATCAAACCTAATCTCAGTAATAGAGCGTTCTAATGATTTCCATACTCAGTAATAGTTAACTGAATTTACATGTTCATGAATAATAACGCTCTAAGAAAATCCTACTACCAAATGGTGAAGTCAGTTATCATATCTCAGATCAAGAAAAGGCTGACTGCCTAAATGACGATTTTGTATCTATATCGTCAGTTGATGATACACACGCTTCCATACTCGCTATGTTACCAAACTTTACACTTAAAACAAATGCAAAATTAGAAACTATAATAATTACAGAATCCGAAATAATCGATATTATAATCGATATTATAAAAATATTAAATGTTAACAAAGCATGCGGGGACGACGAAATAAGTCAAAAGATGCTAAAAGAATCAATGTATACTGTTGCAAAACCGTTATGCATAGTTTTTAATAGATCATTACATGAATGCATATTTCCAGATAACCTCTGTGGTTATGGCGTTTATTGAAAAAAGCGACGCTAGCGTTCCTATCAATTATAGACCGATATCGCTACTTAGGTGTGTAGGAAAGGTCATGGAAAGGATAGTTTTCAAACACATGTATAACTTTTTCCATATTCACAATCTCATTTATAAATACCAATCCGGCTTTCTCCCAGGTCACTATACAGCCTACCAACTTATGGACATGTACCACCATACATGCCTAGCTTTCGATGCCAAACAGTTTACGTGTATAGTTTTTAATGATATTTCAAAGGCCTTTGATCGTATATGGCATCAGGGCCTCATATTTAAGATAAAACAACACGGAATTGACGGTAAACTCTTAAGTTGGTTATCAAGTTACCTATCTGGCCGTTTTCAAAGGGTTCGGGTCGGGACATCCACATCTGAAACAAAAATGTTGAAAGCCGGAGTGCCACAAGGATTAGTCCTGGGTCCTCTGCTTTTTCTAATTTATATAAATGATATTGCCGAAAACATGTTAAGTATAACGCGTCTTTTCGCAGACGACAGTTCTCTTTCAATGTCCACATCAAGCATAGACGATATGGAAGGTATTTTAAACCACGATTTATGTATTATATCAGTTTGGTCGAAACGGTGGCTTGTTCAATTTAATCCAAATAAAACTGAAGTGCTATTTTTATCTCTGACACGCACGGACCGCCGTCCACAGCTACGTTTAAATGACGTTCAGCTTACATTTGTAGATAACCATAAACATTTGGGAATAATATTGAGTTCAGATGGTAAATGGCATGAACACATTAACAGTATAATAGCTTCTGCGTCAAAAGTTTTAGGCCTAATGCGACTTTAAAATTCAAATTGAATCGTAAAACACTTAATCAGCGTTACCTATCATACATGCGTCCCATCTTAGAATACGCATCTATTGTGCGGGATGGGTGTTCTGTCTACGATCGAGAAAAGCTTGAAAAACTCCAGTATGAGGCCGCACGAATTGTAACTACCAAGATCAGTATTAATACAAAAGTTATTATCTGAAATCGGATGGCTCTCATTATCCGATAGACGTAAATCACAAAAACTTGCCATTGTTTATAAAGTCAATAACGGCATAATGCCTCCTTATGTTACTAACCTTTTCCCTCCATTTGTCCAGGAAAATAACCCTTATAACCTAAGAAACAATAACAACTATGAGACAATGGCAAGAAGAACGGAATTTTTTTCCAGCATATCATTTGTACCATCATATATTACTCTGTGGAATAACTTACCAGTCGAAATTAGAAACTCAGAATCTCTTGCTATCTTTAAACGCAAACTTAAAAGCTTAATATTTGTTAGTCCTACAGTTCCTAGTTTCTTCTTACATGGTCCGCGATCACCTACCGTTATACACGCGAGAATTCGTAATGCATGTAGCAATCTTAATAACGATCTTTATACAAATCATTTACGACCATCACCAAGTTGCGAATGCGGACATGTAATAGAAGATGCAGAACATTTTATGTTTAATTGTAATTCTTCTCTACTATCATTAACTGATATGGACTTATATACTATTATTTTCTACTATCATTTACTGATATGGACTTATATATTATTAATCTCTAGTATCATTGATTGATATGGAATCAGTATATTAAAACATGTAGATTTTCTTTATAACAACCATTTAAATGTACATGCATTTCGTCGTTCACTTCATCTTGAAAAAAATATATAATTATTTACTGTGTCTGAAGTTCACAAAACGGCCCATCTCAATATCTAATCAAATTACAATAGGTTTACAATATATTTTTAACATTCGGCATTCCTTTATTTCTTTCTTCGACTCATTGGTTTGCAAATCAGTATTAATACGTATTTACATTGTCCAAAGCAAATTGTTTTGCATGTTGTACCATGTTCCACTAATTGCTGATTGTTTGCAAAAAAATAATATAGTTTGATAGATATGACATTTTTATCATGATTATTAGGCTGGAGGTATACAGTACTGTCCTACCCAGGAAAAGAGGGTGGTCTGCCTCCACCATAAAAAAAATTGACCGTCATATATAACCTGACATGCGTTGAAAATGACGTAAAACAAACAACCAAACGTACAAAGCTGAATGTTTATGAATAATATATACAACTATATTAAGCACACTTATTAAAACCGTTAATCTATATAATATCAAAAACAAATGACCATTTATAAGATCAGTATTTTAACTGTTGTAATATGAATATTTCAAAAACGTTTATATAATGAATGTGCATTTGTATGTTATTGTTGCAATTTGCTTTTAACGTTCACTGTTTTGTGAAACAAAGTAATTTGTGAAATAAAGTTATCAAGTTGTTTGCTTCAACAGAATTCTGTTTTTATTTTCTAACCAAGATATGAATATATCAAACCAAGATATGATTATATCTACTGTGCAAAAACGAAATTCTTTCTTTGAAAATGTTTCTGTTTTATTTGTTATTGTACATTATGTACGCTGTCAAAATAATCATAAAAAGAGTGGTGTATGCAAACAGTTTGGAGTTTTTGATAATTTTTCTGCTACATATGACTGCTTTTAACCGGGGTCATTGGGACACATGTTGCAGATGGGGGCATTTATGATTCTGCACGAACATTTAAGTAGTCTGTCTGGGGGATATCTGTTTTTATGCCAAGGATGCAAAGAAGTCTTTCTGCGAACTTTTAAAGGAATATGCATCTTTACGTCCCTGTGAATATATATTAAAACTGCTATGTTGAAATCAGTTTATGATTTCTAGTTTTTATAGCGTAATATTTTAGTAAAAACTATAAGTATATGCAATTTAGGAACACCGTCGAAAACATATGACGTAGTTCAACGGACATGCACGATGGGTACCCTCCATAATGTTTCAATGTGAACATACTTAGATCGAACACGTTCAATTTTATGAACATTTTGTTATATATTGTTAGCTCTACTGAAACGTGTTTGAATCTGAAATACATTGTTTTTTGTAATCTACAGTCAGATTAATGGTTACGCCTTTTGAAAATCCCTAACAACGGGATAAACGAATTCAATTAAAATGTATGATCATATGAAAGTATTACCATTTATATCAGAAACTACCGCTGCGGGTTCGAATCCCACTGGGAGCTCGACTTGTAAGTGAGAAAGTGTTTATTCTTACGGATTGCGAGAGGTGTACAGTTCTGGTTTTACCCAGGAAAACGAGAGGGGTCTGTTTCCACCACAAAAACATCGACCGTCATATATAGTCTAAAAAGTACTGAAAATGACATAAAATCCCAAGTAAACAGACCTCTAACCGTAACCGCTCCCTGGAAACTGCGTCTCACCCGTGACAGCGGTGTCAAAGGATTTGAGAGGATGTATTAGTTTAAATGTATATAGGCGGTGAAAAGTCCAGACTCTATTGTGCCCATCGCGTCAGGTATACCTTGACGTGTTCGTTGGCGGACGGACTATAAACCTTAGAATTACACACACACACATATAGGCGGTGTTTCGGTTGAAACCTGGGATGAATTTTCTATCTGGCAATTGAATATGAAACTGACTATAGAAAATTGCAATTTTTCTCACAATTATGCAGATTACCCTGTAAGTATGTATCAAAACAAATATTTGTCAATAGATTATTGAGATATTTGAATGATGATAAACAAACACATGGTTTTATTCCCGATATATACAGATTACTTGTTAAATATGATTTTATTAACTATCTGCATAATTTTGTTGACCACTCAGTTTTTCCTACATAATGTACATGGAAGAGGGTTTTAAAAAAGAAAATATATGCATTAGAATCTATACAAATGTCATCAAGACTTGCCTCAATGATGACAGAAGATCAGGTGTTAAATATTTTTAATATAAATGCTCCGTGTCGAATATGGCAATTAGTAGAAAAATACCGGGATTAAGACTACAATGTCAAACAGCGATACGTGTACTGGGTCAATTATTATCATTCACCCGCCCGGAAAAATTTCCAAAGTGCAACAGAATGATATATAATAAAATTACACATATTGTTAATGTATGCACTGAAAAAAATGCGCTAAGAAATTCACTATGGACAGCTATCTTAAGCTATGCTGGCTTTGATACATATTGTAAGTTCATATCGAAAGACCAAACTGAACAACTTTGACTTAATTGCTGGCCTAATTCATTACTACTATACTGATAACAGTGATCATTTACTTATAATTATCATAAACATTATTCACAAAATGTTTTTGTAAGAACGGGTAAAACAGTGTTTATATATAAATAACTAGATATAGTCATAAGGTGTCATTTCATATCCCTATGAACTCTTGTATTTCGTTTCGGCAAGGCTTCATTACAGGGAAACAGGCTCGTTGTATATACATATTCAAAATAAAGTAAAATATCCCGATGGTTGACACTTACTCAGTTAAATACTACTGAGCAGGTCACAACCATAGGTGAACGTTTGTCCTTATAGATAATGACATATTCATTATTATTTTGGACAAATATTGTTGTATTATTAAAATACACAATGGTTAGCTAACACGTTAGTGCTTTATGATATTGTGATACAGCCGAGTACTATTACTATGGTTTTCAAACACGTAGAAAGGAGTGAATGTGCATAATTAAATTTAAATACTGATCTATACATTATGTAAATATGTTGATTTAGTATTGTTGACATCTAAAATTACTGTATTGTTGTTCTATATGCATCATTGTTTATATATGCTCTCCTATAAATGGAGGAAATAACGATTATTATTATTATTATATGATATATTCAATACAGGAAAACGAAAGTATACTGATATTTCGTATAACGGCACACTTTTCAAAAAGTGAATGAATGAATGAATGGTGTTTTACGGCAATTCAAAAAGTGAACCGTTATACCAGATATCAAAAAATGGGCGTGGCTAGCGATTACAGAATATCCAATTTGGTGTTTTGAATGCTGGGAATATTCTTAATTTATTTTGTGTAAATAAACATTACTACATAAATACTTTAGATTTTATGCATTTTACTAATGAAAATGAAATAATATTTTCAATAGTGGTTCCTACTATGTTTAATAAGTCTATATTATTAGTTATGAGAGTAGGCATGAACTAATTTAAGCTGAGTAAACTGTACCATTTTTATATCTTGAGTTTAGTTTCGGCAAGAGTCATAAATATGGTACATGGTAATATATAGGGTTATTATACTAATTTAAGCTGAGTATATTGCACCATTTTGTATTCTTGTGTTTCGTTTCGGCTAGAGTCATGCATATGGTAATACATAGCAAAATATGATTCATATAAATAGTATTTATTTCAAATTCTGTACTCATCTTTAGTCTAATTGTAAAATAATCATTAGTCGACATGTATTGCTGTATGTATAAGTCTTGGTCCATTATATATATATACGTTAACGTTCGCTAATGTTAAATTTTGAATTTGTGTTATATGTTACAATTATATGTATATGCTCTCCTGTACATTGGAGGAAATAAAGAATCTATCTATCCCTGGAAACTTCATCTCACTCGTGACAGTTGTGTCAAAGGATTTGAGAGGATGTATTAGTTTACATGTATATAGGCGGTGTTTCGGTTGAAACCTGGGATGAATTTTCTATCTGGCAGAAATACACTGTCCTCACGTTATTTAATGATTGTGACAGCATCGAAAGAAAGAAAGAAGCAAGTGATTTACAAACACATTGTGCTGTAAATATGGCTAACATTTCACATGCATGAAATGTACCACTTTTATTTCGCTGGTAAAGTCCACTATTTAATTTCTAAGATTATTTTTTTTTCGTAATTCTACTGTTAAAATATATTAATGGTGCACTACAATCCATAAATAAAAACAGAATGTGAAGTGTACTTGTTCAATAGTGTTGTATACGTTGCCATGATAACGCGGCCGTTATTTTATTGCAGCTATTGTTATTGTTGTGTAATGTTATCCACTGCTTGTCAATGCAGTATGATCAATCCAATACAATCAATACAATGTGCGACTACGTTTTGTGTAACTAGTCACAGTTTTGTTGTGATCACAGGGTAATCGTCTGAGCAGAAGAAATGTAAACAAATTGTTGTTTGTATGGTGTTTTAACATCATTTTCAACACATGTAAGGTTATATATGACGGTCGATTTTTTGTGGTGGAGGCAGACCACCCACTTTTCCTGGGTAGAACCAGTAGTGTACACCTCCCGCCATCCGCAAGAATCGACACTTCCTCACTTACAACTCGAGCTCCCAGTGGGATTCGAACCCGTGAGAGGCGAAGGTTTACAACGCAACGTCGTTAACCATTCGGCCACGGAGATGGAGTTTTGGAAAGCTTCAAATCATAAGTATTTTAGTTTTAACAAATGGAACTTGCTTTAGTTTCGTCCTATGCATCTGGTCATTGTTATTAACTAACTACATACCTGCAAATCAAACTGTGTACACCATATTTTGTCAAAATTTGAAATATATTTTCTTAATAACTCTTTCCGATCATCCACATAGTGAAATGTTGTATATTAATAAGTGTTTATACAACATTTCACCATGTGGATGATCGGAAAAAGTTATTAAGAAAAATATTTCAAATTTTGAAAACTACTCAATAATTTAATTTCACGTCATTTAAATGTATTTAGCATTCTTAAATAAAGTTTCTACATGTTTCTTGTAGTATTTTTTACACATGTGCAACAGTTTAATATTGAAACCATTAGTTGTTTTATGTAACATTACAAGTAGATGTGCATACCAAAATGCTTATATTTGATTATTGTACCACAATAGCATAAATACACACTATGCATCGTGTATACACAGCATATGTTAGTTATTGTGGTACAAATACAATATAGTCCACCCAGCCTGTGAAATTTTTACCACTCAACATCAAACTAATTGCAACAGAAATGATTTACTGATTTTCTGATAGAGACATATATTGGGAAAAATCACAAAAAAGTCTAGAAAAATCTGGATAGTGGAAATAAGTTTTATTATAGCTCCTATATTTACGCTTTTCATAAAACAACACCAGATTTAGAGTTATTTGTAGCTGCTGCATTTTATTTGGATTAAGACATTTTAATGATGTATTACAATATTAAGACCTTAATTAATCATAACAATTACATCTTTGAACAATTACAAAACTCAGGTATACTTTAACGCTGTTTGTTGAAAAGTGCATATTGAATTACCCCACCCACTGAAATCACAATAGAGAAATTGCATATCAAAGGTAAAGCTATGTTATATGCATTTCTTGTTACAGTTTAAGACAAATACTCAAATTAAGATTGATGATGAAGTGTTGGGTTAATATATTGGCCTCTATATGGTAGCCGTCGGTATTGTCGGCAGCTATTAATATCCCATTGTTAGGATCATTCCTTGATAATTATTTTTGGAAAAGTGTAAATACTGGGTGTTGGGATGAGGGTGGGGTGTGTGGATGGAGGGCGGATAATATATTGACCACTATATTGTAGCTGTCGGCAATGATTTATTAATCCATTGTTAGCGTTATTGTTAGCCTCATTCGTAATGGTCATACCAACTTACGCTGTAACTGCGCCCACTTATTGAAAATACCATATTAATAGTCATAATAGAGCTGAAAGGTTTTTAGACATTTCTTTAAATATAACTAACTGTTCCTACACAAAACTATCACAACACCATGGGTAAATATCCTTATATTGTTTAGCATATTATACTATAGTAATTGATGTTGCAATATTATACTTGTAAGTTATACTACTCCTATGCCATAATTCGCAATGTTAATTACTAGTATATCGATAACTCATAGCTTTCACTATTGAATGTTAATGCCAAATCTAGTACAACATCACAAAAAGCTTGAATACCCCATACCGATTCATATATTATTTGCAACTTGATTTGCATGAGCATTAGCCCTTTTTAGGGTTGCTCATTATAGACACATGACATGATACATTATACTGACACCAGGCCGACCAGTCCTAGGACTACCCTTTATATGCTGATATGCTGAGCGTCAAGCAATGCAGCTACTAGTATCAGTTTTCTAAAGTCATTGGTATGACCCGGCTGGGTATTGAACCCACGACATCCTGCATGCGAGGCGGATGCTCTACCATTACGCCACCACTGTGGTTCTTAGCATTTGTAATTAAATCATTCCATACTGCAAGGTTGGGTGAAGTACTGATACTGCCTAATTACAAGTAGATTGTATTAAAGGCTTGAAGTGTCTGAAATGGGTGTCTTGACTTATATATCCAGGATCATGTTTACTTTGAACATTGTTACATTTAAATTAATAAAAATTTAAGTATTCACTTTATCGTCATCTTTTACTTTAAGTTTTAATATATTATTGGTGCAATAATATAAACATTGAATAATTTGCTTATTACTATTCTAATAATTAATATTGTAGCATGGTCAGTGACATTATTGTTGAATGCAGACCATTAAATAATTTAATTTAGGGTAACTAAAGGGGCGTGGCTATACCGTACTACAACTACCAGATATTGGAATATAGAGTACGGTCACTATGACGTCACAGTGTTACTAAGTACACCATGCTACAAAAAAGATAGAGTCTGTCTCAGCTCGATGGTTATTTAAACAACTCGATGGGCTACGCCCATCTCGGTGTTTAAATAAGCCAACTCGCTGAGACCAGACTCTATCTAATACTTAATGATTGAACAAATGTAAGTTATCCAGAAAAACAAGCGGTGTTTGTTTATTTGCACTTATTTTCATGAGCATCATCACTCGGGATAGAAATCCGGTATTGAAAACTCGTGGTAATAAAACCCTTTATAATTTTCTTATCTCTCTCCAAAGTTATTATCAAAGAAGCTGGATCACAGAGGTCATATTTTGCTAGCAAAGAATGCATAAAGTTTATGTAAGTCAAGTAATAAGAAGGATCCTTAATCAAGGTTTTTTATTTTTATCAAGCACAGTCAGATATGTACAGATATACATATTTGTGTTCTTAAAGATTTGTCAGTCATATTGCGACTACCTAATGCTTTTCGCAATAATAGTTTCTGTGCAGATAAAGTGTTTCTGTTGCAAACGCGTAAAGAAATAACATTTTAATGCCAAAGACTTGGGTATTTATAGTAGCCGACAATGCCGACGAGTGTCATACATTAGTCAATGTTTCACCCCCAATGCTTCATCGTCGATCTTATTATGAATTTTTACACAAAAATGTTCTATGAAACTACCTATAACACAGTTTTACATTGAAATGCAGATCTATTGTAATTAAGTGGGTGGGGTAATTCAATATGCGAATTTTAAGAAACAGTGCTAACATAGGCATTTATATGCATTGTTCATTCAAACATTTCAATTTTTATTAGTAAGGTATGCCTTTATATTGTAATACCTCATTGAAATGTTTTATTCATAACAAAACGTAACAGATATACATACACATAAA
The DNA here is from genome assembly GCA_037043455.1 of Cyrtodaria siliqua. Lineage (NCBI taxonomy): Eukaryota > Metazoa > Mollusca > Bivalvia > Adapedonta > Hiatellidae > Cyrtodaria > Cyrtodaria siliqua. The sequence continues at coordinate 61,621 of JAWPHD010000048.1, forward strand.
CCTGCAGTGATTTTATGACAAACGCACATTTTTGAGCCATGAAAAATCTTATTTCCCCTATCTAGTTTTTTTTTAGATTTTTTGGTGTTTTTTTGCAATATATGTATCTCTCAGAAAATCAGAAAATCATTTCTGTTGCAATTAGTTTGATGTGGGTTCACAGGCTAAGTGGATCGTGCATTATCTCCCCGTGCAAGTGCAAAACTCATGCTCTATTCTATACATATTCAATATATTTATGGATTTAGAAACATACAGTTGAAAATATTATATTTTATTAAATAAGAATTCATTCTTATTTTCGAATTCTTATTTTCAGTTAAAATGCACCAGTACAGCTGCTACTATTACGGCTTCACTGATGATTCGTTTGTAGACATCGTCAATAATACATGTGTTTGAGTCATTGAGTATAAAGAGAACTGAAGTATTAAATAGAAGAATATCAGTAGAGCTGTCTATTTATAACACAGTTTTTGGTTTTATTGTATTTTCAAATTTAGGAAACAACGTCATATGATTATGTTCCAGTCTGTATAGTGCGTACACGAGCGGGGCATTATACGCCCGTTTGCTAAGTTTGTTTTATGTTACACGCATTTCCTAGGTGTCAGGTCAATATGACATTGACCTTTGACCTTCTAACAAAAACACTGACAGTGGTTGTTGTTTAACCATAGTCAGGTCACAGTGACATTTGACCTACTAACTATAAATGAATAGGGGTCGTTGTTTTAACACGGGTACTATTTCTGTAAAGTTTCAATAGTTAAGGTTTAACAATAACAAGTTACAGTGCGAACAATTTTTCACAGGATTCTGTCACTGATTTCATGCCCACAAGGTTTCATGAGTGTAGTTATTAATTATACTGCTGGAATTATCACTTGAAATGTGTATTGGTGACCTTGATCTTTGACCGAGTCACCCAAAAGCAAAAAAGGTTCCTTCTCTGACCAAGGGCAATGTACGTATGACGTTTCTTGGAGTCATCAGGTGGAATGCTTATTGCCACCTGAGGTCATAAAGACCTTGACATTTAACGTATTGACCCCAAGACAATAGGGTTTCACCTCTATATTTTCATGAGTGTCGAAGCTATGCTTCCAACGTTATCACTCGGAATGCGTATTTCTATATTAGGTCATGGCGACCTTGACTTTTGACTGACTGACACCCCACTCACCCCACCCTCTAAAACATATATGGTTTCACCGCTCAGCAAAGGCAATGTACCAATGAAGTTTCACAATGGTGGGTTTATGCATAACGCATATTTCCATAAAGGACATGGCGACCTTGACCTTTGACATTCCGACTCCACAAAACAATAGGATTTCCCCTTCCACCAAGGGAGATGTACCTACAAAGTTTCGTGAGTGTGGGTGTTTTTTGGTGATTTTTATTGTCCGGAATGGTTATTTCCAAACAAAGTCATGACGACCATGAACTTTAACCTACTCACCCCAACAATAAAAGGGGGTTTTCCTCTCACCTATGAACCTATGTACCTATGAAGTTTCATGAGTGTGGATTTTATGGTTCCAAAGTTATCATCCGGAATCCGTAATTGTTTACGGACGGGCGGACGGGCGGATGGACAACCCTATACCATAATACATCCCGTTTTTCAAATGGGCGCATAATAAAATGAACTAACTTATTCTTGGACATGTTTACAACAGATTGATATGTATAAATTGGAGTTTACGTATTTTTTTTGAGTTATTATCAAGCTTGATAGATCACGTAGATGTATCTGTCTTATTCCATGATAACAATAATGACTATATCAATAAACAGCTGTTAAAGTACAGTAGCGTATCTAACTTCGGGGTATGAAGAGAGCATGTAACCTCCCCACACCTCGCCGCTAACTCCAGTTAAGAAAAAAACAGATTTCCCATCTGGCTTGCATGCGGACTCCAACCCACTACCGCTAACCTCACAATTCCAGGATCTGAATACTAATTCTAGAATATAGTTATCCCATTTTCAAGATTCGCCACCTTTGGTACACATTAAGACGTTCAACAGCTGTTTTATTGATTAATGCTCAAGTTCTAACTTCTATTCTCAGCGTGCTGACATGATTGAGTTGGAAAATCAATTTTCTGTGATGCCGCTGGGGAATGCTGCAGACGAATTTTCAATATCCGGGAATAACAACTGTATGCCTACATTATAGGGAAAATGGCGGACGCGGTATAAATGAGGAAATTACGCACAAGCAGTGTTGAATTATCAATATTCTGTTTCATATAATTACGTTAAAGATGACACAAAACGGGTGAATCAGAATTATTGCATTCGACATCATTAATACAGTCTAATAAAGGCTGGACATGACACAGTGCTGCATATTAAACAAATAGCTTAACTAATGAGAACTCTGTAGGGACGAATTCCAACGTGATATATATTCAGTGTGCAGCCGGGAATAATTTAACTTACCAGAAAGAACAATCTGTACTGACAGGTAAGCAATGTATAGGCTAATGGCTGTTTTATTACTTTATTTAGTTTAATGTTGTTTACGACTGAAACGATTAACCAATTCAGTATCGTATGCCATTATCTTTTATAACGATAAGATATCGTTCTAGGCAGAAAGATATCTGTGTAAGATATCGTTCTAGGCAGAGATATCTGTCTAAGATATCGTTCTAGGCAGAGAGATATCTGTGTAAGGAGATATCTTGTTTAGGAATAAACACTAACTTGGCTTGCCATAGTTCACAACATTTTTTCGATTTTGCTGATGTTTATGTATTTATTATAAAACGTATTCATTAACCAACTATAATGTGGGATGTAATCGATCAGCTTGATTGCGAAATGTTTTAATTTCAAATTCAAATTCTTTATTCGGCACAAATATACAATGTTTTTCGCCAATACAATATAGGCGAATACAATACAATACAATGAGAATAATATGTTGTAAATGTACATTATATGATTTAAAATGTATGACAAGTATACAAATTACACATTTGAAATATGCTATAGATTCTTCTGTGCTGTAATTTACATTAATTAGTATGACAAGTATACAAATTACACATTTGAAATATGCTATAGATTCTTCTGTGCTGTAATTTACATTAATTTCAGATAATAAAGTAAATAACGTATTAACCAAATGAACACGATATGAGACTGATGCGTTACCAACTATATTATCAAAGTTAGCAAACATAACTTAATAATAATAATAATAATAATAATAATAATAATAAAAAAAATAAAAATAAAAATAATAATAATAATAATAATAATAAAAATAAATACTGCTACTACTAATAATAATGATAATAATAATAATGATACTACTGCTACTAATATCCAATTGTTATCAATACAGTAATTTTTAAAGTGACGCACTGTTAACTCTGTGTACTAACTGACCATAGGTTTCTTGAATGAAAAAATAAACTGAGGAAATCAATAATGCACGTTTCATTCATATATACCACGAGATAAAGGACCATCACATATCCCACGAGGTATGCTTACAAATTGTTCAGTCACACATCAAAAAAGAAACTTTATATTTGAACGGTCAGTGCACATGGCTATAGTTAAGGCCAAGCTAAATAAATGTTATGCATCAACAGAAAAAAATGATACATCTGAATTATTATAATAGTTTCTGCGGAAACAGGATTACACACTTATGATAATTTGAAAAGGAAATGTTTAACTTAACTCTATGAAGAAAAATGATACACATAGTAAGTATTAATTCTAAAGTTAAAAGTAAAAAAGTAAGACTACTGATTATTTACAAGTTTATCACGTTTGTCATTTGCTAAATATATTTATCACATATTTCCCTATAAATACGTTGTTTTGGAATATAAGAATCTTTCATGGGTATACGGTGAAGATAGGGGATTCCAACCCGAGGTATAAGTGTTTTTATCTAAACCGAGGCTCTGCCGAGGTTCCGATTAAGACACTTACACCGAGGGTTGGAATTCCCTATCTGAACCGAATACCCATGATAGATTTTTTTTCTTGCATATCTGAGACAGGTAGTGCGTTGCCGTCGCCAGCTACTAACGTTTTGCATGTTTTCCTCATACCGGATGTTAGTGCGCGTGAATTTTATCTCGACCCTAGGGTGAGATGGAAATATCTAGTCCCGGTAAAATGACGGATATCCTTGTCCGGTATGCAAGAATATACGATACGACATAGACCTAGCTAGTCATATCAATCAGGATTTAGTTGCCGGGCAATAAAGCTTTTTCTTGCATATCGGACAAGGATATCCGTCATTTTACCGGGCTAGGTTATAAGAATCTATCATGGGTATCCGGTTCAGATAGGCAATTCCAACCCTCGGTATATGTGTTTTTATCGGAACCGATGCTCTGCCGAGGTTCCGATTAAAACACTTATACCGAGGGTTCGAATTCCCTATCTGAACCGAATACCCATGATAGATTATTTTTCTTGCATATCAGAGAAATGTTGTGCGTTGACGCCGCCAGCTATTGACGTTTTGTATGTTTTCCTGCATACCGGATGTTGGCGCGCGTGAATTTTATCTCGACCCTAGGGTGAGATGGAAATTTCTTGCATACCGGACAAGGATATCCGTCATTTTACCGGAGCTAGATATTTCCATCTCACCCTGATATCGCATGTAACATGTCTCTGATATGCAAGAAAGAGAATATATCATGGGTATTCGGTTCAGATAGGAAATTCCAACCCTCGGTATAATTGTTTTAATCGGAACCTCGGCAGAGCCTCAGTTCCGATAAAAACACTTATACCTCGGGTTGGAATTCCATATCTTCACCGGATACCCATGAAAGATTCTTATAATCTAGCCCCGGTAAAATGACGGATATCCTTGTCCGGTATGCAAGAAATTTCCATCTCACCATAGGGTCGAGATAAAATTCACGGGCACCAACATCCGGTATGCAGGAAAACATGCAAAACGTTAGTAGCTGGCGGCGTCAACGCACAATATGTCTATATATGATATGAAAGAAAAAGAATCTATCATGGGTATTCGGTTCAGATAGGGAATTCCAACCCTCGGTATAAGCGTTTATACAATTATACCTCGGGTTGGAATTCCCTATCTTCACCGGATACCCATGAAAGATTCTTATAATCACACGCGTGAAATATAGGGTAAGAAAATATCATTTCACGGAAATAACCGAATTTCTTTATGACTCTTTCAGCGGAGTGATACGGAAATTACTGATTAGTTACGATTGTCTGTGTAAGGAGATATCGTCCTAGGCAGAGAGTTGCAGAGAGTTGTCACGCGGTGTGGTTTGTCATCTGCATTCCATCCTGTTTTCGCGCCAGATTATTGGCTAAACATCTACATCTACATGTGTATGTTGAGCTGTTATCTTCGATCTTAACTCAACGGAAATGACTCGACTAGTAATGCTAAGAAGATGAAATAAAAGAGATGGTAGATAGATAGAAGTAAAATAAAGAAAGAAATAAGGCATAATACACGGACCATAAAGAGAGTTTAACACATTTATAATAAACTCAATGATATAGAACCATCCGTGGATGAAATAACCACGTGTGACCATTCATTTTCTGAATTAGACAATTTCAAATTCAATAGCATACATTTTAAATCAAATTTCGGAGAAAAAAATGTTGTGAAGATCTACACTTACGCGACAGACGTGAACACATCAGAATGGGATTACATCTATTAATAATATTATTGTTTTCTCCCTGGAAAACAGAGAAGTAAGTTAGCTGAAGTTGACAGTTCAACAAAGTCATTGCTGAAGTATATGATAAATAGAATAACAAATGTGTATCTTCATATCACACCCTATATCAGGCCCTCGACCCTTATCAACCCTCAAGCTAAAGCTCTCGCCTCAGGCCTGATATAGGGTGTGATATGAAAATACCCATTTATTATTCTCTATGTACATTTCTAGTTATTTCAACACGCCAGTCTGTTGTGAGTTTAACAATGACTTAAACTTGTTTATATTGGGCCAGCTGCAATAGTATCTCGGTAAACATTCTTTTCTTATTTCCCGATAATAGGGGCATACTAATAAAAGTGGTACTCGTTTCAATGGATTTCATATTACAAAAATTACATATTCTCTGCTCTCGTTCTAATCCTCTGAAACGCCCCTCTTCAATAGTAGCTTATGAGCAGAGCCTCTAAATCAAGACAATGATATTCTGTGTTTCTCAATCTGAATACATTGCATATAATTTTCAATAGAATAATCGCTTTTAATTAACATGATTAAATTATATGTGTCTAATTTTGGCGAACTTCGTATATTTGCTTACCAGTTTTGCATATGTTGATCATATAACCTTCCAATAACACTCGTCAACTGTAAATTAGCGATGTCATAATTATTCCATAAGTATAAAAAAAACAAGTCATCAAGTAAAACTTTTATTTCATGTGCCCAGGCAAAAACATCATTTACTTGGTGTGTGCATGAAATGTTTTGAGAATAAATGAATTAGGTGATTTAAGAATCTTAAACCAGTATTTAAGCATCCTTTCTTTTCGAATTATAGTAAAGAATACCCTTTCAAGTTCACCATATACTGTAGCATTTGGTGTCTGAGATTTAACTCTTAGAACTTATTTTAAAAAATTAGAATGAACTCTTTCGATACCAGGTCCGTTATGTCCACTCCAGAATTTCCTTTGTATTTGCACAGTTGTAAATACTTTAATTGAAATTGTAGCATGGTCATTGACATTTTATTTGTATTTGCACAGTTGTAAATTATTTAATTGGTAATAACATCTGTCAGAATGATTGATGTACTGTAACTACCAGTTATCGGAAGTTAGAGTATGGCCAAAAGATGAAATGGACTGTTTTCTAAAGACCAATGTTAAAGCAGCACCAATGCTATATATCATATGTAATTAGCGTAACTGTTATTTCAGACCAACGTTAAAACAGCAGCATCAATGAAATATATGATAATAATTAGCTTATTAGCTTATATGTTTACTTCAAACTAACGTTAAAGCAGTATCAATGAAATCCATGATATGTAATTAGCTTAACTGTTGACTTCAGACCAATGTTAAAACAGCAGCACCAATGAAATCTACGATAATAATTAGCGTAACTGTTACTCCAGACCAACGTTAAAACAGCAGCACCAATGAAATATATGATAATAATTAGCGTAACTGTTACTCCAGACCAAAGTTAAAACATCAGCACCAATAAAATATATGATAATAATTAGCGTAACTGTTACTCCAGACCAATGTTAAAACAGCAGCACCAATGAAATATATGATAATAATTAGCGTAACTGTTACTCCAGACCAACTATAAAACATCAGCACCAATAAAATATATGATAATAATTAGCGTAACTGTTACTCCATACCAACGTTAAAACATCAGCACCAATGAAATATATGATAATAATTAGCGTAACTGTTACTCCAGACCAACGTTAAAACATCAGCACCAATGAAATATATGATAATAATTAGCATAACTGTTTATTACAGACCAACGTTAAAGCAGCACCAATACAATCTATTATATGTAATTAGCTTAACTGTTTACTTCAGACCAACGTTAAAGCAGACAAATAAAATCTATGATATGTTATTAGATTCACTGTTTACCTCAGGCAAACGTTAAAGCAACATCATCAATAACATCTATGATATTTAATTAGCTTAACTGTTTAGTTCAGACCAACGTTAAAGCAGCACCAATGAAATCTATAATATAATTCATTAATGTAACTGTTTACTTCAAATCAACGTTAAATCAGAAGCACCAATGAAATCTATGATAATTAGCTTAACTGTTTATCTCAGACCAACGTTAAAGCACCACCAATGAAATCTATGATAATTAGCTTAACTGTTTACCTCAGACCAACGTTAAAGCACCACCAATGAAATCTATGATAATTAGCTTAACTGTTTACCTCAGACCAACGTTAAAGCAACATTAATGAAATCTATGATAATTAGCTTAACTGTTTACCTCAGACCAACGTTAAAGCACCACCAATGAAATCTATGATAATTAGCTTAACTGTTTACCTCAGACCAACGTTAAAGCAGCACCAATGAAATCTATGATAATTAGCTTAACTGTTTACCTCAGACCAACGTTAAAGCACCACCAATGAAATCTATGATATTTAATGAGCATAACTGTTTGCTTCAGACCAACGTTAAAGCAGCACCAATGAAATATATGATAGTTAATTAGCTTAACTGTTTACATCAGACCAAAGTTAAAGCAGCACCAATGCAATCTATGACAGTTAATTAACTTAACTGTTAACTTCAGACCAACGATAAAGCAACAGCATCAATGAAATCTATGATAGTTAATTAGCTTAACTTTTAACTTCAGACCAACGTCAAGGCAGCACCAATGAAATATATGATATGCAGTTAGCTTCACTGTTAACTTCAGACCAAGGATAAAGCAACATCAATGAAATCTTAACTGTTAACTTCCGACCAACGATAAAGCAACAGCACCAATGAAATCTATGATATTTAATTAGCCTAACTGTTAACGTCATACCAACGTCAAAGCAGCACCAATGACATATATGGTATAAAGTTAGCTTAACTGTTAACTTCAGACCAACGATAAAGCAACACCTACGAAATCTATGATGTGTAAGTTTCTTAACTGTTAACTTCCGACCAACGATAAAGCAACAGCACCAATGAAATCTATGATAGGTAATTAGCTTAACCGTTAACTTTAGACCAACGTTAAAGCAGCACCAATGACTTATATTGATAATTAGCGATAATTAGAATTTATCTTAAATGTTTATGTAACCGGGAACAGGTAAATGGTGAATAATCGGTTCGATTCCCCCGTTGGGCACCATACACCCCCACCAGATTGAAATTCGTCCCTGAATTTCTAATGGAGTTAACTCCAGGCCGGCTGTCAGACTTATTTTCATACTGTTTCATGCTAACAGACACGGTCCTGGATCCCGGACGAGCCCCCCAAATATAACAGGTGGTGAAAAAATCGTTCCTCAACCGGGACTCGAACCCAGGGTCTCTGGTTTACCGTACCAGCGCTCTAACCACTGAGCTATCGAGGACACACGGTAAGGAATCGATATTTCACCATATACCTGTACCCGGTTACATTTACCTCAGACCAACGTTAAAGCAGCACCAATGAAATCTATGATAATTAGCTTAACTGTTTACCTCAGTCCAACGTTAAAGCAGCACCAATGAAATCTATGATATTTAATTAGCTTAACTGTTAACTTCAGACCAACATTAAAGCACCACCAATGAAATCTATGATAATTAGCTTAAATGTTTACCTCAGACCAACGTTAAAGCTGCACCAATGAAATATATGATAGTTAATTAGCTTAACTGTTAATTTCAGACAAACATTAAAGCAGCACCAATGAAATCTATGATATTTAATGAGTTTAACTGTTAACTTCAGATCAAGTTACAGCAGCACCAATGAAGTATATGATAATTAATTAACTGTTCTGTTCAGACCAACGTTAAGCCAGCACTAATGAAATCTATGACATCTGATGAGCATTACTGTTTACTTCAGCCCAACGTTTAATCAGCATCAATGAAGTATAGAATAGTTCATTAACTGTCAACTTCAAACCAACGTTGAAGCAGCAACAATGAAATCTATGATATTTAATTGGCTTAACTGTTAACTTTATATCAACTTAAAGCAGCACCAATGAAATCGATGATATGTTATTAGATTAACTGTTTACTTCAGACCAACGTTAAAGCAGCACCAATGAAATATATGATATGTAATTAGCTTAACTGTTAACTTCAAACCAAAGTTAAAGCAGCCCCAGTGAAATATATGATATGTAGTGTAATTAGATTAACTGATAACTTCAGACCAACGTTAAATCTATGATATTTAATTAGCTTAATAGTTAACTTCAGACAAACGAAAAAGCAGCACAAATGAAATCTATGATAGGCAATGAGCTTACTAGTTAACTTCAGACCAACGTTAAAGGAGCACCATGACATATATGATATGTAATTAGCTTAACTGTTAACTTCAGACCAGCGTCAAAGCAGCACCAATGAAATCCATGATATTTAATTAGACTAACTGTTAACTACAAACCAAAGTTAAAGCAGCACCAATGAAATCTATGACAGTTAATTAACTATATTATACTTAATTATCTTAACTGTTTACATCAGACCAAAGTTAAAGCAGCACCAATGCAATCTATGACAGTTAATTAACTTAACTGTTAACTTCAGACCAACGATAAAGCAACAGCACCAATGAAAGCTATGATAGTTAATTAGCTTAACTGTTAACTTCAGACCAACGTCAAGGCAGCACCAATGAAATATATGATATGCAGTTAGCTTCACTGTTAACTTCAGACCAAGGATAAAGCAACATCAATGAAATCTGTGATATGTAAATTTCTTAACTGTTAACTTCCGACCAACGATAAAGCAACAGCACCAATGAAATCTATGATTTTTAATTAGCCTAACTGTTAACGTCATACCAACGTCAAAGCAGCACCAATGACATATATGGTATGCAGTTAGCTTAACTGTTAACTTCATACAAACGATAAAGCAACACCAACGAAATCTATGATGTGTAAAGTTTCTTAACTGTTAACTTCCGACCAACGATAAAGCAACAGCACCAATGAAATATATGATAGATAATTAGCTTAACTGTTAACTTTAGACCAACGTTAAAGCAGCATCAATGAAATCCATGATATTTAATTAGCTTAACTCTTTACTACAGACCAACGTTAAACCAGCACCAATGAAATCTATGATATCTAATTGGCTTAACTGTTTACTACAGACCAATGTTAAAGCAGCACCAATGAAACCTATGATATCTAATTATCTTGACTGTTTACTACAGACCAACGTTAAAGCAGCACCAATGAAATCTATGATATCTAATTATCTTAACTGTTTACTACAGACCAACGTCAAAACAGCACCAATGAAAATTATATTTTATTATATTAACTGTTTACTTCAGACTAAAGTTAAAGCAGCAGCAATGGCATCTATGATATGTAGTTAGCTTAACTGTTTACTAGAGTCCAACGTTAAAGCAGACAAATGAAATCTATAATATTTAATTATCTAAATTGTTTTATTCAGACCAACTTTTAAACCAGTACAGATGAAATCTAAAATGATGAAGAAGCAGAATGTTAGAACCCTGTCCCTGATCGTGTGCACCTTCACCTACCTCTTGGTAGGTGCGGCCGTGTTTGATGCTCTGGAGTCCAACTTCGAAGTGCAGCGACGCCAGACTCTTCATGAGGAGGAATCAGACTTGCGTCAAAAGTACAACATGTCGGAGAGCGACTTTCAGAAGTTACGGAAGAATGTTGAGCGCTCAGTACCGTACTATGCAGGGATACAATGGAAGTTCGCGGGCGCATTCTACTTCGCTCTTGTTGTGGTGGCAGTCATAGGTGGGCTTATATAATATTTATATATATATATGTAGTTATTTTATGTTTTATTTGTTTATGTTATAGTATACATTTTCTGGTTTTAATTATTAAAAGGATTTGTATCAGTCTACATTTCGATCAATATAGCATTGAAAGTTTTATTGAATAATGCATACGACCATTTGGTCGTATTACAATGTTCATATACAGAAATCAATTTCATCAGTATTATTTCAAATATGATATTATACTTATACCACAAGCATTTATTTAACATAGATACATCACTCAAAACAATATGTTCAAACTTTAGAGCACCTCTTGGTAGAGTACTAGTATTAATGGATTATCATTTGCTTCGGATTTTGAAACCATCAAACACAGACGTGACCAAATTATTTACAGTATTTAAATGCTTTTCGGATGGCAAAAACGTTATAAATTTCAAAATAGTTGGTCTCTACCAATAGACACGATTGGTAAGCTTTGCTCTGTGAAGTTTCACGAGCATAGGTGTGTATTAATATTGCATAGAATAGAGAATATCTTAAACAAGTGCACGGTATCTTTAAAGAATTTAAATCGATCAGTATTAACTGCAAATACATACAGGAAACAAATTTCGTTCACGTTACGATTTGAAATTTATCTTTATACGTTGACATTATTTTTAACGACTTCTTCATTCTTCCATGATTCATCGATTTTTGCGCACAATATGACCTATATATGTGTCGACGTGCCATAAAACACCACTCATTCATTCATTCATTCGTTTCAGGTTATGGCCACAGCACGCCACAGACGGTGGGCGGGAAGTTATTCTGCATGTGTTACGCGCTGGTCGGTATACCTCTCTGTCTGATCATGTTTCAAAGTGTCGGCGAACGTCTTAACGTGTTTATAACATACGCGCTAAAAAAGTTCCGGAAATGCCTGAAATTACGTAACCAGGAAGTGTCCCAAACGCACGTGATCTTTGTTACCATGAACCTGTCGACTATTGTGCTATTCACTGGAATGCTGATGTTCGCCCATTACGAGAATTGGAAGTATTTAGACGCGTTTTATTATTGTTTCATAACTTTGACGACAATAGGCTTCGGCGATTTCGTTGCTTTGCAGAAGGGTGGCGCGTTGCAGGAGATGCCGCATTACGTCGCGTTCAGTTTAGTTTTTATTGTATTCGGCTTGACAGTTATTTCGGCTGCTATGAACTTATTGGTTCTACGATTTTTAACTATGAATACCGATGATGAACGGAGGGACGAACTCGAGGCGGCAGCTGCCGCGCAAAACGCTTGCCACTTGGAAGGTGACGTCATTACGTCTAACGGTAACGTTCATGTTGTGTCAAACGCGCAAGAGAGAGTGGCCTCGGAATATAATGAAGTGATTTCGGTGTGCTCGTGCTCTTGTTACAAATGGCATTCCAGTGCAAAGGAACCGGAAATCGACCGTCATCGGCGGCGAAGCCAGATATTTACCACGAGCGGTAAAGGCATAAGCACTGCACGAGACGACAATAGTAGTGATGAAACGGATTCGTTTTTACAGTACCATTCCAAACGGTCCTCTTTATGAATGACCTCGCTATACTTATAGCGTGACACTTTTACACATGGACTAACGTGTCTTCCTGCTAATGACAAGAGTGAGAATAAAATATTTTATGGTCTTACGTTTTGAAAACACGTGATAATAATTGAAATACTGTTTTCTAATGACATCATGACGACGTATCGTGTTCAGGTCTCAGGTTCCTTTCGCCATGGTCAAGATCATTCAGAATTGAATTGGGTTTTAAGACGCACAAGTACATGAAATGTTATATGGCTCCTAACAGGAATGAACGTGTCAGTCTCATCCTCCATTTACATCAAGATATATTTGGAGAATGGGCCTAGAACCTCCTTACCTGCAGAACTGCAGAGTTGCTGCTAATTCTATAGTAGACACTCCATTTACGATGGAGCCACGTTTGCACGTTTGCATACGCGGTGTCATGATAAAGACCTTGAATGGGCATACAAAATGATAAAATGTGTGTGTGTGTATGTGTGTGTGTGTGTGTGTGAGACGACGATCAAGTGATGACAATAGCTCTTTTTTTACTTCGGAAAAGTCGAGCTAAAAATCATTCAACCGGAACATGGCGATGATATACGCAACTAGGCTTGGTACTGATCATCCCTGCCAAGTTTCGTTGAAATCCAGCCAGAGGTTCAGGAGAACTAGTATGTACAAAGTCAGTGTTAGTGTAAGGGGTCATAACTCTGTCAAAATTCATTCAACTGAAACATGGCAATGAAATGCGCAACCAGGTTTTCTACTAATCATCTCTGCCAAGATTTGTTGAAATTCGGCAAGGGGTCAGGAGAATTAGTTGGGACAAAGTTTATGCATTAAAACCTTAAAAGGGCCAAACAAAATTCAACCAGAACACGGCAATGACAGTTGCAACTAGGCTTGGTACTGATCATCCCCGCCAAGATGCGTTTAATCCGGAAAGGATTTCAGAAAAGACTAATCGGGACTAACCGGAATATGGTGAAGAAATGTACAACTAGGCTTGATACTGATCATCCTCGTAGAGTTTCGTTGAAATCCAGCCAGGGTTCAGGAGAACTACCCCGGAAAAAGTGTGTGTATCAAAAACTTTTAAAAGGCCATAACTCCGCCAAAGATCTGTAAACCGGAACGTGACCATGACATACAAAGCTAGACTTGGTGCTGATCATCCCTAAAAAGTTTCGTTTAAATCCAACCAGGGGTTCAAGAGAACTAGTCAGGACAAAGTTTGTGTATTAAAACCTGACGATATGTACAACTAGGCTTGGTACTGATCATCCATGCAAAGTTTCACTGAAATCCGATCAAATGAAGGCCCTTTCGTCTTAATGAGGCCTAAATATATCATATTTCAGAAAATCAAGGGCCATAAATCCGGTGTAAATGGTCCAATCTGGCTGGTTTTCAAACTTTTCCTAGCTTTCATTGATATTAACAATCTTGTGTAGTTTGGTAAAGATCGGATGAAAAATTAAGGCCCTATCGTCTTAACAAGGCAAAATATAGCATTTTTAACTAAATCAAGGGTCATACATCCGTTGTTACTGATTCTATCTGGCTGGTTTTCGAATTGTTCCGAGCTTTCATTGATAATAATAATCTGGTTTAGTTTGGTAAAGATCGGATGAAAAATTAAGGCCCTATCGTCTTAACGAGGCACAATATAGAATTTTTAACTAAATCAAGGGCCATAACTCTGCTGTTACTGGTCCGATCTGCTTGTCCTTTCATTGATATTAACAAGCTGTTAAAGTTTGGTAAAGATCGGATGAAAAATGAAGGCCCTAGGCCTATCGTCTTAACGAGGTAAAAGTTGACAGACGACAGTGAACTCGCCATCCCGTAAGCTCTGCTGGCCCTTTAGAGCTAAATATCCATGTTTAATTTAAATGCTTGATAAATATTTAATAATTGCATTGTGTCCTTTTAAAGTAGCAATACCAGGAAAAGGAACTCACATGAATTGTTTTTATAAGTAGGGCAGATAATATATTGTAACTTGTGATATAGAAGTGTTATATAATTATATTATACAAAGTGTTTGTTTTCCAATATATATAACAAATAAACTAATGCATATACATACATGTATATATGTTAGTGCAATGTATATACAAATACTGCGCTAAAGTAAAATTGAAATATCATCAATGAATCATTTTAATTTCCCTTCCCAAAATCCAACAGTGGTATAATTTCCGTTGTACACTATCCAATACACGTTTTAATAATATGGTAGTTTTTTTTCCCATAAAGTTGGACATTTTGCTTATGACTGCTCATTATTTCTTCATGAAAAGTAACAACCATGCCAATTAACACAAAGCTTGTCAGTGGTACATTCATGTATATAATTACCTTTTTAATAATAAGAATTTACCTGTATGTGTATCTTAGTAGAGATTGTTGAACACATAGTCTTGATCTTTTTAAAAACTATCAACACATTCCTGACAATTGGTTAGTTAGTATCTAGTTATGATTCATAACCCAGGTGCCTAAAAACTAAAAAAAAAAAGTTTGATCACTCAGCTTGTAGAAAGTGACGTAAGGAACTTCACATTGCAGAACAAATCAGGACTAGTTAGTAAAGTGCTATTGAAGTAATCTACGACACCGTATTTGAACATTTCAGTGAATGCTTGAAATCTAGGTGTCAGACCGGTGAAAACCAGCCCATTGAACACAGTGCAATATAGGCTATATTTGGAGTCACAAGTTCCACAACATTCGTTCGCTTAAATACAATTGTATTCTGTGAATTAAACACATTTGGCTAGCAAACGATCCCATATCTGGAATAAAACACCGATTCAGTTTTTACATATTTCGCGTCATTCATTCGCACTATGCGTATTTTGAAATAAACATCTGTCAAAACCACATATCTACCTAACCTCTGTGCTCATACTCTCCAAAGAAATAACCCTGACAAACACAGTAAAATACTTATTATTCATGACAACAGACATACTACTTTAACCTCAGGTTAGATTTAACAATGAAATAAAAACTGATCTTGGGAAAAACACATGCAAACTAGAAACTTTGGATTTTTTCAAGGAACTATTTTAGCCGACCCGGAAGTACTTCCTGACTTGTCTGACACCTTCAGTCGGATAAGACTCCTCTAAAACTGCTTCATAAGGTGAGTTCACATCTCAAAAAAGTATTCTATTTATTAGGGGTATCTCTATTTTTAAAGCAGCTCATCATGCAAAATACATGTAACGGCAAAATTACACTTCAAACCTTTTTATCAAAACTGTATGCAGGTGTTCAGGTCAATTAATAATGTATATGTGCCGGTTACAAATATAGGTTTATTCACGGATTCTTAAATACCCGTGATTGAATATGTGTAAAATGAATCATGAGTTGGTAACTCTTTAATTTGATGCTCCAGTTTTGGGGTTAGGCCTAGCTTGTTAAAGCTGTTTATATTGTGTCTATAGAGTTTGGATTCTCAAAATGTGTCAATTATATATAACTCGTCGTCAGTAGGTTCAGAAACGGTGTATATCTGTTGTAAAATGTGCCTGTTGATGGCGGGATAAGGACTTTAATAAGCTGACACTTATTACGGACCGCTTAAGTGTTGCATAATACTAAAAACTCCATGACTATAGTTGTTAAAATTCAATTCTAATTGGACCATTCCTGTTAATATACTGGCAATAACTATACCATTAACCCTTAACCCGCTAAGCACGACTATGATAGCCTTTGCATGCATTGTAAACCCAGATCAGCCTGCGATTAACCCTTTGTTATGGGAAGCCATAACCGTCAAAATGTGGACATTTACAGACTGAATGTGTTTGCATTAAACTGATTCATATTGCATCATACTGATTTACTTTGTTGTGTATCACTTCACATTTTTCGATGAATCGTTTAAGTTTTCATCGTACCGACTTGTATTTTATTGTATTGCATTAGCTTTTTTGTCAAATGGTTTGTCATTGCACTCAATGATTTCTATTTACGTCGTATGGTTTGACATTTTACACCGTATCATTTCACTTCGAACCGTATTAATTCACTTTGCAAAGAATGAACAGAGTTTACACGTCGCATCCAATCAATATGTACGTCATCAAATGACTTCATGTTGAATTAAACGGCCTGTCGTTGAATGGTTTGTAAATATCAACATTTTGACGGTTATGGCTTCCCATACTTTGTCACATAAATGGAATGGTCTTAATTCAAAGAAAGAACAGTCAATTATGTATATGTAGCGTGATCCCAGCAATTTTAAATACATAAACTGTTATAACATATTTATGGCTATTGTCATGCATTCAAATTAAAAAATAACAATTTCCCCCTGGTACATTGACTGGTCTACCCGGCGATTATGCATACTTTTTTTACTAGTATTTTCTAATACAAGTATCCATCAGCTACTCGGCCCTGTGGGCCGCTATAGATGTATATTAACCCGTAACCTGCTACATATATATAATGGACTGTTCTTTCTTTGACTTAAGACCATTCCATTTATGTGACATAAGTTACTCGCAGGCTGGTCTGGGTTTACAATGGACGCAAAGGCAATTATAGTCGTGGTTAATGACACCCCTGAGTCCTTGTATTTGAAATATACTACAAGAACGAGTACATAATAACACAACTAGGAGTTCATATGATGAGTTCATATGATGGTTATTTGGGGAACAGTAAGAAGTAGTGGTTTATTACGTCTTGTAAATATTATGGGTATTGAAGGAACTGGGAGGAAATATCATGGTTATTCGGGGAACAGTGAATAAATACGATGGTTATTCGGGGAACAGTGAATAAATATCATGGTTATTAGGGGAACAGTGAATAAATATCATGGTTATTCAGGGAAAGTGAGTAAATATCATTGTTATTCAGGGAACAGTGAGTAAATATCATGGTTATTCAGGGAACATTGAGTAAATATCACGGTTATTGGGGGAACAGTGAGTAAATATCATGGTTATTCATGGAACAGTGAGTAAATATCACGGTTGTTCGGAGATAGTAAATATCTTGGTTTTTCAGGAACAGTTAGTAAATATCACGGTTATTGGGGGAACAGTGAGTAAATATCATGGTTATTCGGGAACAGTGAGTAAATATCAGGTATTCAAGGAGAGAGAAAATATCACAGTTATTCAAGGAACTAAGAGCAAATATCATTGTTATTCCGGAACAGTGAGTAAATATCATGTTTAATCGGGAACAGTGAGTAAATATCAGTTATTCAAGGAGTGAGTATATATCAGTTATGCAAGTAACTAAGAGAAAATATCATGGTTTACAATGGACGCAAAGGCAATTATAGTCGTGGTTAATGACACCCCTGAGTCCTTGTATTTGAAATATACTACAAGAACGAGTACATAATAACACAACTAGGAGTTCATATGATGAGTTCATATGATGGTTATTTGGGGAACAGTAAGAAGTAGTGGTTTATTACGTCTTGTAAATATTATGGGTATTGAAGGAACTGGAGGAAATATCATGGTTATTCGGGGAACAGTGAATAAATACGATGGTTATTCGGGGAACAGTGAATAAATACCATGGTTATTCGGGGAACAGTGAATAAATATCATGTTTATTCAGGGAAAGTGAGTAAATATCATTGTTATTCAGGGAACAGTGAGTAAATATCATGGTTATTCAGGGAACATTGAGTAAATATCACGGTTATTGGGGGAACAGTGAGTAAATATCATGGTTATTCATGGAACAGTGAGTAAATATCATGGTTGTTCGGAGATAGTAAATATCTTGGTTATTCAGGAACAGTTAGTAAATATCACGGTTATTGGGGAACGGTGAGTAAATATCATGGTTATTCGGGAACAGTGAGTAAATATCAGGTATTCAAGGAGAGAGAAAAATATCACAGTTATTCAAGGAACTAAGAGCAAATATCATTGTTATTCCGGGAACAGTGAGTAAATATCATGTTTAATCGGGGAACAGTGAGTAAATATCAGTTATTCAAGGAGAGAGAAAACATCACAGGTATTCAAGGAACTAAGAGAAAATATCATGGTTCTTTGGGAATAGTGAGTAAATATCATGGTTATCGGGGAAGAGTAATTATCATGGTTATTCGGAAAATAGTAAATATCATGGTTATTTGGGAAACAGTAAGAAAATATCATGGTTATTCGGGGAACAGTGAATAAATATCATGGTTATTCGGGAACAGTATGTAATATGGTTATTTGAGGAACAGCGAGTAAACATCATGGTTATTCAAGGAACTGTGAGTAAATATCATGGTTATTCGGGGGAAAAGAGTAAATATCATGGCTATTCGGGGAACAGTGATTAAATACGGCTGAGTAAATATCATGGTTATTCAAGGAACTGTGAGTAAATATCATGGTTATTCGGGGGAAAAGAGTAAATATCATGGCTATTTGGGGAACAGTGATTAAATACGGCTGAGTAAATATCATGGTTATTCAAGGAGCTGGGAGTAAAATATCATGATTATTCGGGGAAACAGTGAGTAAATATCATTGTTATTCAAGGAACTGGGAGTACATATCATAACGAGTAAATATCATGTTTATTTGGGGAACAGCGAGTAATAGCATGCTTATTCCGGGAACACTGAGTAAATAGCATGGTTATTTGGGGAACAGTGGTAAATATCATAGTTATTTGGGAACAGTGAGTATGTCTCATGGTTATTCTGAATAACGGTAAGTATCATGGTTATTCAAGGAACTGGGAGTAAATATCATGATTATTTGGGAACAATGTTTAAATATCATGGCTATTCGGGGAACAGTGAGTCAATACCATAGTTATTCGGGGTACAGTAAGTATGTATCATGGTTATTCGGGAACAGGAGTAAATATCACGGTTTTTCGGGTAAAGTAATTATATCACAGTTATTCAGAGAACAGAATAAATATCACCTTTATTTGGGGAACAAGGAACACTATTGCTTGGTGCTGTGGAGGCCATTATGAACTGTTTCCCCAGCCTGATGTTTTCATCATTCCCCATCAGACAGCTTTATGCTCTCGCACAATGGCATGGAGCACTATTGCCAGAAAATGAACTTGACAAAGGCCATCAAAACACAACTATTCACTTACTTAGATGTCAATGGTTAGATATCTTCATCTGAGGAAATGACTATTGACACAAATATTTCACTAATATTAGACTTGTACTTCATAGTTTATAAATTGTTCTTATATCTCACACATAGCCTCACCACTGTACTCACTCATGTCTGTCTCTGTCTGCAACTTATCATTTCCTCGGATGAACAGTCCTAATCTTTTGACTTCTAAGATAAATGAACAGGGTTATTATATTATACTTTTATATTAAAACATTGGAACACATAACATTGAAACACTTTATTGATATTTTAATACGCATAAATTCAATTGAATCAACTATATGAGAACAAGGAAGATGTGTAATGTTGAATACTGTTGTCCTCATAGACATTAACCAATTAACAACACAGTAATTAACAAATAAAAAAGTCCTAGCTTTATACTTTCGCGAAATCCCACTTTTAATTCTACTGACATGAGTTCTTTCCCCATATAAAGATGGAATACATTGCCATTTTCCTGCAGGTGAACTGATTGATGGTCAGAGCCAATTGATGCATTGCGATGAACAATTGCAATGTCATGTAATAAACCATTGCAATGTCATGTAATAAACCATTGAAAAATCATGTGACGAACCATTATAATGTCATGTCATGAACCTTTGTAATGTCATGAACCATTGCAATGTCACGTTATGAACTATTTTATAGCAAAGAATTGACATTCCCACAAGATGGCCTGGATGAAGCTTTATTTGCTAACACGCTGTTGCAACAATTGAAAATGACATGTATTCTACTAATCTGATGAAAAGCAACCAAGTATCCCCTGTAAGAAGAAGCAGTATCAGAGTTAGGTTGAATTGGGGCTTTACGGCACACCAAAACAAAATGGTTCTGTGGTGCCAACAGGAATCACATTCTGTAGTATCAGAGAAGAGTGTATTTGTTTCTTTATTTCCTTGATGTTCAATATGTATTTCCGTTTTAAATGTTGTCCACCTAATGGCTGGACTGAACATAACACCGTTTATTTCTACTAAATCAAAGGCAATAAGTCTGTAAACACTGTAAATTTCTACTTAATCAGAGCAATAACTCTGTAAACACCGTTTATTTCTATTTAATCAAGGGCAACAACTCTGTAAACACCGTTTATTTCTACTTAATCACGGGCAATATCCCTGTAAACACCTTAAACACTGTTTATTTCTACTTAATCATGGTCAATAACTCTGTAACCCTCGTTTATTTCTACTTAATCAAGGGCAATAACTCTATAAACACTGTTTATTTCTAATTAATCAATGGCAATAACTCAGTAAACACCATTTATTTCTACTTAATCAATGGCAATAACTCAGTAAACACTATTTATTTCTACTTAATCAAGGGCAATAACTCATCGTCAAAACCTTTTCAGAGATATTATTGAAACAAACCTTTAGATCTTTGGTAAAATTCTTAAATGCGTACACCAGCTGATGAAGGTCAATAATTTCAGCACACCTGCATCGATTGTACTCATTGTGGCACTCGTCCAAGATCTAACTGAAACAAACCTTCTTTACCACTATTACAGGAAAAATATCTAGGCTTGATATTCATATGTTTTACATATGTATTCCACATATGTATTTCATATGAAAGTAACACATATGTATTACATATGACAAATACATTTTACTAAATAATATTAAACCTTAAAAAAGAAAATCGGTAGAACCGATGGATGCTCCCCGAAATGTATCCTCAACTTATCATATGGCCTTGTATCACCCAGCAGTTTTCACTTTGCAGTTCCATTAGTACTTTATGCTCCATCTAAGTATAAAATTACAAAGGGTCGTAACTCTAATTTGAATGGCGATGGAGTTATGGTTATTGCACTATGTACTTCCTCTCATTGCCCTCTATCATTGAGTGAAGTTTCATTACAGTCCCATCAGTAGTTTTGAAGATGTGCTCCGGACAAAAATTCTAAGTATAAAATCTCAAAGGGCAATAACTCTAATTTGAACGACGACGGAGTTACGGTTCTTGCACTCTGCACTTTCTCTCATTGCTCTCTATCATTTTCTGAAGATCCATTGCAGTCCCATCAGTAGTTTTGAAGATATGCTCCGGACTAAAGAAAGTGT
This sequence comes from Cyrtodaria siliqua, assembly GCA_037043455.1. Lineage (NCBI taxonomy): Eukaryota > Metazoa > Mollusca > Bivalvia > Adapedonta > Hiatellidae > Cyrtodaria > Cyrtodaria siliqua. The sequence continues at coordinate 83,906 of JAWPHD010000048.1, forward strand.
GACGGACACATGGACGGACGGACAAAGCGGCAACTATATGCTCGCCGAAGGGCGAGCATAAAACGGTTAACCATTACACTTCCTCTCATTGCCCTCTATCATTGTGTGAAGTTTCATTGCAGTCCCATCAGTAGTTTTGAAGATATGCTCCGGACAAGAAATTGTGACCGACACACGGACTCACGGACGGACGGACAAAGCGGCATCTATATATGCTCGCCCTTTGGGGAGCATAAAAAGTTTAACCATTTTCTACAGTGTTCAAAAAAATACTTTATGTACCATAGCTTCACACGAAATATATATATACATTTTATATGTGCCACAGATGTATTATTTTAACATGAACAATGTTTGCGGTACATATATGCCACATATGCAGTGATATTTTTACAGTTGTGTGATAATGTGTCCTGGGACTCGCTGCCTTCAGGTTTTATGAGTCCTTTGGAAAAACTTTGACTCCCGTTTTGATTCACATTTTTGGTGTTTGTTTTTTTACAGTACCTAAATTTTTCCTCAAATTGGGTGGCGTTTAATACTGGTCTTCCCATAATTTTAAAGACAAAGAGGACCATATCTGTTTCAGAAGAAATGTTGTCCGAAATATATACCATCCGAATTTACTACTACTTTTGCCGATTTTCACACGTCAAACCCGGGACTTTTGTATCGAGTCAAGTTTGTTCACCACTCGGCCATCTCATATTTATACCGCCACAGGCACAGTGACGTTATGGTCACTTATGAAAAAAAATATTTAACCAGTAGCTAAGTGAATATAATTATTTGGAGGGCAACGAGGTCTAGATTGTCTAAAAGATGGTTAGGCCCCAAGATGTTACTCACAGGGGTAAGAACAGGCTCCTTCTCCCAATAATTTGACTGGCGTGTGGGGTTGGGGTGGGGTGGGGAAGTATCTCGTTCTTTTTACCCTATGTTGTATGGTTTAGACATCGGGTATGTGCAATACAGTGATGTGTGCGTGCGTTGTGGTGGTGGTGGTGGTGGTGGTGGTGGTGGGGAGTTGGGGGCGGGGTGTGTGTGTGTGTGGGGGGGGGGATGGTTATTGTAAAGGCGCTTGTTTCAGCCAAAGGTTTTTTTGGATGTGTAATAGAGTGGTGTGTGTGTGTGTGTGTGTGTGTGTGTGTATGAGAGGGAGAGGGGAGGGGGTGTTAGGGCGCTTGTTTCAGCCAAAAGGTTTTTCGGACCTTTCAGTCTGTCCGTTGAATTCGCAATCCGGTATTAAACCACTGTTGGTGCTTCACTTGTTGTTTTATGTTTAACAAAGTTTGAGTTTGCCACTCACCACATATATATGCCAGTGTAACTGTAATAGGAGTCAGAGGCTATGCCGGTCATCCGGTTGGTTCTGCAGCTACGGAGTGGTTCAGATTTGAAGGTGATAACAACAATTGGGAAACTTTATCATTCTTCTGCCTTCACTCGATCTATGCTTTTCACTGTCCTATCATTTCACTATTTTTCTACCACCGACAGAAACATTGTGGTCAAATGAGACACTCAGTTTCTGAAAATATAGATGTAGAAGTATCTTGAGCACATCTAGTGCTGATCATCGAGAACGGTGAATCAAATCAATTTCTTTTCTACATAGCATTTGATGAATTTTGGTGCATTTTCAGAATATATTGATGAAAAAACGATGACCCGGTGACGCACACCTACAGATACACTTCACTAAATTTGATTTAACTACTGAAATATTCTAAAAATGGACCACCATTCCTATAATGTCATGTAGGAAGCACAGAATTTCTGTGTTGTAAAATCATTGTACTCAAACATACATGTATCATAATAATGATTAGACAATACTTATGAATCAATTGAACACAGTAGTTTCAAATCATATAAATTATATAGCTTTTTCATAATTACATAATGTTAAAACATTGGTAGGGATCCGTAAGGAAGCTGGGTACTGTAGTAAGGAAGCTGGGTACTGTAGTTCGAAAAGAAAGTATATGCATCACGGTTTATGTACATATCCAACAGACCAATTGGCTCAGTTGCTAGAATATCGGAAAGGTAGTCCGAAGGTCGGAAGAACGAAAGGGTCCCGGGGTTGAGTCCATGTCCGGCTGCACATTTGTATAGCCTTTATGACGGTTGGTGATCCAGCCATTGTGGATCCTGGGTGTTGACATCAGCAATAACCTCTCATGGAACTCTCATGTACAACGGGTAAGTGCCTCCGCAAACAGATCGTTGGGCTTCATAAAAAAGAACATCAGAACTAAAGACCCAAAAATCAGGGAAACAGCCTATAAGGCGATGGTCCGTCCGCTTGTTAAGTACGCCTCCCCAGTTTGGAGCCCACGAACCCAATAAAATATTGACAAGCTTGAGATGGTTCAGCGTAGAGCTGCTAGGTGGACCCTTAATAACTACTCTACCTATGCTAGTGTTACCAGCATGCTAACAAGTCTAAACTGGCGATCCCTTGAAAACAGAAGGTATGATGCCCGACTGTGCCTTTTCTACAAAATTATGTATGGACTTGTCGAAATCCCATTACCACCGTACGCACAGCGACCCATGAGAATCCCCAGACATTCCCATTCCCTATGTTTCATACAGACCCACACACTGACCGAATATTACAGGTACTCATTATTCCCCCTTGCCGTACAGTGGAACCAGCTACCTTAAGAGATCGTGCTACAATCAGACCTAAACCATTTCAGAATGGCGGATAGCACAGTCTCTCACTTCATGCCCTAAATACATGTGGAATGCTTTATCCTTTATTTATGCACTGTTAGTCTTGCTCAGACTTTTTTTGTTGACATTTAACACTATCATGATTCTTTTAAACAACACACGTGTATGTAAATATATATTTTACTCTTTTACAACACACACTGCACTGACGCGCACCTGCACATAATACCCGAAAGTGGGTGTTTCAGTAGAAATAGATGGATCACGACTAGATACAGTTCCGTTCCATGCCATATATCTGTCTGGGGATGAACTGACAATATGGTCTTCTTTTTTTCTTTTCTCTTTTTTTTTGAGTGGGATTTGGTGGGCGGGTGAGGTTGGGGGAGGGGGGGGGGTGTGTGAAGCGGGGAGTGGCGGTGGTATCAAGATTCATAAGAAACTTACAGGTAGAACATACCGCACAATCAAACATGAACTATGCTCGCCCTATAGGTTTGATACTATTTCATATTATCAGTATGTATCTATGTAGGTAATTAGTATATAGTATTTAATATCAGTTTTAACTATAAACTATTTCAGAAAATTATCCCAAAATTATTGATTACAATTTATACCGAGCAGAGCTCGGCCGGCGCAGCCGGCCGACGATGATCGGCTAATGGTAACACATGTGCAAATGTTGAAATCGTACGGGTGGCTGGGCAAAAAAACTGTGTCGCACCGGAAGCGCCGCCATTGATGAAATTGTGTTCGGCAATTTCGGATTTTTTCCTCAAATCATCAGGGGATCAGTCTGTTTCACTTGGACGATTGTCTCTTTTCGTAGTTTGGAGTATTCGTACTAGTTCGGCTAATCCCGTCGCAAGTAGTTACGAATGAAGCGATATGCTTATCATTAGAAGTTGTTTTATTATTTGTTATTGGTTGTCAAAATTAAACTAATTCAAAAATTCAAAAATTCAAAAATTCAAATATTCAAAATTCAAAATTTCCAAATTCAAAATTTAAAAATTTCAAAAATTTTAAAATTCCAAAAATTCCAAAAAATTCAGAATTCCAAAATTCCAAAATTCCAAATTTTCAAAATTTCAAAATTTCAAAAAAAAAATTCAAATTCAAAATTCCAAAAATTTCAAAATTTTCAAAATTTCAAAAAAAAAATTCAAATTCAAAATTCCAAATTTTTTCAAAAATTCAAAATTTCAAAATTCAAAAATTTCAAAATTCCATGAATAATTTGATTTAATAATAAAATAATTGTTGCCTTTTAGGTTCGGTCGATATGTGTTGCATATATCGACCTGAGAAAAGTATTATCGACCGAGACGATATCAGGTCGATAAATATAGTTTAATAACCAGTGTTTTTGAGATACGGGAAATATCTCCCGAGGTAGAGAAATGGCCCCGATATAAGAACGAGTGCGGAGCACGAGTTTTTATATAGGGGCCATTTCTCTACCTCGGGAGATATTTTCAGTATCTCAAAAACACTGGTTATTAAACTATATATTACATAATTTAAAATGACTTTATTAATATTTCTAATGATTAATGCCTTTTTACACCAGAGAGATATTTCCCAGTAGAACAAACGAGTTGATATAGCTTTTCTCTTCCCAGTATTTTCTATACAAATCACAGACAAATATGTAATATATACACATATCGACCTCACTGAAAGGCAATAATTTTATAATATTGCTGATAACAGGTTTGGCATGGAGGAGTTAGTCCAAATTTACCACAGTCCTGACATGACCAAACTTTAATACGAGAGGGAAATGATATATGGTCAAGGGTGGGCCACAGCTTGTGAGATTGAAACTGTGTCTACCATTTTAGGCTACAACATCAATGTAACATGAGTTTGGTGCAGAGCAATATCACATGTATTCTTTTTCAACCAATGAAGGAGAATTGTCATGTACAACCATTGACTTACTTTTGAACAATAAACAGTTTCAAGTTCTAATGATGCTGATAGTAGTAAAAGTAAAAAGCGAATATCACCCACCGAAAACACGCATGGCAACAAGAGCAAACATAATTCAGAAAATTATATTAGTACACCATATACTGAACCAAATAAGGACTCAAATTCCAACTCTAATATAACCAATGCCATCCAATCTTTATGTAGGAAACTAGGAATCAAAACCTCTTGAAAACGAAACACAGTCAGAATCAAAGAAAAGGGAAATGAGAAATAAACGGGAAAAAAGGTATATTATCAAAACATATCAAATAAATGACATACCAGAAGCTGCACCATTACAGAAAGATGAAAAATTCAACCTTGCTATGGGGGCTATACTTGCCTTTGAAATAGAACAGATGTCGTACGTTTTTTCTAAATGCGAAATTTGTCTAGAAAGAAGAACTGAATTGAAAATGTTCAATGACACTGTTTGTAGTAGCTGCCAAAAAGATATGTCAGATACAAAATAATTCTTTCTGGAAAACAATATAAACCCAGGAAAGAGTAAAAATAAGATAATTTTCAAAATTTGGTTTTAAAAAAATCACACCGTAAATATCTTAACTTTTACAATAAACTTGGTTGAACATCTATGATAAAGAGGAAGCGTCTCCGTGGTCGAATGGTTAACGACGTTGCATTCTAAACCTTCACCTCTCTGGCTCTCATCGTTGCTGGTTCGAATTCCCATGGGAGCTCGATTTGTAAGTGAGGAAGTGTCAATTCTTACGGATGACGGGAGGTTTACAGTACTGGTTCTACCCAGGAAAAGTGGGTGGATGCCTCCAACACAAAAAAAAATCGACCGTCATACTAGTATATAACCTTACATGTGTTGAAAATGACGTAAAACACCATACAAACAAACAATGATAAAGATCGAGTTTGAGTTTACCACTTACCACAATTTAGAGGTGTGTCAAATGCCTAGGCCATTGCTTGGTCAGCTGATTTTGATGATCGAAATTATGAATAGTCAATTAATTTACTCATATGTTGATTGACAAGAAACATAAGATAGGTTAGTATTTTATCACAACAATATAGAATAATTAATAAGAGTAAAATATTTGGTTTACAAGTTAAATTTTACATGCGATCCGATATATCATGCAAGTATTTATTTTAAGAGCTCTGCTCGGTCTTAGGCAGTGCCTAAAATTCATATTATGAAAATGAATGCATTTTAGAATATTGTTTTTTTGACGTGTCATATCACGCATATCACGGAAACCGTGCGTATAGCTTGAAAGGAACACACAAATCGATGACGTCATACAATAATACGCAAATGGCATCACAGCAGCGAAGTTCAACAGGAACTTGGGGTATGGCAAAGAAGAAAGTGCAGGTAATTTAGCATTTTATGACGTTTTATTCACATGATTATTTAAGTTAGTTGTATATATTTTTGTTTTAAACAAGATACAAGAGTAGACAGGGGGTTTATCCTTAAGCTGTAGCGTTATTTGTTCATAACCATCTCGAATCCAGAATATTTTTATATGGATGTGGGTGGGGTACGGTCGTCGAATGTGATACTATTTTCTTTGTATTTATTTTACAAGCATGCTTGTTTGGCATTTCTGCAGTTGTTTAAATAACACGTAAGAAAGTAACCTAGGCACCAATTCTGGCGTAATAACTTCTGGAGAATGCGCGTGTTAGTCATAGTAACTTGAGTCTTGAGAGCGCTGACTTAACTCTCATCAGTCTTTGCACTGAGGCCACTGTCGTCTAGATGGTTCCACTCTACCACAGTTGCGATAAAAAAGGAATGTTTATACTTATCAGTAAGTCAGTGTCTAAGTGTGTTCAAAACCTTAGAATTGTTATTTACTTGTCTTTTGACAGTGTTACTACTAACATAATCATGATATTGCTTAACGTCATGACCCCCATTATCGGGGTATTCCCATTATCATGGTACTTCATTATACGCGATATTTATGATATATGACGATGAGTGACATCACAGCTCGTGAGCTATTTTTAACAGAATATAAAAGGTAAATCAACTGCATCAATTTAACTAAAGTATTAAAAAAGTAAAAATCTGTTGAAGAATAACTATTTTTTAAGTTTGGACAATGTTTCTACCTCATATATATCCTCATAACAAAGTTACTTCGTGTTTACATTCATTCAGATGCAGACGCTGCTTCTACTGGGTCACACCAGTTCGGACTATTCCATTTTTTCTGAAGCGGTATTCATAAAAAAGGCATTGCATAGCACATACCATACTTCCTATCGATCTATTAAACATATTGTTAATGTTCTTTTATCTATAGTTATATATATCAATAACACTAGAGGATAACGTTACCTGTGTTCAAATACACATTGATTATTGCATTTGCAAAGAAATCAAAAATCTTAAGTATATGTACATTTTTAGAGTTTATAAATACGGTACAGTAGTGATCTGATAGTCGGTAAGTAAACAATCGTGTCCGCTACAATTATCCAATTTAAGATTTAGCTGATATTATATGTGTAAATCATGTTTACATCAATTAAACCGTGTCTGAATAAAGTTTTAATTAACTTCACAACATGGTTTACCCTTAAAATATCTCATTTGGATCATTTTTTGAAATTGCCACGGTAATGGGGACCCTCTATCAATAATGGAATCTTCCGACCCAATCGGAATAGTTCATGACATCCGGTAAAAAGTGATTCACGGAGACAATTTTGTCAATGTAAACAAAGATGATATATTACTGAATTCAGAAGTCATTGAAATCGAGAACAATTATGAATGGTTGTAGCGCAGTTCACGTTTCACCACGATATACCACGTTAATGGGGGCCATGACGTTAGTCTTAATATGCCTTTTTTTCTTCCTGTGGGCTTCCGAAAGTCAGCCTGGTCTATTGCCGGTACCATACCCACACACTCTTGTTAATAATCTGTATCTGAAATAGTCTATAGTCTCATTTATTTGACATCTGGGGTGCTTTTTTTACATATGGACATTTATAGATGCACTCCCTGACATCTCATTACCTTTGACCAATATCCATGTGGACAATTTCAGACTGTGTGTAGGTTTCTTGTATGACGTCACTGCACTGACACCGGTCGCTCAAACAATGCATAGTTCCTAGATTTAAACGAATGTATATCAGAATGTTTTTTGGATTACAATTTTAGTGTGAAATGGTGAACAAATGATTATTCTTCACTTAGGTAAGTTGTACACTTATAACATTCAGTGTATCAGTTTAAATGGACTGTTTATGTCTAGCGCAGAGAATCTCTGTGGAAAGTTCAAACATAAAAAAGTCTTAACGCGTATGCACATCGGAGAACGGTGCATATAAAAATGTCTGGCCTTTCGTAGGCGTGTATTTTATGCTCTAGACTAAAGTAGTCCACAGCATCCAGTTGTCGACTGCAACTTTGGGTATATGCGATTCTATTTCTAGGAAGTGGGTTCCACTTAATCACTAGATGAGAACACTATCAGCTCCCAAGCACTGAAAACAGTTGAGTGATTCAAGCTGTTACTAATTCAAATTTGATTCAAGCTGTTACTAATTCAAATTGCTTTAGTGTTTCCACCAGATTTTAAAAAGGGGCAGAGTGCTCCCTAAAATGGGACATTTTTAAAAGTGCATTTTTTAGATTGTTTCCTTTTTACAAACAATTCATTATCGATGGCATGAAGGTTACTTTTATGTTTCTTTTTAGGTGAATAACAAAGACAATATTCTGGAAAATGTGAAGTTTTTAAAACCGTTTATTCTCCAGTAATAGGTTTGTAAACGTCTGGATGCAGTGCTCACAAAATAGGATAGCCCGAAGCCCAGGGCCTGTCAACATGTGGTTGGGGCTTGTTCCTTTTTGCCATATTTTACTATATAATTAATTCAGGGCCTGTCAATATTAATTCTTGGCCTGCCTGTCAAAAGTATTTTCCATGAGCACTGTGGGTGGGCCACCTCTCAACAACTTGTCAAGCTGTACAAACATTATATAACTGTAATATCCATCTAGTAGTTTTTTTAAACAAAGTAATAGATTTTGAAGAGAAGTGCCATATATGCATCTGTTAGAAATAAAGGCATGTGGAAAAACATGCATACTTCATTTGCTTCAGGAACGTTTATTGTATGAAGTCTGTCTCTGTATTTGCATAGGGCCATCCGTAAACAATTGTTGGTTAGCTGTGCTCGACCTACTCACTAAAAAGAGCCCTACCCAAACTTTTTATTGCAATTCTTTCAATATTTTTTGTTGCTATTTTAAGAATTTTTTCCTTTAATTTCTTATGTTTTTTACTGTCTTTTGGGAGTGGGTGGTGGAGGATTCAAGTACCTACCTACCCACCTAAAACTTTTTGGGTTGGAGCACAGCAAACCAACAATTTTTTAAGGATGGCCTATATTTTACTTCCTTTTCATTTCCAGGTGTCCTTTGTGATCAGGGATGAGATCGAGCGCCACCACAGGTCGGGGGTGAATGCACTGCAGTATGATCCTCTCCTTAACAGGCTGTATTCTGCAGGGCGAGATTCTATCATACGAATATGGAACACAAGAGCTACCAACAAGGTTTAAATATCTCATGTTTATGAATTAATTCTTAAAGATAGTGTATGTCTGTATGAAAACTAATTCGGAAAAGTTGGTTAGAGACAGTCTGCAGTGTTGCCATTAAAGAGGCAATAGACAGTGATTTTCAACTGCTAATTTTAGTGACTTTTCTACATCCTTAAAATTCCCTTATACTTTTCTCAGTGTGCTTTTACAATTAATGAAACCGAATCAGTGACAGCTATTTTGTATCAATCATTTCATTTTTGTGAACTTTTTGAGATATTTTTTTGGTCTGTATGAATATGTTTGTCAGTACAAATAATATTCATTTAAAATCTCCAATAATTCTAATACTTATTTTGGAAGTGGAATTAAATATCTAGATACATGTAGCAAAGAGAGTCAGTAAATAAAATAAGAAGTCAGTTTTGTAAGCCGTTTTTAATATATATATAAACCCCATAGACAGTTATTAATTGGTAATTATTAGGAAAATCATTACCGGAGATAGTAATTATATGATAAAATATTATTATAAGGAAAGTCTTTATATGTGAGTTGTAGCATGGTCACTGCATTTCCCTGTGTAATAGCACAGGTGTAAATCGTTTAATTGAATTAACACCTGTCAGAATAAATGGTGTACTACAAAACAAAAAACAAACATATGGTCTCATCTCGTTGGTTAATTTAAACACCTCGATGTTTAAATCAACCAACTGAATGAGCCCATACTCTATGTATTACATAATTTATGAGAAAAATTATATTTGTGTCATTGCAGGATCCGTATGTTTTATCCATGGAGCACCACACAGACTGGGTCAACGATGTGGTACTCTGCTGTGGAGGAAGAACATGTTAGTAAATCAAATATATAAACACAAGCTTCACAGCCAATAATATCAGGGCCTAAATTCATCAAATGTTTGAGCACAAGAATCAGACTCAGACTCAAAATCTCATTTTTTGCAAACCCTATCAACACAAAAGTATGGGTAAGAATTGAGATTTTCCAACCATTTACGTTAAATGACCTTTAAAATTGCTTGTTTCTGTAAGTAAATGTAGTAATTTGCTTGTAAAATTGTTTTTATTTGGAATTAACAAAAATTGAGATTTGTCCGATTTATAAGACGCAGTTGGGGAATCAATCTAAGGCCAAAAAGATAAATAGGTGTGTTTCCTATTGCATGCTCTAAAAATAGGGTAGGTAGATAGGGATTTTTTTTTTGAGCAAGGTATTGTGAGATTCTTTTAATCACATAAACACCATACAAGTTGATGCTACGATGTGAAAGTTTCTCTGTGATGCTGTCAGTTTACCTCGATATAAGACCGCCCACGTTAAATTACACATTTCCGTTACAAATAATAGGACAGACACTTTAAACCTTTGTTAAAGAATGCATTTTACTAATTTGATTTTACCTCAAATGATGTTTTAATTAAACTATAAACCTGCCACAATTCTAATTTGAAGCGACTTATTCTGATGTTTCTGATGAGTACAGCTTGCAGAGCAAAGGTTTCGTTTACATGATGGGCTATATTTTATGGGCATATGACAGTGTTCTCCCCAGGAATTTCTCAAGGCATGTCACCTTTATCAGAGAAAGTATGCTTCAGAGTGCAGGTGTTTTTTTTGGCTGTTTTTATAGCTGAAATTCGGTCATATTCCCAATGCCAAAACTTTTTCCCCCCTAAAAACAGTATTTAAAGATATAATTATGAAAGGAATGCTTTACTTTATATTTTTCCGAATTTTATTAAAAAACGCGCTAAAATTCCCAATTTTATGAAAAATTGCGCTAAAATTCCCAATTCCATGGGTACGGGCCATGTTCCCAAAATCATGAAGAAAAGCCCTGGAGTGTATGTTTATTGAATTGAATTGAATTGGATTTTATAGTCGCACCAACAGCTAAGGTCATATGGCGACTTTCCAGCTTCTACTGGTGGAGGAAGACCCCAGGTGCCCCTCCGGGCAATTTTCGTGCACGGGCGGGCACCTAGGTAGAACCACCGACGTTCCGCAAGCCAGCTGGATAGTGTATGTTTATACCTGACCGCTATATGTAAGGGTAGTTTGTCAGAAAGACAATTGATTTATATAAAAAAAGGGGCTAGTGATTCTATATGTTGTGTTTTAAACTTATTTGAGCTAATCAGAAATTAAATAACTAAAATGTGTTACATGTCTTTTCAAAATTAAGGCATGTTGCAAAAGCATTTTGGCTGTGAAGGCATGTTAAATGCGACATGCCTTAATAGCCTGGGGAGAACACTGAATTATGTATCTCAGATATCTTGTTGATCTCTGGGTTTGTAAATACAACCAACAAATTGTTCTTTTTGTATTGTCTGCATAGCATGGCAGACACTTAGGGATCCTGTGTAGCATGGCAGACACTTAGGGATTACCTTGTCCATCGTTGTTCGTCATAATTTGAATTGAATTGAATTGAATTGGATTTTATAGTCGCACCAACAGCTAAGGTCATATGGCGACTTTCCAGCTTCCACTGGTGGAGGAAGACCCCAGGTGCCCTACGGGCAATTTTCGTGCACGGGCGGGGACCTGGGTAGAACCACCGACGTTCCGCAAGCCAGCTGGATAGCTTCCTCACAGTCATAATTTGAAAAGTATTTGACCTACCGTATATTCATGAAACTTCACACACATCATCATCGGCATGAAAATTGATTTTTTTTTTACAGTAACCCTATGCTTGAACCCTGCATGAACCATGTATGTTCATTGAAACAGTTTCTGTCTTTTAGTAGAAACTGAATAGCTTATAAATGTAGATCAGACCTTACGTTATAGTCAGTTTTTCATTCCTGCTATATTTCAGTGATATCAGCATCGTCGGATACAACAGTAAAAGTTTGGAATGCACACAAGGGATTTTGTATGTCCACGTTACGAACACACAAGGTAGGTTAAAGGTGAAACTGCCGCGAATATGCATGTAGCAACTAGAAAATGTATAGTCCTTGAATACTCTACTGTGGGATTACAGGCAGAGGGGCTTAACTCTTATATTTAAATAACTGTACACACACGGAGAAAATAATCATCTCATCTTAACCACATTCATTCTCATTTTTTGTTAACTCGCCCAAAAGTCTATGAAACTTGATGTGCAAATGCTTAATTTTTTTGCTAAAATCTGCCGCAACTTATACATGACTTTGTAAACACTGATCAGTTACAAAGGTCATATTGTAGGTGCAAAGAGAGAATATCGAAATGCCCTCAAAATAAAAAAAAATCTCTGCAGGACTACTTTTTTTCTTGCATTTGCCAAAAAAACTTTGTGAGGTATACCCACGCATTCTTGTGTTTTCTGCAGGTTTGACACTTTGCCGTATAAAGGGGAACAACTAGAAGATTATTACAGGTTACATAAATATGTTCTGATTTTCTTTCCTGTAGAACTATTAAAATGGTTTGATATATTCTGTAACAGCAAAGATTACAGGTTATTAAGAAGTGATTGCATCTATGTTTGTATTTGTTTTGTTTCCTGCAGGACAACATTAAAGCTCTGGAGTATGCAAAAAACCTGTATGATGAAAGGCTGTGTGACAAACTTCCTTCGTTTTTAAAATTTGTTATCTGTAGGAAAATGTTAAAGTTCTCGTATGCCAAAGAAAAGGCCCGGCAAGTAGTAGAGATCTAACTTCTCACTGTTTTGTTTTCAACAGGATTATGTTAAAGCATGGTGTACGCTCAAGTCAAAACACCTACTAGAGAATCAGATACATCACTGTTTGGATTTGTTATCTGCAGGTCTATATTAAAGCATGGTGTATGACTAGTCAATACATCTAGCATAGATCTGACCATGAAATCTAGCATAGATCTGACCAAGAAATCTAGCATAGATCTGACCATGCAATCTAGCATAGATGTGACCATGCAATCTAGCATAGATCTGACCATGAAATCTAGCATAGATGTGACCATGAAATCTAGCATAGATCTGACCATGAAATCTAGCATAGATGTGACCATGCAATCTAGCATAGATCTGACCATGAATGTTTGTTTGTTATCTACAGGACTATGTTAAAGCATGGTGTACGCTCAAGTCAAAACACCTACTAGAGAATCAGATACATCACTGTTTGGATTTGTTATCTGCAGGTCTATATTAAAGCATGGTGTATGACTAGTCAATACATCTAGCATAGATCTGACCATGAAATCTAGCATAGATCTGACCATGAAATCTAGCATAGATCTGACCATGCAATCTAGCATAGATGTGACCATGCAATCTAGCATAGATCTGACCATGAAATCTAGCATAGATGTGACCATGAAATCTAGCATAGATCTGACCATGAAATCTAGCATAGATCTGACCATGAAATCTAGCATAGATCTGACCATGAAATCTAGCATAGATCTGACCATGAATGTTTGTTTGTTATCTACAGGACTATGTTAAAGCTCTGGCATACGCTAAAGACAAAGAACAAGTGGCATCCGCAGGTCTAGACAGATCCATATTTCTGTGGGATGTCAATACCCTCACCGCTCTCACAGCATCAAACAACACAGTCACAAGTAAGAAGTGGATGAATCTGTTATAAACATTATTTATCACATAACTTACGGTGTGGGACTGGAAAAACACCATTGTATATTTTCGATATACCACTAGTTGTATAAGTATGCAAATAAGCCTAGTGTGCGCTGTCAAAAACAGTTTATGTTGGTTTCGTGTGTTAAAGCGACATGCAAAATGCAATAAAAGTCGATATGTGAGTTATGTGATAAATAGAATCTAACATTAGTTCTCATTCATTGTTGAATTTATTAAACTCGTTAGCAAAAATGATATAATGCTCGGCAAGAGCCTCGCATTATATCATTTTGCCAACTCGTTTAATAAATTCAGTAATGAGTGAGTACTCGTGTAAGATCCTCTATTTTATATATCAATTCAAAACAAGCTACAGAGCTTACACAAATTACGCATAGTAGTTTGGATGGCAGCATTAACCCTTAACCCGCTACATATATATGATGGACTCATCTTTCATTAAGACCATTCCATGGGTGTTTTAGGGAAACAACTGATCAGCAGACGGACATTGTAAACCCTGATCTAATCTGGGTTTGCAAATGCTACTAGAACAGATGGCCGTCGTAAAATACCCACGTTTTGTTCACACAGGTCACTAACCCCCTCTTATTCACACCGGTCACTTCCCCCCCCCCCCCCCCCCCCCCCCCCCCCCCCCCCCCCTCTCTTTATTAGATGACTCTATTATTCCAAATAATGTGTGCAAAAGTATGAAAAAATTACACGGTAATTGCATTATTAGTGTATTTGATGCCCCGTCCTCCAGGCCCAACTATAACATAGGAGAAAACAATGTATCCATCATCATTTTTCATTTGTGACAGAATTATAAAAAAAAAATCCAATCCCCACCCCCACCCTCCGGGCAGACAGTCTGAGTTCGATATAATAAAAATAATAAAATCAGTTAATATGTTGCTTTTCTTTTACAGACCAAGTTAATTGTGCAAGAATATGAAAAAATGACAGTGTAATTTCAAAAACGTGGGTATAAATATAGTCATGCTTAACGGGTTATGGGTTAATGTAGTCTTGATCGGGGAAAATCTTGAGAAGCACACATGCATATGGATGGTCTTTCTCTCCTGTCTTATTTCAAGTTGGGGAGAGGGGTGGTGAGGATTGTCCTTTATACCCATCTTTTATATCAGGTCTGACTTTACCTCTGTCCTTTCCTTCTCTCACTCATCACTTTCTCTTTAATTTATCATGTTTATACAAATTTTCATATCTTTTGACAGGTCATAAGTCAAGAATTAGTGTGTCTTTATTCAAAATTTATTAACATTTTGTTAAGAAATATTGGCCTCGTGCAATTTTCATAATGGGGAGCAACAATTCATGCAGTTTCATATAAATGCAGTTTAATATTGCACAGTTAATTCATTGTGGATTCCTCTCGTTAATTTTCTTAATTTCAATTTCACTGTAAATCATAATTTTCTGATGCTTCGTTTTATGCAGCATCCAGTCTAAATGGCAACAAGGACTCGATATACAGTCTGGCGATGAACCCAGCAGGGACTGTGATAGTCTCGGGGTCCACAGAGAAAGTGTTACGTGTCTGGGATCCCCGCACATGTCAGAAACTGATGAAGCTGAAAGGCCACACAGACAATGTGAAGGCGCTCGTGCTTAACAGGGATGGTACACAGGTACATTTTTCGTGTGATTTTGGTGTCTTTGGGTGTGTGTATTTTCAACATTAGTTCATTTGTGTTGATATAACCCCATAAATAATTGTTAATATTATAAAGTTAGGCCTTTTTAATGTAGAGTGGCCTTGATAGCTGAGTGGATTAGGCTTCCCCGTGTGGGTTTGAGTTCTGGTAAGGCCAAATAAAATAATAGTTGTGTTTCCTGTTACATTGAAAAAAAAGATTAGGTAGGTAGGTAGGTGAAATCTTTTTTTTTTGGTTTTACTTTTTATTGCCAATTTAGTAGGGTAGGTAGGGATTTTTTTTTTTTTTTTTTTTTTGTCCGACAATAAAACTCCTCATGATATAGAGCAAGTTCACACTCTTTAATATCACCTGCTTTGTGACATATTTTGTATAACTTAATAAATGGTGCTGAAACTGGTGCCGGACAATTCCTGCCTCGTCTTGTGTTCTATATCACTATGTATATTACACATGTTCTATATCACTATGTATATTACATTACATTGAAATGTCAAAGGTCAAATATAAATCAAACAAATCGAAGCGCCGTTTTATAAAACATTATTTAATAACTTTAATTTTTGTGATTCTGTAAATATTTTATTGCCAAGAAAGGTGTGCAAGGATATGCATTTGAACTTAAAAAACTACTATTCCATTTTACAATAATGTGTCATTATGTCAAAGATTCAAAGTTATGAAAGGCTGTTTAATAAGTTGGGGTCCACATCTGGTAAAATTATAAGTTATTGGTGATATTATATATTATAAGTTATTGGTGTTATTATAGTACTAGCTCTCTTATTTTCTGCTTCTTCGGGGTCAGACTGCACCTAGGGTGCATCTATAAACGTCCGTATGAAAAAAAAAAAAAAAAAAGGCACCCGAAGACGTCAAATAAATGAGACTACCTCAGACAGTGCATCCCCAACACACAGGCCGTTTCGTAGACTGCGATGACATAAATGAAAATATACTTCTTTGCGCCATTAGTGTATTGAACAGAACATACATAAATTTTGAACATACATAAACTAATAAAGTCCGTTACTCGACAGCACAAAAATAGTATGTCAACACAAAATATAACAATGCGTAATGTCCGGTAAGTTTTGACTGAACGATAACCCAGGTTAAAAAACGCGCTGTTAATGTACATTTCGCCGATTTATAAATATTTAAATTATCCTCATTAAAATTATATTTCTTTGTTCTTTAAAACGTGCGTAAAACAAAATTAACAAACAACAAACACAAATAAAAAACAACGTCAACAAACACAAATAAAGTCAATTTTATTTTTGCCGATTTTTATATTTTTCACATGTTTGACCGCTAGCACTTGTTTTTTTTCAGTTCGGTCTAATTAACCGGTAATCAATCAGAAGCCGGTAGCAATCAATTAACCAATTAATCCAATGAGGTCATAATAGTCTCCACCCGCAAAAAGCATCATAAACTTCAAAGATAATCGTTAAATTATTAACACAATAGCAGCAATTAGATTACACAATGATTAGACAGTCTATTTCCGCACACAAGCTGTGACAGCAGGCAGCGAATTTGATTGGTCGAGAGGCGATCAAGGTCGTTAGCCAAGGTGTCAATCACTGTTATGCAGTGCGTTCTCATTATTGTGACGTTTGGGCTATCGAAAATAGGTACGTGTGTATTGGATTGATGCTTGGAAGCAAATACACGCGCGTCATAAAAACGCACAGGTGGTAAATTAGCTGCGTCAGAATTGGGTCAAATTGAATTTCCATGCGTCAAAACGCGTGTGTACGCGTCTATTGAGAACCCTGATATCTATCAACTCAATCAGGCGCCTGCCTGACAGGGAGACGGTATATTACGGAATCCATTACGGACGGGGGTCGGCTTGAATTTTTTTTTTTTTTTTTGGAATGCAATAAAAACCATAGGGTCGGCGGGAATTTCTAGGGTAGGTCGGGTAACCGGAAACACAACTATTATTTTGTTTGGCCTAAGTGAGAAAATATTGATTCTTACGAATGGCGCAAGGTTTACAACGAAAAAATCAACCGTATTTTATACTAAAAGGTGCTGAAAATGATGAAAACTCCATTAAACCAACCAACCATTGGCAACTGGCGGTGGCATGTCTCGATACAAATCTTGTCCTTCTTTTCATTTCCTTCTGAGGTCGATGTCCAAATGTGATGTGTCAAAAGTGATGTAAAAGCCCATACCATTTATTCATCCATACCATTCATCCATACCGTTCATTCATCTCATTCATCCATACCATTCATTCATTCATACCATTCATTCATCCATACCATTCATCCATACCATTCATTCATTCATACCATTCATTCATTCATACCATTCGTTATTCATCCATACCATTCATTCATCCATACCGTTCATTTATATCATTCATTCATTCATTCATTCATTCATTCATTCATTCATTCATTCATTCATACCATTCATTCATTCATTCATTCATTCATACCATTCATTCATTCATTCATTCATTCATTCATTCATTCATTCATTCATTCATTCATTCATTCATTCATTCATTCATATCATTCATTCATTCATACCATTCATCCATACATATCATTCATTCATCTATTCATTCATTCATTCATTCATTGATTCATTCATTCATTCATTCATACAATTCATTCATACATACCATTCATTCATACCATTCATTCATTCATTCATACCATTCCAGGGGCACAGACTAACTCTATTTAGCTAGGAGCCAGCTGGGCCCCTGACTTAGAATTTTTAAGGTTTTTAAGGGCCCAGCCCAAAAGTTAGGGGCCCAACAAAATATTATTTTATTTTACCACTCTGGTGCATAATTTATGAACAATTACATGCCATTACTCCGTGTTTATTGAATATTATAAACAACATTACTGATCAAGTAATTATAAATAGTATTGTTAACGAGTTTTGTTATAAATGATCACAACTAGAATATGTAAATTATTGTTTTATTTTGTTATAAATATTTTATGTTGACATACAGTTTTAATTATTATTGATGATTTCTAAAAGCACCGCATTTTATTAATCAAAAGCGCCACGTTTTAGAATATCCAAAAACTGGAAGTGAAACCTAATTATTTCCCCTTCAAATTATAACTCGAATTTATGATCATGTGTAAAATAAACACTACCATGTCTGTTTTAATGTTGATTTTATACCAGCAAATGCTACTTGTACTCTTGCACATCTAATTTTACATTGACATTCGAAGTGCAGAGTACCGTAACATGCTGTTTTGTGGGAAACCGTACATCGCAACATCTCGAACATTGTTTTGTTTCCGCAGTGGAAAAATAAAAACAAACGTTTGTTTCGGTATTATTTTGTTAAGGGTTTGTCTATTTCGGCCAAAAGTACGTAGTTCACGGGACCTGAGCAAAATCTGCAGGGTAAAATCCTCGAACTTAAATGTTTGTGTTGAATGATTACCCTTTTTCCGTTTTTTGGATTGAATATTTTTGGTCGCCAGATGGGCGCGTGGAAGTCAAATTTTGGTTGCCCAGACCATTTTTACTCGCCAATGGCGACTGGGCGAGTGCTAATTTGTGCCCCTGCATTCATTCATCCATAACATTCATTCATACCATTCATTCATCCATAACATTCATTCATTCAGCCATACCATTCATTCATACATACCATTCATTCATACATACCATTCATACCATTCATTCATTCATCCATAACATTCATTCATCCATAACATTCATTCATACCATTCATTCATCCATAACATTCATTCATACCATTCATTCATTCATAACATTCATTCATACCATTCATTCATCTATTCATTCAATTCATTCATCCATACCATTCGTTCATCCCTAACATGCTGTTTTATGGGAAACCGTACATCGCAACATCTCGAACATCGTCTCGTTTCCGCAGTGGAAAAAAACAAACGTTTGTTTCGTTAATATTTTGTTAAGGGTTTGTCTATATTGGCCAAAAGTACGTAGTTCACAGGACCAAAGCAAAATCTGCGGGGTAAAATCCTTGAACTTAAATGTTTGTGTTGAATGATTACCCTTTTTCCGTTTTTTGGATTGAATATTTTTGGTCGCCAGATGGGCCCAGACCATTTTTTACTCGCCCCTGCATTCATTCATTCATACCATTCATTCATTCATACCATTCATTCATCTATTCATTCATTCATACCATTCATTCATCCATAACATTCATTCATTCATCTATTCATTCATTCATACATACCATTCATTCATACATCCATAACATTCATTCATCCATAACATTCATTCATACCATTCATTCATCCGAACCATTCATTCATCCATAACATTCATTCATACCATTCATTCATTCATACCATTCATTCATTCATTCATTCATTCATACCATTCATCCATACCATTCATTCATCTATACCATTCATTCATCCATAACATTCATTCATTCATTCATTCATTCATTCATTCATACCATTCATTCATTCTTCCATACCATTCATTCATCCATGCCATTCATTCATTCATTCATACCATTCATTCATCAATACCATTCATTCATTCATTCAATTCATTCATCCATACCATTCATTCATCTATAACATTCATTCATACCATTCATTCATACCATTCATTCATTCATTCATTCATTCATTCATTCATTCATTCATTCATTCATTCATCCATACCATTCATACATCCATAACATTCATTCATCCGAACCATTCATTCATCCATAACATTCATTCATACCATTCATTCATTCCATTCATTCATTCATTCATTCATTCATTCATTCATTCATTCATTCATTCATTCATTCATTCATTCATTCATTCATCCATACCATTCATACATCCATAACATTCATTCATCCGAACCATTCATTCATCCATAACATTCATTCATACCATTCATTCATTCCATTCATTCATTCATTCATTCATTCATTCATTCATTCATTCATTCATTCATTCATTCATTCATTCATTCATTCATTCATTCATTCATTCTTCCATACCATTCATTCATTCCATTCATTCATTCATTCATTCATTCTTCCATACCATTCATTCATCCATGCCATTCATTCATTCATTCATACCATTCATTCATCAATACCATTCATTCATTCATTCAATTCATTCATCCATACCATTCATTCATCTATAACATTCATTCATACCATTCATTCATACCATTCATTCATTCATTCATTCATTCATTCATTCATCCATACCATTCATACATCCATAACATTCATTCATCCATACCATTCATTCATCCGAACCATTCATTCATCCATAACATTCATTCATACCATTCATTCATTCCATTCATTCATTCATTCATTCATTCATTCATTCATTCATACCATTCATTCATTCTTCCATACCATTCATTCATCCATGCCATTCATTCATACCATTCATTCATCTATAACATTCATTCATTCATTCATTCTTCCATACCATTCATTCATCCATGCCATTCATTCATACCATTCATTCATCTATAACATTCATTCATTCATTCATTCATTCATTCTTCCATACCATTCATTCATCCATACCATTCATTCATCCATAACATTCATTCATTCATACCATTCATTCATCTATAACATTCATTCATTCATTCATACCATTCATTCATTCTTCCATACCATTCATTCATCCATGCCATTCATTCATACCATTCATTCATCCATACCATTCATTCATCCATAACATTCATTCATTCATACCATTCATTCATCTATAACATTCATTCATTCATTCATACCATTCATTCATTCTTCCATACCATTCATTCATTCTTCCATACCATTCATTCATCCATGCCATTCATTCATACCATTCATTCATCTATAACATTCATTCATTCATTCATACCATTCATTCATTCTTCCATACCATTCATTCATTCTTCCATACCATTCATTCATCCATGCCATTCATTCATACCATTCATTCATCTATAACATTCATTCATTCATTCATTCATTCTTCCATACCATTCATTCATCCATGCCATTCATTCATACCATTCATTCATCTATAACATTCATTCATTCATTCATTCATTCATTCTTCCATACCATTCATTCATCCATACCATTCATTCATCCATAACATTCATTCATTCATACCATTCATTCATCTATAACATTCATTCATTCATTCATACCATTCATTCATTCTTCCATACCATTCATTCATCCATGCCATTCATTCATACCATTCATTCATCTATAACATTCATTCATTCATACCATTCATTCATCCATAACATTCATTCATTCATACCATTCATTCATCTATAACATTCATTCATTCATTCATACCATTCATTCATACCATTCATTCATTCATACCATTCATTCATCCATAACATTCATTCATTCATACCATTCATTCATCCATAACATTCATTCATTCATACCATTCATTCATCTATAACATTCATTCATTCATTCATACCATTCATTCATCCATAACATTCATTCATTCATACCATTCATTCATCTATAACATTCATTCATTCATTCATACCATTCATTCATACCATTCATTCATTCATACCATTCATTCATCCATAACATTCATTCATTCATACCATTCATTCATCTATAACATTCATTCATTCTTCCATACCATTCATTCATCCATGCCATTCATTCATACCATTCATTCATCTATAACATTCATTCATTCATTCATTCATTCTTCCATACCATTCATTCATCCATGCCATTCATTCATTCATTCATTCATACCATTCATCCATACCATTCATTGATCCATACCATTCATTCATTCATTCATTCATTCATACCATTCATCCATACCATTCATTCATTCATACCATTCATTCATACCATTCATCCATAACATTCATTCATTCATTCATTCATTCATTCTTCCATACCATTCATTCATCCATGCCATTCATTCATTCATTCATTCATACCATTCATCCATACCATTCATTGATCCATACCATTCATTCATTCATACCATTCATCCATACCATTCATTCATTCATACCATTCATTCATACCATTCATTGATCCATACCATTCATTCATTCATTCATTCATACCATTCATCCATACCATTCATTCATTCATACCATTCATTCATACATACCATTCATTCATTCATACCATTCATTCATTCATCCATGCCATTCATTCATACCATTCATTCATTCATCCATGCCATTCATTCATACCATTCATTCATTCATTCATTCATACCATTCATTCATTCATTCATTCATTTATTCATACCATTCATTCATACCATTCATTCATTCATTCATACCATTCATTCATTCATTCATTCATTCATTCATACCATTCATCCATAACGTTCATACCATTCATTCATTCATTCATTCATTCATTCATTCATTCATTCATACCATTTATTCATTCTTCCATACCATTCATATTCATCCATACCATTCATTCATTCATTCATACCATTCATCCATACCATTCATTCATTCATACCATTCATTCATCCATACCATTCATTCATTCATTCATTCATTCATAAGATTCATTCATTCATTCATACCATTCATTCATTCATTCATTCATTCATACCATTCATCCATGCCATTCATTCATTCATATCATTCATCCATACCATTCGTTCATTCATCCATACCATTCATTCATTCATTCATTCATTCATTCATTCATTCATTCATTCATTCATTCATTCATTCATTCATTCATTCATTCATTCATTCATTCATTCATTCATTCGTTCATTCGTTCATCCGTACCATTGATTCATACCATTCATTCATCCATACCATTCATTCATTCATTTATTCATCCATACCATTCATTCATTCATACATTCATACCATTCATTCATTCATATTATTCATTCATTTTTTCATCCATACCATTCATACATTCATCCATACCATTCATTCATCCATACCATTTATTTATTTGTTTGTTCATTCATTCATTCATTCGAGATTGACATTGTTGATCCAAGAGTTTTGCTTTGTCTTGAAACACACACAAATGAAACAGCGCTAGAATGCACCATTGATTCTGGATATCATTGTTTAATTGATAAAGTAAATACAGACTAGCAAGCTGGAATAAAAATGTTTCATCACCAACCATAATTTATTTGTTCTTAATCTGAATGAGGGGAATAACATAATTGTTTAGCTCTACTGCCTTGTGAACACTCTAGGGCCTTCATTATTAATCGGATCTTTACGAAACTTTGCCAGTGTCTTTATAATTTATATCAATGCAAGCTCGGACAAATTCGAAAAACAGCCATATCCGATTAATTTCACCGAAGTTATGGCCCTTGTTTTGCTGAAAAATGCCATATTAAGCCTTTTGAACACTCTAGCATCTTCATTTATTATTTGATCTTTATCAAACTTGCACAGATTGTTAATATCAATGAAAGCTCGGACAAGTTCGTAAACCAGCCAAATTGGATGAGTTACACTGGAGTTGTGGCCATTTTTTCCCCTGAAAAATGTCGTTTTTTGCCTTGTAGACACTCTAGCACCTTCATTTATTATTTGATCTTTACCAAACTTGCACAGATTGTTAATACCAATGAAAGCTTGGATGAGTTCTGAAACCAGCTAAATTAGGTCAGTAACACCAGAGTTATGGCCCTTGTTTTGCTGGTTTCAGAACTTGCCCAAGCTTTCATTGGTATTAACTTTCATAGATTGTTAATATCAATGAAAGCTCGGACAAGTTCAAAAACCAGCCTAATCGGATGAATAACATGAGTTATGGCCCTTATTTTTTCTGAAAAATGCCGTTTTTTGCCTCGTGAACACTCTAGCACCTTCATTTATTATTTGATTTTTACCAAACTTGCACAGATAGTTAATATTGATGAAAGCTCGGACAAGTTCGAAAAGCAGCCAGTTTAACCAGTAACACCGGAGTTATGGCCCTTAATTTAGTTAAAAATACTGTATTTTGCCTCTTTAAGACGATAGTGGCTTCATTTTTCATCTGATCTTTCATCTAATTTTTGGACTAGGTTGAAAAGCACCTATATTGGAGCAGTTCGAAAAGCACCTATATCGGAGCAGGAAGACCAGATTTATGTGCCCTTGAATTATTGAAAAATGCAATTTTCAGCCTTGTGAACACTCTAGCGTTCACCTTCATTTTATATTTGATCTTTCCCAAACTTGGCCAGATAGTTGATATCAATGAAAGCTCAGATCGGTTTGAAATCCAGCCAGGTCGAACCAGTAACACCAGAGTTATGGCCCTTTTTCAATTTTTGTATAATGTAGACTGGAAACTTCAGGGGCCGTAGGTTCATGGGTGAATTTTTTTTTTATTACCGGTATTTTTTTTAGATTTTTTTTTTCTCTTAAGAAACCTTCGTTCATTTTCCTTTAATTGGGAGCTTAGGGGCCCTTGCTGATCAGTTTTACGTAGAGTTAGAGGAAAGAACTTTAAAAATCTTCTTCTCTGAAACTACAAGAGATCAAGGTTTAATACTTTTTATATATTATCAGCCAATTTTGTTCAAAGGTTACCCTGGTATCTAATTTTGCCCCGTCCCAGGGGTCACAGCTTTACATAAACTTATATTGGGAAAAACTTCAAAATCTTCTTCTCTGAAACTATAAGAGCCAAAGGTTTAATATTTTGTATATACCTTAAGCTCATTGTCCTCTACCAAGTTTGTTAAAATGATGACCCTGGGGTCAAATTTGGCCTTGCCCCAGGGGTCACTGTTTTAATTTACATAGACTGATATATGGGATAACTAAAAAAAAATCTTCTTCTCTAAAACTACAAGAGCCAACAGTTTAATATTTTGTATTTACACTCGGCTTATGGTCCTCTACCAAGTTTGTTCAAATGGCGACCCTGGGGTCACATGTCAAACTTGGTTTTATGTGTTTTTATTAACGAACGTTTGATTTGTTATTAAAGCTAGTCAAACTTGAGCCAAATACATCCCTCCCCCTATATAAGACACTTTTATAAAACACTAGTTTGATATTGCCATATCTGAAAAACAATCCTATCGCCCACCCCAACCCATTATGGACGCCATATAGCCAGTAGAGTGATACAGGCCCTCTTGGGCCATTTGCTTCTTACAAAGGGAGATAATCAATTTTATATTTTTTCAAAACCTGACCCTGGAGCAAGTAACAATCTTAAAAGGTTTGTATATCTGTTAAAATTGAATCTAGAAATCAAACATTTAAATGATAAAAGGTTTTATTTTCATTTACTGAGCTTTACAAGATCATATTAAAACAGCTTACCAAAAAGGAATTGAATTGGATTTTATAGTCGCACCAACAACTAAGGTCATATGGCGACTTTCCAGCTTACACAGGTGGAGGAAGACCCCAGGTGCCCCTCCGTGCAATTTTCGTGCACGGGCGGGCACCTGTGTAGAACCACTGAACTTCCGCGAGCCAGCAGGATAGCTTCCTCACATAAAGATTCCTAGGCCCCTGAGGGATCAAACCAACAGCAGTGAGGGGCAAGTGATTTCAAGTCAAAGACTCATATCACTCGGCCACGGACGCCCCTTAACAAAAAGCAAGTCAGTATATACCTGTACATGAAGATACCAACGTAAATGTTAATATCAAGTTAAACATACCATTGAAAGTACTTCCCTTTATTAACATGTCACAGTTTCTTTTATGCATGAAGTAAAGATTCCAATATTTCAGTGTTTATCTGGCAGTTCAGATGGTATGATCCGTCTGTGGTCACTAGGACAACAGCGTTGTGTGGCAACATTCCGCGTTCATGACGAGGGTGTGTGGGCATTGCAGGTAAGTTTGATATATGGAGTATGAGCTTGAAATGCGTAAAAAGCCATGCTTACTTTTTTGGGTTATCAGTATTTTTTAATACACGGTTCTTATATATCAAGAATAGATCAACATTTCTCTTAACATGGGACAGTGTTTCTCTTCCATGTATTTTATGTTATTACATTTTTATCGGTGAATGATTGGGATTTCACAGTGATAGAATATTCATAATCACTAAATATTAATAACTAACTCAGAACACAAAAATAACCCACTGCAACATTGAGTTATGAAGTCAATAAAGTGTTGCTGACGTCGACGTCATCCGCTGAAGCGAATAATATCAGTTAAGAGCATGCATAAACTGATTTAAAATATAATAGATTATTAAACTGCTGTGTTCGATAATAGAGAAATTCTTCACTCGATGGTAAGCGTGTTTTGTTTTTCACTCACTCGCATATGCTCGTTCATGAAAAGAACCACACATCCACCATCTCAGTTAAATAATCTGTATGTTTTATTCCTTATAGTCGCAACTATACAAAAACATGGGTAAAGCTGTTGTACTCGGCCATTCGTCACCATCCAAACTTGTTACCTTTTGTAGGTGTTCAGGTGTTATCTCTTATAAGTGGCAATGTTATGAAACTTCACAGATATGTTTGCCATAAAAGGAAAGGTTTCGTATCTATATTTATTACAGATTTACAAATTATGTCACTTTTGATTTTTAGATCACCTGAGCCGAAGGCTCAAGGTGATCCATTGGGATCACTCTTCGTCCGTAGTTAACTTTTGCTTCAAACAACTTCTCCTCAGAAACCGCTTGGCCAATTTTGACCAAACTTCACATGTATGATCCTTAGATGAATGCTTTGTAGATTTATAAAAATTAGGTCAGCGCGACATCCAAGATGGCCGCCATTACCATACATGGTCGAAACATTAAAAAATCTTCTTCTCAAGAACCGCTAGACAGTTTTTGACAGTTTTTCTTTTAAAATGATCGCCAATGCCTAGACTATCAAATTTATTCAATTGAAGTCCTCGGGGTCAAAAACAACCGTGCCCTGGGGGTCTAAATTTTCTATATTGAGATTTTGCATGTTTTTCATAGACATAGGAAAAAACTTTAAAAAGTCTTCTTCTGAAACCACAAGGCACAGAACTTTCATGTACAACATGTAGCATCAGCTTATGGTCCTCTACAAAGTTTGTTCAAATGGTGACCTTGGGGTCTAATTTGGCCCCGTCCCGGGGATCACAGTTTTACTTAGACTTATATAGGAAAAAATTAAAAAAATCTTCTCTGAAACTAAAAGAGCCAGAGGTTTAATATTTTGCATTAACTATACTCTTATAGTCCTTTACCAAGTTTGTTCAAATGGTGACCCTGGGGTTACATTTGGCCCCACCCCAGGGTCACATGTTTCACACTGCCTTGTATAGGGAAAAACTTAAAAAATCTTCTTCTCTGAAACTGCAAGAGCCAGATGTTTAATATTTTGTTTTTGCTATAAGCTTATGGTCCTCTACTAAGTTTGTTCAAATGGTGACCCTGATGTTCAATTTGGCCCAGCCCCGGGGGTCACAGTTTTACATAGACTTTTATAGGAAAAAATTAAAAAATCATCTTCTCTGAAACTGCAAGAGCCAGATGTTTAATATTTTGTTTTTGCTATAAGCTTATGGTCCTCTACCAAGTTTGTTCAAATGGTGACCCTGATGTCAAATTTGGCCCAGCCCCTGGGTCACAGTTTTACATAGACTTTTATAGGAAAAAATTAAAAAATCATCTTCTCTGAAACTGCAAGAGCCAGATGTTTAATATTTTGTTTTTGCTATAAGCTTATGGTCCTCTACCAAGTTTGTTCAAATGGTGACCCTGATGTCAAATTTGGCCCAGCCCCTGGGTCACAGTTTTACATAGACTTTTATAGGAAAAAATTAAAAAATCATCTTCTCTGAAACTACAAGAGCCAGAGGTTTAATATTTTGCATTTACTATAAGATTATGGTCCTTTACCAAGTTTGTTCAAAAGGTGACCCTGAGGTCACACATTTGGCCCTGCCCCGGGTTCACAATTTTATTATAGGCTTGTATAGGGAAAACTTAAAAAAATCTCTGGAACTGCAATATTTTGCATTTGCTATAAGCTTATGATCGTCTACCAACTCTACCAAGTTTGTTCAAATGGTGACCCTAGTGTCAAATTTGGCCCCGCCCTGGGGTTCACAGTTTTACATAGACTTATATAGGATTTTTTTTTAAAAACATTCTTCTCTGAAACCACAAGAGCCAGAGGTTTAATATTTCGTATACTCTTATGGTCCTTTACCAAGTTTGTTCAAATGGTGACCCTGGGGTCACATTTGACCCTGCACCGGGGGTCACATGTTTTACATTGCCTTGTAAAGGGAAAAATAAAAAATCTTCTTCTCTGAAACTGCAAGAGCCAGATGTTTATATTTTGCATTTGCTATAAGCTTATGGTCCTCTACCAAGTTTGTTCAAATGGCGACCCTGACTAGGCTAGCGCTAGGGTTTTAAACCCTTTAGCCCTAAAAATTTCTTTAGCAAGATTTGAATGTCTTTAGCCAGACTTTTGCTGAGATATTTTGGAATTTTAATTGAAGGCGCTAAAACCTCGCAAAAGTAAGTTAAAAGAGTATGCTTTAATATTAACCTGTAGAGTATCAATATTTCCATATATGCATGCTGCATTCTGCTTAATTAGTGTTTATAATTAAAAGTTGAGTTGCACAATATTCAAAACTTTTTAATGCAATTTAATTTTAAAAATTGTCAAGACTTAAATTTTAAAAAGGACAGACTGAATGCATATTGGAGTCTGTGACTCAGTCTCTGGCTGTTTCCTGTTAACAGGGGTTCCAAAGAAGCTAGAAAGATTGCGTTACATTGCGAGACAAAATTCGGAAATGCTACATACACCACGACTATCATGCATAGAATAAGAATAAGTAATAAAAGCCACTTCATTCTAAAATTGTACCAATATTTTGAGTAATCGTACCTTTTGTATTGACTACTCATGTTGATTGAACAATCAAACATAAAATTGAACAATCAAACATAAAATTGTCACAATTTACACACAGCCGATCAAACACGTTCACACTTGCCATTGATCGTAAAGTAAAGATCGTCGGCCTTTAAACAGAGCATCTCTGACCGATTAATTTTTATACTAACAATGTCACACTTCACGCACTTTCTGTTTTGATCAGCCATTTTGGCCGTAAGAGGGCGCCACGTTATTTGATGTTTTACCTGGCTCGATAACGCAATTAAATATATAGATAATATTGAGGCGGGGACACAGCTAGTAGATTGACAGCGAGAGGCGGAACAGTGGGCGGCATCTATCGCACACACAACAATTTAACAGTGGTTTTTCAATAAACATAATTAGTTATCGGTCCAAATTGATTGTCGCTAAATAGCTAACAACACCCAGCGGGATATTGGCTTATAAACAGTCAAAGACGTCATATATTAGAATTCGGCATTTTCCGATGTCTGGCGAGTTTGCTATGTATTTCTTACGATTTTCATTCGCCAGTTTGGGTTTCTTTTCGCCTATGGCGATTTGGCAAATGGTTAACGCGAGCCTAGCCTGATGTCATTTGGCTCAGCCCCGGGGGTCACAGTTTTACATAGACTTCTATAGGAAAAAATTAAAAAATCTTCTTCTCTGAAACTACAAGAGCCAGAGGTTTAATATTTTGCATTTACTATAAGATTATGGTCCTTCACCAAGTTTGTTCAAATGGTGACCCCAGGGTCACATTTGGCCTCTCCCAGGGGTCACAGTGTTACATAGGTTTGTGTAGGGAAAAACTTAAAAAAATCTTCTCTGGAACTGCAAGAGCCAGAGGTTTAATATTTTGCATTTGCTATAAGCTTATGGTCCTCTACCAACTCTACCAAGTTTGTTCAAATGGTGACACTGGTGTCAAATTTGACCCCGCCCCGGGGTTCACAGTTTTACATAGACTTATATAGGAGTTTTTTTTAAAAACATTCTTCTCTGAAACCACAAGAGCCAGAGGTTTAATATTGTGCATTTACTATACTCTTATGGTCCTTTACTAAGTTTGTTGAAATGATGACCCTGGGGTCACATATGGCACTGCACCAGGGGTCACAGTTTTACATAGACTTGTATAGGGAAAAACATAAAAAAACTCTCTGAAACTGCAAGAGCCAGGGGTTTAATATGTTGCATTTGCTATACACTTATTGTCCTCTACCAAGTTTGTTCAAACGGTGACCCTGGGGTCAAATTTGGCCTCGTCCCCGGGGGTCACAGTCTTACATAGACTTTTATAGGTCCTTTACCAAGTTTGGTCAGATGGTGACTCTGGGGTCACATTTGGCCCTGCCCCTGGGGTCACATGTTTTACATAGACTTGTATAGAAAAATCTTATTCTCTGAAACCACAAGGCACACAGCTCTCATATATTACATGTAGCCCTGGGGTCACATTTGGCCCTGCCCCAGGTGTTACACTCTAGCACCTTCATTTTGTATTTGATTTTTACCAAACCTTGTCAGTGTCTTTTTATCAATGTTGTTAACACAACAGAGGCCACATTTCTTGAACAATCTTAACCAAACTTGCACAGATTGTATATGACCATAAGATTTCGAAGAATTTTAATAATGGGCCAGTACTCAGGTGATTGATTTAGGGCCATCTTTGCCCTCTTGTTAATCATGTTAATACCAAGGAACTACTTTGTTGTATAAAGTCACTTTTTTGTTTGAAGAAATTCAAATTGTAAAGAATGCTGTTCTCTAGAAAGCAGCTCTTGGTTTACAATATTGTGGTAAGCTGTTCCGTTAAAACATATGTGAGACCCCAAGAAGGCACTTTTGAAATTGAACACCCACCCATAGATGCAAAATTGTGTTTAAAGAACCAAATTTTGGAATATAGGCAGGGCACGAATTTAGCACTTGCAAACTCGCAAAATGTGAGTCATTTTGAGAAAATGCAAGTTGAAATTTTCAGCACTCGCCAAAAACTGTACCGGCATATCTTATCTGTACAAATTTAGTGTAATTGATAGATTACTCAAATAACGAAAGGAGTTGGTTGTTATCTTTTTACAACAGAATCTAAGTAGTGTATGCGCAGAAATGTCTGACCGAAAGATGAAGAAAAAATGCCAAGAAGAATGCATTTTTGCGAGTTGAAAATATCGGCACTCGCAAAAAAAAAGAGTGGGTAAATAAGTTCAATTCTACCCCTGATAGGGTTCACCCATTACTAGATGTTTAGTAGATTGCCTTCCTGGGGACCCGGGTATGTTTTAATTGAATAGCTTAAAGAAGTATTTATCTTTATTTTTTTTAATTTATTAGATATATAATTATAGAGATGAAAAATGATTGCTTTTAACATGTTTAATAATGAAACTTATACATGTAATTTCAGGCAAACGATAGCTTCTCAATAGTATACTCGGCGGGTAGAGACAGGCGGGTATGGGCGACAGACGTCAGGAATACAGACTATCGGGCTCTCGTCTGTGAAGAAAAGGAACCTGTACTTAAAGTGAGTCAACACTGCATTTTATTGCCATTGATCTCGCTACTAAAAGTCACTGAAAAGTTAAAGGCACATGGCCACACAACAGTTGATCTTACCTTTACTTTATAGCTTACTGAGACAAGAAGAAATTAAAACAGTTTTCTAGCCCTATTTAACCTTTAACCTGCTACATATATCTAATGGACTGTACTTTCTTTGAATTAGGACCATTCCATTTATGTGACAAAGGGGCATTTATGTGACAAAGGGGTGCCGGACAGGCTGATCTGGGTTTACAATGGACGCAAAGGCTATTATAGTCTTGCTTAGCGGGTTAAGTGTTAATTGAGTTAATGCAATTTTATATTAAACCATTTGTGAAAGATTGCAAAAGTTGACTAATTCTGCTCTTCGAAACACCAAATGACACCGATAAAACACAGAAGAAACCAATACAAAATTACCCTGATAAACACCTTCATAAGTAAAAAAACAAAATTACTTTTAATTTATTTTTTCCTTTAATAATTCAGTTTCATTAGATTCTGTTGAATGAAGACAAATTTTAGCTCCTTTGTCTTCCTGACAAGCAACCCTGTCTATATTTGCTGAAGACATGGGGAAGAAATATTACAACATACTATAAATCTTCATTAATATACAGTGAACATATAAACAATGAAAGTATAAAGTTTTGTTTTTATATGGTAAGCAATGAAATGCTGTATTTTATCAGTGAAATTATTTCACATTGTGTAATATAGAGTTTTATTTTCACTGTAGCTGCCGGGACTTTTTTTAAAAATCAAAAGAGTTACTTCCCTTGCATTACTTCTCTTCAAAGGAAAACACAAATATTCTATTCTGTTTAACAGCAAAAATAATCTGTCGGCTACTTCAACACCAACAAGAGATTATAAAATGGCCTCTGCAGAAGAAGTAGCAGTACAAATGATAAATAAATCAAAAGTACTGAAAGTACTGAGATTGCAAGGTTCGATAGGAAACTTAAAGACTGTATGAATATTTGCACGATTGCTGGACATTTAACATTTCCATAAATTTGACGTATTTCTAACCAAATTGGCGATCTTGGGCGACATACAAAAATCTTAGAGTGTCGATCCATTCCAAATATATACTCTGTAAACAAAGTTTTGGACCATGGCAGTGTTCGAACACGTACAATGATCGGTGAACCATGACATTCGACCATAACCCTTATTATCTCAGTTGATAATTCACAATAGATCAACAATAAACAATAATTATCGTTTACAATGAAAGTTTGCGAAAAAATAATCTTTTTATTGGTTACTCGAATGTGTCCGTAACTGTTACTTTTTATGGACTTTGCAACATTTTTTACAGACCCTTTGTGTGTTCGCAATATTTTTTTAAAATCAAATCTTGTTTGGAATTTAATGTTTCTGGTACCAAATTAACCGGGTAGGGTAGACCTTGGTTACTAAAAAAAGATACTTAAATTCTGTCCACTAGTTTTATTTTTATAAATTATATACCCTGGTCCAAAACTTTTTTTACCGAGTATATAATATTGTGAACAGTTGTCATTAAACTGTTTCAAATCTAGACTAGAATATTATTTTATGAAATTGCTGATGGACAGACAGATTTGTGTTGTATGGCCAAGCTGTCACTCCAGATGACCTCCATGTCTAAAAGTATGTCATTTACTTGAATAGGCTTGAATAGTCTAAGGCCTACTGGAAAACTATTTTTTAAAAATCGAATACTAGATAACTCTGATGTGTTGAGTCTGATGCAACTGGTTTTGAACTTGTCCAAGTTCAGTGGCATAACCTAGAAAACGCCTTCTGCTGCAAGGACAAATAACTTAACAAGAGGCACTACCCGTTGATTCATCTTCCCTATGTCTGTCCTACACATTGAAAATAAACTTTACTGTAGTAGAAAGAATTGAAATTGACTATAAGTAAATACAAGGGTAAAAGTGGCCATATTTTTGATAGAAACACAAGAAACAGAACAGAACCTAGCTGAATGAAGTAGGTTAAAATGCCACAGCCATGTGCAGTTTCATGATTTAGTCGATTTCGAAATATATGTTTACAAACAAAACATTAAATCTTTTTGTAAGTACAGTGCCCGAATTCACCAAACATTACTGAGAAAATGAATAGACTCCGTAATATATTTTTGAAAATGGACATAAAACCTTTTTTTAAAATATGCATGCAAATAAAAATAAACATCAAACAAAATGCAACTTGTTGTTATTAATGAATACTGATAATCTGGAGCTTGACACATGTTATGAATGAAAACTCAGATAATCTGGAGCTTGACACTTGTTATGAATAGATTTTGATCAGAACCTGGTCAAACACGGGCTTTCCAAATTAGATGACATCATGGCGTCACAACGGTCAGTGATGTGACCATATTGGATGACGTCGTGTTGTTAACACTGTCAGCGTTGACTGAGACAGACACTGTTTTTAATAACATTGTGACGTCAAGACGTCATGATGTAGAGACACGTGTTAATGTTCTTGCACAACTAGACCCTGAACTCTACAATCTATGAAAGTTTTGATCAAATCCAATCTTAAATACAGAATTTATAACGATAACAAAATTTCTATATATACTATATTCCAACAGAATAACAATCCAGTGGTGTCTAATGTCTAAACATGTTTCTTTATTTCATCTTATCATTAATAATAATTAACTGACATCGTGAATCACTAAAACCCTTTGAAATAGTTGTTGCAATATACAATTATACACAATAAATATATTGAAACAACTCTAAATATATTGAAACAACTCTTCCCCCGGAAATCTCGTTTGATTTGGGCTCATTCTGTGAATATAACACTGTCAAGCGAAGGTGCGTGTGACTTCACATCGCGTTTCCCCTTGATTGGAAAACTCGCTTGAAAAAAAACTCGCCCACAACTCATACATAATGAGATTTTCGTAGAGTTTCTTGACTTGTTTATTTGCATTATAGTTGTTTTCAGCATCCAATACATTCGTCTAGCATAGATCCGCATGCATGTATGACTTGAAGCCTCGATTTATGAAAAAAAATGTAGGTTATCTGCCAGATGGCGATGAGGGGGCGCCAAAAGCAACGACTATGAATGCAAGTTGATAAATCAACCTTGCATTCAAAAATAACATTGTGTAAAGCGGCTTAGTTATTGAAATTGCTTCCCTTGTTGTTCTACCGTAGTTTCCCTAAAAAAAAATGTTTGTAAAATCATAAAATCAAATTTGTTTTGTTGTGAATAACATATTTGATTTCATCTCGTAGTGAGAAAACTTATATTTTTACGAACCTTCTCGATGAAATAAAATATGTTATTCACCCCAAAACAACAAATATCCTGTATTTGTTGCTGGAGACTTGGGGAAAAAATATTACGACAAAGTAATCTTCATCAACCCGCAATAATATTAGTGATGGGCAGTCGGTTGAAATTTACAATTGATCATCGGTTCCAATCGGTTGGATGTAACCGATCAGTTATTGGTTATAATCGGTTATTCAATATATAGTATAACATGTGCATGCGAATCTGAGTTTTAGGCCTTGAACTTAGAATACTTTTTTAGTAAGTATGTATTCTTTCCTATCTTGTTTCTTTAAAAAATATGCCATTTTTATTTCATTATAATCAGCAAAATAATTCTTTATAATCAGGCCTGTAAAGTTTTTACAAAGACAACTAGTCCTATAGGACTAGTGAAAAAAAAAATCCACTTGCCCTTATCAACTTTGTATTTGCCCTTAATTTTGAACAGGAATCACCTTCATAATTTTGCTTACCGCTAGTGCTAGACAGGGTAAATCAGTGTCAATCAAGAACACTTAACGCTACATGTAACATCATCAAAGTATCAAATGACTAGATCCCATCTAAGGTATGACTAGCTTGTCCACTTAATAATTATGAAAGGCACTTACAATAAGATTATAGACTTCCAGAATCGATCTTCGTAATCGGATGCCTAAGTAACCGATGATCGGTTGCAATCGTTTAATCGGTACATCGCTAAATAATATACAGCGAAAATATAAACAATGAAAGTATAATATTTTATTCTAAATCACATAATTGTTCTTTCAGGTGTAATCAATTAAAAATCCAGATATTGGTAAAGGTTGAATACCCCTGATGTGTGCTAGAGTCGTGTTGCATAAACCATCGCTATAAAGCCCAGTGTGACACTTAATTGTGTTTATTTACATACTACATCATTCATTATACACTTGTTTGAAACATGGCATGTATTATGGTATGGGGTGTCCATCCGTCCGTACATCCGTCAGTCCGTAAACAACAATCCACATGATAACTCCAACTGACAAGTATGAGATCCATCCTCATGAAACTTCATGTACCATTGCTGTGAGAAGAGGAATCATTGTTTTTTTGGGCCGGTAGGTCAAAGGTCAAGGTCACAGTGACCTTATATGGAAATATGCATTCTGCACTCTATTGACTTCAAAACCATAAAACTTACACTCACAAAACTTCATTGCCATAGGTGGGTTGAGGAACTCATTTGTTTTTGGGGTCAGTAGGTCAGGGGTCGGGGTCACCATAATCTTCTAAGGAAATTCCCATTTTGTTGAATAACTTCATAACATTCTCACTCATAAAACTTTGCATTGCACTTAGTGAAAAGAAGAACCATGTTATACCCCTACTAAATGAAGTTTAGTGGGAAACGAAGTTTAGTGGGGTGTACTGGTTTCACCCTGTCCGTCTGTCTGTAGACGCAGCCTTGTCCGCTCCATAACTCCTTTCCACCTGAAGCAAATCTCATGAAAATAGGTGAACTGTCTGTGGTGAGAGGACGACCCCTTTTGATTTTGAGGTCAGTAGGTCAAAGGTCAAGGTCACTGGCACCCGATAATGAAAAACCTTGTCCGCTTCATAACTCCTGTCCTCCTGAAGCAAAAATCATGAAACTTTATAGGTGAACTGCCGGTGGTGTGAGGACAAACCCAATTGATTTTGAGGTCAGTAGGGCAAATGTCAACATCACCGGCCCCCGATAATTAAAAACTTTGTCTGCTCCATAACTTCTCTCCCCATGAAGCAAGTCTCATGAAACTTCATAGATGAACTGCCTGTGGTGAGAGGATGACCCCTATTGATTTTGAGGTCAAAGGTCAAGGTCACCAGGACCCAATAATGAAAAACATTGTCTGCTACATAACTCCTCTCCTTCTAAAGCAAATATCATGGAACTTCATAGGTGAACTGCCTGTATTGAGAGGACAACCACTTATGATTTTGAGGTCAGTAGTTCAAAGGTCAAGGTCACGGCAAGCGTAACTTGGCACAAATGCTCACCATATCGAGATGACATGCAGAGCGCAACTTTCAGCCAGGTTGGTTCAACTTCCAGCCAGGTTGGTTATGGGGGTAGACATATGTTTTTGTTACAAAAACAAGCCCGTCTAGTTTTAATAATTCTTTGCTTCAATTTTGTATTTGTTCATGCACATTATTACCTATTTATGTTATGTGTCTATTCCAGTTAGAGCTCTCTCACACAGATCAACCTTCATTATGGGTGGCCACCACCAGCTCTTGTATCAAAAATTATGTAAGTATATGTTGTTTTACACATACTACATATATTAAAAAAACTGAAGTAACAGTTGTGCCTCTGATACCTTGACTTTAGTGATGTTTGTTTGTGAACTCATTGTATTAAAATAATATTGGATTAATCATAGCCTACATGTAACTGTAAAGCCTGTAGGAGACACTGATTGTGACTGTAAATCCTGCTGGAGACACTGATCATATGACTGTAAACCCTGGTTAAGACCCTGATCATATGACTGTAAACCTGCAGGATTATCAATGAATTGCATTAGAAAAAGGTTTAACCAGTATTGAAATTTTGACTGTGACATATCAAAGAAAACTAAAGAAACTAACCTGCCAAATAAGTGTAAAATTACTCTACAAAACTGTTCATCAAAACTCTATTAAGGTGTTCAGGTCATATAATAATGTGTACGTGCCAATTAAAAATACAGGTTCATTAATAGGTTCTAAAATACACGTGACTGAATATGCGTAAAATGAGTTAGGAGTTGGAAACTCTTAATTCGACAGTCAAGCCGTTAATATTTTGTCTACAGAGTTTAGATTCTCAAAATGTATTAGTTATGTATATATGAGGGGTATTCGAAAAGTAACAGGAAAAATGCCATAACTTTTGTTTGAGTAGGGCCATTTTTAGCTCGACTGATCAGAGATCAGCAGACATTGTCCGTCGTCCGTCCGTCTGTCCGTAAACTTTTATTTGTAGCGACAACTCCTCTGAAACTACTGGATGGATATTCATGAAACTTTACAGAAATGTTGCCCATAAAGTCTAGTTGATCCTAGCAAAAATTCATGTTGATGTGAAATCCAAGATGGCCACCAAAGCTAAAAATAGAGTTTTAAAATACAAGTTTGTAGCGACTACTTCTTGAAAACTATAAGTGATATTGATATGGGACTTTTTCTAAAATGATCAGCATGCCATGGTGTTGATCCTTGTCAAAAATCGTTTTGATTCAACGTTAAACATGGCTGCCAGTGGCCATCTTTGTTTACATAGAGTTATATAGTAAAAACTTGTAGCGACTACTCCTCTGAAACTATTTGGCGGATTGTCATGAAACTTTACAGGAATGTTGCTCTTGATGTCTAATTGATCCTAGCAAAATTTCAGATCTGCCAGAAATTCAAGATGGCCGTCACAGCTAAAAATAGATTTTTAAAAAATAAGTTTGTAGCGACTACTTCCTGAAAACTATAAGTGATATTGATATGGGACTTTTTCTAAAATGATCAGCATCACATGATGTTGATCCTTATGGAAAATTATTTTGATTCGTCGTTAAACATGGCTGGCAGTGGCCATCTTTGGTTACATAGAGTTATATAATGAAAACTTGTAGCGACTACTCCTCTGAAACTACTTGACGGATTTTCATGAAACTTCACAGGAATGTTGCTCTTAATGTCTAATTGATCCTAGCAAAATTTCAGGTCGGCCGGAAATTCAAGATGGCCGCCACGGTTAAAAATAGATTTTCAAAAAACAAGTCTGTAGCGACTACTTCCTGAAATCAAAATCAATCAGTAGAGCTTCAAGGTCATTGACCTCTTGTTATAAAATATTTCACAAGGGTACCTTATCTCATCACGGATATGTTCTATGAACATTTTTACATTGTCATAAGGTATGCGTTTACTAGCGTCATTATGGCAGCGTCAAGTAACGTTGAGCGGGGCACGTCGGATTATTCGTTAATAATAATTTCAAAATCTACATACCGTAACAAGTTACCATCTTCAGATTTTCTCAAAATTCTCTCCTGAGTATTTCACACATTTTCCCCATCTTTTTACCCATGATGAGAAACATTTTTCAAAGTTCTCTACTTGAATTTTCCGGATAACTTCACGAACAAGAACTGGAAGATCGTGAACATCATCGAAGTGTTGACCGCGCATTTCTGCTTTAATGGCCGGGAAAAGGTAAAAATCACACGGGGGCCATATCTGGTGAGTAAGGAGGGTGCTGTATAGTGTCTATATTAAGTTCAGAAAGGGTTTCCTGGGTAATCGCAGCAGTATGTGACGGTGCACTATCATGATGTGGCTCAAAACACAAAATATGATAGAGTAGCGCTGCTCCATGTCTGAATTCGAACAATTTCAAAGTGCGATTGACAATCGCAACTGTAGCATGGAAATGACGTCAAAAACATTCGCTCGAGTACCTGACATAATGTAGAAAGTTCGGGAAACGTCAACGTGCATTTTCGAGCAATTCTAGGGTCAGAAAATGTATAGTTGCTCTATTTAAAATGTACAAAAACTGAAGAGTTTGTGTAACGTTTTGAGTTGCCCCGCTCAACGTTACTTGACGTTGCCATAGTGACGCTATTGAACGCATATCTTTTGATACGGTTAATATGTTCATAGAACATATCCGTGATGAGTTAAGGTACCCTTGTGTGAAATTTCATAAAAATGGTCCTACTCAAACAAAAGTTATGGCATTTTTCCTGTTACTTTTCGAACACCCCTCGTATGTACCTCGTTGTCACTAGGTTTAGAAACGGTATACATCTATTGTAAAAGTTGCCTGTTCATAGCGGGACAGGGATATTTTGCCTGTTCATAGCGGGACAGGGATATTTTGTGTTATAATTGATTTTATTTATACAATATATAAATGTTATTATTTAAATTTACTTTTCTCTCTTTTCAGTCATTAAAATCTGTAAATAAACAACTAACTTCAAGTTTAGAAAATATCTCATTACCACCACTGTGTTCACAACCAGATTTTACCATTAAAGGTTTGTAACTGTTTATACATGCCTTGCTGTGCTTATTTTGTAATCTTTATCACGTATCTAGTATATATATTTCAGTTTTGACAATTAAAAATACTTTGAAATCCTATTAATGGTGTTTATGTTTGACTTAAAATGTTTAAGCCTCAAGTCTTCAAACCTATATTTTTAGCTCTACTGATCAGAGATCAGCAGACGAGAAGTCGCTACATGTTGTTGTGAAATCGAAGATGGCCGCCAAATCTAAAAAAAGATTTTTAAAAAACAAGTTTGTAGCGACTACTTCTTGAAAATTCTAAGTGATATTGATATGGGACTTTTTCTATAATGATCAGCATGACATGATGTTAGTCCTTATCAAAAATCGTTTTGATTCGACGTTTAACATGGCGTTAAACATGAGTTATTTAGTAAACACTTTTAGCGACTACTCCTCTAAAACTACTCGACGGATTTCCATGAAACTTCACAGGAATGTTGCTCTTGATGTCTAAATGATCCTAGCAACATTTCAGGTTGGTCGGAAATTCAAGATGGCCGCCACAGCTAAAAATAGATTTTCAAAACAAGTTTGTAGCGAGTACTTCTTGAAAACACATAAGTGATATTGATATGGGACTTTTTCTGAAATAATCAGTATGGAATGATGTTGATCTTTGTCGAAAATTATTTTGATGCGACGTTAAATATAATATGGCCGCCAGCGGCCATCTTTGATTACATAGTTATATAATGAAAACTTGTAGCGACTACTCCTTTGAAACTACTTGACGGATTTTCATGAAAATTCACACGAATGTTGCTCTTGATGTCTAATTGATCCTAGCAAAATTTCAGGTCGGCCGGAAATTCAAGATGGCCGCCACGGTTAAAAATAATTTTTCAAAAAACAAGTTTGTAGCGACTACTTCTTGAAAACTATAAGCAGTGTTCTCCTCAGGCTATTAAGGCATGTCACATTTAACATGCCTTCAGAGCCAAAATGCTTTTGCAAAATGCCTTAATTTCAAAAAGACATTTAACACATTTTAATTATTTCATTTTTGTTGGCTTAAATAAGTAAAAAACACAATATATATGGAATCACTAGCCTATTTCTTATATAAAGCAAGTGCAGTGCTCAAGAAATAGGATAGCCCGACGCCCGGGGCTCCTCAAATTCATTCCGGGCCTGTCTCATTTTGCAGACGAGCCCGTCGGGCCTGTCTAAAAAAAAAAAGAAAAAAAAAAAGAAAACCCCAAAAAATCAGTTTTACTGGATCTCAAGCTCAAGTTCCTCAAGACAAAATACTCCTATGTGTATTGTGAACTGTGAAAACAATTGCAATAAAGTAATTAAAATGTGTTATACACACATTGAAATAATAAGAAGTTCGAATATTTTGCCTGGCTTCGTGTCAGCAGTTTGTCACAACTTTGAGGTCGACAATTGTTGACATAAAACTCATTATTCTGCTATTAGGGTTGTGTTTTCTTTCCTTGGTGATAAGAAATACCGTTTTTGTCATTAAAAACACACTAATGCATGAAAAAAAATCGTTATTGATAGTATTTCGATTGAATGCTTGTGAAATGTTTGGGCCGTAAAAGTGCGGTGTCATAGTAGTTCGGATGGT
The DNA here is from genome assembly GCA_037043455.1 of Cyrtodaria siliqua. NCBI lineage: Eukaryota > Metazoa > Mollusca > Bivalvia > Adapedonta > Hiatellidae > Cyrtodaria > Cyrtodaria siliqua. Next base: position 125,793 of record JAWPHD010000048.1, read on the forward strand.
ATATAATTTTTTTTTTTTTTTTTTTTTTTTTTTTTTTACATAATCCAATAAGAAAAACTGTCCTTTACAAATACATGTTGGTGGAAAGAAAAATATATACACTGTATATGTATAAATACAGATATAAAGTATATTTCTAGTCATTATTTAAGGTGTAAGGAGTTCCTGGAATCCTACTTTTAAATGACTCCTAATTCTTTACTTGGAGGAAGTGGTGACAAAAAGAAAAAAGATAGCCAGAGGAGGCTCTGATAGTCTCATAAAACCTGATTAAAAATTTGGCTCCAAGTTTAGCTCCAGTTTCACTAAGTCAGCTCTGATTATTATCGTTTGGCAAAAGTGCTAGTACTCTCCTTTGCATTGGTTATAAATTACTATGTAATATTCTATTCTAACATATTTTAAACGAAATGGTAAATAAGTCCGCTGACCAGGGAGCATAAAGTGGTAGCAAAAAGAAAAATATAGTCAGAGGAGGTTCTGAGCTTGATTAATACATACGTAACAAATATGTGCTATAAAAGTGAATAAAGACACATTTCCAATAAGAAAAAAATATTGGACCTTTCCATTTTAAATCAGGGCCTGTCCATTTCAAATCAGGGCCTGTCCATTTCAAATCGGGGCCTGTCCATTTTCAGAAGCAACAAGCCCTGGGCCTGTCTCTTAAAATAATTTTCTTTGAGCACTGAAGTGTCTCTCAACTAACTACTCATACATATAGGGGTCAGGATTAAGGATACACTCTGAAGCATATTTTCTATGATAAAAGCGACATGCCTTGACAAATTCCTGGGGAGAACACTGATAAGTGATATTGATATGAGACTTTTTCTAAAATGATCAGCATGACATGATGTTGGTCCTTGTCGAAAATCGTTTTGATCAATGTTAAACATGGCTGTCAGCAGGTATCTTTGTTTACATAGAGTTATATAGTAAAAACTTGTAGCGACTACACCTCTGTAACTACTCAACAGTTTTTCATGAAACTTCACAGGAATGTTGCTCTTGATGTCGAATTGATCCTAAAAAATTTTCAGGTCGGCCGGAAATTCAAGATGGCCACCATGGCTAAAAATAGATTTTCAAAATACAAGTTTGTAGCGACCACTTCTTGAAAACTATAAGTGATATTGATATGGGACTTTTTATAAAATGATCAGTATGACATGATGTTGGTCCTTGTCAAAAATTATTTTGATTTAACGTTAAACATGGCCGCCAGTGGCCATCTTTGTTTACATAGAGTTATATAATGAAAACTTACTAAGACTACTCCTCTGAAACTACTTGACGGATTTTCATGAAACTTCACAGGAATGCTGACCTAGCTATCAAAAACCTATCAGTAGAGCTTCAAGGTCATTGACCTCTTGTTAATAATAATATTCTCTTCTATTAAAGTAGGTCTGGCTATAATCAGCAAACTGCGACTCCTTGGAACCTTAACATGCTGGTCGCAGCCATCTAGTTTGCAACTGAAAAACATCTAGAGTTTTTATGTAAAGGCTACAGTTATATAGAGATGTTTCAGAATGTAAAGGTTTAACATTGAATCTGACATAGTTTAGTAAAATACTCAATGCTGATTGATTACTGAGGTGTTTTTGAAATACCTATAAAGACCTCTGACTTGATGTCCTTCAGCCGTTAGGACGTCATTTTAAACATCAGAAAATATCCCAAACAACAATTACGTTATTTTAAAGCGACATGTTTATACAACAAATGAAATGGTTAAAAAAACAGGATAAAGCTGTATATTTTCTTCGCTTGGTGTTGAGAGATGGGCATACAGTGTTTGTATTATGTTCAGTCTCTTGAAAATATGTGTAATAAATGCATAAAAATCAATGTTGGATAAAAAAACAACAACATTTCCATCGGGTGTAAATTGTGCGAGCCATCTGTATCGATGGATCTTCAAGTCCCGTCCACCAGGTATTGATCTGGGACAATATAAACACGCTGGAAATATTTTATTTCTTAATTACTGTAGTAGCACATTTAATGCTGGGCAATTGTTTTGATGAGTTAAGTATATCCCATTAATGAAATAACTCAAATTTTAAAGGGACACATGGCAATCTTGAAGTAAGTGTATAATTCTAAATGTGTTATTGGTTTAATACAATCAACAGTTTGTATTATGCAAAAACAATTTTTGTTGTACTATTTTTATAATTGTATATAAATACTTATGATTGAACAAATGCAAACTTGTAGAAAAACATAATATAGAAAAAACACCACCATGTGCTCCTCATTTAGGTATCCTGAAACTACATACATGTAATTAAATTAAAAATTGAGATTTCAATTTTCTTCACTTTTTTTATCAATTTTTAGCTCACCATAGCATGAAGGTGCTCACTTCGTGCTCAAGGCTATTGTGACCACTCTTCGTCCGGTGCCCGTCGTCTGTCGTCAACATTTAACTTGTTTTAACCGATAGAGGCCACATTTCTTGAGCAATCTTAACCAAACTTGCACAGATTGTATATGACCTTAAGATCTCAGACAAGTTCGATAATGGGCCAGATCGGACCAGTATTATTATTTGAATTATTATTATCATTATTTCTTTATTTTTTTTAAACGCTGTGTTGGATTTGACGAAACTAAGCAGGAAAGCATTGGTATGATGTCTCTAGTTGTGCATATCACACTTTTGTTCCGGTTCGCTGATGTTTGACGGAGTTATGGCCCTTTGACATTTTTACTTTAAATTTCCTCCTAAACGGCTTGTTGGATTTCAAATTTGGCAGGAAGCATCTTACTGTCTAGTTGTGCAAATCACTGTAAATCAATGAAATCTTGGACAAGTTCGAAAACCATCTAGATCTTGTTAGTAAAGAGATATGGCCCTTGATTTATTGAAAAATGCTATATTGTATTTTCCTTTGTTAAATCTGTAGCTACTTCATTTTTAGCTCTACTGGCCAAAGAGGGCTTATGCGATTGCTTTTCGTCCGTCGTCCATCTGTCTGTCTGTCCGTCTGTTAGCAATTTTATAAAATCAACATCTCCTCTGAAACCGCTTGAAGGATTTTGATGAAACTTCATCACAATGTTACTTGGGAGGGCGCCTCTCAGATTTTTAGGAAAATTCAAACGACATCTCCTCCGAAACCACTTGTTCCATTCTACTGAAATATCATATACATGTTCCTTGGGTTGGCCTCAATCAAGTTTTTGTTTTTCGTTATCGTCAAATAATAAAAATGGCCGCCACGGCGACCCAAAGTTTACATAGAGTTATATAGGAAAAGGTTAAAAATTACATCTTCTCTGAAACCGCCTGAAAGATTTTGATGAAACTTAAGCACAATGATATTTAGGATAGTCCCTCTCAGATTTGTGTTTTTCGCGGCCACCAGTCGTCCAAGATGGCCGTCATGGCTAAAACTAGGTCAAATTTAAGGAAATTTCAAACGACATCTCCTCCGAAACCACTAATTCCATTCTACTGAAATATTATATACATGTTCCTTGGGTTGGCCTCTATCAAATTTGTGTTTTTCGTTATCGTCAACTAATAAAAACGGCCGCCATGGCGACCCAAAGTTTACATAGAGTTATATAGGAAAAGGTTAAAAATTACATCTTCTTTGAAACCACCCGAAAGATTTTGATAAAAACTTAAGCACAATGATATGTGGGATAGTCCCTCTCAGATTTGTGTTTATTGCGGCCGCCAGTCATTCAAGATGGCCGCCATGGCTAAAACTAGGTCAAATTTAAGTAAATTTCAAACAACATCTCCGCCGAAACCACTTATTCCATTCTACTGAAATATCATGTACATGTTCCTTGGGTTGGCCTCTATCAGGTTTGTGTTTTTCGTTATCGTCCATTAATAAAAACGGCTGCCACATCAACCCAAAGTTTACATAGAATTATATAGGAAAAGGTTAAAAATTACATCTTCTCTGTCTGTCCGTCTGTGATCGTCCGTCGGATGGGGACGTAAACCGTGTGGTCCCGTGTATCGGTCTATCCTCCGAGCACGTAAAAGAACCATAGGAATCTATTCGATAATAAGAGTAGGGCAGGTTCCCGGATTCCTATGTATCCTTCCCCTCTCTCTGGGGCGGCTCTAAATAACCTATACTGTGTTGATGAGCCGTTAAACAACATTCAATTCAATTCAATTCTGTCCGTCTGTTAGCAATTTTATAAAATCGACATCTCCTCTGAAACCGCTTGAAGGATTTGTGTTTTTCGCAGCAACCAGTTATCCAAGATGGCCATGGCTAAAACTAGGTCAAATTTAAGGAAATTTCAAACGACATCTCCTTTGAAACCACTTTTTCCATTCTTGTGAAATATTATATACATGTTCCTTGGGTTGGCCTCTATCAAATTTGTGTTTTTCGTTATTGTCAAATAATCAAAATGGCCGCCACGGCGACCCAATGTTTACATAGAGTTATATAGGAAAAGGTTAAAAATTACATCTTCTCTGAAACTGCCTGAAAGATTTTGATGAAACTTAAGCACAATGATATTTGGGATAGTCCCTCTCATTTTTAGCTCTACTGATCAGAGATCAGCAGAGCTTATGCCGTGGTGCGGCGTCCGTCGTCCGTCTGTCCGTCCGTCCGTCTGTCCGTCCGTCTGTCCGTCCGTCCGTTAACTTTTATTTGTAGCGACTACTCCTCTGAAACTACTGGATGGATATTCATAAAACTTTACAGAAATGTTGCCCATGAAGTCTAGTTGATCCTAGCAAAAATACATGTTGATGTGAAATCCAAGATGGCCGCCAAAGCTTAAAATAGATTTTTTAAATTCAAGTTTGTAGCGACTACTTCTTGAAAACTATAAGTGATATTGATATGGGACTTTTTCTAAAATGATCAGCATGACATGATGTTGGTCCTTGTCGAAAATCGTTTTGATTTGACGTTAAACGTGGCTGCCATCTTTGTTTACATAGTGTTATATAATGAAAACTTGTAGCGACTACTCCTCTGAAACTACTTGACGGATTTTCATGAAACTTCACAGGAATGTTGCTCTTGATGTCTAAATGATCCTAGCAAAATTTCAGGTCGGCCGGAAATTCAAGATGGCCGCCACGGCTAAAAATAAATTTTCAAAATACAAGTTTGTAGCGACTACTTCTTGAAAACTATAAGTGATATTGATATGGGACTTTTTCTAAAATGATCAGCATTACATGATGTTGGTCCTTGTCAAAAATCATTTTGATTAGATGTTAAACATGGCTGTCCGCGGCCATCTTTGTTTACATAGAATTATATAATGAAAACTTGTAGCGACTACTCCTCTGAAACTACTTGACGGATTTTCATGAACTTCACAGGAATGTTGCTCTTGATGTCTAATTGATCCTAGCAAAATATCAGGTCGGCTGGAAATTCAAGATAATAATTTTTCAAAAAACAAGTCTGTAGCGACTTCTTCCTGAAATCAAAATCAATCAGTAGAGCTTCAAGGTCATTGACCTCTTGTGTTTTTTCGTGGCCGCCATCTTCTCTGAAACCTCTGAAGGATTTTGATGAAACTTAAATCACAATGATCTTTGGGATAGTCCCTCTCAGATTTATGTTTTTTGCGGCTGCCAGTCATCCAAGATGGCCGCCATGGCTAAAACTAGGTTAAATTTAAGGAAATTTCAGACGACATCTCCTCCAAAACCACTTATTCCATTCTTGTGAAATATCATATACATGTCCCTTGGGGTTGGCCTCTATCAAGTTTGTGCTTTTCGTTTTCGTCTAATAATCAAAATGGCCACCATGGCGACCCAAAGTTTATATAGAGTTATATAGGAAACGGTTAAAAATGACATCTTTTCTGAAACCTCTTGAAGGATTTTGATGAAACTTAATCACCATGATATTTGGTTAGTCCCTCTCAGATTTGTGTTTTTCGCAGCCGCCAGTCATCCAAGATGGTCGCCATGTCTAAAATAAGGGTCAAATTTAAGGAAATTTCAAACAACATCTCCTTCGAAACCACTTATTGCATTCTTGTGAAATATCATAAACATGTTCCTTGGGTTAGCCTCTATCAAGTTTATGTTTTTCGTTATCGTCGAATAATCAAAATGGCCGCCACAGCGACCCAAAGTTTACATAGAGTTATATAGTAAGTTTTGATGAAACTTAATCACAATGATCTTTTGGTTAGTCCCCCTCAGATTTGGGGCCTCCAGTCATAGGTCAAATTTAAGGACATTTATCAAACGACATATTACCACTTATTCCATTCTAGTAAAATATCATATGCAAGTTCCTGTTGTTGGCCTCTATCAAGTTTGTGTTTTTCATTGTCAAATATTCAAAATGGCCACCACGATAACCCAAAGTTTACACAGAGTTATATATAGGAAACATGTTTCTTGGGTTGGCCTCTATCATGTTTTTGTTTTTGAATCACATCATACAAGTAGAGCGTCTACAGGCCCTCTTGGGCCTCTTGTTTATCTGATCTTTACCAAATTTGTTTAGAAAATTCAATAAAAGCTTAAACATGTTGCCTCCACCCCCACCTAGACACAGCAGACTTATTGCCAATAATTACTAGGTGAGCGATCTAGGGCCATTCTGGCCCTCTTGTTTAAATATAATATTGGTGCAATATTAAAAAAAGTTAGTAATATGTAAAAACAATTTGCTTTGAACTATTCTAAGAATTAATATTAATGATTGAACAAATGCAAGTTAAGAGAAAAACTAACCGGACATGTGTTTTTAAAAAAATTAAGATTGCCTTGTGTCCCTTTAATGTGTATTCATTGCTTACATTTCAGGAGGACCCAGTATCAGACAGTACTATGTGCTAAATGATAAGCGTCATATATTAACTAAAGACACGGATGATAACGTAGCACTCTGGGATGTATTAACGGTAAGGTCCACACCTGTTTTGACACTGTTTTGATTGAAATTATGAAAAGATACTGGAGAGGCAGAATCAGGTACACATGGGGAATTGGTGGTATGGGCTACAAGTGACCATTTTAGGGAGCTGGAAGCAATGTTTGTATTTTAAACACAAAAAGCCTTAAGTACCATTGTAAATAATGGATATGTCGAGTAAATGTCTTAGCTGGTGAAATCTGAATTCTGTAACTTTTTATCTACTGATTGATTTTTTTTGTCGCCTGCTTAAGCATGGCAAACGCTAAGGGATCACTTTTTCATCTGTCGTCGATCACACTGTAACCTGCAACCTAACCTTGGCCATAACTTAATAAATATTTGGCCTATGTTCATAAAACTTCAAACACGTCTTCATTTTACCTCAAAGAATGTTGTAACACATTACCAATAACTCTGACTTTCATTTTGCTAGAGTAGAGTTATGCCTATTTTCATAAAAAAATTAAACTGCAATCTAACCAAGCTCCTAACTGGCTGAAAAAAGCACATGACAGGCGACACAAGTGTTCCGTGGAACACCTAGTTTAATAGACTGAAAAAACATTTGTTTATATATATTGAATTTGTGTTGTAAAATTCTTATGTAAATATCGTCCATTTATACATTCAGAATATATCATAAACAAAGTATTTGGACAAAAAATTGCATACATTTCAGGCTAGGAAGGTAACAGATCTGGGTAAAGTAGATTTAGAAGAAGAAATAAAGAACAGATTCAAGATGGTACATGTTCCCAATTGGTTTTCAGTGGACCTCAAAACGGGGGTAAGTAAACCGTCACATTATGCTAGCTGTGAACTAGTAGGTGGTAAGGATGTTGTATACTTCCCACATTCCTCTTAAGGAATGAAATGCGCTCTTTTGGTTTTCATTTGGGTATGAAAAATATTTGGGTGTTTTAAAGTGTGTGGAGTCCAAAGCCACGCCTACTTTCAAGCATGCAAATGTTTTTCATACCCCAATGAAAACCAAAAGAGTGCATTTTATCCTTATATTTACATAAATATTTACCTTTAAAATGGCGTTGATTTTCTCTATATATGCCAGATTTACTATTTATTTCGAAAAAATAGTTTATTATAAGGGGACACATTTCTCATATTGATGTTAGTTGGGCTTTGTCAATAAATTGTAATGTATTTAATAGCACCAAAGTCTTATAAACTTATTTCACCCAATGTTAATGTATTACACCAAAGTCTTATAAAGTTATTTCACCCAATGTCAATGTATTTCACCAAAGTCTTATAAATTTATTTCACCCAATGTTAATGTATTACACCAAAGTCTTATAAACTTATTTCACCCAATGTTAATGTATTACACCGAAGTCTTATAAATTTATTTCACCCAATGTTCATGTATTACACCAAAGTCTTATAAACTTATTTCACCCAATGTTAATGTATTTGGTTCACCCAATGTTAATGTATTACACCAAAGTCTTATAAACTTATTTCACCCAATGTTAATGTATTACACCAAAGTCTTATAAACTTCTTTCACCCAATGTTAAAGTCTTACACCAAAGTCTTATAAACTTGTTTCACCCAATGTTCATGTATTACACCAAAGTCTTATAAACTTATTTCACCCAATGTTAATGTATTTGGTTCACCTAATGTTAATGTATTACACCAAAGTCTTATAAACTTCTTTCACCCAATGTGAAGGTATTAAACCAAAGTCTTATAAACTTCTTTCACCCAATGTTAATGTATTACACCAAAGTCTTATAAACTTATTTCACCCAATGTTCATGTATTACACCAAAGTCTTATAAACTTATTTCACCCAATGTTAATGTATTACACCAAAGTCTTATAAACTTCTTTCACCCAATGTTAAAGTCTTACACCAAAGTCTTATAAACTTGTTTCACCCAATGTTCATGTATTACACCAAAGTCTTATAAACTTATTTCACCCAATGTTAATGTATTTGGTTCACCTAATGTTAATGTATTACACCAAAGTCTTATAAACTTCTTTCACCCAATGTGAAGGTATTAAACCAAAGTCTTATAAACTTCTTTCACCCAATGTTAATGTATTACACCAAAGTCTTATAAACTTATTTCACCCAATGTTCATGTATTACACCAAAGTCTTATAAACTTATTTCACCCAATGTTCCTACTTGTTAATTTAAGGACGTATTTCCTAGTAATTCCCATACTACTTGCTCATTGAAAAAGCATGGGAATCTTGTTTATTTACTGACTGCATGCTCCATGGCCAATCAACTCAGGTATATAAACTGAGGCCCACTTGTTTTTTCTTTGTGTTACTTTACTATATTAGATATTGTCTTGGGTAAGAAAAGCTTAACACAACTTTGTAATTTAGAAAAGCATATTCATAATTTAGCTAGTTTAAATACAAAACTTGTCTGATATTTCTTTATTGTTTCTAGAACAAGAATGATAGCAAAGCATTAAATGAACAACTTTCTGTTGTGTGTTTATATTGTACTGCAAACAGAAAGGCTTTATTGGGTGGGCCTCATAATCTGAATCAAAATTGAATATCACAATGTTCTCATGAAATTGCACGGCTAACAGTGATTTACAGTTACCTCTCTCCCCCACAAATGACCAGACTCTTTTGTGACCATTACGTTCAAGATACGTGTCTCCGGATTGCGTTTGTTCTGTATTTGTTGTCGGAAGGACTTTAAACCTTAGAACAACACACACTCTCCCTCACAAATACAATAGGCTCGAAATATGTCCTTAAACTATTAAATTTTTGAAAACTGTCCGTTTAATCTGTTTTAAATAATGTTTGTTTACTGTTTTTTACGTAAAAACTACTTGTATTATATTTAAAGCATTCTGTCCCTCTAACTTCCAGTATTGTTAATAAGTGCAATAGGTAATGGGGCACAACATAATAATTCATTTGTTAACGCAAGTTTTTGTCATAAGATATTTTAAAGAATCATTTCATGGGCCCACTTTGTTATGAATTTTAGATAGTAGTTTATTTCCTATGATTACAGTTGCTGACCATCCATCTAGATGAGACGGACTGTTTCTCAGCGTGGGTGTCTGCCAAGGAGTTGGGGGTTAACCTTCCCGCAGATGTACCTGATACTAAATGTACACAGTAACGCAATATTACGTCATAATATAAATGAGGGGGAGGAGGAGAGCAGAGGGAGATGGAGAGGAGAAAAATATTCATGTTTTTCTGCCCCTGCCAAGTATAGTCATTAGAGTGGGTACATAAAGCATTGCCCTTGTCTGTCCGTAGGTCACACTTTGTTCGTCTGTAGGTCGGAGCGTCCGTGTCCAAGTGGTTAGAGTCTCTGACTTAAATCACTTGCCACTCACCGCTGTAAGTTCGATTCCTCAGGGGCCCAGGAATCTTTATGTGAGGAAGCTATCCAGCTGGCTTGCGGAACGTCGGTGGTTCTACCCAGGTGCCTGCCCGTGCACGAAAATTGCCCGGAGGGGCACCTGGGGTCTTCCTCCACCAGTGGAAGCTGGAAAGTCGCCATATGACCTTTACTGTTGGTGCGACTATAAAATCCAATTCAATCAATCATCTGTAGGTCACACAGATTTTGTCGATAGTGTAGGAAGTATCAGTATGAAGTCTACTTGTGCATTTCATCACGCTATTCAGGTTCATTGACTTTTGGCAAAATCATGGCCTTATTTCAGCTGGTAGCTTACTGCAGGGGCATTTGTGTCCACAGACACATTTCTAGTATTTTAATTATTCTTTAATTATAGTTTTTTACCTGTCAGATATAAAGCAATTAATGCAAAGCATATTGAAAAATGTTTTGTTTCCGGAATGGGTGTGCATACAATACAAGGAAACAATAAAAAAACTTTTTTTCTTGCATTTTATATGCTGAAAATCGATAACAAAATGTAGAAAACGCTGATAAAAACATCGGGAAAGAACAGACAGTGACTTACTCGCGTTATACAAGTATTTATTGTCTTAATTCAACTCAGAAATGAATAAAGTTTATGATAAAGCTTCTTTTTATATAAATGTTTGAATATTTCTGGTAGAATTTCAATAAATGGGTTAACATTTCGGCCCTTGTTTTTTTCATTTATATCAGCTGACTTGATATCACGTGATTTTCCGGTTTATTAAACTGGTACACGTAGTATTGTAAACGTACATTTTTTGAATACATACATTCATAAAATAAATGTAAAACAGTTTCGAGTTGTTACAAAAAGTACAAAGTTTTGTCAGTGCAAATGTTGCAGTGTTATTCAGCGATTGCTCCATCAGTAGTTGATTTAAATGAAAGCAGTGATAAAACTTTCATCTGCGTTGTAAAAAAAGAAACAGTCAACTTAAATTGTACATCAACACGTGTGGTTAGCGGCATATTGGTTACATAGCAACAGTGCACAATTTTCTGTGCCGTTGCCTTCTGGCAATCAAAATTTCAAGATTTTGAACATACCGCGTGATACACACGAGACGGGATTCCAAAAAATGACGAGGCTGAGCATTCACGATTGAGTTCAGTTCTATTCTGATATTTAAATGCAGCAGACTACAGTGAAGACGATAATGACGATGCATTTTATTAGGACATGTTTAGACAAATGAAAATCTTGCTTCTTTTCATGCTTCTTTGACTTTACCTTTATCTACACAGTATTTTGATGCACACTATACATGGAAACAACTTTTTTTACCTGTGTTTGACCTCTAAGAAGGAGGTGAGCACTCTACACGGCAAAATACGGTAGTTGAAACTAAGATTTCTCATAAGAAATGAGAAGTCCATAATTATCACTAAAACATGTTTAACAAGCTCTGAAAGAAGAAAGAAATTTTAAAATAACTAAAACATGTTTAACACTGGCTATGAAAGATATTTTATAATAGCTAACTCAGAAATACATCAAAATAGTATCACGATGTCATTCAAAGTGCTCATGACCTTGACGACATATGCTGAGGAAGTTTAGCAAAGTAAAAAGTCTTGCTTTAAAAAGTAGTTATTCCAGTACTAAGTATTTAAAATATAATTAAAGAGTTCTGAATAAATAATTAAACCACTGTGATAAACAAAATACTTAATTATCTTACCTTCTTTCAATGCTCGGTGTGTTCTTGGGCAAGACACTTTCCCTTAGCCTCGTCCGTCGGATGGGGACGTAAACCGGGCGGTCCCGTGTATCGGTCTATCCTCCGAGCACGTTAAAGAACCATAGGAATGTATTCGATAATAAGAGTAGGGCACGGTTCCTGGATTCCTATGTATCCTTCCCCTCTCTCTGGGGCGGCTCTAAATAACCTATACTGTGTTGATGAGCCGTTAAACAACATTCAATTCAATTCAATTCTTTCAGTGCCCATATTCCCTATATACAGATGGCACACAATTTCTTAAAGAACTTTCTGTTTTCATTTCAGTAAACATTGGACAACAATTACTCCAAGCCTTGCTGGACAACTGGCCTAAAACTCATATCTTTGAAAATCAAGGTAACAATTTGTGTCAATTGTTAAAAATAAACTAAATTAACTGCCTCATTCCGGAAACTACTCTGATATTTTAGCAGGAGTATAAAGCATATATATGTGTACTCGCTATGCATAGTTTCGATATTCATTTTCAAGTTCTGCCCTCTATTCTTTATGGGTCAAGTGCTTGCAACCATGTGCTGCATTGTGTTTTAGACTTGTTAGTGAGATGTGCTTTATTTGCAGGTGTAAATACCCAATGTACTTTGCATTGGAACCCAAATTGTGATGGCCCATAAAATGTGCAATGAAGGCAGATGTAGGTTTGCGTGTATGAAAGCTGTAGTAATTTCCTGCCCCCCCCCGCCCCCCCCCCCCCCCAAAAAAAATCATTAAATAATGTCTGTTTTAAAAGTTAGAATATGTATTTTCAAATAAACGCCCCCATTTTCAAAACCTTACCCCCCCCCCCCCCCCCCCACACACACACACACACCCCACCCACCCCCGGGGGCATTTATTAGGAATTATAGTGTAAGCTTGATTGACAGCTTGGAACTATGCATTGGTGATCTGTCATAGTTATGTTCTAATTTAAATTTTAGTGTGGAATTGGCACAATGATGGTAATGACACTTAAACTAAAATATGTGTTTCCACAATAATTTGTATTCTATTTATATTCTATTTACACCTTATCATCCCTTATTTTTTAATAGTTTTATCTTTATATATTTACATTAATTTTTAATTAATACTTCATTTCTTCATTTTTTATCAATTTTTGCGAACAATATGACCTATTTATGTGTCGACGTGCCGTAAAACACCATTCATTTCATTCCATTGTATTCTATTTATAAATACATTTATTGGAATATGTTTGAATCCAGTCTGACAGGATTATCTATATTAGGAGGGCATAGCTTTATATAAATTGTTTCTTTCCTTGACATTCGAGGAATGTCGATATAATATAGGATGAGATTTTGTTAAAGATGTGTATCATTTCTTCCATACAGAGGGTATGGATGGCAACGGTAATGAGGTGACAACTACCGGCCTGTACTTCCGGGTCCCGGGTCACACTCCAGTCATATTCAGGTATGGAGGTTGACCTCTTAATAATTACCAAAATGTATATTATTTAATAGTATGTTTTGATATGATTTTCTCTCACAGTGCTGGCATGGTACAGTAGATAGCATGGTATACTTGAAACCAGAGGACCTGGGGCCATGCCTCACTGACACCACTGAGTTTTGTGATATATTTTTGGGCAAAACACTTTCCCTTAGCCTCGTCTGTGGGATGGGGCGTAAACCAGACGGTCTTGTTTATCTGAGTGTACCCTCTGAGCATGTTTAAGAACCAATAGAATCTATATTAAGAGTAGGGCAGTTTTAAGGATTCCTATGTATCCTTGCCCCCTCTCTGGGGCGACTCAAAATAACCTGGGCCCTGTTTTATTAAACATCTTACGATAAGTCTCAAATTTTAAAATCGTTCACGTTTTTCACCTAAGCATTCAATGTAGACACTTATTTGTGCACGTGGTACAGAAATATCACATGTATAAGAAAATGAAATGAAATCACGTTTATTTGAATTTATAGTGAAGCATTTAAGAAATTGAATTCAAAAACTAGCATGGACACATATTTATAAATATACACTCTGAACCAACCAAGGGCCAACTGATGAAGGTATTTTGAATGTTGACAACAAAATACACTACATGGGCATTTCACTTACAAAACGACAATTTTGTGTCTTTCAAATTATTGCTGGCATTTCCTGGCACTAATGTAACACCTTTATTTGACACAGTGAGGTGGGTCGAGGGAAGACACTGTTCAGGTTGTTATGTCGGGATGCAGGGGGTGAGACAGAGCAGATGTTACTTAATGAGACCGTACCACAGTGGGTAGTTGATGTACTTGTGCACGTAAGTTACTGAATCACAAGAGAATATAAGAATCCATCATGAGTATCCTAGTTCCTGGTTGCAATTCTGATCCCGAGGGTGAGATTTACCTTTCTTGCATACCGAACAAGGATATCCATCATTTTACCAGGGCTAGATATTTCCATCTCACCCTAGGGTCGAGATAAAATTCACGCGCGCCAACATCCGGTATGCAGGAAAACATGCAAAACGTTAGTACCTGCGGCGACCGCACAACATGTCTCTGATATGCAAGAAAAAGAATCTATCATGGGTATTCGGTTCAGATAGGGAATTCCAACCCTCGGTATAAGTGTTTTAATCGGAACCGCGTCAGAGCCTCGGTTCCGATAAAAAACACTTGTACCTCGGATACCCATGAAAGATTCTTATAATCTCACATGGATAAACTCATGATGGATTATTTTTCTCCCATTATGCGCTATGTACATGTATAATTCAATGACACATTTGATTTTACGCTAGAATAAGGCGACATCACCCGACATGATGTTTGATGTAAGAGTCACATGTCATGTGAGATAGAGTTATAGAGTTATCTCACATGAGGAAAACACCTATCTCACATGACAAATGGCAGAAAACATGATCTTTCACCCATAGAATTGTAATAAATATTAAAGCATAAGTTATCAATACTCAAATACTTTCAAATATCAACATCAAGCCTAAGCATTGACAGTGAGAATCTGTACCTATAATGTATATATTGTACAAGTTGTTGAGCTCTGTTCTTTTAAATTGTCTGAAAATACCCGTGTTGATGAAGTGTAAGATTTGTTGAATTCTGTGTTTTTTGCTTCTAGGGAAATTCGCCTAAATCCAACAAGATTCCATTTTTTCTGCAACCCCATCCCAGTACTGGTCAGAAAATGGTTATGAAACGGTAAGTGATTGTGGTCGTTCAGATCCTGGCTTTTAAAGGGGTTGATGCACTATTTTCAAACATGATTTATTTAACAGGGCTCTGAAAAACTTGAAAAAAGCTGAAAGAATTATCAAAGTGCCATGAAAAATAAAGGAGATAATGACCTAGTAAAAAATTGCAAAGAACATAAATGGCGGCCATCTTGGAACGATGACGTCGTTGCGCCTTTTTACCATATATGGCATAGAAAATCTGGGGAACCACGATCATTGATTATCACACCCTTCGTGACTAAAGTGACCATTCCGTTAATTATAATTTAGCAAGTCAACAACAACAAATTTAGTGGATCGGATTGGATATATGTTTTTGTATTCAAAATGTTGTTTTGGGTCTGTTTTGCTTGGTCGGTATTCGGAATAGACAGTATTCGGATTATACATGTTTTGTTTAATAGAAATATATAAGAAAGAAAACGGGACCATAGGGAAAGGTCTGTATAGACAGGAATTCGAATAGGACAGTGCCCAGATTCGGCAGGTAACACCGTAAAGTAACTGTTAACAATAGGTATGCATACTTCTTTCCAGTGACAGACTGTCAGCCAGCGATATGATACAGGTGCGAAAGGTCATAGAACATGTGTATGAGAAGGTCCTAGGTCAGGGGTCAGATACGGGGTCACAGTCAGCGAACAATGCCAGTCAGGAGAAAAGTGAGGAAGCCGAAGATGTGTTGGCGATCGCCGAGGAGAAAGTGGAGTTGCTGTGTAATGATCAGGTAGGATTATTAGAAAAAATTGTTTGAACCCAGCTTGTGGAATTTTTGTAGGAACTTACTTGTTATAGTTTCCGTCCCCTCATGTGAATACGCCGCGTTGGATTTGAAATCCGAGGACCAAAGCTTAAGCCTCAACGGCATCATTTACCTCGACTGTCGGATGTGGACCGGACAGTCCTATGTATCAGAGTCTTTCCTCTGAGCATGTTTAAAGGCAGAATATGCTTATTACCACATAAACTGAAACAGTTGACGAAGCATACGTTTCAAATCAGTTGTTTCTATTAACGGCTGGGTACATTGGGGATTTAATGCAAATTTGACAGTAATATTATGTAGAATGGGTGGTATTTAATAAGATATTACGTCAATAGTTTTATCGTTTTAATATGTGTACATCGATCAGGCTTAATATCATATATATGAAAGTGTACGAAAGTGGCCTGCAACAATAAAATAAAAACAAATCTACGGATATGAATAAAATACAAAAATAGCCTTACCAGAATAATAAAGTTGTATATATCTCTCTATACTCGTCTGTATAAATATAACAGTTTACACATGATACTTGACTATGAATATTTAAGATCTCAGGGTCGGTGTTAGAACCGCACCCGGCAAGACATAGGAAGAGAATGAATGAAAGATGGATAAAGAGATCTGATAGGCCGGTTAGTTTTATTGGCGAAAATGCGATAGTGAAGTGCATAATTATCCGTTCAGGGTGATGGATCCCCCACTTACATTCAAAGCTAACATACAACACGGATACAACATGGAACCACTCAGAACTTTTTATAGTACATCTACATCACATGACATTCACATGACGATACAGTACACATGTAAACATAACAGGTACAGGTAGAGCACAAAAGCTATGTATGCTCTGTACATCCATACATAACAATGATAGCACAATACATATATAAGTAACCTGGGTTACTATTATACACAAATACTTGTCACAAAGTCTGTCATCTCCGTTAACGTTAACCATAAGCATATTCTGACTTTAACAACCATAGGAATTCATTATTTGTAAGAGTAGGGCTATTTCCCTTATTCATATATACCCTTCCCCTCTCTCTGGGGTGGCTCTAATTGACCTATATAGTGTATAATGGAGACACGGAACTTATTATTTAGACTGAAACCAAAACTCAAATTTTAGAATTGCATCTCTGCATGCTATTGATAACTTGATTGTTTATAAATCCATTTCTGTTTTATAATAACAGATATCATTAATGGAAATGACCTTATGCTCAGTACTGAAATTATTGTAAAAAAAGGTACACTTTGCTTTTACTTCTCGTCAAAGTTATTAAAAGACATTTGCGGATGTATGTTACCATGAGACTGTCAACAAGATGATGATGGAATGGAAATCTGTACTCATTTTGTTTTTTATTTTGCAGGTGTTGGACCCAAACATGGATTTGCGAACTGTGAAGCATTTTATTTGGAAACAAGGGGGCGATCTCACTTTGCATTATAGACCTCTCAAAACTTGAACTTCAGACTAGTGACAACTTCATACTAGTGACATCTTCAAGCTAGTGACCAGTTGGGCTCTGAGATCAAGTCTGATATGATACAGTAGACATACGCACTCAAACCGATGATGATTGGTTGCGAGATAAAATATTTTAAAGCACTCAAACCACAACTTCATTCTGGCCACGGTTGGTTTGTGAGATATAGATATAACACTCAAACCAGAACTTCATGCAGACAATGGTTGGTTTGTGCCATGTTTATGCTGGCGACTTCAGTTTGTAAAATCAATTGTTATGCTTCTTCTATAGGAAATAGAATAACATTTGGTTTGTGATATTTTCACTAGAGGCAATAGAATAATACTTCAGTTTGTGATGGTTATACTATAGGAAATAGAATAACACTTGGTTTGTGATATTTTCACTAGAGGTAATAGAATAATCTGTGATGGTTATACTATAGGAAATAGAATAACACTTGGTTTGTGATCTTTTCACTAGAGGCAATAGAATAATACTTCAGTTTGTGATGGTTATACTATAGGAAATAGAATAATACTTGGTTTGTGATCTTTTCACTAGAGGCAATAGAATAATACTTGGTTTGTGATGGTTATACTATAGGAAATAGAATAATACTTGGTTTGTGCTGTTTTCTTTAATAGTTAAAGTCTGCAACATTAGAGAACACTGCCAAACAAAATTGGTGTAAAAATATTTCATGATATTTAAAAAGAGATTCTGTGATCAAAATAGAAATACTGTTCATTTTCTTGTTATGCATTGGAAAGGAATGGAGAGAATATCCGACACGCGTCTATCAGTTGATTAATAATTATCATATTGACGACTGTTTTTTGCTCTGTGGTATTATTTTAAAACTACAATGCATTTCAACAACAGCAGTTGTTTCCCGGTCATTTTCATTATCTCTGTCATTATCAGTCTAAGTATCATCGTTATCAGAATCCTCTTCAGCTGTAGTGTCATTACTGTAGTGTCATTACTGCAGTGTCATTACTGTCGCAACAGTTCTCTTCCAAGTTACCTTTTCATTCTTCAACCTTTTCTTCTTTATACATTCCCCGTGTGTTTTTTAAGGTCTTTATCATGACCCCGCGTGTGGAAACGTGGCGCCAGCGTAAATGGAGTGTCTACTATAGAATTTGCAGCAACTCTGCAGTTCTGCAGGTAAGAAGGTTCTAGACCCATTCTCTATAATTTATCTTGATGTAAATGGAGGATGAGCCTGGCACGTTCATTCCTGTTAGGCACCATATAACCTTTCACGTGTTAGTGCACCTTACAACCCAATTCAGTTCAATTCTTTATACTTGCATGGTGTTAATGTTGTTTTCTGTTTCATTTATCAAGTCATCGAGCTCCCGTGATCGGGATGTGAACGAAATGGTCCGATATACTGCATTCTATTTTCCGCTTATATTAAAGAGCCTGCAGCATCTGAAGTAAGAGCAGGGTGAGCACCCTCTCTCTCCTTTTCTCTCTCTTTCTCTCTCTCTCCTTTTCTCTCCCTCTCTCTCTCTCTTTCTTAGAACAGCTCTAAATAACCTAAGTCCTGTCTTGATCATAGAACAAAATTGATTCAGTTCATTCTTGTTATATTTTTCGAAGAAAAATGCGATACATAGGGATCACTTAGTCGTCCGTCCGTCCGTCTGTCACGAAAACTTAACGTTGGCTATAACTTTCTTATTTCTTGATATTTCTTCATCAAACTTTCAATATATACTCATCATGATAACATCGACATGACCAAAATATAAAGGTCGAGGTCACACTGAAGGTCATTATATGGGTTATATACTCATTTTTTTCTTCACGAAAACAACGTTGGCTATAACTTTCTCATTTGGATTCGAATCCCACTGGGAGCTCTACTTGTAAGTGAGGAAGTGTCGATTCTTACGGATGGCGGGAGGTGTACAGTACTGGTTCTACCCAGGAAAAGTGGGTGGTCTGCCTCCACCACAAAAAAATCGACCGTCATATATAACCTTGCATGTGTTGAAAATGACGTAAAACACCATACAAACGAAACAAACTCATTTCTTGATATTTCTTCATCAAACTTTCAATATAATATTATCCTCATCATGACAACATCGACACGACCATACTAAAATATAAAGGTCAAGGTCACTCTGAAGATTAATATATGGGTTAAATACTCATTGTTCCCTTCACCAAAACTTACTCAGGCCAGTTTGTCAAGGTCATTTATCTGGGTCCAAAAAACCTTGTTATACTGACAAAGCGCTCCCGGGAACACCCATTTAGTTACTGATAAGAATAAGTAAAAAATATGTTTTAGTAGTTACAGGCCTAATAGGTGTAGTATTGCAGTATCTGTATCTTGATACCTGGCAAAGTCTATTTGTGTTCTTATTAAACTTTGTTGGGATATTATGTTTTTTATGTTTAAATACTTATTTTTGTGCAAATTGTGAATTTTATGTGCATTTTATGTAAAGTAATTGGATAAATTTATAAGATAAAAATGTGTTTCTTGTTTCATTGTTCATCTTCCTCTGAGGTTGCTGTCCCAGTTCAGCATGTTATGACGCTTAAACGATACTTAAAAGACTCCCATTTGAGGCCAGATTGCGCAGCAAATCCAGGCTTATAATATGGCGATTTCAGTCTGTCTGTGGCGATTTCAGTCTCCGTCCGTCCGTCCATCTAGGCATTTTGACGGTTAAAGTTTTTGTTTTTTCCTCATTTCTCAAGAATGAATTGTTGGAAAGCTTGGCACATTAACAGTTTCCTATAATACAGCGTAATAATTAATATTTATAAATTACACGAATCTTTATCAGTTCATAAAGGAATCCCCAAGATATAAATAGATGTCATGCGGATCACCGCGGCGATACCTACACATGACCCTCTCATTGCAGTACATTGTGGGTTTTTTAACTGCCAAGTTTAACATAGCTATACCTGGCGCATAACTTACTATATTTAAGAAATACCTTGTTTGGGTCTTCTATGTCATATGTTCAGTGTTCTGTCTTCTGGCAGTTGTTTGCTCATTTAGTTTGTTTTTAGCTGTACTGATCAAAGATCAGCAGAACTTATGCCTTGGTGCGGTGTCCGTCTGTCCTTACACAGGCTGCATAATGGGGTTGTTTTTCAGCTTAGGTATGTCTTCTGGGGTAACTTTGGTTTATAGGGTTAACCCATAATACATCACTATTATACTTGTTCAAAAGGACACTATGAGGTGGATCTAGGAATATCAAAATACTATTATTTTGTAGGGTTATATGAATGAAACCGACGACATCCAAATATACGTACAATAACCCCTAAGTGCTGTCCGTATGCATGATGGACTAACCCCACTAAGACAAAAATTGCACAAATGTCACTCTCGTCTATACATCTGTCCGTAAACCTTTTTTGTAGCGACTACTCTAAAATTACTGTATGGATTTTCATGAGACTTTACAAAAATGTTGCTAATTGATACTATAAACAAAATTTCAGGTCGACGGAAATTCAAGATAGCTGCCATGGCTAAAAATAGATTTTTAAAAAACAAGTTTGTAGTTACTACTTCTTAAAAATTATAAGTGATATTGATATGGGATTTTTTCTAAAATTAACAGGATCACATGATGTTGATCCTTGTCGATTTGTTTACATAGAGTTATATAGTAAAAACTTGTAGTGACTACTCCTCTGAAAATACCAAGACTAGTTGCGCATATCGTCGCCGTGTTCCAGTTGAGTGATTTTGGCGGAGTTGTGGTCTTTAAAGCTGTTTATACAAATTTTGTCCGGACTAGTTCTCCTTAACACCTGGCGGGATTTCAACAAAACTTTGCAGGGATAATCATTACCAAACGTTGTTATGCAGGTGATCGCCTTGTTTCGGCTGAATGATTTTTGGCAGAGTTATGCCCTTTAAAGGTTTTAGTACACAGACTTTGTCCGGTCTAGTTCTCCTGAACTTCTGGCGGGATTTCAACGAAACTTTGTAGGGATGATCAGTACCAAGCCTAGTTGCGCATATCAAAACTAAACCTAGCCTAGTTGCGCATATAGTCACTATGTTCTGGTTGAATGATTTTTGGCAGAGCTATGGCCCTTTCAAGGTTTTAATACATAAACTTCATCCGGACTATTTCTATTGCTCCCCTGACCGGATTTCACCAGGGATTATCAGAACCAAGCCTAGTTGTGGTTATCTTCGCTGTGTTTCGGTTGAGTGATGTTTGGCAGAGTTATGGCTCTTTAAAGGTTTTAATATACAAACTTTGCCGGACTAGTTCTGAACCTCTGGCAGGATTTTAACGAAACTTTCAGAGATAATCAGTACCAAGCCTATTTTTGCATGTCGTCGCCGTGTTCCGGTTGAATGATTTTTGGCAAAGTTTTGGCCCTTTAAAGGTTTTAATACACAACTTTGTCCGGACTAGTTTTCCTGAATCCCTGACCGGACTTCATTGAACCTTTGCAGGGATGATCAGTACCAAGCGTAGTTATGCATATCATCGCCGTGTTCCGGTTGAATGGTTGTTGGCAGAGTTATGGCCCTTAAACATTTTAGTATACAGACTGTCCGGACTAGTTCTCCTTAACCCATTGTCGAATTTCAATTGAACGTTGTTTAACGGCTCGTCAACACAGTATAGGTTATTTAGAGCCGCCCCAGGGAGAGGTGAAGGATACATAGGAATCCGAGAAACATGCCCTACGCGAATAGATTCCTATTGTTCTTTAACGTGCTTGGAGGATAGACCGATTTACGTCCCAATCCGACGGACGAGGCTAAGGGAAGTGTCTTGCCCAAGAACACACCGACGAAACTCAGTGGCACCAAGGAGGATTGAACCCGGGGCCTCCAGTTACAATGAAACTTTGTGGAGATGATCAAGCCTAGTTGTGCATATCATTGCCGTGTTACCATTGAATGATTTTTGGTGGAGTTATGGCACTTTAAAGAGTTTAATACACAAACCTTGTCAGGACTTATTCTCCTGAACACCTGTCCAGATAGCAATGGAAGTTGGCAATAATGATCAGTACCAAGTTTGATTGCGCATATCGGTGCCATGTTCTGGTTGAATGATTTTTTTGCAGAGTTATCGCCCTTTAAAGATTTTAATACACAAACGTTTTCCCGACTAGTTCTCCTGCACTGCTGGCTGGATTTCACCAAAACTGTACCAAGCCTAGTTGCGCATATCGCAACTGTGTTCTGGTTGAATGATTTTTGGTGGAGTTGTGGCCCTTTAAAGGTTTTAATACACACATTTGTCCGGACTAGTTCTCCTGAACCCCTAGCCGGATTTCAACGAAACTTCGTAAGGATATACAGTACCAAGCCTAGTTGTGGAAATTATCTTTGTGTTCCATGTAAACGATTTTTTTACGGATTTATGGCCATTTCCCCAGTGGGGGAGATATCTGTTTTCAGTAGGCATCTGTTTGTAGCTCTTCTGGTCAAAAGATGGGATGCTGAGTTGTCCGTCGTCGTCCG
Source organism: Cyrtodaria siliqua (assembly GCA_037043455.1). NCBI lineage: Eukaryota > Metazoa > Mollusca > Bivalvia > Adapedonta > Hiatellidae > Cyrtodaria > Cyrtodaria siliqua. The sequence continues at coordinate 148,801 of JAWPHD010000048.1, forward strand.
TTGTCTGTCGTTAACTTTTGCATTGTTAAGACGATAGAGACTTCATTTTTCATCCGATCTTAACCAAACTTTACCAGATTGTTAATATCAACGAAAGCTCGGACAAGTTTGAAACCCAGCCATATCGGGCCAAAAACAATGGAGTTATGGCCTTTGATTTAGTTAAAAATGCAATATGTTTTGCCTCGTTAAGATAATAGGGCCTTCATTTTTCATCCAATCTTTACCAAACTTTACCAGATTGTTAATATCAATGAAATCTAGGAAAAGTTCGAAAACCAGCCATATCGGGCCAGTAACAATGGCCTTTGATTTAGTTAAAAATGCTATATTTTACCTTGTTAAGACGATGGTGCACTTATCTGTATCTGTATATGTAGAGTACGTGGATATAACCAATACTGGCCTATATTCAACGGGGTTGGGGAATGCGCATGTAGTTTTACTTGCACTGTGTTTTTGTTAGTGCTGCTCTAAAGCTATCAATTGTCTTAGATGAAATGATGGTATTGTCCAATTTGTTCCAGTCGTAGACTGTTCAAAGAAGGAGTGTTAGTAATTGTCACTATTAGCCCGAATGTGTTCGAAGCCTTTTGTGTTGTTCACTACTTGGTTTTCTAATATGTTTGTTGTGACAAAGTCTTGGTATGGTTTAGCCCTGACAGTTCACTTGGGTGATAGCGCTCTATAATAATGGCCGGCACATGCCCTTCCACCACCTTGTACAGGAGCATCAGCCTCTGATGGCACCTTCTATCTTGAAGTGGCATAAGCTGGAGATTCTTCAACATGTTAGTGATGCATCCCTCAACCCTGGACTTGTAATTTCCCGTCACGAATCTCGTGGCAGATCTCTAAATTCATTCGAGACGATCAATATCACGTTTCAGGAATGGGTCCCAGATACTGCTGGCATATACAAGTTCCGACCTGATGAGAGCTAGGTAGGCATTCTTTCTGCATGATTGCGGGCAGTGTCTAAGGTTCCTACGTATATGTCCTAGTGTGGAGTTTGCCTTTTTACAGATGTTTGAAATGTGAGAGCTCCAAGTTAGATCCTCTGATAAAGTGACGCCTAGATAGGGGTTGTCTTGGGCTTGCTGGAGGATATGGCCATTGATGGTGTAGAAATGTGATGATTTGTTTTTGATGCTGAGAAGATAGCATTTCTTGGCGTTGACTGCATACCCCACTCGTCGGCTCATGTTTGTAGGTTGTCCAGGTCCTGAGCTGATCTTGCTCTGACTTGATGTGTCGGTATAGCAAGCAGTCATCCGCGAATAGGCGAGTGTGTGACTGGACAAGTTCTGGTATATTGTTGCTGTGGCAGAGGAACAGTAAGGGTTCGAGCACAGTACCCTGAGGTACACCCGAGTCGACATCTACTTGTCTTGATTTATTTCCTTCCACTACCACACTCATCTTTCGTTGTGTTAGGAAGTGTTCAATCGACTTGAGTAGAGGTCATTTGATGCCATATGATTCAAGTTCTTGTGTGGTACTGTGTCAAACGCCTTGCTGAAGTCTAATATAATTGTGTCCACTTGGCCATTCTTGTCCGCATATGACAGCATGTCATGAGCTGTAACTACTAGCTATGTTATTATGGGGTGCCATTTTACTCTTTATTCAGTATTTTGTGATATCAAGAATTCATTTCTTGATATCAAAAAATCGAATTATTGATATCAAGAATTATTTTTTGATATCAAGAAATATTTTTGATATCAAGAACAAAAAAATAAAAAAAATTGATATCAAGACTTATACTGATTTTTTGATATCAAGAATTGTATTTTCTGATATCAGGAAATGCATTTTGTGATACCAGATAAAATTCCAATTCTTGATATCAAGAATTCGAAATCAGTTGATTTTTTGATATCAGTAAATCGATTTTTTGATATCAAATCTATTTCTTGATATCAAAAAATCGAATTATTGATATCAGGGAATGAAAAGAAATACCGTGATTTGAATGATGTCTCCCCATCGTGAACGGCCAATCCTGTCAAGCAGTGTTATGATCACATGGTTTCAGTTTTCAAATTGTTTGCGAAATGGGGGAGCGATAAATAATTCCACTTCTATCATTTTAATTTTAATTCTTGATATCAAGAAATCGAATTCTTGATATCAAGAAATATCAAGAAATCGAATTCTTGATATCAAAAATTAGACTGATTTTATGATATCAATAATTTGATTTTTTTTATATCAAGAAATACATTTTGTGATATCAGAAAATCAATCTTGATATCAAAAAATCGAATTCTTGATATCAAGAAATCAGTTGATTTTCTGATATCAATAAATTGATTTTATGATATCAATAATTCGATTTTTTGATATCAAGAAATGAATTCTTGATTTCACAAAATACTGAATAAATAGTAAAACGGCGCCCGATATGTTTCACATGCATAACCAGAAGGAAAGCCATGGTTTAGTGATGTCAGAGGTTTATCTGTCAGGATGGTTCAGGATGTTGTGGCATATGACATGTTCGAGTAGTTTTGAAAGGACGCAGGTCAATGAAACCGGTCTGTAATTTTCCGGGGTGTGACGATCTCCTTTCTTGAAGACTGGTGCCACGTAAGCGTCTATCCACTCTTTGGGAAGTTGCCCTTCGTCGACCGAGCGTTGGAATATTGCGCTAATCCCTGGTGCAGCTTCAGTGGAGTATATTCCTGTAGTACACGGTTTGGGAGTTCGTCAGGGCTTGCTGCTTTGTTGATCTTTATGATCTTCAGCAGTTTGAGGATCCCTTCCTCTCCAATGTGTAGGTGAGGGATGTCTTCTGGTATCTTGGTAGAGACATTCGGCATTTCAGAATCGTCATCTTTGGTAAATACAGACTGGAACTGGGTCACAAGGGTGTCGACTTTCCCTTTACTGTCACTGATCAATTGTCCATTGTTCTTTAGTGGTGCAATTCCAATGTCTTGTTTTTTGCTTTTCACTTAGTTCCAGAAAGGCTTAGTGTTGTTGTGTTCCAGACCTTCATTCATGATCTTGTTGATATAGGACCATTCTGAGTTTCTGAGTACTTTTTTTGCATTCCCTCTGGCTTTTACGATAGTTAGTCCAGTTGTTGTTCCTTTTGGAATTGTTAATATCAGTGAAAACTCGGACAAGTTCGATTTTACAGGGATGATCAGTACCAAATCTAGTTATGTATGTCAACGCCGGATTTCGGTTGAAAGCTTTTTGGCAGAGTTATGGCCCTTTAAAGGTTTTAATACACAAATATTGTCCGGACTAGTTCTCCTGAACCCCCGGCCGGATTTCAGTGAAACGTTGCAGGGATGATCAGTACCAGGCCTAGTTGTGCATATCATCGCCGTGTTTCGGTTGAATGATTTTTGCAGTTATAACCCTTTAAAGGTTTTAATACACAAGCATTATCCATACTAGTCTCTTCTGTACTCTTGTCTGAATTTCAACCAATATTGGCGATGATGATATGTACCAAGCCTAGCGTGTTCCGGTTGAATGATTATTGAATTATTATTGGCCCTTTAAAGGTTTTAATACACTAACTTTGTACATGCTAGTTCTCCTGGACGCCTGGATGGATTTCAACGAAACTTTGCAGGGATAATCAGTATCAAGCATAGTTGCACATATCATCACCGTGTTTTTGTTGAATGATTTGTAACACAGTTATTGCCCCTTATATACAAACTTTGTCCGGACGAGTTGGATTTCAGTGAAACTTGGCAGGAATGATCAGTACCAAGCCTAGTTGCCGCATATTGTTGTCGTGTTCCCCAACAAAGATTCCATATAGCCAGTAGAGCAATACATGCCCTCTTGGGCCTCTTGTTGTGGAATTATAGCACTTTAAAGGTTTTGATACACAAACTTTATCCAGACTCGTCTCTTCTGAACTACTGGCCGAATTTCAACGAAGTATGGCAGGGATGATGATTACCAAGCCTAGTGGCGCCTGTCATTGCCGTGTTGCGGTTGAATGAGTTATGGCCTAATACAAACAAACGTTATCCAGACAATCTTTCCTGAACGCTTAGCTAGATTTCAGTGAAACTTGGCAGGATTGATCAGTACCAAGCCAAGTTGCGCATGTTGTTGTCCTGTTCCCCATCAAATACTCCATATAGCCAGTAGAGCAATACAGGCCATCTTGGGCCTCTTGTTACTAAAAACAACCTCTAGTATTTCTTCGCCCAAACATATCCCACAAAAACGTGTTTCTCTCTCTTGTTCAGTAACTTGCATTGTTCAATTCGTATTTATACGAATATCATAAAGAAATTTGTTTTAGCACATTACTGACTGTTGATAATATTGCACCAATAATATATTTAAACCTATGTCATAATCAGAAGGAAAAAATATATATCAGTTTTTTATGCAAGCAGTTTTAAAGTCAAAATGATACTGTATTAATACATCTAGACGCACATTTTAACTTCGAGATTGCCATGTGTCCCGTTAAGTCATTCAGTTTCAAAGTATCATCCGTTCATGTTCATTAAAGGTCTTCATCATGATCCCTGCGTTGTTTCAGGTGCCCTCTCGCTCACATCAAAAGAGCAGTGGCAGAAAAACAATAAACGTAGCTCAAGCGTAAATGGAGTTTCTACGATAGAATTTGCAGCAACTCTGCAGTTCAGGGTGAGAAGGTTCTAGGCCCATTTCCATATTTTATCTCGATGTACATGAAGGATGAGCCTGGCATGTTCATGCCTGTTAGGCGCCATATAACCTTTTGTTTGTGCGCCTTAAAGCCCAATTCAATTCAGGTCCATTGCACTCAATATTTTAATCAACTGCGGAGGATTTTTAAGAAGTAGTGATAACGTTTTGCTCTGTTGGTAAATTAGAAACTAAAAGGTACAAACAATAGTGTCGATTATATTCAACATATCTCGACTTCAGGACAATAGCAGGCAGCAAGATATTTGTGTGTTGCGCGGCGGCAAGCCTTAACCCTTGCCTTTGCGTCCATTGTAAACCCAGAGTAACTCGCAGACTGATCATGGTATACAATGCCCGGCTGCTGATCAGTAATTTTCTCCAATCACCAAAACTCCTCTTTGTCACATAAATGGTATGGTCTTAATTCAAGGACAGAACAGTCCATTATATATATATATGTAGCGAGTTAAGGATTAAAGGAGCGTGGCTGCAGTGTTGCAATGTCACGCGTCTAAAATCAACATACTTCATCGGCATTTCTTGGAAACTTGTTATGTTCATGACAGACCCCGAACTGGTCGACCAAAGCTAACAACGCCTGTACAAGATGCCAATAGCCTTGAGCCCTACATATGTGGAAGAGGTTTCGTTTTATCCATCGGCTCGGTGTCTTATACGGTAATGTAGTACAATAAAGACCAATAAAGAAGTAAACCTATTATACATTGTTCAACAATAATTTATTGCATTTCTATTTTATAGTACTATATTTGAGCTATAAATAACAACATAACATAAAATAAATCTAAGAAACAATCGTGAAATGGACGATATTGAGATGTAATGTTGGGATGTATTACAACCTACTCGAAACCCAGAACAAACTATAATGGTATTCTGTATTCATTCTGCCCATCCATAATGCATAAAAACGGACGGGCGCGTTTGTGCAGCAGTATTTACAATACTACTTGAGCTGTATTACGTTTTATTCCGCCTTTACCACGTTAACTTCCGCCCTTACCATGCTAACTTCCGCCATAACCATGCTAACTTCCGCCATTACAATGCTAACTTCCGCTAAGGGCATGAAGGGATGATACCCTTATGTTAGATAATTATTAAACGATTCGGTGCAGCTAGACTGAAAACTGTTGCTTTTATATCTCCGCAGTCTGTGAGATATGAGAGCATCAAACATGAAAAAAAGTTTAAATATAATTGTTTTAAAACGGGTTTTAGTTGTTTGTGATTGGATAAATATAATAGTATAGAAACATTTTGTTTTGAAGTGACACGAATGTATATATCGCATCCATATTAATCGCGTATCAAAACAAATCATTTTTTTTAATATAAGCTGGTTTTAACTGAACTGTGAATACACAAATAGTCAGGTAGAATATTGAACAGTTATACGAAATGGGGTTGTAATACAGTTAAACACAGCTGTTAAACACACACAATGTCACAAAGTAACACATTAAGACATGTGTTATGAACCATTGTAACCGTTTTTCTTCTATTATAATTTGCGTTTTTATGAAGGTTATCGCAATGTGATGTCTACATCATGTCAACATATCTGAAATGTAAATAAGCTCTTCTTCTAGTTATTTATTCTAACATTCCGGACTACCATATATATATATATGTGTCCCTTATAAAATACGAGTGTTGCTCGGAGGTGTTTGACCACTTCGTACAGTGTACCACTAGTCAGTTTTCTGCTTTAATTCACTTTGTGTAATTTTACAAATATTTCCGTCCTCGTTTGCTGTGCGTATGCGTCCTTGTGTACGCGATCTGATTCACGCGTGTCCTGCTTAAATTTGTGCTGATTCACCCCTGAAATAATCAAGTTGATGAAGTTGTAGTCTGAGATTTTAATTGGCATGTATGAGATAGAGTACTAGTTTAAGTTTATGTGGCTCTTTATGAGCACAGATGACACCTTTTGAACAAATTATATCAACGGTTGACTTTCGACTAACAAAACGTTTAGATTTTGAACAATCAGTCGAAATGCATACGAGGTTTGATTCTGAACGTAGACGAATTTGACAGAATCTGTACTGCGTACTAATGAGGGAAAAACGTGACGTCACCTACCTTCCGGCATGCGCAGTATGTGTATAGCAGTGAATCTTCATGTCTATCTTCTGATGGAATCCCTTGCCACAGTATGGACAGATGAACGCTTTGAAGGACGTGTGGGTGCGCATGTGCGTATGCAAGTTAGATGCCCTGAAAATATTTTATATTGAAAAATCATTACGTCTCTGAAAAAATACTGATATATCGCAAAACAACTGAAACAGATGCAGTACTGGTTGTTTTTGTTTTAATTGATGGGACTATACACATGAGACTGTTAGGGGAATAACGTCGTTTTTAACAATAATCCAGGCCTATCACGTCGGTGTCTACTTGAAGCAGGGGTTGGGGTGGGGGGTGGGGTGGGGGTGGGTAATCTATTGACTTTATAGCGCGCCATAAATAGACACGTGACTTGATATCCTACCCGGTCACATTTAATTTTACTGACACCAGACCGACCCGTCCTACCACTAACCTTTAAATGCTGAGTCAAACAAGGATAGCAATACCATTTTTATGAAGTATTTGGAGTGACCCGGCCGGGAATCAAACACAAGACGCGCATGAGAAATAAAAAAGCCCGTATATAAGACTTCTTTAATACGGCTAGTGTCGTAAAACATTCAAAAATGGAGTTGAAGGCTGTTTCAATTTTTTATTTTATTCTTTTTTTTTTTTGTAAAATTATATTGTATCTTTAAAGTGGAGACTGAGGTATATTATCATAACAGCCTTGGTGTAATGTTGTGGTTTATAGTAAGATGCTCTAGTCATTACCTGTTGAATGCCTTGTTACATGTCGGACACACGTACGGTTTCACGGTGGTGTGTGTGAGCCTGTGTCTTGTCAGGTTTCCAGGTTGACGGAATGCTCGGGCACATACTTCACACTTGAATGGCTTGTCTCCTGTATGGATTCTCTGTAAATATATATATGTATATCAGACACTGTTGTTTGTATCACCAGGGTTTTTATATTATAACATAAAAGCCCTGGTATCACATATTGCGGCTATGGGACACGTGTTATAATGTCACATGTCAAGACAAATTACTGAATTATTGAAAGAAATTTAAAATACAATGTCGTTTTACTGGGGAACAATATTGAAATAATTACCTTACTTTATTAAGCAAAATGGCTCAGTGAGGCATGCTAAATCTTATTAAAGCTCTCAACAAATACTGCATTGATACAAGCAGACGATATGTATACTCGGTAAAAAAAAAAAGAACACCAAACGTTATAATAGAAGCTGTAAACCGGAACATGAATACGCCTATTAAAATGCATATATCGCTGAATACACAATTTATAAAATCAAATCCAAACACTGTTTTTTAAATTCGAGCCAAAAAGGACAGAGAAATATTATCACAAATCACGTAGGGGTCATTGCTAAAAATGTGGAAAACTGTATAAGAGCGGCGGATATACACAAAGTCGAACGTAATGCACGGAACCTCGGCGATATTCTTTCTCTACTATGATACTTTTTCGTTAAAATTAAAATAGTGTTTCATGTTTAAGTTGTTTACACAGAATCTATCAAGTTCAAAATTACGATACGCATTGTGTCCCATTGATCATTAAATCGTTGCTCGATTGTAATGCTGACTCCTAGGTCATTTACGATATTATTTAATCAATCTCATTAAAATCATATGCTAATTACGCTTTGATACTCTCCGCTAAATGCCTTAGTAGTGTAAAGTATCGTACCAACATTCAAAATTTGACAGTTAGGAATAAAAGTTTTGTTCTAGAAAGTATAGAAAATAAATACATTATATAACTGTTTCGATATATCTGTAAAGAGTAATGTTTATTGTATTTACATGCCAAATTGTATGCTTTATTATTTAGAAATGTTTGATTAAACCTTTCTGAGCAGCAAAATGCATAACATGATCAGAACAGTTTCTCTGGAGCCATTTGGTTTTGTTTATGCTCAACCCTGGCCTTTAACATCACTTATCAACTCCGGTCCATTTTCCTTTTTTTTATCGAGTATAGTTTTCTCTTTACTTTGACACTTTGGTAATGTAAAACCTTTTATAATAGTTTTGATTATTCCATAAATGTCAAATTAATTTCAGAAAATTCCATAAATGTCAAATTAATTTCAGAAAAATAAAATCAATTTAACCTATGCATCTCGTAACTTCCATAACGTTGCTTTGCATTTAATTTACGTGTCAACATTTACAAGTGATACAACTAACACTTTGGTCAAGCGGTCGCGTGCCGTTGGATGTATAGACAACCGGTATTGACCAGAGGTGGACAAAAGTGGACATCGTTGAAAAGGGCAATAATTAAATAAATATTTTCTTATCCGGGAGCGATTGACAACAAACGCTTTTGTCAAATATGGATATGTTATGGTACATATGAAGTGACTGCGATTTGTTAGTTTTAGACAGATTTAATCGTAACTGTTTGATGAAAGCATTATGTTTGACAAGTGTTTCGCTTGTCTGTAAAGCAAACAAAACGTGTTGTGTAAATGGAACGGTTGCGGAGGTTAAATTAACCTCCAGACAGAGTTAAAATAGGCAACATTATTATTTCAGTACGTCCAAGGACGGCAGGCAAGGATTTGTTTTAATAATTCATATAAGGTTCCATTCTGGCTAGCAGTCGATATACGATTATCAAAATGAAAATAAGACGAAACAACTGAACTAGAGTTTAACACATGTTTGGTCATGTACTCGGATATGAAGGCTGAAGTTCCCATTCGATGTGAAACCTCCGGGGCTCGAACCCACGCGGGGTAGATATTGGCACCTCTTAAGGGAAAAAACGTATTCACTTATCTATACCGGCGCCGCTTATGTGTTGTGTTTGTATAAGGATATTATTTATGAAAATAAATTCACCAGTGCAATATATAAAAAAAGTTTCCGTAAGATACTTAAATAGGGGTAAAATTATTTTTAATATTAATTCAAGATGGCGGTAAGGAAGACATATTTGATCAGGCTGATTTAGACGATCTAATATTAAAACTGAGCCTACCTTGTATAAATGCAAACCTGGGCCCAGTTGTTCAGAGGTCGGTTGGCTTAATCCTTTGTTAGTGCAAACTTTCAAAGTACATTTTCTCATAAAAAATATGTTTTGTACTACTAAAAGTTTTTAATTTGCATTTCTTCTTAATATAATGCTTTCATATGCTCAATATCTGGTAGAAATATTCATTTATCGGAAATTCAGAGACATTTTAAATTTTGTCTTAACGCTCGGTTAAGTTTAAATAACTCAGTCCAGGCCTGGAATCTTCAAACTATTCTTAGACTTGAGCTCAAGTACTGAAATTTCGTTCACAAATATTTCCATGACCTTCAAAGATAAACAATCATAAGCAGTCGCTATTTATTAGTATGCATCATATTTATACACAGCAGCTTGTTATTAATGTTTATCCGTTAAACTTATAGAAATACTTGTGATTGAAATTTGCATACTTGAGCTTAAGTCTAAGAATATTCTCAAGAATGTTTGGTGATTTCAAGGCCTGGCAGCTGATCTTTAATTGGTTCACACACAGTATAACAATTATGTAAAATAGACATTATTTGGCAGTTTAGGGGATTTAATTATTATTATACCCTACAATTAGTTGTCGCTAGGCATGAATTTACATAGAACAGAGAAGAACGCATTGACTTTTATTGAAATAAATGACCGTGTTTTAAAAATATACTTTCTGCTCAAACGGCATATTAAAATATGAAACCTTCCCGATAGTGTATTTTCGTTCATAATTTTAAAAGTTTAATCTTCTTGGTCCTTTTTTTTTTTTAAGTTTAAGTCAGTAACCAGTTTCCTTATATGTTCTATGTAAAAACAGAAACAAAATGAGACAAACAGTGCAAGGATATTACATTTGGGAAACAATATGAAATATTATGTTAACTATTAATAACCATGTATTATAAGATATTTTCAAATATGTAATTTGGGAAACAGTATAACACAGATGAAGGTGTTTTTATTGCCCGCTAATCCATAATTAAGTGTATAAATATTTAAACCAATCAGTGTCAGTGACTACAGTCTAATGCTAAACAATCTGTAATGTTGGTATAGGGATACCAAATGCACTATGTACATTATTGCATTTATTTATAATAAAAAGACCCGTGTTTTCATAGAAGATTGCTCTGTTTTCCATGTAGCATGTCAAAGGTCATGTCAAAATATCGGGAAAATTACAACAAAGGTGGCTTGAAAGCAATCAACTTGTCATTTTATATATAACTGAAACACTTCTTAGTAAGTGAGAAATTAAGAAAATGTATGACAAAATAATGATATGTGACAAGGTAGACTTTATATATTGCCATTTATTGCCGTGTGTATATATATATGTATTGTGTTGTACCTGTGTACTCATGGACCTAAACGTCTTTTGTATTTTGAATAAATATTTATCTATATACTTCAGATATGTGGACATTCACGGGGGGGAATATTATAATAATAAAAATAAAAATAATAAGTATACTAATAAAAAATAATAATAATAAATTAGTAGTAGTGCATGTTCTTTATCTAGAAAAGGATAAATGTATACAATTATGACATACTCGATTATTCTACGTAATTTACATGTTTTCGGGGTCACTAAACTGTATTTTATCTATAAATTAAACATAAACAGTGAATGTAATCGAGTTCTTAAATGTATGAGTACATGATGTGGAGAGAACCCTCCCAGATGTTACACATGCTAATTATGTTACTGAGGAAACATTGGTACTGAAAAAGGAAAAAGGAAACCAGTTCCATAATGTGCTCTCACCTTGTGGGTAACTAGAGTGTTACTTCGGGAAAATGCCTTTCCGCAAACATCGCACTTATACTTCTTGATCGCTGGAGGTTTTTCTGGGTTGTACCGTCTATATCCGGTGGTGCCCGGAAGTGACATCATTGCTGGATGAAATATTCCTCCGCCGTGCAAAGGCAGAATTGGTCCTTGGTGTGATGCATGGAGCAAATGGCTGTTAAAATGATTTGTCATAATGTTGTGATGATCCTGAAATGTTGGGATGTTCAATTTTTCTGGCATGATGTCTATTTTCAGTTCTTTCTTAACGGGATATTCGATCGATAAATCAGCACTAACTTGTTTGTTCATTCGCGAACTTTTTACGGCTTCGGCTTGTTTCTCCGAGGTGTGTTTTTGCGTTTCCGGTGAGACCGGGTGATCCCTGTCGTCTGCACGATTTTCTTCATCTGCGATTTTTCCAAGAGGCGTAGTTGCAGAACAATTTTTGTTGTTGCTATTGTTTAAAAGTTTGGTCAAATTAAGAAAATAGTTTGTAAAAGGAATTCTTGGATCTACATAATAAAACATATTTCTTTCCGGAGACCCATCATCTTTTTTATCGCCTGGACTTTGCAGCGGAGCCGGTGGATATACATAAGATCTTTCATATGGGTTTGAAATAGAGCTTCCCGTTTCTGGTGAAATGGACCCAAATGGATATGAAAATAGCGACGGGTAAAATCCGGGATATATTCCCGGAAATCCAGATGGCGTAGATGAAGGTACAGAATAATCATGTCGTGATTTAAGATGTCCTGTCTCACATTCTGACTTGTCAATTTTGCTGAAAGCGGAACCAGTCGAAGGGTAGATTTTAGCCGACTTTTTCAGAGATGTGTCGTTGTCGTCATAGTCATATTCATCACTTTGCGCGTGCTCGGAGGATTCCGACATGGGCGATGCATTTCTATAGTCATCTACAAAGTATAAGGCATTTTTTCAAACTAGTTTATTATATTTGTTTAAATTATCATTATCGTGAAAGACAAATCCGTAACACTTATTTTTAAATGTTTGAAACAGTGAAAAAGAATGATAAATTAGTTTGTGTTTGGTTGCCAATATTTTGTATTCTGATATATTATAGCTTAAATTGTTTTTTTTTAATAACGCTGTGTTTAAAAAAGAAAGCAAAACAAAAATTTTTTGCTTAAAGCTGAACAAAGGTAAATATATAGCTAAAAGCTTATGATAATACTAGTAATATATGTTATCATGTACATAGGCACCTTTCTGCCTACCGAAGGGTTGGCTTCAAATTGCTTTATCAGTTTGAAAATAAGGCGAAGCTACTGCAGGTCAAATACCTGGGGAAATAAACCTGCATGATGTGTATAAGACTTTGTTCATATACCATAAATATAAGTGTGTTTTTTTGTTTGACTCGAATACGCTTATTATATTGTTTCAACAGCTCATCAAAGAAAGTTTATATGCAAATATATTAACAAAGAATTATCTACATGTGAAAAAACTGAAAAAATAATATTCTTAATGAACTGTGATATATTACAGCAAACATTAGCTAATGTACTTTTAAAAATGTTTAAACGGCGCTCTTTGGCATTGTCAATATGCATAACTGTGTTATAAAATAAATTCTATATATAAGGAATGAAGTTTAAAACAAAGGTTATGTTTCATTTGTTTTTGTTTGTTTTTTAAATGAAAGTTTGAAATTTAATTGTAGTCTTCATTTTAATTATATGTCAACGAATACTAAATAATAACTTTTTAAATATTGAATATATATTTTAACGCAATGCATTTGTAACTTTTATTATGTTTTAATATGTACTATTGTGTTTTACAGTGTCTCATATGCGTATGATGGTAGGATATCAAATAACAATGTTGTATAATATTTGTAAATATAACTGTATTTGATATGTGACACTTTAATAAAATATTACTTACTTATTTACTTGTGATATTATTTAACATTAAACTTACCGTGCGTACTATGGTCATGTTGTGAATACGATAGCCCGGCCTCCGCTTCTCGTCGTTTTCCACTCATCATGAAAGCCTTTGGCATGTTAAAGGCTGGCACAAATTCCCAGAAACTCCTTTAATTGATGAAAAATATTCAATTCCAGTGTATATAGGTTGTTTCAATTATTTCCTTAAACATATCATGTCATTTATCCATATCATACCATTCCACAAGTTATTCTTTTGGGTATAGTTATGTAGAGCTAACAGCAGAATAAATAATTAAAGGATTGTATAATAAAATGTTTGCATCTCTATTTCTCTAGCACTTACTAAAACATAAAACTGCGATAAAACAAAGTTCCCGAGATAATAAGCAAGATAAGTAATGCAATTAAATCAACGTTTGTTATTTCCACCAATGAAATAATTCAAATTCATCGGACCGTTTCTAAGATGATATTTTATTGGTCAATACCTGTGAAGGCGTGGCTTGTTCACGCTTAATCTCGCACCGTAACGAGATCACAAAGGATCGATGTGATTAGCACCCGTATTGTTTGCACTTGGCCGAGAACAGAATGCGCCCATAACGAGATAATAAAAACAGGAAAATGGAACCACCCTTGGCGGCAAAAGAAACTATATTCCTTACAGCTCTATTGAAGATAGGTCAGTAATTAAATGAGACAACACACCAAGACCAATGGTCATCATAGCAAGATTATGTGGGCATCGGACGCTGTAGAAGGAAAAAGCTTGGTGTATTGGATTGTTGGAAAGAGTGACCGCAAGAGAATATAAATTATTCAGACATGCTGTGGTTGAACTTTTCTTCAAGGAGTACGGTGTTCTTGTCAAAACAAACAAATGCTGAGATATAAGAAACACCTATAACCGTAACATATACACGACAAACGCAACATTTAGACACATTTGTGACAAAAAATCGGTAATTTTTTTATGATGCCTTGAAAATCAATATGATTGTAGCAGTTATGTTTGATTTAGTAAAGTTCCCAAAAACGACATACGTCATGGTCTGAAAACATATATAGTACAAATGCGTATCCAGTGATGATACAGAAATGTTCCTTAGACATTGCCGGACTAAACAAACAAAATTAAAGATGAATGCGAGGACATTGATTTCGAATAGGTGCTAGTATATTAAATGCTGTACCCACATACACCCCACCCACGCCACACCATCATCGGTACTATATCTATAGTCTGTATAAACGAATGCGCGTAAATAGAAAAGCAATATTCATACAAGATACTCGCATTTCGTATCATAGTTACGTCGGACCCTTCCGTAACGATGGTTGTATCATATTCACTGAGTTAAATCTCAGGATATGCTATATATAAAAGAAATCAGGTTTTCTATATATTCAAGATGTATGTATTAAATGCTTTTATTTTTATTTTTATAAATAAATGAATATAACATTATACATATATGTATAAACGTATCAATTAAAGGGGTTGATGCACTATTTTCGAACACATTTTTTTTAAAAGGGCTCTGAAAACCTTGAAAAAAGCTGCAAAAATTATCAAAATGCCGTAACAAATAAAGGAGATATGACCTATTGAAAATTTACAAATAACATAAATGGAGGCGGCCATCTTGAAACGATGACGTCATCGCGCCTTTTTACCATATATAGCATATTGACAAAATACATTTTCAAGCAAAGAAAGTCACAGCAAATTGATTGAAAATAAAATTGCAGATGAAAAATGTATAAAGTGTATGCTTATTTTTCATTTCCAGTGATTTTCTTTGCTTTAAAAGACATTTTGTCAATGTGCTATATATGTTAAAAAAGCGCGATGGCGTCATCTTTTCAAGATGACCGCCTCCATTTATATTTCTTTGCACATTTTCAATAGGTCATATCTCCTTTATTTTTCATGGCATTTTAATAATTCTTTCAGCTTTTTTTCCAAGTTTTTCAGAGCCCTTTAAAATAAACCTTGTTTGAAAATAGTGCATCAGCCCCTTTAAGGAAATTGTGTGCTCAACTTCAGCATTCATGAAGGCTTAAATGTATATCTTATGAACACGTAACCATAATCCTTAAATTGCTATTTAGTTTTGATCGACACTGTCCAGAGTTCCTATGGCACTCTAGTAAATGTTACCACACTAAAATACGTACGACGTCAACATATATGCGTTTACATAGACATTCTAAACCATGATCTCTACATAGACATTCTAAACCATGATCTCATCATGTTCTCGGGAATCTGCAGTGTTGGTAAGAGTGTCCGGTCTAGAAGTCAAATTCGAAACTGGATTTCTAGACAAATGGTGTTTTGATTTAAATAATTGTTAATATTGTACCTTTGCATATTTTGTTAACGAATGATACATTTACCAATATATTTATGTATGATCGGCATAACTCTGATTGCGGGAGGTGTACAGTACTGATTCTACCCAGGAAAAGTGGTCTGCCTCCACCACAAAAAAAATCGACCGTCATATATAACCTTACATGTGTTGAAAATGACGTAAATCACCATACAAACAAACAAACAAACAAACAAAACATAACTCTGATTTCTTTTATATAAAAGTAGATCCATTTAGAATAATAAACGAGAGATATAAGCAGTTCTGACTAACTCTATGACATTGGTTCAAACTTTAAAAAATAATGACTCACCTTTGTTCGTCCATTGTCTCCATCTTTCCAATAAAAGTTTCCCACCTGCTTTCAAGTTTTTCAGCTCTGTCTGTTTGTAGGGATATTTGTGTTTGTTCCTTGGTTTGTTTTTAAATTAAATATTTCGCGATGATAATACCGAAACAAAACGGAGAATAACTAAGTTATATTTCGGAAGCGAACTACATCACGGAGACATCCGAAGTCTTTGACGATACTGTACGAACGATGTCGGTCATTTTGTTTTGCTCCTAATCCGGAAACATGTTACATCACGGAGATATCCGAAATTAATCCGCCGTGTCTTTGAAGCGAGCCGCGAGTCGCCGGTACTAATTATTTTTATTTACATGTTAATCCATGTTCCTATTGAAATAAGGATATTTATTAAACATTTACCGTAATCAATTTTGTGATCGACGGGGCTGTGTATTAGGACGCGTTGCCTTGTATTTTCGTAATATTAGTAGTTATTTTCGCACGGGTTTTATTCTTGACCGTTATGTGTATCCCCGTACTCTAGCCAGGATGTCCAGCCTGTGAGTAATCCCAAATTACGAATATTACTGTTCCTGTCTATAACTTAGTCATCGAAGTCAACTTGAATTATGTCTTTTAACAAATTAATATACATTACATATCCTCCAGATTAGGTTTACACACTTAGATTACATTTTAAATAGAAAGTGTATTATTACAAAAGGCCGAATGTCTATCAGTATATACAATGTACAATGGCGATTTGGCGAATTTGTTAAAGAATTCGTTAAATTCTTTAAGCAAGTTTAACACACGTATATATAAGTGTCTTTACAAATATCTCATATACAATTCATTCGGAAGTTATCTATTATTCGACAAAATGACAAAAACATAAAGGTACACCCGTCCTTAATCTCCCATGAATGAAAGTATTTGCAATTGCAGTGATAGAAATGAAACAGAAGACGAGATTTACTTTTTAATTAATTGTTCATTTTATGACTATTAACAATTATCTGTTGTTTAAGACATGTTCAATTACATCTTTGCAGAGTGCATATTTTTTTGAACAAATTAACAATTCTTATTTTAAAAAGTCTTCAGATAAGTCAATACAACTTGAAGGCATAACTCTGCATGAAAGTCCGAGTTATATGACATATGTTACGACATTTCTAGGGGTAATATGAATTGAATACATTTGTGAAGTTTGATTAAAGGGGTTGATTTTCAAATTTATTGAAAAGGGCTCCGAAAAACTTGAAAAAAGCTGAAAGAATTATCAAAATGCCATGAAAAATAAAGGAGATATGAATATTTGCAAAGAACATAAATGAAGGCGGCCAGCTTGGAAAGATGACGTCATATTGACAAACTACATTTTAAAGCAAAGAAATCACTGCACAATAAATATACATTTGTAAAATATATAAATTGTATGCTTATTTTTCATTTGCAGTGATTTTCTTTGCTTGAAAATAGTGCATCAACCCTTTTAACATTGGTCAAACACTTTTCAAGTTATGGTCAGTTATGACCTTGGTTAGGTTGCAGGTTAAAGTTTTATGAAAAGCAGCATAACTCTTCCGAAATAAAAGTCAGAGTTATTGGACATGTGTAACGACATTCCATGAGGTAAGTGAACATGTTGTGTAAAGTTCCAGGAACAAAGGTCAACGACTTTGCAAGTTAAGGTCAAGGGTACATTGCAGGTTAAAATTTGACGGAAACGGATGAACGAACAGACGACTTGTCTTACAGTGTTCGAAATGGGTGTCTCAATTTATATATGCAGTATCATTTTTACTTTTACCCTGGTTACATTTAAATAAATCAAATTTGTCTTATTATACTATAAGTTTTAATATATTATTTGTGCAATAATATCAAAAATTAATAATATGCAAAAACAAATTGCTTAATACTATTATTATAATTAATATTAATGACTGAACAAATGCAAGTTATGCAGAAAAACTAACGGGTCGCCGTGAATTTTTAAAAAAAATAAAGATTGCCATGTGTCCCTTTAATTTATATATGTTCATGGAAGTTGGAACTGGATGCGGTCAACAGTACTGTAAATCAATTACTTCAAAATTAATGGAAATACTACACTAAGTACTCTCCTTTGCATCGGTTATAAATTACTATGTAATATTCTAACGTTCTTCGTTAATATACGTGGATAGATAATTCTTTATTCAATATTTATATGATCTGCAAAAACAAATTGCTTTATAATGCGTATGCATGTTAATTCATAATTGGGAACTTGGCTGAGTTACCATTAACATGTTAATGCCTAATCGGGAAGTTGACTGAGTTACAATTCACATGTTAATGCCTAATTGGGAAATTGAATGAGTTACCATTAACATGTTAATACCTAATCGGGAAGTTGACTGAGTTACCATTAACATGTTAATGCCTAATTGGGAACTTGACTGAGTAACCATTAACATGTTAATGCCTAATCGGGAACTTGACTGAGTCACCATTAACATGTTAATGCCTAATCGGGAACTTGACTGAGTTACCATTAACATGTTAATGCCTAATCGAGAAGTTGACTGAGTTACAATTAACATGTTAATGCATAATTGGGAACTTGACTGAGTTACCATTAACCTGTCAATGCCTAATCGGGAAGTTGACTGAGTTACAATTAACATGTTAATGCCTAATCGGGAACTCGACTGAGTTGCCATTAACATGTTAATGCATAATTGCGAACTTGAATGAGTTACCATTAACATGTTAATGCCTAATCGGGAAGTTGACTGAGTTACAATTAACATGTTAATGCCTAATTGGGAACTCGACTGAGTTGCCATTAACATGTTAATGCATAATTGCGAACTTGAATGAGTTACCATTAACATGTTAATGACTAATCGGGAAGTTGACTGAGTTACTATTAACATGTTAATGCCTAATCGGGAACTTGACTGAGTAACCATTAACATGTTAATGCCTAATCGGGAAGTTGATTGAGTCACCATTAACATGTTAATGCCTAATCGGGAAGTTGACAGAGTTACAATTAACATGTTAATGCATAATTGGGAACTTGACTGAGTTACCATTAACCTGTTAATGCCTAATCGGGAACTTGAATGAGTTACCATTAATATGTTAATGCCTAATTGGGAACTTTACTGAGTTACCATTATCATGTTTATGCCTAATTATGAAACTGACTGAGTTACCATTATCATGTTAATGCCTAATTATGAACTTGACTGAGTTACCATTATCATGTTTATGCCTAATTAGGAACTTGACAGAGTCACCACAGAAATTGTAAAACATATAATTTCACTTACTTAGCCTACGTTTATGGTCATTGGTTCCATGCACCTGGTGAGCCATAAGATAACATAGCAGAAAGTCTACACTCAGTAAACAATCGCAATTTAAAAAATAATAATATTAAATCATATAGGAACTTAACTCTTAATGTCCATGTAATACTTTTGAAAATAAGTTATATAGGGAAATTGCAAAGTTACAGAACTAATAACCTTAAGTTCTTTTACACAAAATTTGCAATATGAATAATATCTTTACATGCCAATATATACTGAAAGGAAAAAGAAACGCAGGGTGCGTATTTCCGCTATATATTGTATGTTTAATATGCTACTGCTAATCGAATGGTACAGGGCGACATTAGGCCTGTCCTTTTAGAAAGAAGATTTAAACAGCACTGAACACACCAATGGTTACCCCTTTAAAGTTTCATTATCGTCAGAATGCGCATTTGGCTCAAGCAGGTGAGCAAACTTAGGCTTTAAATGTTGCAATTACTTAACATTAAATACAGTACTGAACTGGCTCAATTTTTCAAAGAGGAACTTCAGCATTTATGAATTTCTTGTTACAACGTGTACTGTGATTAAAACGTTTACAACATCACAGTTGTGTCCTTTCTCTAACTAACTGCACTTTTTTTTTTTACAAAACATCTTGGGATTTCCTTGGAATATATATGGAATTAAGTGTGCAGTATATGCAATATATAGCGGAAATACGCACCCTGCGTTTCTTTTTCCTTTCAGTATATATAGGTTGTAGGTTCAAGAAATAGTAAAATGTTATCCATATAAAGTGTATAAAGGTATATGGCTTTCTGTCTTAATATTAATTTGCTATAAACGCAAAATGAGTACCCCACTTCAAGTAAGCACTGACCATTGTTCAGTGGACAGTTTGAAACTGATTCATGTGTTCACAACAATGGAGGCATTTATTGTTTATTGTTCATATTGTGCGATGGAGATTTGAAGGAAACATATTATTTAAACAAGTTATTTCGAACAGCTAAATTACGCTATTTATTAATAAAACATTTTTAGAAATACATGAGAAAATATGTATTTCATGTATGTATATATACATATATACATATATGTAAATATGCTTCAATTCCATATGAAATGTATTAATAAGTACGACATGTAATACATAAGGCACATCAGATTCGGTTGAATAATTACTTATGAAAAGTTTGGATTCCAAGATATGTAGTAGTACTAAATAGATTTTATATTGCAAACATTTGTGTAAAAACACCTGGGAACATTTGAGTTCTATAACTTTGAAAATTCTCTTTTAATGCGTGCTGTGAGAATTATAGCTCTTGTGGTTTTATATTCTGTACCTTCCATACAGCTATGACGCGCTCCTTTTTTTAAAGCAGTTAGAGTACATCGCACTTTCCGGTGAGGTTTCTGAAGACATCACGAAATGCATGCATAAAAACCACCGTATTTCAATTAACTAAACCTTAAATACCACACGCGCATGCATGATACTCACATTTGCAATACGGAACGAGATGTTAGCGATTATTGAAGAGATCAAGATATTTCGAGAGGAAATCATTTAATATGTCTGAAAATATAGAGTCGTTAGAAGAAAAAAAAAGAGACTAGATCGGTGTGATATCCTTCATTATGGTGAGTTTTATGCATGAATGTGGTGTATTTAAGGTTTAGTCAATTCAAATACAGCGATTGTTTATGCAGGCATTTCGTGATGTCTTCAGAAACCTCGCCGGTATGTGCGGATAATGGCATACTATACATATTATATAAAGGCGGTAGGTCATAGGTCTGTGGGTACACAATATAAAACCATTCGGGCTCTGATTCTCACAGCTAACAGCTTGGTTATACTAGTAATAACAAGGATAGCGTATGACTTTTCAAGTATAACACTGTAAAATATGTGCTCCTTATTTCGTGTGTCACTTTTACTTAGCCTGTTCTGCATATTATATACTAAGGAATTGTATAATTCTGAATCAGTCACTGATTTAAACTCAATACACAAATGTTCCCACAGCAGGGCGCATGCGTCATGCTGCCATGACAAGCAAGTTTTCTGCATATTTTCTTCAACAAACGCGATCAAATTTGATTCCAAAACCCCATTTTAAGTCCACTTATCTTTGAAGTGCCGCTGTTTGTCCCACCTTTCCCACGGAGAAGTAAAACTGTTCCATTTGTGCTGCACTAATCCTTTTTTGTGACGATTTTATTAGATTAATCAAGGAACAAAGACTCCATAGAATAACGAAGGGAGATAATCCGTAATGATCCCGGATTACAGATAATCTCGTTATGTGCGAGAAGTAATGGAAGACAGTAAAGTTTCACTCAGACTATCAGAAATAAAATAAGGTTTGACCAGGCATGTTTTGGAGCATCTGAAGAAGCGAAACACAATCAGAGTTGGAAAAGAACCCACATTCCAATGTTATTTTAAACCGTCTCAACATAACGAACATGTTTTCCACCAGGGCTTTAATTATCAGCCCAGTTTCCACTAAAACACAACTAGAATTTTGCTTTATTAATGCTTATTAAACATTAATGCTAATATAAAACGAAATTCTTCACCGGTCGCTCAAAAAATATAACTTGTATACTTTGTGACACTGTATTGATAGAAGAAAACTGTTGAAGAAAATCACTGCAAATAAAAAATTAGCATACAATTTATATATTTTACATTTGTGTGTTATTTTTAATCAATTTGCAGTGATTTTCTTTGCTTTACAATAAATTTTGTCAATATGCCATATATGGCAAAAAGGCGCGATGACGTCATCGTTCCAAGATGGCCGCCTCCATTTATGTTCTTTCAAAATTTTCAATAAGTCATATCTCCTTTATTTTTCATGGCATTTTGATAATTCTTTCAGTTTTTTTATTTCAGTCCCTTTTTAAATAAATCTTGTTTGAAAATAGTGCATCAACCCCTTAGTAATGGCCATAACCCTATTTATAATTATGATTACTCCAAGTACATGTTTAGGATATTATTTATTAACTTCGGGAGACCAACTCATGTAATGACGCGGCGGTGGCATTTTGAGCGTCCAACTCGTATGCTGGAGTATGTGGGTTCGATCACCGGCCTCGTCACACCAAGGACTTCATAAAAATGATACTTTACTGAATAAACAAGAAACTTCCGCTGATGTTGATGTTGATTGTCTTGACAGCAAAACAGGAAAAAAATAATGATGTTTTAAAAATAATTAGATATACCGCCAACAGTAGTCCAAACAAGGATATTTTTAATAAGTTTGATACACAAGGGAGTCAGCCCCCTGTTTGTTAAAACATGCATTTTCGCCACAAAAGAAAATTAATTCTACGAAAATTACCGAAATTTGTCAGAGACAATATTCTCTATATGTTCCTTACCAAAAAAAAACCCCACGCACAAAAAAACATAACACAGATTGTGTAGATGGCAGCTTTTGATTATCAACAATCACGAAATGACCTCCCTTTAAAATTGCCATATCATCCATAAAAGATTATTGTTTGGCAAATTTGAAACTGTTTAATGGGATAGTTAGTACTCACTTAAGTGTGCTTAAAAACATCAAACATTGTTTTATTAAAACGCTGTTTAAAGGGACACTCGGCTATCTTGACATGTTTGAAACGGGTGTCTCGATTTATATATCCAGTATAACTTTTACTTTTGCCCTGGTTACATTTAAATAAATCAAATTTTAAGTATCGACTATTTCGTCTTATTATACTACACGTTTTAATATATTATTGGTATATCACAAATTAATAATGTGCAAAAACAATTTGATCTGCACTATTCTTATAATTAATATTAACGATTGAACGGGACGCCGTGAGTTTTTAAAAAATAAAGATTACCGTGTGTCCCTTTAAGCTTTTATTCGCCCTCAAAAACTGGCCTGTTGAAATACCAGCAAAAAAGTCGGAAGTTTCTTTTTTTGTTCAGTATATGACCTCACTCGCTTGCCGTTCAGCTAAAAAGAGTAGTTCAACGAATGTTCGGCTCGGTGTCGGTATCATGCAACTGTGTGGGTAAAATTTATTTGTCTACGTTGTGGTATAGTATTGAGATTACTGCTACAAGTGATATGGCGGAAATATTCATAAGTACCCCACAGTAATAATTACACGTTACTTACATGTAAGAATGAATTCTAGCAAGTTAATGAGGTGGTGGATTTTTGATTGGTATACCTCAGTTTGTTGGGTGCTTAGTAACTTGATTTGTTTTTCCAACAATCACCCATTTGAAGGGATGCTTCCATTAAGTTAAACAGATTTATATATCGACCCTGAGTTAAACAAGAACATAGTGTCAATACTTTATGCTATTGACCCGTACTCTATCTTCGTGCCGTCTAGAGTAATTGGTGCATGTAAGGAATACATAAATAAAGCTTACATGGGTGTTGTAATATGTTTTAGTCACCGCAGTAAAAGTAGCAAACTATAGCGTATTGACTTCGTAATCCTGAAAAAATCAAATAACTTAATGGTAATTTTACATGCTAGACAGAAACTTCTTGTTTTATTAGATTATGTTTTTCAATCTGTCTCAAGGGGGAATACCAATTATCAACTTTATTACAAACAATCTCATATTTGTGGACAATCTTGATCTATATCCGATCATGATATTACACCATTTCGCGTTTCATTTGCCATTTAATACCTGTGTTGTGTTTGCGTAATATTTCATTTAATAATTACATTGTATTTGTTAGAAGAATAAGTAAAATAACTCTACTTTTCGTTGTCTGTTAAATGATAAGCCTTTTATTTATAAATAAGCATAACTAATATTAAGTCGTAGTATACTAATAACCTAAAATATAAACAGACGTAATACTAATTGGATTAAGACCGTTAATCTCTGCGTGAAAGGTGTTTTGGTAATTACCGTTTTTCGATTTACCTTGTTTTCATACTTGAAAGGCAAAAGGATTAATACCTAGCCAAACCGAGTGATTGAAAGTTGACCATACCAAATGCAACGTCGTTTGCGTATCAGAACCTGGAAAAATGTAAAATAATTTTGTAATCTTATAAAGTATATGTCGGGCTTTAAGAAAGATAAGCACATGAAAAATGCAAGCGGCGATATTTGAAGTGCGCTAATCTTATTATAATTAGGACATAGATCTTAGTCCCTAAAACTGGTGGGAAAAGCACAATTGATACGTTACTGTTTGTCATTATATATTATAACGCTGTCATGCACCAGTTATAGATTTAAAAGTATTAATTGCTATGTTTATTGGTTCAGATGTATGCGGTTGCTTAATAGTTCTGTTCTGTTCTGTTCTGTTCTGTTTCCTAATAATAATAATAATAATAATAATAATAATAATAATAATAATAATAACAACAATAATAATAATAATAATATATAGACCATCTTTGTATATAAAAGAAGTGAGTTCAGCACTTTAGAGCCCGAACAGACAAACTACCTTTTGAAAAACTCACTATTCGGAGCCTGCCAATATAAGCTTTCCCATCGCTTAATGGAATTAAGGCGGGACCACGTAATGGAGAGAAGATTTGTATATTTTAGGTTCATATATTTACAGTTGGATTTAAAGTAAATGTATCTATAGATAAGCCGAAGCCTGTTCATTAAATGTTTTAAATAAAAGGATTGCGTTATAATTGAAAACGAATAACCAAATGGGATTATACCAATTTATTTTTAATTTCAAAGCATATTTTTAATCAAATTAAAGCTGTTAAGAGTAAAGGTAATCAGCGTTTTTGGCTTTAAAACAATATATCAATGACACTTTCGTTTAACTCGTGTTTTTTTATATATATATATTTTTTTATGTAAACTAACAATGTTCAAGTATGGAAACAAATCTACTTGGAAAGAGAGATACATTTATAGCAGGCTTTCCGGATTCTTTCAAATACTTTTCTGGGTAAACTGTTGCCAGTCAGTGACTAGAGTGCATAATTAGACATCAACGCATCCACTTACCGAATCATGATGTATTGTAATACTTGATTACAAATAATTGGTTACGAATGCCCATAATCGTAATAATTATAAAACGTGTGTCCCTGACCAAGGGATGATCTTGTTGACATCAATAATGTAACGTAAGGTTCGAGACGGAGAGCGACCCCCCGAGTTTCGTATTTGTATCGGTATACTATTAACCAAGGTGCAAATCTTGTCGTCTTTGTACTTTTCTGAAAACAATAATGCGTTCAATTATTTAAGTATTTGATTACATTATCGCGACAACATATGCAACGAACGCAAAGGTGTTAAAATTGCGGCAATTTGGACACCTGAGTAACTGAAATAACGTCCATTGGCACATCTCGCGAGACTTGAAACACCGAAAGGAACAATACAATCGGCCGGGATATGTGAAAGTGTGGACATCTGTCACAATTAACACCGAGTATCATAAAACCCTTAATTCAATTTGTTTACCTATGTTATTATAAACATTTAGAAAGGGCGCGTGACATCCAGCAGGGTATTCTGGGATCGGACAAAAGGGTGACGATCGTTTGTAATAATGGGGCACTTTATTTTCTACAACAAAAATACAAACGCATCATAATTTGTGTATTAGAAACGTAATTTGATAGTTATTTCGTTGACACGATAATGATATGTGCGCTTTATTGAAATATACTAGGAATACCATTCTTGGTGTGCAAATCAGCAATTGTTTCTTTTACAAAATCCTTGTCATAAAAATGCCAAAATCTATTACAGCATTTCTATTAGCCTAGTGGTTATACTATAAGTATTTTTTTTGGTCATATACTTTTCTTTTATTTAATAAATCGTTCATTAATGATTTGGCACATACCTTATTAATATGTCTGTGGATTTGGTAATGGGTGATGAAGATGGTATGGCTGATCACCTAGGAACTAGTTTAAATAGTCATGAAAACAATGCATATTATTATGAAAAATGTATATTATTATTTATATTGCATATGTTTTATTTATGTAGTAATGCATAAAAATCATATTATTATGTAACTAATTATGTATTGTTATTTTCAACTACCCGTATATCTGTTTTTTTTTATGAAACAATGTATATGCCGTTATAATTTGTTAAACAATGTATATGTATTATTGTGTAACAATGTGTATGTATTATTGTGTAGCAATGTGTATGTAGTATTATGTAACAATGTATATGCATTTTTATGTAACTACATATGTAATATAACGTTACAATATGTATGTATTATTGTGTAACACTGTATAAGTATTGTGTAACAATGTGTATGTAGTATTATGTAACAATGTATGTGCATTTTTATGTAACTACATATGTAATATGACGTTACAATATGCATGTATTATTGTGTAACAATGTATCTGTATAATTGTGTAACCATGTATATGCATTATTATGTAACTACATATGTAATATGACGTTACAGTATGTATGTATTATTGTGAAACAATGTGTATGTATTATTGTGTAACAATGTGTATGTAGTATTATGTAACAATGTATATGCATTATTATGTAACTACGCATATGTAATATGATGTTACAATATGTATGTATTATTGTGTAACAATGTGTATGTAATATTATGTAACAATGTATATGCATTATTATGTAACTACGCATATGTTATATGACGTTACAATATGTATGTATTATTGTGTAACAATGTATATGTATTATTGTGTAACAATGTGTATGTAGTATTATGTAACAATGTATATGCATCATTATGTAACTACGCATATGTAATATGACGTTACAATATGTATGTATTATTGTGAACCATTGTATACGGATTATTATGTTACACAGTGTATATACTATTATGTATATATTACATTTTGTAACAATGTATGTGAATTATTTTGTAACAATATATGTGAGTTATTTTGTAACAATGTATGTGACTTATTTTGTAAAAATGTATGTGACTTAATTTGTTACAATTATGTGTACTGTAATGTAACGATCCATGTGTATTATTTGATCCAGTGTATATGTGTTACTTTGTAACACTATAATGATATATGTTTTATTTTGCAACAATGTGTTGGTAATTTTCTGCAAACATACATATATAGAGGATCTTAAACGAGTTCCCATTTCATATAAGATTTATGAAACGAGTTATGAATTATTTTAATTTTAACGAGCCTTTTCTGTAACACTGTAATTGTTTTACTGTGTAAATATGTGTTGGCAATTGTCTACAAAAGCTAGCTATGTATTATTCTGTAACAATGTACATGTATTAATCTGTAACAACGTATGTAACAATATATATGTATTATTTTGTAACAATGTATATGTATTATTATGTGACAACATATCTGTATTCTTTTGAAACAATGTATACGTATTATTATGTAACAACACATATGTATTCTTTTGTAACAATGTATATGTATTATTATGTAACAACACATATGTATTCTTTTGAAACAATGTGTTTGTATTATTATGTAACAAAATATATGTACTATTTGTAAAATGTATATATATTATGATGTAACCATGTATATGTATGTATTTACTATGTAACACTGTATATGTATTTTTTATAATATTGTATATTATTCTGTAACAATGTATATGTATTATTATGTAACAATGTATATGTACAATTCTGCAACAATGTTTTTCTTGCAGACCGGATACGGTTATCCGCGTTTTTGCGTGGGTGATGGAAAGCCTGCTCCTACAATGGAGGAAGATAAAAGTCGTACGCTGATATCAACAATGACAGGTGCATGACGTATTTGTGTAAATAAACATGCAAAACGTTAGTAGTTGGCGATGAAAACGCGCAAAATGTAAATGGTATGTAAGAAAAATAATGAATCATGGGTATCCGGATCAGATAGGGAAATTCCAACCCTCGGTATAACTGTTTTAATCGGAACCTCGGCAGAGCGTCAGTTTCGATAAAAACAGTTATACCTCGTGTTGGAATTCCCGATCTTTACCGGGTACCTATGAACGATTCTTATAATGTTGTATATGTAATATTGTGTAACAATGTGTGTGCATTATTATGTAATAAAGTGTATGTAAAACAAATCACTGACATAAACAATACATACCATACACAGAACATACACATATTAGTAAGAACTATTGGTCGGCTATCTTTGAAAAAAATCCAAAATCGATGGGACATTGTCAAGTGATTTTTTCAACCAAATACGTATTTTTGGCATAAGCAATGTCAAAAATATAGTATTTAGTACATGAGAGTAATTCAACACTATTGATGTGAACATAATACAAGCAATACTATTATGGCAGAAAGTGTGCGCTTTTTATTTAAAACGTTTGGTTTAACTTTACTCAAAGTTTTTTTTTCTGTGAAATAAATTTGTCCATAGAATAGTCAATTTATCCAACAATTGCAGACGAGACATCAATTCTGAATAAAATAAGCATTTTATCACATCATCCAAATGTGTTTATTTGTGAAAAAGAAAAAGAGAAGGTTATCCGCATTTTACATGAGTGATGGAAAGCCTGATCTTACACGTGGGGGAAGATAAAAGTCGCGCGCTGATATTAACAATGAGTTGCGTGACGTCATTGTGTAAATAAACATGCAACAAGTTCGTAGATGGCGACGTCTATCTGTTACAGTAACCACTGCCACCACACAAATTTATAGCTGAAATCCAGCTAAGTTTAATTTTTTGGTTAAATATTTTTTAGGTCAATATTTCAACTTGCTTTGTTCATAATATAGGAAAATAGTGTGAAAAACGGTATCTGTTTACAAAAATAATTTATTTATTAAAAAAAATCTATTTTAGCGAATATATATTTAATATGCACACCGGTTACTTGGTTACTTGTTTCCGTTATTACAGAAGCTGTGCGTAGATTTAATAAAGAGATTACACCCAAGCCAAAACAGGTTGAATGTTTTCAACATCTTCTCGAAGGTGATGATGTTATTGCCAATTTGCCTGTTGGTTACGGCAAGAGTTTGCTGTACCAAGCATTACCTAGTGTATCGCTAGTTTGTAATCACATGGCCTCAGCTATCGTCACGTGATTTGTGTTGTGGCAGGGATTATTGGTTACAATATCATTGCGCGGAGGTTGGTAAAAGCTATTCAAGAAAAAGTATCAATCATGGGTATCCGGTTCAGATAGGGAAATTCCAACACTCGGTCATGTCGGTATAACTGTTTTAATCGGAACCTCGACAGAGCCTCAGTTCCGATAAAAACAATTATACCTCGTATTGGAATTCCCAATCTTTACCGGATAACCATGAAATATTCTTATAATCTGCATTTGCTTTCAACATACACATGCTACACATGTAAATCGAAACACGTGGTTTGGTGAAACATTCGGATGAACGCATTTATAAATTGTTATTTGGTTTGGACCGTTTTTGTTTGAATGTAGAAATTTCTTAGTTACGATGCAATCAGTTGATGTCTCATCTGCCATCGCTGGATAAATGGACAGTTTTGTTCACATAAAAAACAAAACAACTTTAAGTGCAATTGTACCAAACTTTTCGATTATAAAGCGCACACTTTCTGCCATATAAGTATTCTTTCTAATATTATGTTCGCATCAATAGTGTTGAATTACTGTCATGAACTATATGGTTGACATGGGTCGTGCCTAAAATACGTATTTGTTTGAAACATTCACTTGGCCATATCCCATCGATTTTGGATTTCTTTCAAAGATGGCCGACCAATTAACCTTAAAAGTAACTTCGCCATTCTATTTAGAATTCACGGAGACTATATCATATAAAAACGTTATTTCCAATACTTTAGCATTGGTCATGGACATATTACTTTATTCGTGTCTTCTCAAGACCATCATGCCCACCATACATATATAACGCATTAGTTTATTGCATACTAAAATGACATGATGGTATTTTATATACAGCGCTACACATTGCATTTTTTGTTATTTCCTCCGCAAGCTGAGTCCTGTGAACGTAACATATACGAGTATACCTAACCCTTAACCCGCTGCATATATATAATGAACTCTTTCTTTGAATTAAGACCATTCCACGTATGTGACAAAGGAGTATTTGGGGGAAATAATTGATCAGCAGCCGGACATTTTAAACACTGATCTGGGTTTACAATGGACGTAAAGGAAGGCTATTATAATCGTGCTTAGCGGGTTAAGGGTTAAATTACAGAATAGATGAATATGCAAACAGTCAAAGAGGACAATGTATAAGCAAATTCACAGCCAATAAAGTATATTTACGGTGTATCTTATACAGCAGCTAGATACAGGTACACGTAGTTACAACAAAAACTAAATAAACACAAAACATAAATATTGATTAGATTATATACATTATTCGAGTATTTGATTTATGTAAACTACAACAATATATTACAGTAAAACAAAAATGGCTCCTTTGCTTAACGTTCAGCATATGAAGTGTAGTTCTAGGACTGGTCAGCCTGGTGTCAGTCTAATTTGACTGGGTGGGGTATCATGTCATGTGTCTACGGCGTGGTATTCCAGTGTGGCAACACTATAAAGTTAAGCATAGAGCAGCTCTAAAACAAATCAATGAATGCGAGAATGGGGACAACCCATTCCCGCGCCCATCCCCTTTCGTTAACCGCGCCAAACCCCTACTTCTAGACCCCAGAGCTCACTGCTACACGTAGACACCGTCGTGATACGAACGAACGGTTGTTAAAAGCTACGTTACACACGCACACGCACACACACACGCACGCACGCACGCACGCACGCACGCACACACACACACACACAAACACGTCTAAGTCATGCAGACAACCCGACAACAGGGAACTACAAATTTACAACTTTGCTTATCTGGAGACGTTGTGTCAATATGTACTCAGTAATTAACAAAATCAATTAACCTCTTGAGACCTCAGTGCTATACAGTATCAACTAATTGCAGCCATCTGACTTGAATAGACGGCCGGTTTTTGTCGCATCCTGAAGTTGTTCTGTCGCACTAGTGTTATTTTAATTATCAATAGCTACTAATGGAGAGGTCCCTGTAGTGAAACGTTGATAAACGTTCACCACTTTCAGTCCTTTAGACTGAACAAAGAACTAAACAAACAATGGTCATTTATTGTTATATATCAGATAATACTGTTTATTGAAAATTAAACCAACCGTCCATTGCTGTTTTCAGAGCCGCAGAAGTGTCCACTTGCAATACATTGATTCATTTGAACTTAGTAGGAATGAAAGATTATCATAGATGGAGCCTTCAACCTGCATATTATATGTACATACGTTACTCGTTGCATCTGCTTTACTACATATGTGTTGTACCTGCATACCTACATATACATATACGCGTTGTACCTGCATATAGATGCATATGATACTGCGTTCTATCTGCATATCTATATATGTAGCATACCCATTGCATCACAGGAAGTGTTTGCCTAGGGTATCGCATAATGGCAGTCAGTAAATAATTCTCATTTCTTTTTGTAAAAAAAAAGTCATTTTCACTAATCTAAAGTGCCAATTTTGGTTTATATCACATGTTGTTGGTTTATTTGTTACATTTTCCAAGCATTGTCATGTTAAAATTGTGATTTTTTTGCTTATATGGATATGAGTGTATGAATACAATATTTTGGCATCTCAGTGTTTATGTTTTTAAAGGGAGCATTCATTCATGAGACAAGTTCTTTCTTAGAAGATACATGACCCCCACTTTTCTGAGGATATTTTGGAGCATATGTGTCATTGTGATGAGAACGTAGTTATTCATTTTTAATTTGGGTCTAGATATGAATGACAACATGGCATTTAAATTTTAATTCATACAAAACTCAATGCAAAAATCAATGGGCGTGTTACACCTATAAGGCGGGATGGGATCATGTGAATTTTCATTTTCTCTCCGATTCTTACTTAACTGCTATTTTTTCATTTGGAATGATCAGTTGTCTTCCAAATAATACTTCAGAGTCATTTAAAATCGGTTTTGACATTTTTGTGTGTGCAATGTTTCGCTTCGGAAAGCCGTCATTTGGAGTTTCAGATGTTTTAAGTCTTTAAATGATGGCGTGGATAAACAGTTTTCTCTAAAACTAAGCTTGTGTGGTGTCAACATGTATATATATGTATTTGTCATCATAATTCAGCATTATTATTTTTAAAATCCTGCTTTTATAGGTATGACACCACAAAATCCTTCCCCTTACTCCCTAAAATATTTTTTTTAAAAATTTAATATCAGAGAGAACTGTAGCCAAAGTATGCTGCCCAGTCATTAAAACTTGGCTTTTATGCACCAAGCTAGTACCAGACTTGCATTTAGGAGTATTTGGGATGCCTATATATTCATGTAGTGTTACCAAATTAGGGTATGAAGCCTCAAATAGTGACAAATTGCCTTGAGAATTGGATTCTGGCATGAAAATCAGCGTATTTTGCACTCAAAGAGCATATTTTGGTAGCTAAACCTTTTGATTTCCTCATGATTATTGACTTTATGAAGATATTAATCCATTAAATCAAGTATAGATATGTCTAATATCATTTTATAAAGCAGTTAATGTAGGTTAAAACTGAAATTTTCTTTTACTGATTTTATCTTTTGTCGCTGTCGACCTCTCTGTTCTTTTTTGAGAAACGCATATTATCTTGATCGATACTCAGTCGGTTCGCGAAAACTTTTCCTATTTTAATGCGTTATAGTCAGAATAGCTGCTTTGCAAATTCACTCACAGTTAAGTGTTTTTATAGGTATAGCACACCCATTGAATCACAGGAAGTGCTGCCTGAGGTAGTCGCATTATAAATGTCAGTAAATAATTCTCATTTCCTTTTATAAAAATAGTCATTTTCACTAATTTAAAGTGGCATTTTTGGTTTATATCACATCGTTGATCTATTTGTTACATTTTTCAAGCATTGTCATGTTATCATTGTGAGTTTTGAATTTGTTTTGCTTATATGGAAATGAGTGTATGAATACAATATTTTGACATCTCAGTGTTTATGTTTTTAAAGGGAGCGAGTGATTATCCGGCACGTTCAGTAGTACGACCTTAGCATGACCCGTCCACCGAAACCAATATTTCTAGGTTGGCTAGGTGACCGATTGGTCTAAGGCTCCGGCTATTGTGAGAGGCGCTGTATCGAGGTTGGTGTCCTAGGTGCGGGTTCGAATCCGCTGGTAAGTGGTTTGTACACAATTTTCTCCACATTTAATAATTAATGTTTGTACTTGTATCTTATAGATCCTAAGTTACAGAAAGTTCGTTATTTTGAATTTAATCAAAATTATATGTATATATATATATATATATATATATATGTATACGATACTCTGTGTAAGTATGTGTGTGTGCATGCGTGCGTGCGTGCGTGCATGCATCTGCACATATACATACATTATTGCGCTGTACCTGTATTCATTATTCTATTCTTCTTGTTTTCAAGATCATATTTAAAGAGAGTTTGCGGTCGTTTCTTTGAATAGTCGATTGATTTAATCTGATATAATGTAAAAGAAGCAAGATGTGTTTTCACTATCCATTTATTAATTTCCTATCATTATAAAAGGTTTCAATGTTGCCAATGGAGCCCGTCTACCAGCTTTGAACACTTGCTTGTTCGTGCAATACATCGGAGTTCACTGAGATAAGCGAAGAAAGATAATTCAATTTGCAGTTCGATAAAGTAACGTAGTATTGATCTCCCTTTGTACATCAACAAACTCTGATGAGGGGAAATGGGACGAAAACTAAAGGATTGAGGCAATGGAATAATTACATAAAAATACCTACTGAACCCGATTTTGTTAAATTTGAATCTATGAAAACTAATGATATACTTCCATTCCAGCTGATTACATTCCAGACAAAACTTTACCTCATTTTTCACAAGATAAAACACGTTGAAATAGAAACGGAGTGCAATTGTTAGATTTTTGCAAGCATCCCGATCTACGTATTATGAATGGTAGGCTCGGTAATGATAAAGCTATTGGAAAACTCACTTATGTATGCAACCGTGGCAGTAGTTGATTGATTCGCACATGGTAAGATAGCAATGAACAGTTTCTTTGAGTTTTTCGCTTTGATAACGCAATCTTAGAATTACACACTGTGGCAGTGAACAGTTTACATGTGAACAATTGTATTTCTTTGCAGATGATTTCTAGCATGTCGTGATACAAAGGTGAATATATAATCAATGTGTAACGCATGTCAAGGATTTGACCAGAACAAAGCGAGGTCGTCTACATTGATCCAAAATGTTTGGTAGGAAGTACTGATGGTAAAAATTGGGAAGAAAGTGTCTGGTAAGAAAAAACGGTCGTGGCATGCTTACGTCTTCGTGACATTTTTTTAAAATACTGTTTTACAAGGTGGGTGTGTGTGGGGGTGCGGGGGGTGGGGGGGTGGGGGAAGTGGGGATGGGAGGGGGATGACGTTGGTTTCAAAATGGCGGAACATACGGAAAAACAACCCACTTCGAAGTAAGATTTTCTTTATAGCTTCTTTATTATTTGACGTATTCTCATGTAAAATAGCGCGAAGTATGCGAAATTTTCTGCACTTTATTCCATAACTTTGATTGTAGATGAATGTCCTATATATATATTTTTTTAATCCGCCCCCATTTCGAAATGTAGTTTTTCGAGTCGGTCTCGTACACTGTAATGAAGAGGTTTTCTTGATACTCGTCATACAATGTATTCATTTGCATCAGTTCTAGTCCCGCAATGTTGCTTTATAAACAAAAAAGGTCATAATTACCACAATTTAAAGGTTACATGCGCTGCAGTGAAATAATTATGGAATTTCGAAAATGATCTCGAACACAGGCGGCATGAAGAGAGATCTCGTGCACTTGTATTCTTACAGTTGTTAGATTCGCTCACGAGTTTTGTAACGCTAGGCAGTTTATTGTGTGTATCCGATGTACTTATATGCATTTTGGTCAATTGTAGGTGCCAGTGAAGTTTCTATATAGCTACCAACACAATACGGGTTTCATTTTGTGTTCCTCAGTATTTTACTTATTACTGTAGACAGATATAAGGGATGATTATATGTAATGTAGGTCGGATGGCTTACATGTCACGAGAACGAACCCCGGGGTGCGCCTCTAAATTGTATAACAAGCGAAATCATTGCGACATATGTTTTTTATCATGTGTATGTTTGTATATTTTGCTTAGTCCCGTACTATGAACAAAACGAAATTATCATAACCAATCGGAGAGTGGGTGTGTCTAGGCAGCAGTGCTAAGTAAGTAACTGCACGATATTAGCCGTGCGACAATTAAGCTGTGCATCATATCAGTTTTACTGTTTTTGCAAACCCGACAGGGAAATGTTTCCGCTATGATAAGTTATCTGAAAACAAAATATAAAGAAAACAAAGTAATGTGTGCACATTTTCAAATATTCAAAATTTTCCTTGACTTCATATTTGAAAATATATAAATACATTTGATTTTAAATGTACTTCGTCATTTCGGAAGCATCTATTGGTGCAACAAGAAGTTTTCGTTAATATTAAGAAGATTTTTCCTGAACGAGGCACTCTTTTCAAAACGGTAGAGATATTTCGGCAACATAAGTCGAATATTCACAGACACTCAGGGCAGTACCGTTGCTTCAGAAAGCTCTTTATTAGGTGAAGAAGTAACTTGAAGGGCCACACACGCGTCATGCCGACTTTAATAAACACATGGGACATGCATCTAGGATATTAGCATTTACATGTTCAACACGTAAAATCAAAACAGAACTTAAAGAGAAAGAAAGTACACAGAAAAGACTAACAAATCAAACATGTTTATGAAAAATCAGGTTTAAAACTTCTGTGGCAGGAGAATTCACTCAAAAACTTAAATGGTGAGTTGGTTGCATTCTTCAAGTGACATTTTAAAGAGCATATTTCCTCTATATATTTAGTTTTACCACTTTTAACATTTCAATATTATAATAGATTAAAATGAAATCATAAAATGTCAAGACATTTGTTAGTATGCATTCCATTCGTTTTGGAAAAAAAAAATGTTTTCAAAATAATAATGCTATTATTATATTTTGGGATGACTTACAAACATTAAGTGTTTGTTTATAGTTTTGAAAATACTTTGATAATAGTAGGTCAAGCGACTGAATGACTTTTATGACCGAAACTATGTTGTCTAATTACGTGTTTTTTTGATGTACTGTAAGGGCTGAAAAAATATGAAGCACATTGTAAGAGTGTGATTCATATTTTTTAAGTTGCATATTTAATGATCTCATTACGAGAAGCTGAAGTTGGCTATTGTGATCAAATTCTGTTCGTCCTGCAACCTATGTTTACGATCTCGTTCACAACCTAATTTTGTATTAGATCTCAATGAAACGTGTTCAGAATGTTCGAAAGGCATTCACATACGACCATTAGTAATGGAGCCATTGTCCCTGAATGTGTATATTTTTGAACCGAATTACATCTCCATTTTTCATAAAAGGATTTAGAAATTTGCCTGTCTCAATTTCTAAATAATTCATCATTTCGTCTTATAAACACCTCCACATTTTATCAAACCTTGATATTAATCGGATCTTTAAAAGATCTTAGTTGTTTATGTACATTTTGAAAACAAGTGAGATCGTTTTTTAGACGACCTGTTCGTCGTCCGTCCGTCTGTTAACTTTTGCCCTGTGAACACTCTAGGGCCTTCATTATTAATTGAATCTTTATGAAACTTTACCAGTGTCTTTATATCAATAAAAGCTTAGACAAGTATGAAAACCAGCCGGATCGGATTAGTTTCACCGGAATTATGGCCCTTGTTATACTGAAAAAAATGTCCATATTAAGGCTTGTGAACACTCTAGCACCTTCATTTATTACCTGATCTTTACCAGACTTGTTAATATCAATAAAAGCTCGGACATGTTTGAAGAGCAGCCAAATCAGATCAGTAACACCGGAGTTATGTCCCTTGTATTTTCTGAAAAATGACATTTTCTGCCGTGTGAACACTCTATCACCTTCATTTATTATTTGATCTTTACCAAACTTGCAAAGATTATTAATACTATTAAAAGCTTGGACAAGTTCGAAAACCAGCCAGGTCGAATTAATTTCACCGGAGTTATGGCCCTTGTTTTTCTGAAAAATGCCATATTAAGCCTTGTGAACACACTAGTACCTTTATTTATTAGTTGATCTTTACCAAACTTGCATATATTATTAATATCAGTAAAAGCTGGGATAAGTTTGAAAAACAGCCAAAGCGAATCAGTAATTCCGGAGTTATGGCCCTTGTTTTTTCTGAAAAATGCAATTTTCTGCCTTGTGAACACTCTAGCACCTTCTTCATTTATTATTTGATCTTTACCAAACTTGCACAGATTGTTAATACTAATGAAAGCTTAGACATTTTGAAAACTAGCCAGATCGGATTAATTACACCGGAGTTATGGCCCTTGTTTTGCTAAAACATGCCATATTAAGTCTTGGGAACACTCTAGCACCTTCATTTATTCAGATTGTTAATATCATTGAAAGCTCGGACAAGTTTGAAAACCAGCCAAATCGGATCAGTAACACCGGAGTTATGGCCCTTGTTTTTTCCCCCTGGAAAATGCTATTTTCTGCCTTGTGAACACTCTAGCACCTTCATTTATTATTGGATCTTTACCAAACTTGCACATATTGTTAATACTAACGAAAGCTTGGACAAGTCCGAAAACCAGCTAAAGTGGGTCAGTAACACCAAAGTTATGGCCATTGTTTTTGTCTGTAAATCGCCATTTTCTGCCTTGTGAACACTCTATCACCTTCATTTATTTTTGATCTTTACCAAACTTGTACAGATTGTTAATATCAATGAAAGCTAGGACAAGTTCGAAAACCAGCCAAATCGGATTAGTAACACTGTAATGCTGTATTTTGCCTCATTAAAATGATAGGGCTTCCATTTGGCCAGATTTTAATGAAACTTTGCAAGGATGATTAGTACCAAATCTAGTTATGTATATCGTCACCGTGTTCCAGTTGAATGGTTTTTGGCAGAATTATAGCCCTTTAAAGGTTTTAATCACACGCTTTGTCCGGACTTTTATTTCCTGCTTTCAGCGAAACTTTACAGGGATGATCAGTACTAAGCCTAGTGGTGCATATCATCACTATGTTTTGCTTGAATGATTTTTGGCTGAGTTAAGGCCATTTAAAAGTTTTACTACACAAACTTTATCTGGACTATTTCTCTTGAACCCTTGGTTGGATTTCAACGAAACTTTGCAGGGATGAACAGTACCAAGATGCATGTTTTCGCCGTATTTCGGTTGAAAGAGTTTTGGCTGAGTTATGGCCCTTTAAAGATTGTGTTCGGACTACATTATCCTGAACCCCTGACCGGATTTCAGTGAAATGTTTCAGGGATGATAAGTACCATGCCTAGTTGTGCATTGTAACACCGTATATAGCTCATTCCGTATATAACTCACCAGTGAGCTATATACGGAGCAATGTCTACGGTTACAGTGCATGTCATCGCCGTGTTCCGGTTGAACGATTTTTGTGGAGTTATTGACCTTTACAGATTTTGATACACAAACTTTATCCAGACTAGTCTCGTCTGAACTCCTGGCCGAATTTGAACGTATTTTGGCAGTGATGAGGAGTACCAAGCCTAGTTGTGCCTATCATCGCTGTGTTCTGGTGGAATGAGTTATGGCCTAATATACACAAACTTTACCCGGACAATTTTTCCTGAACCCCTGGCTGAATTTCAGTTAAACTTGGCAGGAATGATCAGTACCTAGCCTAGTTGCTTATGTTGTTGTGTTCCACATCAAAGATTCCATATAGCCAGTAGAGCGATAAATAAATAACAAAGAATAGAGCCTTTGAATGTTTGACAGACCGTAGCCAGCCCCGAAATTACCCGATGCAAATCCCTACCAAGCGGGGTCTGGGGACATGTACTCCGGAAAAAAACTTTTATTTCTATATGCGATTTCCTAAGTTTTAGTGCATTCCCGGGCGAACTTTCCAGTTTGATGTTGGACAAATATATTCAAATATATTTTAGTGATTTTATTTAATTGATATTCCATTTGAATGCCTACTTCAATGTTTGGTAACTTCCCAAAATTCTACCGAGGCCACAGCCTCAGTGTGCCTCAGAGTAGCTACGGGACTGTTTGAAGAAAAAATATATACATTTCATATTTGTGAAGCTTGGTTAAGATTCAATGATAACGAATCATTTATACATTTTCAACCGATATATAAACAAATAAACAATTGAATGTTGTTTAACAGCTCATCAACACAGTATAGGTTATTTAGAGCTGCCCCAGAGAGAGGGGCAGCTCTAAATATAGGAATCCGGGAACCTGCCCTACTCTTATTATCGAATAGATTCCTATAGTTCTTTAACGTGCTCGGAGGATAGACCGATACACGGGACCGCCCGGTTTACGTCCACATCCGACGGACGAGGCTAAGAGAAAGTGTCTTGCCTACCAACGGAACTCAGTGGCACCACGGAGGATTGAACCCGGGGCCTCCGGTAACAAATCCGCCGCGATACTGACTGCGCCACGCCAGCCCTCTAACATATAAACAAAAGAAAGTTAATGCAGTTTTTCTCCTGTTACCAAGGCTAGCGCTTAAGGTCCATTTGGGTCTCTTGGATGGGCTATTTTGCTTTGTTAAGTTCGACACTTATTTGCTTTCACTACGTAGTGATTTTATTATGTATTTCGCTGTAAATAAGTTATTTAATTGTTACATTTAGTTTTAAAAATGTTTCAACTACTTTTTTATTTTTCATGTGTTGTATTACGCAGCTTATTTTGATTGTGTGATATAAATATTGTTTAATACTTCCAGTACACTGAAATGAATAAACATATTGTTAAACTTTAACTCCAAATGAATTTTTTTCTGTTTGACTTTACATTAATTTTGTCTGATGCATTCAACATTGCGTAAGTACACAGATATGTTGAACTTCAACTATTTTTATTATAAGAACATTTGAGGTATACAATTCTTCACTGAAAGTCTAAATGACGTTTTTTTCTGATATTTTCTGGTGACTAACACTGTACATGTACATACTGATAGGCATCCCAGGCACCTAACCGGCGTTTATGTAAGGTAAGCAACCTCTGATAAGAAACCAAGGGGACATACCCACAACACACCAAAACTGTTGTCTAAAGGAGCAATTTATTCAAGGTTTTAGTAGCCGGGTCACGGTCGTCAAATGGTTTAAAACGCTCGTTTTATGAGAAAACATGCAGTAGGTCACACATTTCTGCGGTCAGCGGTTTCATCAAGATGCTGTTTGGTGCCAGTAAATGGGCTGATGAGCAACTGAGGTCCTCTCGACCAGTAAAGATGGCCGCCATGTATAGCTTAATAATCGTTAAAAATAACGTAAAACGAAAAAAACAAAAACCATTGAGATAAAACGATTGAAAATTCTTTTTATTCAGTGAACATGTTTATTGTGCGATATTTATTTCAAACATTTTACAATGTGTCTTATGGGCATTGCTGTCATGGAAAAAACCCACATACATTCCGATCATACGCATCGTCATGAATATCAGAACTCATGGACAATTAATACATATTAGAATATTTATTTATGACAAATGCAAGTTGCAGTTTTGACTACTTCAAAATGTCCAGCTTCTAACAAAGTCTTTGTAGAAAACAATTTACTTTTATAACGTCTTTACCATTTAAGAACTAGGACACCGCATTTGAGTGGCATTTTATTACTACTAATAGTCTATTTTTTTTTTAGATTTCATCCGGATCCTTGTATTCTTTCTCTAGTATCCAATGGATGGTTATTGTAACATTTCAAAAAATCATTTTTATTCTTAATGATATCGCTGCCATACATTATATGTCTTTGATGTGTTGTTTATCTACACAATATCGGTTTTATTTCCTGGCAATCCCAATAGGAAATCACCTCCACTATCCTACCTGAATTCTCATGTTGGTACTCTATATGAACGACCACTGGCTCCTACAATGATTAGTAATGCATAAGTACATCGCATAAACAATATACACCGTGAAACAAACGCACAAGTGTACGAGATCTATTTTCACGTAGCCAGTGTTCGCGATCATTTTCGAAATTGCATAATTATTTTCATTGTAGCGCATGTAACTTTTAAATTATGGTAGATCTTACTTTTTGTTTATAAAGCAAAGTTGCGGGACTACAACTGATGCGAGTGAGTACATTTTATGACGAGTGTCATGAACATCTCTTCATTCCAGTCTACGAGACGACTCGAAAAACTGCATTTCGGAAATGGGGGCGGATTAAACAAAACATCTATAGGACACTCATCTGCTATCAACGTTATGAAATAAAGTGCATGGAATTCCGCATACTTTGCGCTATATTACACGAGAATGCGTAAAGTAATAAAGAAACTTTAAAGAAAATCTTACTTCGCAGCGGGTTGTTTTCCCGTACGTTACGCCATTTTGAAACCACGTGATCTCCCACCTTGTTTTAACACACGTGACTTGATCTGTTATTATGTTAAACTTTGTTCCCAGTTCCTACCCAGATATAATGCTATTTTTTCTCGGCAGCTATGTTACGCTTGCGTGAAACCTTGCTTGTTATTTTCTTATATCTAAACAAGTATGCGATTATGTATTTGACTTCACAGTTGACGAGCCAAACAAGGTATCTGATCATTGTATTGTCACTGGGTCGTTTTGTGTTACCAAAAATAATACTATTAGTGATTATATTACCAGATTTTTATATAAATGAACTGTTCAAATATGGTAATGATAACTTAATTACGTATTCACACAAGCTGTTTAATGTAATTTTGGATGTTGGTTATTTTCCAGAGTGTTGGTCCGATGGACATATAATATCTTTACATAAAAAAGGTAGCCTCGATAACGTTGAAAACTATCGAGGAATAACTTTACTCAGTGCACTGGGTAAACTTTTTACACGAATGTTAAACAATAGATTGTCTACGTGGGCCGAAACATATGATGTATATGTTGAGGCTCAAGCAGGTTTCCGCAGTAAAATGGGTACTGTTGACAATTGTTTTGTTTTGAATAGTCTCATCAATCACTTTATAAATGAAGGGAAAAAACTGTATTGTTCTTTTATAGATTTTACTAAGGCATTTGATTACGTTGTTAGAGAAAATATATGGTATAAACTCATCAAAATTGGTGTTAGAGGAAAGATTATGGACATTATCAAATCAATGTATGCAAATGTTAAGTCAAAAGTTAACCTTATAATTGTTTGAGTGATGCATTTACCTGTCATATGAGAGTGCGACAAGGCGAATGTCTATCTCCTTTTTTGTTTTGTATATATATAAATGAGCTAGAGGAAGAATTTGTTTCAAAAGGCATAGAAGGGTTGAATTTAGAAATGATCAAAATATGCTTGTTAATGTATGCTGACGATCTAATTATTTTCGCTAAATCTGCAGAGGGCTTGCAAAGTGGTTTAAATAGTCTTCATGATCATTGTATCAGATGGAAACTAAAGGTAAATGTAGCGAAAACAAAAGTACTGGTATTTCGAAAAGGTGGTATTTTGCCCCGAAATTTGATTTTGACTACAATGACGAGGTGCTTGAGATTGTTAGTCGTTTTGTCTATTTAGGAATATCTTTTACTACTGGAGGTTCATTTGCAGATGCACAGCAAACATGTCCGGTCAAGCACAGAAAGCTATTTTCAAACTCAATAAATATCTACAGAAGTTTAAAGATATATCAGTAAAACATTATTTGGATTTGTTTGAGAAATTGGCCTCCCCTATTCTGAATTATGGCTGTGAAGTATGGGGATTTTGTAAATCAGACAAAATAGAGAAAGGTCATATACGGTTTTGCAAGAGATTACTTAATTTTAACAGAGTTCTCAGACAGATTTAATTTATGGTGAATTGGGGGCGTTTTCCTCTTCAAAACAATAGATTGTTTCGTGTTATGAAATTTTGGTTTAAAATAATATATAGCCAAAA
This sequence comes from Cyrtodaria siliqua, assembly GCA_037043455.1. Classification (NCBI taxonomy): domain Eukaryota; kingdom Metazoa; phylum Mollusca; class Bivalvia; order Adapedonta; family Hiatellidae; genus Cyrtodaria; species Cyrtodaria siliqua. Next base: position 192,375 of record JAWPHD010000048.1, read on the forward strand.
TTCAAAGTATATTAAATGTGCGTATAACCAAATATTAAGAGACATTGAGAAACACCCTAATGCAAACAACTGGGCATCTCTTGTTCGAACGTTATTATCAAACTTAGGATTTTTCGAACACTGGGTAAATCAAGGAGTTGGAAATGTAAATGCAGTTTTATCACTTTTTAAACAAAGACTGCATGATCAATTTATTCAAAACTGGAATTCAAGATTATCAGAGTCTCCTAAAGCAAGATTTTATATTTTATTTGCAAAGTTTGGTTTTCAGTCCTTTTTAAATACAATTACAATTAAAAAAAGTTTAGAGTTGCACTGTCGAAATTAAGACTCTCTTCCCATAGACTGGAGATAGAAGCAGGGAGGTTTAAAAAACCGATACAAACGCCTTTGCAAGAAAGAAAGTGCCAACACTGCAATATTCTTGAAGATGAATTCCATTTTTTGTTTGAATGCCCTCTTTACTATAGTCTTAGGAAGTTCGTCAGAAAAGGATATAACCCTTTGGTTTTACAGCGCACTGCATGTTTAGTGATTGACCCCTCTACAGTCAGTCATTACGCTTCCCTTTTCACTTGTACGATGACTGGACTACCTCATGGGTCTCTATGATTGTACCTACTGTAACCCCAACTAAGGGAGGTGGGTGCATGAGCTTTCGTCCCTCGGGTTTTCTGGTCGTACCCTAGATTGGTTTTCTCTTTACCTGCAACTACTATGGTTGTTCAGTACGATTCTGGATACATCCTGAGATGTTTATTATTTTGTACGTGTATCTTTAGTTAGTTTCTCTGGATGTGGACTTTATTGTTAGAGTATTCCTTTTGATGGGATGTAGGTTTGTTTACACTGTCTTGTCTATTTGGGCGCTGAAGACAGGATAATAGCGAGGATTGTGCGCATATAAAATCGATTCAAGCTAACCAGTAGGCCTTATTGCCTACTGACCGTTCCAAGTCGGTAACCCTGTCTTCACCACCCTTTCTGATTTTTTTGTCTCTTTCATTGTAGTTTCAAGTCCTTGTTTGCAGTACAGTGCGGACCTACGATGCCATTGCGTTCGGACGCTGTGGTTTCTATAGGACCCTATATATCTTTTAGAAAACAATATTTAAAGAAATACTTTTGGAAACACCCAAACATGTTGAAGTTAATAGATCTCATGACGTCAAACAGTACGAAGGTACATCGATGTTTAGGACAATATATTTATAAGTCTTTCAGATTAAGAAATGAGATTTATGCAACAAATAGTTAAGAATCACACCGAATTATTTTTTTCAAAAATCGCGAGTGATTGATTGAGTGAGTAAGGGTGGTAGTGAGTGAAAGAGTGAGGGACAAGCTGTTTACCGATCGCTTGAATGCATCAGTATTTGGGAAATGGAACACATTGTCTATATACTTCCGTGTATGATATGTAAAAGTAGTGTATTATTTATTAATTGATAATACTAATTATACTGGTTTGTGAAAATATTTATTACACAATCGCTTGCTTGCCATATTTAAATTGTTTTGTAACTCATAGACATGTTTTGTCTTTTGGATGAATAAAGTTATCTATCTATGTTATGTAAAAATAGTTGGACTCTAAAATCCCATTTAAATATGCATTTAAATACGAACACGTTAACGATTATAAGAATGCATTATATTCTGATGAATTTAAACAATTTGCAACATCAAATACATAGTTGTTATAGTGATACTGATATTGATAATTGTGTGCAGGACTTATGTAATATTATTGATGGCGTTTGTTCACCATTGTTTGAAAGGAATTTAAACACTGATTGTTCCAAATACGAAAGCAACGATGTATTTTAAAATATAAGATATTATAACAATAACTGTGCAGAATGTAAATGTGTATTTTATCAGAAACTAAATAATTTTAGAAATTACAGAAATGAAATACCAAGAAAACAAATGGTACATGCTAGAACAAAATATAAAGAAGCCATTGGATTTATTTGATAACAGACAAAATGAAACACGGAAACTTTGAAAAGCCCGGTATAAAAATGCAAAATCCTACTGGAATATGTTAAAAGGTCTTGGGTACACTTGAAATTAATATATATATGAGCAATATTGTAAGGCAATTAACAATCCTGATGACAGATTTTTTACACCAGATGATGATGGCATTATGTTTAATGATAGACATGTTAATGACGAGTTTGCAGTTATGTTCTCGGAATTAGATAATGCAATATCTGATAATGAATTAGAAATGGCTGTTAAACAACTTAGAAATGGTAAAAGTGGAGGACCAGAGCTGTATTTTAATAATTTTTTCAAGAATGGAATACGCCAATTAGGTCCTACTGTAATGAACTTGGGAATTAACTTTACTTGCTCTGCTTTATTTGTTCCTGATTAAATTTGGCAAGATTAAAAGATAAATAACGCTGATCTTATTTTTACTTCTTTTCTTTTTAATATCCTTTTTTCGAGAGAGCGAAACAAGGGAAACAATTTTACAGGTTATGGCAAGTTTAAAACACGGCGCCAAAAATATACCTTTGCGGCGTACCCCATATTCATAACATCCCGCCCCTAAAATAAAAATTTAGTAAATTTCTGCTTTTATTAAAGTAGCCAGCAAAGGTAAATGTTTTAGAACACCAATTACATAGACTGTGATATTTAACTTTCATCTTAAAATTGTTCAACAAATTATCTATTGATGACTACTATACTGTAAAATGTATATCACAATCACATCCAATTTGAATGTCAAACTTAATTTAAATCTTGTAATAGTCACTCATTGATGGCATATTAAAATCAATGCTCCCTGTACCTTTACAGTATGATGACTATATTAATATACTAGCATGGAGAAAAATACACAAATAATTAGATCTATCAACTATAAATCTTCACAAACTTTATACAATGATACTCAGATATTACATGCATAATAGGTACAAAGAAAGCATGTATGGTAGAATCATAAACTCAATACACTGTACTATCATTATTAAAAATCCAGAAGTCCCTAACAACAAAAAGACATGTATAACCTTGACCCTAAACATGACAATATTGAGTATTCAACAAGTCTATAATAAAAAATAAATAATTCTCCATCTTCTGAGAAGGTCACATTACAATCATCATGTAGTAGCACCTTCTTTACTTTTACTGGTTATACTGTGAGATATAGGCAATCAAATCAAACTTATGTATAAAGCAATATCTGGTATAAATGTACAGGTGCATATATAATGTGTTATATGTGCCTATTATCTATATAAACCAATTATTAATTATTACAACCAGTTCACAGCGAGGTTATATGAGGACATGATGATGAGCAAAAATGTCAAATGACAAATGTCAATACACCTTTATGTAATCTATATACACTACAACATCTATACAATAATCAGACAATCATATGTAAACATAGAACTTTTTTAACACTGTGTCATGACTAAAATACATATGCTATAGCTGTAACCATAAAAAGAACCATTTGTACATACAATTACAACTCGATAATCAGTGTATTCAAAGCATATGAAAGAATCTGAGTACCATATTTGCTGGTAAAAACAGTGGTCATGAGTTGCAATATATATACACGCACATTTTATCATCTTACATTTAACATTGACGTAGTTTCAACAGGAACTTAATACAGTATATATGACAGAAATTCTCTACTTTCTGTCCCATAATATATTTAAACAATCTAAACACCATCATATCGACAGAATACAAATCATATCAACACATTATGTGATATTTATCATATTTTCAAAAATCAGTACAAGTATTTCTATTGCAAAATATTGCAGATATGTAAATGAAATTTACAGAACTACTCAAACTAATGAAGGTGTTTTCCTCTTAATAGACTATTTGGCTTTCTGATTCAGGTTTGAACCCTGGACCCAAATTGCATTTTGGGATGGTTCTCCCGCATAATGAATCAAATACTCTAATCTACTGGTAGTATGGCGTTGGGCTAATATACGTTTAATACGATAACACTTGGAAGATTCACTTGTGTCTGACAAATCTGTCACATGGTCACGATATCTGAGCATTTTCTGAACATGGCTAATGGCATTTGGTCACTGTCACTAGATGTCTCATCAGTAGTCATATAATTCTCATTTCTCACTTGGGTATTTGGAGTCTCTATTTCAATAGGCGCGTTTTGAGGAAGGATGGGAAAACAGGTATGTCATGAGTCTCTGCAAAAATAGGCTCCTCCTGATGAACATTTTGGGGAATAGGAAAAACTGGTATTGTTAAATTGGGATGAACATCATCATTTATATCGAACCGTTTTCTTTCCACAGTTTGTGATGAAATTGACTTTTTCACTATCACAGGTTCTTTAGTTATAACTTTGAAATAGGGTCCTGGGGTTGGTTCTCGAACATACGCTGGCTTTAAACGATCCTTTTTTATATAAAGTTTGAAGTATCGTTTGGATTCTCCACCATGTAATGAACTTGGGAATTAACTTTACTTGCTCTGCTTGTTCCTGATTAAATTTGGCAAAATTAAAAGATTAATAACGCTGATCTTAATTTTACTTCTTTTCTTTTTAATATCCTTTTTCCGAGAGAGCGAAACAAGGGAAACAATTTTACAGGTTATGGCAAGTTTAAAACACGGCGCCAAAAATATACCTTTGCGGCGTACCCACTATTCATAACACTACGTTAACATGTTTATTTAACAAGGTATTAAATTCAGGGTACTTTTCAAAAATATGGTCTTCAGTTATGTGATCCCATTTCATAAAAAAGGTAGTGTAAAGAATGTCGAGAATTATAGAGACATTACACTATTTAGTGCGTTAGGAAAACTGTTTACTCGAATACTTAACAATAGGTTAAATAGTTGGTCTGAAACGTATAATGTTTATGTTCCAGGCAGGGTTTAGAAAATATCCACAACTGATCATGTTTTTGTTTTGCATGCATTAATTAACAAGGTTTTAAGCTCGGATGAAACATTGTTTGTGCTTTCGTTGATTTTACGAAAGACGTTTGATTATGTTGTACGAGATAATCTTTGGTTAAAGCTTACACAACTTGGTATACGTGGTAAAATATTGAATATTATAAAATTCATGTATATGATATAAAATCACAAATCAAACTAAATAATACGATTGGCAGTGAATTTAAATGTATATTAGGCGTTCGTCAAGGTGACTGTTTATCTCCTTTTTTATTTTCAATGTTATGAAATGATATTGAAGCATAATTTGTTGTAAAAGGTTTAAATGGTATTGATATTTCATTTATGAAACTAGTTTTGTTACTTTATGCCGATGATATTGTAATTTTCTCAAAAGATGCTGCACATTTGCAGAAAGGACTTGATTTGTTATCAAACATGGAAAATAGTTGTAAATACTGCCAAAACTAATGTAGTGGTTGTTAGAAAAAGTGGCATTCTTCCAGGAAATACACAATTTATTTTCAATGGTGAAATACTTGAAATTGTTAGTACTTTTACGTATTTAGGTATTGTCTTTCTGAAACACAGGCTTTGTTATCTGGCCAAGAGTTAAAAGCCATTTTAAGCTTGAAAACTGTTTATACCAATTCATTGACTTATCGCAAAAACATGTTTCAGACCTATTCGATAAACTTATATATCCTATTCTGTCATATGTCTGTGAAGTATGGGGATTTGTCCAAGCCGACAGTATTGAACGTATTATCACTTACAGTTTCGTAAAAAGTTGATGTTAAGAAATCGACACAAAACGATTTTATTTATGGTGAGCTAGATTGAAGTACATTAAAAAGTAGACGTTTGTTCTGAATTATTAAATATTGGTTTAAAATTTTACAACCAGAGGATATGAAATATATACTATTAATGCACGAAGATATGTTGAGTGATACTGGTTAAATTCAGGCACACAAAACTGGGCCAGCAAAGTCAGAGATCTTTTAAGTAATTATGGATTCTACCATGTTTGGTTTCATCAAAGCGTGAGTAACATCAATGCATTCTTAACAAGTTTTAAACAACGTTAAATTAATTAATTGATTCATCCAGAGCGTTGAAACAATTCAAATTTTGAGCTACAACCTTACTTAAATATTGTTAAGAGTAAATGCACACGTCAATCCATTTCAAAACTTCGTGTATCGTCGTATAGATTATAAGTGGAAATGGGCAGTCCCCAGCATCTTGAGTAAAGTCTTGTTAAACCGCTCGACCACCCCATTTTCCATAGGGTGATAAGGGATTCCTCTTCGTTTTCTCAACACCAGCTATGTCGCACAGTTCTCGGATGAGATGAGAAGTTCTGGCCCTGGTCGCTATGTATCCAGCTTTGATAATAGAAAACAATAATAAACCTGGTAGTGTATGGAAATTATTCAAAGAAATAGGAGTCAATAAAAGAAATAGCAACTCAAATATTCCTTCACTTAAAATAGACGAAAATGAGATAAATGAATGCAGCAACATTGCAAATGAATTTAATAGGTTCTTCGTTTCAGTAGCTTCAAACATAAAAGAACCTGTTGTAAGGTCGGAATTTGAAAAACTTAAATCTTTCTTTGATAACAGGGTTCCTGAAGAAATCTTATTTAAAATTCCAGAAATTGCAAGGGAGAAAGTTGAAAAGTTCTTAAAAAATATAGATATATCTAAGGCCACTGAATGTGATCTTATTGGCCCGCGATTAATAAAAATTGCTGCACCTCATATTACAGATAGTATTACTTATATATGTAATCAAAGTATAAAGACTGCAGTATTTCCAGATAAATGGAAAGAAGGTAAAGTAGACCCTTTTCATAAAAGTGGGTCAAAAGATGACGTCAATAACTATAGGCCTATCTCAGTCTTTCCTATTCTCTCTAAAGTTTTAGAAAAACATGTACACGACTCTTTAATGGAATTTCTTATTTTGTACAAATTACTTCACAAAACTCAGTCTGGCTTTAGGCCTAACCATTCATGTGAGACTGCCTTATTAGGAATGATAAGCAAATGGCTTGAAGCAATTAATAATGATCTTTTAATTGGAGTGGATACCGCTTTATACTGATCAAATAAATACTGATCTGTATGCAGATGATACTACCCTTTTTGATATTGGAGTTTCACGCACTACAATTGAGAGTAACTTACAAATAGCATTAGACAATTTAGCAAATTGGTGCAAATGCAATGGTATGCTAATAAATACTTCAAAGACAAACGTAATGCTTATAACTACTCACCAAAAGAGAGCTTATATGAATACTGACAACTTATATTTGAAATTAAACAATGATAGTCTGAATACAATAGCTAAAGACAAAATACTTGGTGTTTTTATAGACAATAAATTGACATGGACTTCTCATACAAATAAAATTTGCAAAAAAATGACATCCAATTTATGGCTATTGTCGCGAATAAAGGAATATCTTTCTATTGAGCATAGAACTCAATTTTATAAAACTTACATTCAACCCCATATAAATTATTGTAATATTGTATGGGGAGGTGCATCACAAATACACCTAGATAGAATTTACCGTCTACAAAAACGTCTCCCGGATTGATTGCTTCAACTTCTTGCCTTTGGTCTGGTAACATCGTACTTAGAGCTAAAGGTGCTTCATGTACGAGAGCAGTCGCTTCGACTATCACTGCTGATACTACTGACCGGGCAACCGTTATCATTTCATCTTGGCGGCGGGATAAACCATCAGCGTCAGCATTATTCTTCATACAGATATTTGGGTTGAAGTCATAATTAGCCAGTGCTGCCAACCAGCGGTGGCCAGCCGCATCCAGTTTGGCAGATGTAAGAACGTACGTGAGAGAGTTATTATCAGTCACAATGTCGAATTTAGCACCGTACAAGTAGTCGCGAAATTTCTCAGTCACGGCCCACTTGAGGGCGAGAAACTTTAGCTTGTGAGCTGGATAATTTCTCTCCGCTGGCTTCAGACTCCGACAAGCATATGCTATCACCCTGTCCTTGTCTCATTGATGCTGGTACAAGATGGCTCCAAGCTCTATGCACGAATCGTCAGTGTGAACCTTAAATGGTGTTGTGTAATCAGCATATGCTAAGATCGGTGGGTTGGTAAGTTGCTGTTTGATGTCATCGAATGACGTTTGTTGCTCGGTGTCCCACTTGAAAGGTATCCTTTTGGACATTTTGGCTTCCGGCTTGGTCTGTTTCTTGGTTGGATGTCCAATCAGTAGATTGTTCAGTGGTCTTGCAATGGACGCAAAACCCTTAATGAACCGACTAGCAAACCCCATAAACTGGCAAACTTCTTTGATGCACCTAGGTGTGGGCCATGATTTGACGGCTGCAATCTTCTGAGGGTCTGCCTGGATACCATCTGCGGAAACAACATGACCAAGGTAAGTTGTTTTGGTTTTGAAAAAATCGCATTTTGACGGTTTTATTTTCAGGTTGTACTGAGCCAGACGATCCATATGACTCTCGATGTCTTGCGAGAATATAATGATGTCATCCAAATACATTAGACAGTCTCTCAAGTTAAGGTCACCCATGCAGCACTCCATTAACCTTTGACATGTTGCAGGTGCGTTGCAGAGGCCAAATGGCATTCTATTGCACTCATAGAAGCCCATGCCTCCCACTTGAAATGCTGTCTTCTCCTTGTCTTCTTCTTGTAATCCCCCCTGCCAATATTCCGATTTTAAATCTAATTTGGAGAAATATTTCGAACCGGCGAGGAGATGGAGTGTGTCTTCTACTCGAGGAATCCCATAGGCGTCATTCTTTGTCCTGTTATTAAGCTTTCTAAAGTCTATACAGAAGCGTATGGTGCCATCCTTTTTCCTGACGATGACTACATTTGAGCACCATGGGCTGTTTGATTCCCTAATGGCACCAACTTCAATTTTGTCACAAAGGTGTTTCTTGACATCATTAAACAGTGCAGTAGGCATCTTTAAATAGTGTTTCGTCAAGCAGTTTTATTTTGTGTTTGACAGCATCTGTGTAGCCTATATCCAAAGGACCTTTTAGGAATATTTTGTCCCATTTCTGAAAAAGTTGATACACCTTTTGCTTTTGTTCCGATGTTAAATTTGAATCTTCAATATCCACGCCAAATGTTTTCATCATGTTTTCATCTGATTCTTTCTGTTCCATTTTATCATTGTTATCAATTTCATCATCTTTGTTTTCTTTTTCAGATGCCGTATGCTGTTGGACATTTACTGAGGATTTCGAAGGTTTGCTGTCGAAAATTGGAGCCGAGAAAAGGACATCTACTTCTTGTAGTTGTCATTGATCTGATTTTGCAGGTATCGTCACCACTTTAGCTGGGAGGTTGCATATACGGACTGGTACCCTTGATTTTGTAGAGAAACAACTCTAGGACAAACTGTTGCTCTGTTTGATGACGGGTCATCTAGCGGTTTCGTAACGGCTGAACTTGTACAAAATGTCTTCCGAACATGTCCATTCACTGTCTGTGTCTCTCCTGGCTGTAAACTAATCTTCTTCGTTGCCTTAACTGTTCCAAGGTTGGACAAAGATATTAATTCCAAAAAGTTCCACAGATTTCCACACAACTGGCACATCTGAACTGTATGTCATACGGCACAAATTAGCACATTCCCTTATTAGGTTTGTACCTACTATCGCAGGCACTCTCTGGCTATACTCTGTGGCTGGCACAATAAGAAATGGAACCATCATGTACTGATCCGGTAGAAATGTTACTTGATTTCAGCCTCTATATATCCCAGATACGGAACTTCAAGTCCGTTGGCTCCTCTTAATTCTAGATCAAAATCATCCAAGCGCTTACAACGGCGGCCTATTTGGTATTTCAAGATAATAATCTTCAGTCAAAGTGCTCACCATCGAACCCGTATCTATCAACGCCTTCACTCTTGTATCTTCAATAACAAGCATGTGCTCGTTTACTTCTCCTATTAGTTTTTCCTTCAAACTATTAGTATTGTTGAGGCTTTGTCTGTCAAGATAGCTTCCATTCTGCTTTGCGATAGAAGCATCTAGCAGTTTTGTTTCTTCTTTGGCATGTCATGCTCCTCTGCTCTTGTCTTTCTCCTTTGGCTTTTTTGATGAAGCTAGTTGGAGTAATTCTTCAAGCCTCAATCCCCATTCGGCAACGCTTTCATTCTCTTTCTGTTCTGCAGTGTAGAATTCCATAAACACTGACTGCTTACATCAGTGTCGTCTTTGCTTGTCCTTTTAAGGATTGACGAATGGCATAAGCAATTACGTTTTGTGTTTGCAACTTTGAGGCACAAATACTCTTAATTTCTATCTTCCATTCTTCTAGGCTGGCTTCATGTCTTGGTTTCGGCTCAGAACCAGAGAACTAACTGATCTTCAACTTCGTTCCGAATGATAGGCATGTGTCTTTATGACTTTCCGGAAGTCCTGCATCGTTTTCCTTATTGGCATTAATGACACTCTCTTTTACCTTACTTTCACTAACCTCCTGTTCTGTATTCTTTGTGGTGTCCAAGACGTTTTCTTTTGTCTTACTTCCACTAACATCTTTCTCCTTATCTTTCGTGGAATCTGTTAGGAGACACTCCTTTCTTTTAACTCCATTTCCCTCAATTCGAGATTTAATTCTCTTCTCCTAATTTCTTCTTGTCGCTTAATCAGCTGCCTGTCAAATTCTGACGTTTCCTCTTTCTGTTTCATCTCAGATTCTAGTTGCTCTGTCTGCCTCATTTGTTTCATCTTCTGTTCAATCTCTTCTTCTTTCCTTTGTAACATCAATTCTCTATGCTTTATTTCTGCATCATGCAATCTTATTTCCTTCAGTACCCTCATCTCGGCTTCCATTTCACGTACATGTTTTTCCCTTTCTTGTCTAATTGTTTGTTTCATTTGTTCTATCCTAATCTGTTCTTGAATTTCTTTCTTTTTCCACATAATTCCTTCTAATTCCATAACTTGCTCAATGTTTTACTCAACTTCAACACTTCCTAACTCTCCTTTTACATGCATTACCCTTTCTTCAGCGTATATGTTATCTATGTAAGTTTCTATCCATAAATATTTGTCTACTTTCATATTGTGCTTTCCCATTATTCACAACCTCTCTATCTGGTTTAAACATATTTTATTTCATTATTATACAACGTGCATATATAAATAGTACAAAGTTAATGTGATTGGAACGAAAGAAAGCAATCTTATAAAGTTCCTCTTCTTGGTATTTAACACATGCAATTGATGTTGGCGGTTAATACAGTTTAGCATCGAAATGGCTAATTTGTTTAACATATCTTATTTCGTCTAAAAGGAAAGAAAAAATAACTCGATACAAACAGGTCTTAGAGAAAAGAAAAGAAAAAAATGTGGGGTGGGGTTGGGGCGGAACAACATAAACTTATATTCGATGTGATGTTTTCGACTATGTCATTAATATAAGCAAGGAAAAGAAATGGTCCCGATACTGACCCCTGTGTGACACCGGCTTTTATTTTATTCCACTTGGATTTTGAATCAGGAATTACAACACGTTGTCGCCTGTTCTTAAGGTAACTCGACAGTAATTTTAAAAGATCATTTCCCGCTGCTTTTAGCTTTATAAGAAGAGCTTTATGCCAGACTCGGTCAAAGGATTTACTGATATCGAAAAATATTACACGTACTTCTTTACCGGCATCTAAAGCTTGACAAAACGCATTGTAAAGATATGTTAGTTGATTAACAGTTGAATCACCAGGAATAAATCCTGACTGAAAAGCAGTAAGAAAATTATTGGCACGAAAGAAGTTAAAGATGTGTTTGAACAAAAGCCTTTCGAAAACTTTATCTACGTCACTAAGAAGAGATATCGGTCTATAGTTGGTAATGAGCGATGGATCACCCTTTTTAAGGACAGCACATACAAAGGCCTCTTGCCAGATATCTGGAAAGATTCCTGCTGATATCGCAGAATTAAATAAATTACACAAGGTGGTAAATAGTTCGTCGGCTAACTCTCGCAGGACACGGTTGTTAATCTCGTCAGGGCCCATAGCTTTGCCTAGCGGGAGTGATTTAAGGACTGAGGAAACTTCTAGTTGGGTTTATGCGGACAGTTCAAGAGTTGACTGGGTATTGCAGTATATCGGTATAGGAGGGGAAATATTTACATCATTTATAAGTGTCTGTTCTTGGAAAAAATCGTTCAACAGGTTTGAGTTTTCTTCATTATCAGTTATTATAAATCCATTGTTGTTTAATAAAGGAATGGATGAAGTTTCATGCTTTATAAATGTTTAAGAGTCTTCCGCCAATTTTTAGAAGAGAGAGTAGAAGATTTAAGCTTATTGGAGAGGTTGTCATAATACGATTGTTTTGATGCACGTATTTTTGTAATTATATCGTTTCTTAAACGTTTAAATTTGTCCCAATGTTGGATAAGGTTCGTTCGTTTGGCTTTCCTGTATGCCTTTTTCCTTGCCCTTATGCTTGTCTTGACATCTTTATTTAACCACGGTGGTTCATATGGTCTTATTCGTACGATTTTATTAGGTATGCAGCTTTCGCTAAGTGAAAGAATTTTGTCAGAAATATCTTTTGCATAAATATTAACATCATTATTGGTTAATTTATCCCAATTAATTTGATTTACTTTTAGTCGCAGGAGGTCGTAGTCCCCTTCATCATATTTACAAATTTTCCTGGTGAAAGATTTAAATTTATTTTGGTTTTGTTAATTTAAAGATGCTATATATAGAACAATGATATCTGATATCTTGGTTAAGAAAAGGTTTGGCAACACCGCATGTAATAAGGGAGTCTATATTACTAAGTAAAAATATGTCAATTAGAGAAGCAGATTTCTCAGTAAAATGATTGGGTTCGTCAATAGACTGGACTAGATTAATTTGCTGACATAACATATCAACCTTTCGCGAAATATACTGATTTAACATATTAAAATTAAAATCACCCGTAATAATGATATCTTTAACTCCTGTGTCGATAGCAAGATTTATTGAATCCTCTATCATATTAGTATACGTAACATCAGAAAAACACCTACCAGTTCATGTTTTTGGTTCAGGGATAGATCAATCCAAATGCAGTCTAATTGGGTCATTTCTAGATCGGACCTGCGCGAGTAGTGCATTGAATCTTTAACGTATATCATAACACCACCATGGCTGTCACCTGGGCGATCCCGGCGTTCAGGGATATTAAAGATTGGGAATCGTAGGCTTTCGGTAGAAATTGAGTCATTGGGCCAAGTTTCAGAGAATAATAGAATGTCAAAAGTATGCAGTTCAGCATTTATAATATCTAATTTTGGCTGAATACTTTGCACGTTATAATGGACCAGTGACAGGTGATTGGAAATGTTTAACATATCCGAATAGATAGAGGACGAATTGCTTGAGGAAGATGACGACCGTGTAGACGGACTATTTGTGGAAACAGGACCTGGGTTAGGGTGTATGTCACGGGACAGAAATATAATCGTTGTAAGCCATAGTAATAGTGTTATAGTTAATACTGCTATAAATATACATTTTGAGAAGTGCGTATTATCTCGTGTTTTTCCTATTGTAAGATGAGTGTGTGGTTTTACAATTGTACCACTGCAGTGAGATATAGAATATATATTCAGCAATATAGGGAATAAGCAAAGTGTGGAAGCATGGCCATAAAGTATGATAAGGAGCTGAACTGAAGCTGAAAACATATAATCACAACGGTACGATGTCATGCGTGTGGCAGGATATACTCTGAAATTAAAGACATTTTCTATAGTTTTTTCTGCATAACAGATTTTCTTTAAACTTTTTGTACAGTAAGTCTGTTATATATATAGACAGAAAAGGCAAAAATAATGGTAGGTCACCATGCTTGTTAAAATTTTAAAACATAATTTGTAATGCCACCGTCATGTCAATCTGTCCAAAAAGTTGAACAAGTCCATAAAATAGCTAAATAAGATATTTTTGAAGTCTAATCATTTATTCATTGGTCACAATTCTGCTAAAATTGTATTAAAGTTAAGAACATTTAATTACAATAACATTTAAAGCTCATCTTTATGTAAAACCTATATTTTTTTTTATAAAATCTGTTGAGACCATTACCACAATTTATGCACAAATTAGCCCATAATGATACAATTTCCTTTTTTTTTGGTATGTTCCCAATAACAGAATTTTTATAAATTTTCTAAGCACATAATTTAACATATATAAAAATCAAAATGAGCAATAAAAATGATAGGTCCCCATGCTTGTTTAGAAAAAGAATTTGAAACCCTACCCCTACGCTAAAAGGCCAAGTTTTGTATGAAATTATATAGAAATGGTATATTTTCCTTTTTTGTTATGTTCCTAATAACAGAATTTGTTCAAACATCCTAGGCACTTATTTGAACATATATTTAGACAATATATTCAATTAAATGTATAGGTCACCATGCATATTGAGATTTAATGTTGGTTTTTGGAACCGTACCATTATGCTTAATTTTTTTAATTTTGTTGGAATTTTTACAAAATGCTATATTTTTCCTATTTTATGTATCTAATAATAGGCCTTTATTTAAATTAAGACAATAAAAAAAAAAAAAAAAAAAAAAATTAAATAAAAAAAAAAAATTCAAAAAAAAAAATTCAAAAAAAAAAAAAAAATAAAATAAAATAGACCTAGACATCAAAAGAAACATTCCAGTAAATTTTTAGGAAAATCCATCCAATAGTTTTAGAAGCGAAGTCGCCCAAAAAAGCTGCGCATGGAAAACTACAGCAAATGCCTTTAATCATGAAATTGTCAGTAGTGATAGTAAGAACAAGTCCATCACCAGCAAACCACCGTAGCATAGTGTTTGCACGTGTGGATGACAACTATTAGGCAACATGAAGCTATTTCCACACCCAAAGACTCAGACTCACACTCCATGAGTTCCGAAAAATGGCAGACAAAAAAGAAAAAGGTAGATACATGTTCTTACACAGACATAGAGGATGAGGGGAAATGGGGGTATACAGTTTATGATAAAAATGCAAGGGAAACATGATTGTTTTTAAATACTATTTGTGTTTGGGAAAATGCCTGTCTGCATGTTTAAAATCTGTGGAATGCTTTGCTTGAGTGCCTAGCTGACATTTGGCATGCAAACAAACCAACTAGGTAAGTAAGGATAGTTATATCTGCATTCAGCTGATAAAACCAGCTCTTGTATTATTATAACATCTGCGCATACATACGTAAATACATATACGATTACACACAAAAAACAACAACATATACACCTCAACATATACAGTCAAAACGTAACCACATACTTAATGTACAACATTGTATCCATACATAATTTTATAATTATAATCAAGAAAGTAATATATCATTTGCTTTGACACATACTGACTCTGTAATGAGTGGGAAGAACAGAAGCATCGTCACGTGTAATGCAGTTACAAAGAGTGCAACTCGGTAAGAACGATTGCTTTATGAATTTAAAAACATGAGTATATAAAACCATTACATTTGTTTGTGATAAGCTGATGAATCGAGTGTAAGGCGAGCTGAGATCAATGTTTGCATACATATACGATGGTATGCAATCAAATGAATCCACGTACCTGACTAAATACACTTTGATCATTGTATCCATACATACTGTTATATAATCGATGAGTATATAGCGTATTGGAAAAAACAGTACCATTGTTACGTGTAACGGTGTTAAAATGATTACAGCCTAGGCTTTCACAAATAATAATAATGCACGATTACTATTTTGGACTGAATACATATCTCCGTATATTGTCGAAAAGTATATAATTTGAAAAACGATAACAACAAAAACAGTGTATCGTCACGTGATATAGCAGTTACAGTATTTACACAAGTAATAATATACGATTGCTTATTTTGGAAAGAGTGTTATAGCGTAAACAATGCTTTACTCCACAGTAAATATACAAACATGACATAACATGCGTTTCCAATGTGACACAATATACGTCAATATTAGGTTAGGCCATGATTGCAATGCACGTGCTTCTCAATATATACCTATCTAGAAGTCGCGGCGTCGCTGATTGTTTTAATTAATTTTCCTGAACATTCAGCTCGCTAAGGCTTACAAATACACAATGGATAACTGAAGCATGCATTACATCTCACTTGGATGAGCAAAGATTTTCTGTTATTATATAAAAATTAGTTTTTTCCATATATAAACTAGTAGAAACAAGTCAAGTACATGTAAATATTCACACAATTATCACGTAATTTTACTAGCAATAGTCGCAACACAACGATCATGCATTAACGTCATGCATGCGCGCACTCAATATTACGTACATACATATGCACGCACGGACACGAGCGCCCACGAGGTACCAGAAAAATCCGTCGACATACTACATATGTGATGGAGTGGAGGTTAATTTGTAACGGAATATAGGTAATAATACAAAGGTAAAACCTCGTGATAAGTGAGACACCTGTGTAAGCACTGCTAACATTGTTTACAATGCATGGAAAGTGACAATTATGTGAAATGAGCGGTCAGACTGTGTTGTGCTATGCCATGGTAATACAACACTGCAATACATAATAATAAACAACAATGTGCGGGTGAATGCCCGCGTATTGCATACGGCTTATTATTATCTGACTTATAGACGTACATTACATCGTTTTAAACAATCCGTTGTTTAGAAATCGAAAGGAAACAGCACATGTAACATCTAGAAAAATTGTTAATGAGTTTACAATAGTTCAACACAGTTATAGCTCAATAGTATATGAATATTTGACAACACACGTCAGTCAGCACGTTAACGGGAGTCATTGGCAGCCACCGGACAAGCACGTATCAGCTCTTCTTCGTTGGTAGGGAGAGGTCGCGTATGAGAATCGTACCATCTGATGTCCATACATGTTAATGTTTTTAGATTTTAGCAAACGCCTGGCACGGAATAAGAGGAAACTTCTCACTTTAGTTAGGTCTTCATTAACGACGACGCCGCCGTAGCCATTGTCTCATGCCAGGGTTCTGGCTCTGTACGTCATACTGCGGGCTCTATAAGTTGACCATTTTACAATGATATCCCTAGGTTTTGTTAGGGTTGATGAGGGCTTGCCGACACGATGGGAGCGATCAATATCCCTTGTCTCTATGTCCGGGCAAATGGCATTGGTCAGAGTTATGACGTGTTCGTCGGTCGACTCCCTCTGCTGTACTGTTCAGAAACGTCAGCAGCATACTCGAGCTTGTCGATTCGGGCGCGTAACGATTTATTTGCGTTCTCAAGCACCACAATCCGCTGGCTCAGGCCCTCAAGCACTCCATCAACTATAGTCTAAACTAGGTCTTTAGTTTCAAGTTTAACCATGTCACAAATTTGTGGCGTGAATGAAGCTCGGATGGCATCAGCTATTTTCTTCAAAGCGCTATCGTCTAGAGAAATAGGGTGCGATGGTATGGATTGTGTGGCCTCCAGCATTCATCGATCAATGTGTACAACTATGGTTAAAATGTTTACAACGGATGTGTAAGGACTCACATAGCATGAACGAACTGCACGAGCACGAGCGATAATGTCCAATAGTGTCCAATATATAGAGGATCTGACATCAGTTGTCATTTCATACACAATTTTATTAAGCGAGTTCAGGAATTTGTTAATAAGCGAGCCTGTCGTGCCCAGATCGCCCACTCCATTGAAGATTTTAGTATAAAATGGTGTCGTAGAGAACATGCGGACCTAAACTCGCTTTCTACTTGGAAAAAGTCAATTCTTAAAATTATAGATACACGTATTAACTTTTATAATGCTAACCCCTCTTTATTCCTCCGAGACCTAGGTTTTCCTTTCGTTATTTAAAATCGGGAATTCAGGAATTTCATAATACATTTGTTTTAGTTCCTGCAGATAAAGCAGCTAATAATGTAATTATTGTTTGACGCCTACATTACGTCAATGTTTTATCTCTGGCACTCGGCACCACCAATTCGTATACTCCAGTTAATTCTACTGAGGATGATGTTGTTTCCGCACATATCTACCGGTGCACTACTTTCAAGGCTGGTGTAAACGATAAGCAAAATAAACTGGCTACCATGTACTGGATTCCTAAATTACATACAAATCCGTATAAGGCTCGCTTTATTTCTAATTCTAGTGCCTGCACCACAACAAACATTTCCAAACTTTTAACTTCTTGTCTTACTGCCGTTAAAGATCACGTTAAACTATATTGTGATAAAACTTATGAAACTCTGGGATTAATTTATTTTGGTCTATAAAAAATTCAGGAGACGTTCTTGATAAAATTTTATCAAAGGTCAAGTTTCATCAATAATCACTTATGACTTCTCTACGCTATATACAACCTTGACACATCACCTTATTAAAGACAAGCTAATTTCTCTTATTAAAAAAACATTCGCTAGAGAAAATACTACACGCCTTGGAACGGTCAGTGGCAAAGTAGGCCACTGGGGGTTTAAACCGGTTCTAGGGTGCACCAAACCTCACACTTACCCTACTGTCATCCCATTAAAACAGGACAGTGTAAATAAAGAATTCCCCGCCATGAACTAATCTCTAACCAACAAGGCAGCATTAATAGGCAATATAAGTAATATATATAGGTAAAACACAAATATGCTCGTGTACATATAAAAAACAATAGCCTAGAAAGCCACAATGAAGGTACTCAATGACTTGGCAGAAGCCTGAGCAACAAGAGAATAAACCATTAAGGGCACGACAAGAAAGATCATAGTCAAACATCAAACGCCACCGTCCCAATGGGCTTCATCATAGGGTCCACAGCCTGTCCGGTCATCGTACAATTAAAGAGGAAAGCATAGTGGCGAACTGTAAAAGGGTCCACCACCAAGCATGCAGTCCGTTGCAAAAGGATAGGGTCATAACCTCTTTTGATAAACTTTTTAACAAGTTTAACAAAGATAGTATGAAAGTGATCCTGACCAAGAATATTACGAAGTTTATAAATCACATCAACATAGAAGTCAGGTTGTGAAATTCCTTGTCGCAGAAGAATCCTTAAATTACTTTTATATTTGGAAAGAAGATCAGGGTTACGATGATAACATTTTGCAAAGGTTTTACGAAGTTTATGGTAACGGTAACCCTGATTGAGTAGCTTTTTAGTTATACAAAGATTACGAATATAAAAGTCCTCAACTCGTGTACAAGCTCTTGAAAAACGAATAAGTTGAGATACATACACCCCATAAGAAGTTGCTCGGGGGAACATCCCCATCCAAGTGGGGATAATTAACAATGTCAAAATTAAAATCATCTCTCTTGTCATAGATTTTGCTAATTATTTCACCATTATTTCTATCGAGAGATATAAATCAAGAAAAGAAGCGTTATTATCAGATATATTGACTTTGTTAAGCTGAAGTTTTTTTAGGATATATATTAATTATCATAGTTGGAAAGAAGGGGTTGTCAATGTTCAATATGTCATCCAGATACCGAGAGGTGTCATTAAAGGCTTCAATAACATCTGCCTGGGTATCTGGTGAAAGACTCAACATGAAATCTCGTTCATAGCAAAATAAAAACAAATCTGCGACAAGTGGTGCACAGTTCGTACCCAGGGATACCAACAATTTGTCTATAAACGGTGGTTCCATACCTGACGCAAATATTATCTAATAGAAAGATGAGTGCTTCACAAACTTCATAGCAAGTCCACATAGTATAATTGTCTAAACTGCCGTTAGTAAAAAACGCTTTAATATTATTATATGCCAAAAATGTAGTATTTTCTCTAGCGAATGTTTTTTTGAATAAGAGAAATTAGCTTGTATTTAATAAGGTGATATGGTAAGGTTGTATATTGTGTAGAAAAGTCAGTGCTTATTGATGAAACTTGACCTTTATTGAAATTTTTATCAAGAACGTCTCCTGTATGTTTTATAGACCAAAATAAATAAATCCAAGAATTGTCATACGTTTTATCACAGTATAGGTTAACGTGATCTTTAACGGCAGTAAGACAAGAAGTTAAAAGTTTGGAGATGTTTAAAACAAGAAAACCGCGGATACACATGTCTCGCCTAACAAGGACAGAACTTAAAAACAAGAGCACAGCAAACGGTGCAGATGCTCGGCTTTGGTGAAGATACAATTGATTAACACGGCAGACGGATTTCTATCAATTATTTATATTTTTACATATAAACACATGCTGGAAAGAGGATATTCATAAAGAATAATGCTTACTATTTATAAGTGTTTATGTTGAGGTGTTGTTTCTATTAAACTTAAGTTATATTATATATAGAATCACTTTTATTAGTAATGTTATATAATACACAACATAACAGCATTGCTATAAATGGAAAACGTCTTGGCAGGTGAATCTAGCAAGCAGACTCATTCAGTATTATTAATGTTATATAAACACTTACTGAGTGAGATATGGAGATAGCAGCCTGTGGTCACAACATATCACCATTGTCATAAATGGAAAATGTCTTAGCAGATGAAGCCAGCAAGCAGACAGGACCACTTTTATGAATGTTATGTAATACACCTAGTGATATAGAGATAATGGCCTGTGGACAAAAGGTAATAAATTTAAAACTTCGTTGCCAGCCATAGAGCTTTATGGTAACTGAAATACGATTCTTGTGTGCCACTCTCAACCTCTCAACCAAGATTGGTAAACATCAAATCAATGGTTGTCCTGTTGTCAGTAGTGAAGTCTTTTACAATCTGCTGAAGCCCACACGATTCCATTAACTGCAAAAGTTTGAAAGACTTCTTGTTTGTTTTATCTTAAACATTGCAGTTAAAGTATTTAACACCTGCAATATGTTCCTTAACCCCTGTATCAGAGTTATGATTGATTCCTTAAGACGGGCATAAACACATGCCAGCTGCAGGAATTCAAACTGGAGCGTTGTAATTTCAATATTACTGTAATTCACAGAGTTTTGTGTAGGTTGTAGATGATCTCTGACCTAAGCAGCGCTTCCATATGACGTTCTTTCTTTCTGGTTTGAAGTCGTTCCTGTATAGATTGAATCCTTTTCGACTTAATTCTGAGTTGTTATCTTTTTGGCACAGTCTTGTTTCAACAAACATGTTGACATGTGAATCGTTAAAGTTGGCGTCTACACGGACATCTTCAAAATGAAGATGCAAAGACTGACTGTTATGAAATATGACTTTAAATGTTGATCTGTCCAATATATTAAGAGGTTGGAAACACAGACTCATTTTTCTCTTTTTTCTTAGTCTGGCCATTTTTAATTTAACATTTGTGTCAACTGAATCTTTGCTCTCATTCACACTGCCTAAAATGTACATGCTTTTAGCACGTTCAACAGACTAAAAGCAACATAATGCATGTGGCATTGTTTTCTCCCCGGTAACTTAATGACAGCCTGCTCCAGTATATCTCCTTGAGATCGATGAAGTGTTTCGGCACATGCTAATCTCAAGGGGAATTGTTTCCTTGATATCTACACACTTTTATATTTGCCAACCGTGAATTCTCTCGATATTCTCTTAACTGGTGTCCATAAACCGTTTGAACATTTTGAAGTCTTATTAAATTCTGAGCGCAGTCCACTTCCCACTACCTTATGATCAAACAAGATCCACACCACATCTATATTGTTTTTGGTTTTATCTTTTTTTTTCATTATGCCATTAGCAACATTGACAAGTCCACCATTAATGTCAACATTTACTGTTATGTCGTACCTCAGGCCCACAGCTAATAGACAGACTTTGCTCAATCCCATTTCTGTTTCTTTAGCTTTTGTTTTTATCTGTTCTTTAAGTTGATTTGATACGTCTCCAATGACAATACCAAGTGAGTTTACTGTAGTTTTGTCTAGATCTGATTTGTTGAGCAATTTATCAACAACTGATCTGTTGTAGTAATGCAAATGGGTGGCAAAATAGGATATCCAGGATAGTCCTTATTGATCTGTCTCTTTTTTAGGAAATCTATATCTGAAGAGTTGTGTTTTCCTTCTCGGATTCTATTTAATATCTCTGCAAACAAAAAATCATCTTTCTGCCTCATAATGTCAGTGAGCTCCCAAAGCAAGAAGCTATCTGTCTACGCATTTTCAGACAAAATTTCTGTTGAATTGCCGTCGTTTGGATGTTTAAATATTCAAGAGTATATATGTTAATATCAATGAAAGCTCGGACATGGTTTGGAGACACCCACTACCTCCTGCATACGTTGATATATAAAGGAAAATAGCTTGCTGCCACACATTGATATTTCATCTATATTTATCAGACTGAGATGTTCCAGTGTTTGTGTCTGAGTGCATTTAATAGTTCTGATTTCAAAGGACGATACTGAAAGCCCTGATTTGCAGGTTTGTGGAAAGCTGTGTGCAAAGTTTGACCTCTGATCACATAAGCTGCCTTACCCGTGGGAGCAGAAAGCAGAACTGATATGTGTTCCGGATTGTTGCGATCATTGGTGTTATAATGCTTAACTAAAGCTTGATATTGACATTTAATGAGTCCGGTCTTTCCGACTCCAGCTCCATCACTAAGAAAAAGCAAAAGCTGCTCATTACTTGTTTTCTCCCTTTTTAAGACATGGTCGAGAAACTCATTTTGTTTCTGGTTCAAAGATCGTGCTTTAGATCTAAATTCAGAATCACTAAAAGAAATATAAAAAGATCTTTTTTTATAAGGGAGAATAAAAAAAAATACATGTACACGTAGAAACATCTTTCCTCAGTCCATATGTACAATTTCAATAACATCGGAGACAAGTACATTTTTTCCGAAAATTAACTAAAGAAATATAAAAAGATCGGACAGGGAAAGTAGCATTCAAGGAGGACAGTCAACCACAAAACACAGAAACAAACATGCAAACAGACAAACAAGAAGGCAAAAGTAATAATAAAAGTAAACGACATCACAAACACAAAAGGGTTGACAATAGGGCTACCGCCTTGGAACGGTCAGTGGCAAAGTGGGCCACTTGGGGTTTAAACCGGTTCTAGGGTGCACCAAACCTCACACTTACCCTACTGTCATCCCATTAAAACAGGACAGTGTAAATAAAGAAATCCCCGCCATGACCTAATCTCTAACCGACAAGGCAGCATCAATAGGCAATATAAGTAAAACACAAATATGCTCGTGTAAATATAATACAAAAAAACCACAATAGCCTAGAAAGCCACAATGAAGGTACTCAATGACTTGGCAGAAGCCAGAGCAGTAAGAGAATAAACCATTAAGGGCACGACAAGAAAGATCATGGACAAACATCAAACGCCACCGTCCCAATGGGCTTTAGGTAGGCAGTCGGTTCTTCAAATGTTCTTCGGAGACATCACTGCCAGCACAATTTAGATCCTTCTATGTTCTGTAAATCTTGATTGTCTTCATGCTGAAGTTCTATATGCTGTGTAACTGGACCAACTTCATCAAAAGCATCTTCGTCTACTTCATTCTCTATAAATCTTTCCGCTTCTTCAATGTCCTCTGCATGATGTTCATAATTGGCTTTCACAACATTGATCTCATCCATTGATTGTTGGTATTTTTCTTCATATGTGTCACAGGGAATCATTATCTCATCCTCTTTTCGCGAAGGCTTGAAAAGCAGTAGTTGTTCTCTACAGAATTGCTCTACATCCTTATCTTTAGAGTAACGTATATATCTTATGATTTTCTTCCTTCCTCCTACGTTTAATAACAACACCATTCTTGTAATGTATACTTTGCATAGGTCTGTCTTCATCATCGTACTCATCTGTTTCAGGTAAACAATCTTCAAGGTTATTTTCCGAATCAACCTCTTCCATTTGTTGGGCTGTTTGTTTTTTCTTTTCAATTTTCATATCATTTCATGCAACAAAGTCAGCAAGACACAAATGTTGCACTGATTTTGGCCTGTTTGCGTACCTGACGATTACATTTCCAAACTTAATATCACTGTTTGTGGATGTTTTTCAAGGTCTTCAAGAGGCTTCACAATGAATGGTCGATCATCAGGCGGGGTGGGGGATGTGTTGATGAAAATATGTCCGCAATTAGAATGTTTCAACCTCATCTGAAGTATTATGTACACTGCCTCGTGGGCTAAGATTTCAACATGCTTCAAGAATGTGTTGCCAGTTGTACGTACTTGATTTCATATATCAGAATGTCCTTGTCTTGCTCCCTCGCATGCCCTACGTAAGAGATTACTCATACCTCTTTGTCCCTTACTGACATAGTTCACAATGTTCATGAGACATGCATGTGTAATGAACTGTATGTCCATATTTGCCATCCATGCATTCAATACAGTATCATTGTATCCATTTACTCGAACCCATGATGGATGTCTTTTCAACAACACTCTTGTGTCTTTCAGGGAGCTACAAATTGCCATGATATATGAATTTTCAGTCATATTGAGCTTGGTCAAAAAATCCTGAAAGTTGCAATCATGATGGGCTGTGTTTGCAAGCTCACTCTGGATTGCTACATAGTTCTTCTTGTAGATGGCGACTATTTCTGGTTCCATACTGTCAGGAAGAGGGTCTAAAACCATAATTCTATTCATTGGTGGTAAAGGAAAATTGAAGCGACAAGATTTTGATTTTATTTTGTTTACATGTGTGATTATGTCTGTGACACTGAAGGTTCACACGATCCTTCAGTGAATTGTTCATAGGTAACTGTCTCTCCGTCGAGATATATCTTGACACCAACTGTTCTATCTCTTCATTCTTGTTAACACTGAGAACTGGGGCATTTTCAATCCATAGTACAGCATGCACATGCGGAGAACCTCTCTGTTGAAACTCAATTCTATAGAAAAATTCTGTTACTTTTCCCAGTGGATGTAATGGACAAGAAAGAAAATAACTGAACATGTTTTGAACCCTGTAGTCAGAGTATCTTGCAGTCGTTACTGGATCAGATCTTATCAATCTGCATTTTGTGTGCCATGTCATGTTTTTGTCAATGTCTTCATCTGTGTAATGTTTTTTGTCAAGTATGAGTCCCAATGAGCGTAGAAGAGGTTTCCACCGCGTTTCTGCAGCCGACAATGATATGAACTAAGTGGTAAACCCATCTGACCAACCATAGCAAACAAATCCTTCTTAGCTGATTCCCAATAAGGAAGTGATCCGTAAGTGTTCGAAAAATTCGATAACCATCTTCAAGTTTCACAAGTTTGTCTACATTGCTTTGCTCTCTTAACTCTCCATCAGTAATACTTTTCCCTTTTGTCTTTACCCTTCGCAAAGTCACAAACACTTTGTCCTGTATTTGTTTCATTTGTATTTTTTTTAGCTTTAAAGAATACATTTGTTACATTCTGAGCAGCTCTTCGGTCTTCTTGTCTGAGTTAAGACTTACAAATGTCGCTGTACTGGAATAGACCTTTCAGAACTATCTGGGCGCTTTCCTCCGCAAAATATGGCTGGGAAAGACAGCTCTTCAATTGCATTATCAAATGAGCTAACTGGAAAATTTCCTTCGCTAGGAGCAAATGACAAAATATTTCTCTGATGGTCTATATTCTCTGGATAAAGCACTGTATCATATACACCGTCACATTCTTCTGTCGGATTAAATTCTTCATCTGTATCTTCTTCGCTCCACCGTTCATTTTGATTCTTATCTGCATCAGAAGTTTCGTCCTTTGTACTAAGAGTCTTTTATTCCAGATTTAGATTTTTAGGAACTTTATCATCAGCTTTGTCGTCTTTATTAATAAAATGGCTCCAATCAGTGTATGTGGGTTTTTTCAGCCAAGTATTGTCAAAGCAATCGAGAACATGGGCAGCAAATAGGGGCTTTGTCAAAAGATACTTTGTAGCATTGATACACTTATCGGGATGTATGTTTTCAAACATGACATGATATTTATATCTTAGTCGTCTTTTAAGTTTTACAGGAATAGTTTGTAATTCAGGAAGTTATCTTGGTAATGTTCTGACAGTTGAAATTTTGTCTGCAGGGACATTCACACCATTTCCTTGTATTCCAAGTTGTCCACCACAAGGTGGTTCCCTCATTTGAAAAAAAAACGTTGATACTGGAGCTAGTTTCTCTTCCAATTTGTTCAAGTTCAACACTTCTGGTTTAAGAGGGAAGTTGGTTTTGTTATAAATTGCTAGAGTTGGTAGCTTTCCTTTTTTTCATAGAGGAAACACAGGTGTGGCACACATATTCATTTTGATCAACGTTTAATTTTCCTCTGACACATTGAGAATAAAGAGGTTCTGGCACATTCTTCACTCTTTCAACACCGACAACTGGTTCCTTAAATCAAAGTAAGTTGCAGCAATGACATATGTAGTTACATGCTAATGATGTGGCACTGTGGAATGCTTCGATAAGTTCGTCTGCATTAGAAGCTTTTGCATGGTCGTTTGTGTTTTGTTTCCTTACAACATCAGATTGCTGATATATCAGGTCAGACGTTCTCTTAACATTAAACTGTCTTTCCTTTTTAATATAATCAGGGTCATTTCTGTTTGAATTTTTTAGCTGAGTTTCAAAATCAACAAACTCTGCATTTTGTCTTCGTTTTACGTTTGATTTTCTTTCCTTTTCAACATAATTAGGGTCATTTCTGTTTGATTTTTTAGCTGAGTTTCAAAATCAACAAACTCCGCCTTTTGTCTTCGTTTTACGTTTGATTTCCTTTCCCTTTCAACATAATCAGGGTCATTTTAGCTGAGTTTCAAAATCAACAAACTCTGCATTCTGTCTTCGTTTCACATTTGATTTCCTTTCCAACTATACAAAGTCATTATCAAATCTTTATTTTTGTTTGTACTCTTTCATGTATTGCTGTCTATCTGCAGTATTTGTTTTCTGTAGTTTATTTTGAGGATTCAATTGTTCTTTTTGTGTTCCTCTGTGATACTCTGGTTTGGCACCACCATCAGTATTGCTATTCCGTGAAGGTCTCTGCTGTATAGTTCATCTTACCACATCATAATGGTTTCCATTTTTATGATAAAGATATATAGCAGTTCTGTGATAACTATGAAATGGTTCCAAAAAATCTCCTGAATGCTTAAGCCATTGGAAAGCTGGTCCATACTGACTATATCTATATATATATCTGTTTGAAGGAAATGGGCCGTAACGAAAATTTCAACAGGGTGAAATTATTGTTGCCTTAAATAATACTTCTCGGTATCTTGATGACATACTCAATATTGATAATCCGTTCTTTGCTCATATGGTTACTAACATTTATCCACCAGAGCTCACGTTGAATAAAGCCAACAGTTCGGATACAGTAGCAGCATTTCTCGATCTTCATCTCTCGATTTCAAATGATTGTATTCATACTAAAATATATGATAAGAGAGATGATTTCAATTTTAACATCGTAAACTATCCACACCTGGATGGAGATGTACCTCGTGCTACCTCATAAGGGGTGTATATCTCCCAGCTCATTCGATTTGCTAGAGCGTGTAATGATTAATGATGTTATAGACTTCAATGATCGAAATCAAGTTATTACAAGTAAACTTCTTCAGCAGGGTTTTCGTTATCACAAAATACGTAGATCTTACTCTAAATTCTACCGCCGCAACGAGGGCCTGCTGGAAAGTACAACACAAACCTTAAAACACTTCTGCGACTAGGCATATCACAACCCTCATTTTATGGGGATGTGGTCTATAAACTTCGAAAGTTAAAGTGGTCTGACGGGTTTCCCGACCGCTTTACAAATTTAATCAGGAAGTTCGCCAGAAAAGTATATAACCCTTTGGTTTTACTGCGCACTGCATGTTTAGTGATTGATCCCTCTAATGTCAGTCATTACGCTTCACTTTTCCTTGTGCGATGACTGGACTACCTTTTGGGACTCTATGATTGTACCTACTGAAACCCCAACTAAGGGAGGTGGGTGCATGAGCTTTCGTCCCTCGGGTTTTAGGGTCGTACCCTAGATTGGTTTTCTCTTTAGCTGCAACTACTATGGTTGTTCAGTACGACTCTGGATATATCCTGAGATGTTTATTATTTTGTATGTGTATCTTTAGTTAGTTTCTTTGGATGTGGACTTTATTGTTAGAGATTTCCTTTTGATGGGATGTAGTTTTGTTTACACTGTCTTGTCTATTTGGGCGCTGAAGACAGGATAATAGCGAGGATTGTGCGCATATAAAATCGATTCAAGTTAACCAGTAGGCCTTATTGCTAACTGACCGTTTCAAGTCGGTAACCCTGTCTTCACCACCCTTTCTGTTGTTTTTTGTCTCTTTCATTGTATTATCAAGTTTTGTTTACATTGTCTTGTCTATTTGGGCGTTGTAGACAGGATAACAGCGAGGATTGTGCTCATATAAAATCGATTCAAGCTAACCAGTAGGCCTTATTGCCTACTGACCGTTCCAAGTCGGTAACCCTGTCTTCACCACCCTTTCTGTAGTTTTTTTTATCTCTTTCATTGTAGTTTCAAGTCCTTGTTTGCAGTACAGTGCGGACCTACGATGCCATTGCGTTCGGACGCTGTGGTTTCTATAGGACCCTATATATCATTTTGAGTAGCCCAGGTTTTATCGTGAGCCATTTTACTATTTTTTACATATGCCTGTGTAGATGTGTTTGGAGGTAAAATGAATTCTATCTTGGTCCCTAACAGAAACATTTGATTGACAATCATATTCCTCAAAAAGAAATGGTTCACTTCCGTTCCAGTCAATACAAATGATATTGCCCTAAAATAACAGTTGCCATCAGGTAAAGTGGACTTCACGTCTGCTGGAATTCCTATGTTCTCCTCATCATCTGCGTGTAATGGTACAGAAGCCGCAAATACATTTAATTTCAGCTGGGAACAATTTTCATCTGCTAAGTCAGATCTGTAGGAACAGATTTGTAGTTTACGTTTTGCTTTCTGACATTGGAACATTGATGATTACGGAG
Source organism: Cyrtodaria siliqua (assembly GCA_037043455.1). Lineage (NCBI taxonomy): Eukaryota > Metazoa > Mollusca > Bivalvia > Adapedonta > Hiatellidae > Cyrtodaria > Cyrtodaria siliqua. The sequence goes on from JAWPHD010000048.1 coordinate 221,256, forward strand.
ATGTAAAAGGGTACTGAAAACTCGTTTACAAGAGGATCCTCAGAGGATCTCTATGATGCACACCGATAATCACACAAACAGATCATTTTAAAATGTGAATAATTGTTGTATGACTTTTGTTTGCAACCGTGACCCAGTTTTATAATACTGGCACAAGTGAAAGACATCAATTAATATATATTATGGATAAAGTTTCAGCAAGATGTCTTTATTCATGGGAAGAATTTGTTTAAAGAATATTCTATTATAAAGTTTCTATTTTGTGTGCAAAAGTGGTTAATATGTAATATGTAAACATTGTTTAATGTGTAAACAGTTTATTGAAATTCTTATTGCAAACATTAACATAAAATTGTTTAGTAACTTACCTGATATAGTTATTAATTATGAACGCTTGCACCTGTAGAAAATGTTGTGATATTACTGACCCAGTTGCGTTCATATACCCCAAATAAATGCAGAATGAATGCAGAACGAACGCTAAACAAAAGGCAAATGAATACGATAAATATATTAAAAATGCATCTTATTAGAGAAATTATGCCACAGGGGTAACAATTGAAATGTTTGTTTCCTATTTGATGGTCTGAACAAAAGGAGATATTTGGGGATTTTTTATGTACCTTGTTTGTCTTATATAGAGTACTTGACATTTACAAGTACTTATTCAAATTTGACAAGAACTTAAGGGTAAAAATAGGTCAAGGTCATTTGTATTGACCTGATTTGGGTAGGAACATATTGCTGTCATACAGATGTGTGTAGGAAGTTTGAAATCTGTATGACTTTTGGTATCTGGAAAACTGAGTATAAAATACTTGAATGAAACATACCAATGTTATTTAACAAAGTACCAAAGGTAGGTAAAGGCACTTTCATTGGAACATATCGCTGTCATGTAATTATTAACATTTGTAAAGTTTGAAAGCTCTAAGGCATCTGAGAAACGGACTTTACAAAACAACTTTGATGTAAAAAAACTTGAATGAAAAACTTTGATGCAAATTAACTAAGTGTAAAAAGTAGGTCAATGTCATTTATATTGACCACATTTGTGTAGGAACATAGATTTAAGTGTGTTTGAAGTTAAAAGCCGTACTGCTTCTGGTATCAGAGTAATGGACAAAACAAAAAACTTGAATGTAAAAATGGGACGTACGGACGTATGGTACGTGCATCCGGACGGACAAGGGTAACACTATATGCCCGCACCACTTTCGTGTCGGGCATAAAACTATAATATATTACATAGATTTATAGATGAGAAATTGATGAAGAATATAAATGGCAATGACATCGGTGTTAATAAACTGTTCTGGTTTGGCTGGTTTGGCTGTTTAAAATACTGCTGTGGATTGAAAGTAGTGTTTTTGCAAGCAGTTGTGTATGGAGGGTTAATGAAACACAGTATCATTACATTTAATATTACAATTTCTTTTATTTAGCATTGACACAGGTTAAGAAACAAGAACAAGAGGTCAATGATCTTGAAGCTCTGTTGATAGGTTTCGATAGCTAGATCAGCATTCCTGTGAATTTTCATGAAAATCTCTCAATAGTTCAGAGGAGTAGTCGTTACAAGCTTTTACTATATAACTCTATCTAAACAAAGATGGCCGCTGGCAGCCATGTTTAATGTTGAATCAAAATACTTTCAACAAGGACCAACATCATGTCATGCTGATCATTTTAGAAAAATTCCCATATCAATATCACTTATAGTTTTCAAAAAGTAGTTGCTACAAATGCGGTTTGTTTTAAATCTATTTTTAAGCTTTTGACCTGAAATTTTGCTAGGGTCAACTAGACATCATGAGCAACATTTCTGTTAAGATTCATTAACATCCTTCAAGTAGTCTCAGAGGAGTAGTTGACACAGGTTTTTTCATATATAACTCTATGTTAACAAAGATGGCCGCTGGTGGCCATGTTTGACATTCAAATCAAAATGACTTTGGTTAGGACCAACTACATGTCGTGGCAATTTTGGTAGAGGTTCCAAAAGGTTCGTGTTTTTAAGCCATGTAATGACCTTCAGCGTTAAGTTTTCATTATTATAAACGATATAATGACTTTCAGTTTGACCTTGACCTTGATATTTTAGTATGGCCATATCGATGTTGTTATGATGAGTATATATTGAACGTCTGATGAAGAAAGGTCAAGAAATGACAAGTTATAGCCAATGTTATGTTTTCGTGTTTTTAAGCCATATAATAACCTTCAGAGTGACCTTGACCTGATATTTTAGTATTGTCACCTTGATGTTGTCATGATGAGTATATATTGAACGTTTGATAAAGAAGAAATGTCAAGAAATGACAAAGTTATAGCTAATGTTAAATGTTCGTGTTTTTAAGCCATATAATGACCTTCAGAGTGATCTTGACCTGATATTTTAATATGGTCACCTTGATGTTGTCATGATGAGTATATACTGAAACTTTAATAAAGAAGAAATTTAATGTCAAAAATGACAAAGACTTAGCCAACGTTGAGTTTTCGTGTTTTTAACACATACAATGACCTTCAGTGTGACCTTGTCCTTGGTATTTAGTATGGTCATGTCGATGTTGTCATGATGATTATGTATTGAATGTTTGATGAAGAAATTTGAAGAAATGATAAAATTATAGCCAACATTTAGTTTTCATGTTTTTAACCCATATAATGACCTTCAGCATGATCTTGATATTTTCTATGGTCATGTCGATACTGTCATGATGAGTATATAAAAGAAATGTCAAGAAATGACAAAGTTACAGCTTAAGTTTTCGTGTTTTTAACCCATTTAAAGACCTTCAGTGTCACCTTGACCTTTTTATTTTAGCTGGCCGTATTGGTGTGGTCAAGATGAGTATATATGAAAGTTTGGTGAATATGGAGAAAAGTTATAGGTAATGTTAACTTTTCGTGACGGACGGACGGACTGACGGATGACAAAGTGATCCATATGTATCGCATTTTTCTTCCGAAAGGCGACACAAAAAGGAATCCCAAATTTAACCTCTTTACAAATACAATTGAAATGAGACTGTTACATTCAATGCATGTATTAATAAGTAAACTGCTATACTCACCAGGGATACCTGTATTTCAGCGTGTTTTTCTTCTAGAAATTATATATGATCTCAATGCTTAGATAAATGTTCAACCATCTGTTTTGTAAATAAAGTGATTGGTTTATATACAGGCTATCTAAATATAAACGTCGGCCATAGAGAATCCTCCAAGATAAAAATAGCTGTCACACAGAGAAAATTGGCAATATCTACCAACGATCCTCGCTTTACAATAAATTGCGATTTATTTTACCGTCACGTTTCAATAGCTATCACTGGCGCATCACCATAGTTAGGAATACCTTCACTGGTTCGTTATTTTATATTGTTGTACTGTTACCTATGCTTGTTGTTAATGTCACAGGTTTAAACAGGTTTAGTGGAATCCAGTCTAGTGTTTCTTAGGCAGTAGTTTAGATTTAGTGGTATGCTACCTATGTATCTATTATATAGAGTAGGTCGTTCCATCTACATACATATTCATCTTTCACACATAAAATACACGTGCCTTTCTTATGCAAATTAGCTGATTGATGGAGCCAATCGATTGATCGCAAATCAGATATACAACATATACTTGATTTGCGAGTAGACGATTGTTATCCACAATCATATTTACATTAAATATATATGTTTACAATATATATTTACAGTTGTTGCTTCTGTTTACCAATTAATTCTTATTGCATTTTGTGTATAGTGTATTTCTCATTATGTTTGTGTAATTTAAATGTAGTTTCATGCTAAGGAATGCATTTTTATGCCTTTGATTAATTTGCCTTTGTTATACCTGTGTTACCTTCAGTAGGTCTGATCACCACTTCCGTCACCACTTCCGTCAGCCATATTTGTAAACAAATGAGATATACAACATATGCTTGTTTTGCGAGTAGACGATTGTTATCCACAATCATCTTTACATTAAATATATATGTTTACAATATATATTTACAGTTGTTGCTTCTGTTTACCAACGATCGGCGAGAACCCAAATAAAACAAACCCTGACATTAAGCAGAACAACACCTTGCACAACGTCTAGCAACACGGCAACTGTTTTACCAAACAACTCAACTTTAGTGCAACGACCTACTATACACAGCCTGATATGAGCACGGACATTCCGTGATAATTACTGGTCAGGCGTGTCAACATCGGGCAAATACACACACGGGTCGTTTTCATAAAACTACAACCAACCATGCAGTACGGACCTACATAGACGTTATCCTGAACTATGGCCAGTTTCGAGCACCACTCTTAGGTAAGTTACCTTTACCTAATAGTGAACTTATAGGCCCTTATGGCCTGTATAACAATATGTTCAGCGTAATTTCTTCTGTTTTATGACTCGTTTAGTAATTTATATCAAATCAATACATAAATAATGTATTTGAACAGTTCTTAGAATAATACCAATCCTGCCCTGGAATTCACCAACCATTCTTTAGACTATTCTTAGACTTGAGCCCAAGAACTGACATTTTGTTCACAAATATTTCCATGACCTTCAAAGAGAAACAATCGTAAGAAGTTGCTATTAGTACGCATCATATTTATAAATATCAGCCTGCTATGCACATTTATTCTGTAAACTTATAGATATATTAGTGATTGAAATTTACATACTTGAGCTTAAGTCTAAGATTATTGAATGGTGAATTTAATGCCAGTGCTGGTGAACTTCCTAATAGCTTTGCTGAAACAGCGCCCTGAACAATCTGTACCGCAACAATTTTTTGTTAATTCAAGAGTATGGTTTCCACTATAAACATATACAGAATCTCTATGTCAGAATAATAATAAGTCTATTTTCTTTTTGAAGGTTGAAGGTGTTGATTGGCAGCTGGAAGTGTAGGAGTAAGCAGAAAATAAAGGTAATGATTATTTATAGCACTGATGTTTAATCTTTAAATGGAGGTGATTTGCAAGTGTGATTGTTGTCGGTCCAAATACGAATGCAACTTAAATTTTCGATATTGTTACCAACTCAAGGGACAAACTCTACCATCACTTTTTGAAAAGAGCAATGTATATAGATTACATTTTTCCATTATAGCAATCTGGAACAGGTAGCTTATATAAAAAAAATCGAACATTAATAGGTTATCATTGTAGCGCTTTCATATAAGTTTTTGATGTTCATTTTTGAATGTCATGCTTGTGTGAATAATTAATGATGTACTTTTTAAAGATGCACTCAAGTTTACAATTCATTGAGTTACATAAAGCGGAAATAAGCTCTTTTTTAGCACTGAATTCAGTTTAAAATCTCTATTTTGCTTCAAATTAGAAGTCAATTTACCCCACCCACTATTGTCACATTTTTATGCATTTAGTTTAGTTAATATTTTTTACAATATATGTGTAAACTTGTAAGAATCAGTAGTTTACAACCTTTCTACATGATTTAAATAATATTATAATATGAATAAGGCATTGTTATCATATATTGATGAAATTAAGTACTAAGCAATGTTCATGGCAATGCACATATGTGTTCAGTAAGCCTGATAAGTTGAGACACATGCCAAACTGGAAGTATAAGCCTTCCTCTAAGTAATTGCAACATGTTCTGATATATACATATATTGCACAGACGACACATAGTCCAAAGGATTCTAGATAAAGGAAATGTGCGGTTTAACGTGTTTTTTTTAAACAAAAGTATTTTTTAGGTGTATGCGTCATGGCAATACTTATTATGATTACACATTTGGATTATGTATTACACATAAATACATGAATTAAACATTGCATATTCCAACGCAAAATCTTAAAAGTGGTCTATTTTAATACTTTTTAATTACAATTTATGCATATTTTAAAGATGTTTACACCTGAATTAGCCCCGTGTGGTTGCCGGGGGCCCCGTTTGGTCACGGGGCAAAGAATACGGCCAATTCAATTCAATACACCTGAATTACCCCACCCATATACATCACAATAAAGAATTCTGCATATGAAATGTAAAAAATAGTAGTATATGCATTTGCACGACCCGGCTCACTCTTCATTAACATCTAGATACAAAATTGCAGAATGTGTCTAGAACCTTCTTACCTTCTTACCTGCAGAACTGCAGAGTTGCTGCAAATTCTCTAGTAAACACTCCAATTTTCGCTGGAGCCACGATCACTGCCACCACTGAATTAGAACCTGAAACAATACAGGTTTCATGATGAAAATAATGAACACAAATTACAAAATTAACATGAATTCGGGGAAATTTTAACCCTATGCCTGGTTATGCAGTGGTCATATTCTTGCCCGGGAACCACACGGCGTCGACGAAGAAATATCTTTAGGGTGATAAATATCACTAGGGTGATACCCAGATCACTGTACTAACTACTTACCATGGCAACTGTTTGTTAGTATTGGTGCAGTTGTTACAATATCACCTGCTTAGGATATGTATCTAAACATAGTTTGTGATGTTCTCCGTACTTGATTTAGAGTATGGAATTAACCTAGGATAGTAAGCATCAACCCTACTTTTGCGCATGCAAGAGCAAGTGAAATGATTATTACCTATTACCTAAACAATAAGGTGTATTGCCAATAAAGAGAGAGAGGGAGTATGTGTGTGGGGTGGGGGTGGTGGGGGTGGGGTTGGGTGGGGGGTGGGTAGGAACCTGCCCTACTGACGAATAGACACCTATGTTTCTTTAACATGATGGGAGGAAAAAACAAGCGATACACGGGATCGCCTGGTTTAATGGTTTAAGTCCCCATCCGACGAACGAGGGTAAAAGTGTCTTGCCCAAGAACACACCGAAAAAAATCACTGGCTCCGGCTAGGCGTGAACCAGGGTCCTCTGAATTTAAAGTCCCTCGTTCTACCCACTGCATCAACAGGCTGTATGCGCTCAAGCAGGATGACTGCATTAAAATACACACATCTAAAATGTTAATCCGTCATAACGGTTATATCCAAGAAGCTGGGTTCACAACGGTCTCTTTATCTAACAATCTAGCATAAAAAAAAGAGTATGATAATGGACCTTTGGAAACGCCGAGCACGAAACATACGAAATATTGCAGTCTCGGTTTGATTGAGACTGTTCATGAGCGGTAGTGAAATATGCTAGCTACCGCCCACGCCCTCTAGCCCCGGGTTGAGCAGAATTCAATATTCATAAAATCAACAGCACACAATTTTAACCATGGAGTTGACGTCTTCCCCATGTCGTACGGCGTATGGTTCCAGTATCTAATAAAATGAAATGCCCCGAAGAGCGAAATAAACATAATGGAATTTAGTTGGGAGCATCGGTTATAAAGCCTGCGTATAAAAAGCAGACAACATATCCTATGAGTGGTTAAACAATACCCAGAGCCTTTTATCGGCCGGAGTAGTGGAACCACCGAATCAAAAATGAAGTAAGAAAACAAAAGAAATTGAAAATGTACCACCGATAACTAACTATATGTATCGGGCTCAGCGATCTCCAAAGATTGAATGAATAACAGTACTGATTGCAAGCGCGGGGAGACGTTTTTCTTCCGCCACACTGCACAAGCAACGCCACTGTGCTATAAAAGAGTATGATAATGGACCTTTGGAAACGGCCGAGCACGACACAAACGAAATATTGCAGTCTCGGTTTGATTGAGACTGTTCATGAGCGGTAGTGCCCTCTAGCCCCGGGTTGAGCAGAATTCAATATTCATAAAATCAACAGCACAAAATTTTAACCATCCCGAAGATGGCATGCATATGGCGGTGGACAAGGAGTTGACGTCTTCCCCATGTCGTACGTTCATGTATGTCGAGCAAGCCTTATATATGCCCAGCTCATTGCTGTTTTGATAAACTTGGCAATTAATACCTTGGGATAAAACATGACAATTAAGAATACTCAGTACATATGATCTGATTCAAATAATATAACTTAATGTGACAATGTAACACATATAAGATATAAAAAAAAAACGCTTCCAGATAAGAATCGGTACCCAGTGCAGAGATAGATTACATTTAGTGATCACGGTTAGTTTACTAATGTTTACTCTAAAAGCTATATCCGACATACAGGTGCTACTGCAGTTAAAGTAGCTATCCCGCCAACAACAACCACATTTTACAAGATATGTACATCGTTTCTAAACCTACTGACCACGAGGTATATACATAACTTACATTCGTCTGAGAATCAAAACTCTGTAGATACAATATAAAAAGCTTTGACCAGCCAGACAAAAAAACAACAAAAATGGATAATTCATTTTACACTTATTCAATTACGGATATTACAAAAAAACATGAAAACACATATACTTTTAAGCGACACATATGCATTATTATATGAGATGAACACCTGGATAGAGTTTTGATAAACTGTTTATGTAGTGTAAGTTTGTCGCAATTTGGAGGAGAATTTTAAAAAAAATACAAAATTTGTATAACAAACACCTAAAAATCAACAGTTAAACCGTAAAAAGGCTTTTTTTTTCATTCTTTTTTTTTCCATAAGTCAAAAATGCAGTGGTCTACTTTGTGATTTTAGTTGTGGATTTATTCAATATGCGATTTGTAAACATGGTTATGTCTTCATATTGGAATAAAAGTCACATTCTCTATATATTTCAGTTCGCTCAAAACTTTTGAAGTGATTTTATGAAAAGTGTACAACTTCAAGCCATAAACAAAAGACCCACTCGCCTTGTCTCAAAGTGCTATCATGTTTTAAGAAACCAACAATTTCTTTATATAAATCTGTAAAACTGTGACCCCCGTAGTGGCCATATTTGACCCCATTGTCGTCATTTGAACAAACTAGGTAGAGGATCATAAGCTGATGGTACATGCGAACTATTATTAAGCCTTTGAAGTATCAGAGAAGCTGTTTGAATATGTTGTCCTATATAATTCAATGTTATAGTGTGACCCCCGGGACAGGGCCAAATCTGATTCCAGGCTTGATTCAAGGGACACCATTTAAATTATTTGGTGCCCCGTGTGGTTGCCGGGGGCCCCGTTTGGTCACGGGGCAAAGAATACGGCCACTGCAGATCCCTTTGGAGGGGTAGGCAGAGGGGTAGAATCCCCCCAAATTCATGTTCATTTTATCATTTTTTGTTCATGTTCATTAAAGGTCTTCATCATGATCCCTGCATTGTTTCAGGTGCTATCTCGCTCGCATCAAAAGAGCAGTGGCAGAAAAACAATAACGTGGCTCCAGCGTAAATGGAGTTTCAACGATAGAATTTGCAGCAACTCTGCAGTTCAGGGTGAGAAGGTTCTAGGCCCATTTTCCGTATTTTATCTCGATGTACATGGAAGATGAGTCTGGCATGTTCATGCCTTTTAGGCGCCATATAACCTTTTCATGTGTTGGTGCGCCTTAAAACCCCAATTCAATTCAATTAAATTATTTGGTACAGGACAATAATCTTAAGCTACATGTAGCTTATTACACCTCCAGCTCTTGTAGTTTCAGTGAAGATGTTTATAGGCGTTCCTACATGACTGTATGTAAATATGTGACCCCCGGGACCGAGCGAAATTTGACCATAAGATCACCATTTGAACAAAATAAATTGGTAGAGATCGATACTCTTATGCTACATGCATCGTAGTAGACCTCTAGCTCTTGTAGTTTCAGAAAAATAATATTTTTATGGACTTCCCTATATAAGTCTTTGTAAAACTTTAACCCCAGAACCGGGCCATAGTTGGTCACAGAGTCACGATTTGAACAAAAGTGGTAGAGAACCATAAGCTTGTACAATATGCAATTGAGCAAAATAGTAGACCTCTGGCTCTTGTTATTTTAAAGAAGAGATTTTAAAGATGTTTCTATATGACTCTATGTAAATATATGACCCCTTGGGGGGAGCCAGATATAACCCCAGGGTCAACATTTTAACAAACTTGCTAGTGGACCATAAGCTTATGCTTCATGCATAATATGGGACCTATAGGTCTTACAGTTTTGGAGAAAATTATTTATTTTTAAAGATTTCCTATATAATTGTATGAACGAATGTTACCCCCGGGGCTGGGCCATATTTGACCCTGAGGTCACCATTTTATAAATACTTGGCAGAGGACCCTAAATGTATAATACATGCTAAATATTAGCTCTTCTAGTTTCAGCGAAAACTATTTTTTAAAGAAACCAAGAGTTTTGCTTAAAAGGGGGAGATAACTCTAATTACAGGAATCAGCTACCCTGTTCACACTGCTATCATGGATTTTTTGTTTCTCTACAAGGTACTCAATAACATGGTACTAGTAAGAATTTGTCCCTTGAGATGGTAACAAAAAAGTGTATGGCTCACGGCCTAATAATAACACATTAAAGAATGTTGTATATTTATTGTGTTCTGCTCTGATTTTTGGCCTAAAACAATTTAGAAATATCAGATAAGTTTTGTATTCAAAAGATAAATTATGAACATATATTTCTTCATTAAAATACATGACAAAGCTATTCTCACCCTTAATATAGCAATGCTATACAAATAAAAAAAACACTAAGAGCGGGCCTCAATTTATATACCTTAGTTGATCAGCCATGAAGCGTGCTGGCTGTAAATATTCAAGCTTCCCGTGCTTTTTCAATGACCAAGTAGCGTTGGTAAATGTGTCTTTAAGATGAAATGTGCATAAGTATATGCATAAAATTAATCCTCATGTAAGTTTCCATATAAGGATTATGTCCCCTTTTGTGTAATGCCACTGAGATTGCATGTATAAAAGAAAAAAATAGAACTGAAATATTATTGAATATTTCCACATGCATCTTGCAGTTTACACATTTATCTAGGCAGTGCTACCATTGAATGATAAATACACACTTGATACATATGTGAATTAATCAATACCCGCGTGACCTTGATGATGACATACCTGAGCATGGATGAATAAACACCTTTATCAAGTTTGTATTTAGTATTCAAGTGTAGCATTATCTAGATAAAGGTGCACACACATTAAACTGAAGTTGTTTGTAAAACTATTCAGGATTATTTAAGTTTTATAAAAAAAAATCTGTTGTTATGCAATGTCAATGAGATAAGACAGAAAGGGACATAATCCTGAATAATTATTTATTATCAATGATTATGAACATGTTTGATCTAAAACTAAACCACTCTAATGTTTATTGATCTTTAGACCTAAATTAGTGTACGTTTGCCTTAATATATGAAACTGAAACATATTATAATGGTTTTATTCGGATTTTAATTAACAATATCTTTTCTAGATTGTCTCTCAAATTTCAATTCTCAGATGTTCATGTTTTTTTAAAATTACCTCTTCCTTTAAATACTGGACGCATTTTTGTATGCGTCACTGTTTCTATACCTTGGCAATACACAACAAAAGTTTCATGATGCTGCAAGCAAAAAACAAAGCTTCAGATTTCAAACTTTTCATATTTACACATATTTTTCCTGCATCTATCAACTATTCATTGAACCGTACATAAGAATGAACGTTTGGTTTATTCAAAGAGTTAACATAAGTGAAGTTTTAGTGTTATTCAATATGTAATGCTATGATTTCCTATTTTAGATGGTTGAGCAAATACACAGCCTGAAAGGAATGCTGGACAGCATCAATGAGAATGTGTTTATGGTAATTTGTACATTATGGACAATGAAAAAGAAGACCGTGGAAGGAATTCGGAGATTCACCAGGAAAATGTGTGCAATGCGTAAAGCGTGCCAAATATAACTGGATGTTGAGCTCATCGGAGTGAAAAAACTTAAAACGGACAACAGTTATTTAAAAAAGAAATGTGAAACTTAAATGCAGGTCAGGTTGCGAGAGGAGAGAAGAAATCGTGTTCTACGGAATAGAATGGGTGAGGTAGAGATGGAAGATCAGATGATGGTAGAGCAGATGAATGAAATCGAGAAGATGTTGCAGGATAGTGAGAGGAAGGATGATGAGCAGAAAGATGATGAGAGGAAGGGTGGGAAGAAGGGATAAATGAAGTTTTGTTTGTTAATGTATAAATAGTAAATTATTGTTGTTTGAAATATATATACAGTAAAGAATATAACATGTAAATTTGTCTTGTTATCCCTGTGAATAAAAAAATTACTCTTCAAGAATATGTTGCATTATGATTGGCTTGGCTGAGCCAATAAAATTAGCGATGCATAAATATGTAATATTATTTAACCGCTGCCAAAAAATGTGCTGAATATCTGCTTATTTTCATAAAATTAAACTTGCAAATGACACTCACTGGCAATTGTCTATTGTACCAAGTCGATATAAATGAAGTGTAAAAGTGGACATTACGCTTGAAACAAAATTGATTTGAAAAACTAAAACGCAACTATTGATTATGCTCATGTATTTTAGATGAAACTTTATTTATACTTCTATATTTAACCCAAAGCATAGCTTTACCTGATAGTCATAGAAACATCAACATACGTACATGTAACGTTTCTTGAAGAATAAACATCTTTCTAGTTCGGGTTTCCTTTCATAGTTGATAAAAGAGTATGATAATGGAACTTTGGAAACGGCCGAACACGACACATACAAAATAGTGCAGTCTCCGTTTGACTGAGACTGTTCATGAACGGTAGTGAAAGGTCAGATGAACGAGGTCAGATGAACAAGGCATATCTCAAAATGAAAGTCCGAGTTATTGCACAAATTTAACAACATTCATTGTAAGTTCATATCGAATGGCCAAAGTGAACAACTTTGTGACTTAATTGCTGGCCTAGATCATTACTACTATACTGATAACAGTGATCATTTACTTATAATTATCATTAACATTATTCACAAAATGTTTTTGTAAGACCGGGTAAAACAATGTTTATATATAAATAACCAGATATAGTCACAAGGAGTCATTTCATATCCCTATGAACTCTTGTATTTCGTTTCGGCAAGGCGTCATTACAGGGAATCGTTGTATATACATAATCAAAACAAAGTAAAATATCCCGATGGATGACACTTACTCAGTTAAATACTACTGAGCAGGTCACAACCATAGGTAAACGTTTGTCTCTATAGATAATTACATATACATTGTTACTATTTTGGACAAATATTGTTGTATTATTTAAAATACACAATGGTTAGCTAACATGTTTAGTGCTTTAGGATATTGTGCTACAGCCGAGTATTATTACTATGGTTTTCAAACACGTAGAAAGGAGTGAATGCGCATAATTAAATTTAAATAGTGATCTATACATTATGTAAATATGTTGTTTTAATATTTTTGCCATCTAAAATTACTGTACTATTGTTCTATATGCATCATTGTTTATATATGCTCTCCTATAAATGGAGGAAATAAAGATTATTATTATCTACTATGTGACATAGCGAAGTACTACCCAAAATACAACTATAAGGAAAGTCTGACAGAAAGGTCTGGTGCATGCAGTTTCTAAGAAATTGATGTAAACACAAAAGTTGATTGTTGTACAATTATTAAGTTATCTGCCCTTTGCTTGGAAGTTGAAGTTCACATGCGTATCTGCTATGTCACGTTGCAATGTACCACCCAAGATACAACTATAAGCAAAGTTTAAAAGGTCTAGTGCATACAGTTCGTGAAAAAGTGACCTAAACACAAAAGTTGAACGTAAAATATATTGTTATCTGGCCCTTGTTTGGAGGGTCAAGGTCACTTCACAAAAGTTGAACGTAACCACCCAAGATACAACTATAAGCAAAGTTTGAAAGGTCTAATGCATACAGTTTGTGAAATAGTGACCTAAACGCAAAACTTGAACGTTGACGCCGCCTCCCCCGGAAAAGCAACACATGTCTCTTTTCTTCTTCGAAAAGGCGAGACAAAATAAATAAATAAAAAAAATAAAATAAAAAAATAATAATTAAAACAAATATTAAAAAAAACACATCTAAAACAAATAAATATATATATACATTAAAATAAAAATGTAAACCAAAAAAGTATACTAATAATCACAAAAAAAGGCGAAACACCTGGTAAAGTTTGGTAAAGATCAGATGAAAAATGAAAGCTCTATCGTATTAACGAGGCAAAACATATCATTTTAATGAATTCAAGGGCTATAACTCCGCTGTTACTGGTCCAATCTGGCTGGCTTTTGAACTTGTCCGAGCTTTGATTGATATTCACATCCACTAAAAGTTTACTAAAGATCGGATGAAAAATGAAGGTCCCATCGTCTTAACGAAGCAAAATTTTCAACTAAATCGAGGGCCATAACTCCGCTGTTACTAGTCCGATCTGGCTGGTTTTCGTACTTATTCGAGTTTTCATTGATATTAACAATCTGGTAAAGTTTGGTAAAGATAGGATGAAAAATGAAAGCCATATCGTCTTAACGAGGCAACATTTTCAACTAAATCAAGGGCCATAACTCCGCTGTTACTAGTCCGATCTGGCTGATTTTCGAACTATCCGAGTTTCCATTGATATTAACAATCTGGTAAAGTTTAGTAAAGATCGGATGAAAAATGAAGGCCCTATCGTATTGAGGCTTAATATAGCATTTTTAACTAAATCAAGGGCCATAACTCTGTTGTTATTGGTCCGATCTAGCTGGGTTTCAAAATGAACCGAGCTTTCATTGATATTAACAATCTGTTCACGTTTGGTAAAGATCGGATGAAAAATGAAGGTCTATCTTGTTAAAGAGGTAAACACGACATACGGTCGACGGACGGACGACGGACAACAGCTCTGCTGGTCCTTGGCCAGTAGAGCTAAAACTCATCAGCTCCAAAAAGTAAGTCAAAGTCATAGATGAAATCCATGCGTCCAAAAAGATGCACTACCCAAGACACAACTATGTCAAAATAGAATATTTTGTCTTCCAAAGATTACGCTATAAATTAGGTTTAAAACATCCAGTGCATAGCTCATGAGAAAGTGATGTAAATGTAACAATTAAAGCTATCTGCACTTGGATGATGAAGGTCACATCCACATTTGCAATGTACCACTCACGATACAACTATAAGCAATGTTTGAAAGGTCTCAGTGCATACAGTTTGTGAAAAAGTGACCTAAGCGCCAACTTTGAAGGTAAATATTATAAGGTTATCTGCCCTTTGCATGGAGGGTCAAGGTCACTTCCACATTTGCTTTGTCACGTTGCGATGTACCACCCTAGATAAAACTATAAGCAAAGTTTGAAAGGTCTAGCGTATATAGTTTGTGAGAAAATGACCTAAACGCAAAACTTGAATGTTGATGCCGCCGCCGCCGCCACCGCCGCCGCCGCCGGAAAAGCAGCACCTATGGCTCTTTGGCGAGACAAAAATGGGTAAAAAGATATTACTATATTTTTTTCCGAGTCCGCGTTTTGAACTAGGGACTCAGAGATGTTTAATAGTTCAGCACTGACAAACGACCAACGCCTTTACACACTGATCTAGCCGGGCTTACATATAGGTATATTAGGCCAAGCTATAAATAGGAGGGTGTTAGTAAATACACGTTAGGAAATGCACGTGATCCATTATCAATGCAATACATTGGCTAATAACAAAAATAAATGATATAATACTGTTTTCAACTACAAATAAACACTTAAACTATATTGTATTTTGCTCAGTATTAATAATTTGTTAAGTCGATAAATGACGGATACAACCTTACAAATTGTCAACAGACACTTGCGGTAAAACCTATTCTAATATGTCATATGGCACTTGAAAATAAAATCTACTACAACATATATAAAACACATATAAAATATAAAATGCTTACCACATCTATAATGTCATCTAAATATATCCAATAAATATAATCTAAACACATATATCCAATTAATTATAATCCAAAAACACACAATCACAAACTCACAACACAGTGTCCGAGGAATGTCAAAGAGTATTCCAAAGTGTTTACAAATAAATCCTCATGGCACTCGGCCTAATCCAACGAATTATTGTACTCCAGCATTGCGCCTTTAAAGTGGTATTAATACTGCGCTCCATCATTGCGCCTTTAAATTGGTAGTAATACTGCGCTCCATCATTGTGCCTTTAAGTTGGTATTAATACTGCGCTCCATCATTGCGCCTTTAAATTGGTATTAATACTGCGCTCCATCATTGTGCCTTTAAGTTGGTATTAATACTGCGCGCCATCATTGCGCCTTTAAAGTGGTATTAATACTGCGCTACATAATTGCGCCTTTAAATTGGTAGTAATACTGCGCTCCATCATTGTGCCTTTAAATTGGTATTAATACTGCGTGCCATCATTGCGCCTTTAAAGTGGTATTAATACTGCGCTCCATCATTGCGCCTTTAAATTGGTATTAATACTGCGCTCCATCATTGCGCCTTTAAATTGGTAGTAATACTGCGCTCCATCATTGCGCCTTTAAATTGGTATTAATACTGCGCTCCATCATTGCGCCTTTAAATTGGTAGTAATACTGCGCTCCATCATTGCACCTTTAAATTGGTAGTAATACTGCGCTCCATCATTGCGCCTTTAAATTGGTATTAATACTGCGCTCCATCATTGCGCCTTTAAATTGGTATTAATACTGCGCGCCATCATTGCGCCTTTAAAGTGGTATTAATACTGCGCTCCATCATTGCGCCTTTAAATTGGTATTAATACTGCGCTCCATCATTGCGCCTTTAAAGTGGTATTAATACTGCGCTACATAATTGCGCCTTTAAAGTGGTATTAATACTGTGCTCCATCATTGCGCCTTTAAAGTGGTTTTTGTAAAAGTTGAACGTAAAATGTATTGTTATCTGGCCCTTGCTTGGAGGGTCAAGGTCACTTCAACATTTGCTTTGTCACGTGTACCACCCAAGATACAACTATAAGCTAAGTTTGAAAGGTCTAGTGCATACAGTTTGTGAAAAAGTGACCTAAACGCAAAACTTGAACGTTGACGCCAAAAATAAATAAATAAAATATATTGAATAAAAAAAAAAAAAAAATTAAAAAAATATTAAAAAAAAAACATGTAAAAAAAATAAATATATATATACATTAAAATAAAAATTTAAACAAAACAGTATACTAATAATCACAAAAAAACGCAAAACACCTGGTAAAGTTTGGTAAAGATCAGATGAAAAATGAAAGCTCTGTCGTATTAACGAGGCAAAATATATCATTTTAATGAATTCAAGGGCCATAACTCCGCTGTTACTGGTCCAATCTGGCTGGTTTTCGAACTTGTCCGAGCTTTCATTGATATTCACATCTACCAAAAGTTTGCTAAAGATCGGATGAAAAATGAAGGTCCTGTCGTCTTAACGAAGCAAAATTGTCAACTAACTCAAGGTCCATAACTCCGCTGTTACTAGTTCGATCTGGCTGGTTTTCGTACTTATCCGAGTTTTCATTGATATTAACAATCTGGTAAAGTTTAGTAAAGATCAGATGAAAAATGAAGGCCCTATCGTCTTAACGAGGCAAGCCCTTTGCTTGGAGAGTCTAGGTCACATCCACATCTGCTTTATCACGTTACGATGTACCACCCTAGATACAACTATACTGACGAGATAAAGAAACGCCTCATCGAAAGTTGGCGTTAATTTCGTTACAAAGTTTAAATTTGGGTTGCAATGTCAGAAATGTACATGTACTCTGACCGATAAATCCAACCAACCTAAACTCGTACGATTTTATTCAGCCCATTGTTAGTTAAATTCATGTACCTGCTCACGATTTGCTCTTGCAGCCCGTGCGTGTCAACCATGTGGTTTTATCGAGTGAATTTTACACTGGTACATGTGTTAGTCGACACACAACCATATTTTCAGAGATTTTCTGACAATTTCCAGTTTCTGATAATGCCGAGGCTAAATTCCGAATAGAGGGCCCGAGTTTTGGCCATGCTTGAATGTGGGCGAACGCAAGAACAAGTCGTTAGACGTTTTAACGTCTCTCGTTCGACAAAATTGCGTCTCATTCTACGTGTCAGAGTCACGGGAACGTTTGCCGATAGGCCAAGTTCAGGTAGACCGCGTGTAACGTCAGTACGGCAGGATAATTACGTCCGTCAACGCCATCTGCGTGACAGATTTGTGACGGCTGAATCTACATCACGTTTAGTGGTAGGTAACCGTGGAGGCCCTGTAAGTCAACATACAGTCAAAAAATCGGCTTAGAGAACGGAGAATTATCTGCCGCAGGCCCTACCGCGGTCTAGTTCTTACGCGACGTCATCGTCTACGACGTCTTATATTGTACAATGAGTTAGAATGAGGCGTTTATTTATCTCGTCAGTATATAAACAAAGTTTGAAAGGTGTAGTGCATTTGCGCGAAATTGACCTCAACGCAAAAGTTGAAGGTAAAATTATTAAATTATCTGCCCTTTGCATGGAGGGTCAAGGTCACTTCCACATTTGCTTTGTCACGTTGCGATGTACCACCCTAGATATAACTGTAAGCAAAGTTTAAAAGGTCTAGTGTATACAGTTTGTGAGAAAATGACCTAAACGCAAAACTTGAATGTTGACGCCACCGCCGCCGGAAATGCAACACCTATGGCTCTTTGGCGAGATAAAAATGGGTACTATATTTTTTTCCGAGTGCGCGTTTTGAACAAGGGACTCAGAGATGTTTAATAGTTCAGCATTGACAAACGACCAACGCCTTTACACACTGATCTAGCCGGGCTTACATATAGGTATATTAGGCCAAGCTATAAATAGAAGGGTGTTAGTAAATACACGTTAGGAAATGCACGTGATCCATTATCAATGCAATACATTGGCTAATAACAAAAATAGATGATATAATACTGTTTTCAACTACAAATAAACACTTAAACTATATTGTATTTGGCTCAGTATTAATAACTGGTTCAGTCGATAAATGACAGATACAACCTTACAAATTGTCGATGGACACTTGCGGTAAAACATATTCTAATATGTCATATGGCACTTGAAAATACAATCTACTACACAATATATAAAACATATATCAAATATAAAATGCTTACCACATCTATAATGTCATCTAAATATATCCAATAAATATAATCTAAACACATATATCCAATTAATTATAATCCAAAAACACACAATCACAAACTCACAACACAGTGTCCGAGGAATGTCAAAGAGTATTCCAAAGTGTTTACAAATAAATCCTCATGGCACTCGGCCTAATCCAACGAATTATTGTACTCCAGCATTGCGCCTTTAAAGTGGTATTAATACTGCGCTCCATCATTGCGCCTTTAAATTGGTAGTAATACTGCGCTCCATCATTGTGCCTTTAAGTTGGTATTAATACTGCGCTCCATCATTGCGCCTTTAAATTGGTATTAATACTGCGCTCCATCATTGTGCCTTTAAGTTGGTATTAATACTGCGCGCCATCATTGCGCCTTTAAAGTGGTATTAATACTGCCCTACATAATTGCGCCTTTAAATTGGTAGTAATACTGCGCTCCATCATTGTGCCTTTAAATTGGTATTAATACTGCGTGCCATCATTGCGCCTTTAAAGTGGTATTAATACTGCGCTCCATCATTGCGCCTTTAAATTGGTAGTAATACTGCGCTCCATCATTGCGCCTTTAAATTGGTATTAATACTGCGCTCCATCATTGCGCCTTTAAATTGGTAGTATTAGTGCGCTCCATCATTGCGCCTTTAAATTGGTAGTAATACTGCGCTCCATCATTGCGCCTTTAAATTGGTAGTAATACTGCGCTCCATCATTGTGCCTTTAAATTAGTATTAATACTGCGCGCCATCATTGCGCCTTTAAAGTGGTATTAATACTGCGCTCCATCATTGCGCCTTTAAATTGGTATTAATACTGCGCTCCATCAGTGTGCCTTTAAAGTGGTATTAATACTGCGCTACATAATTGCGCCTTTAAAGTGGTATTAATACTGTGCTCCATCATTGCGCCTTTAAAGTGGTTTTTGTAAAAGTTGAACGTAAAATGTATTGTTATCTGGCCCTTGCTTGGAGGGTCAAGGTCACTTCAACATTTGCTTTGTCACGTGTACCACCCAAGATACAACTATAAGCTAAGTTTGAAAGGTCTAGTGCATACAGTTTGTGAAAAAGTGACCTAAAAGCAAAACTTGAACGTTGACGCCAAAAATAAATAAATAAAATATATTGAATAAAAAAATAATAAAAAATTAAAAAAAAATTAAAAAAAAACATGTAAAAAAAATAAATATATATATACATTAAAATAAAAATTTAAACAAAACAGTATACTAATAATCACAAAAAAACGCAAAACACCTGGTAAAGTTTGGTAAAGATCAGATGAAAAATGAAAGCTCTGTCGTATTAACGAGGCAAAATATATCATTTTAATGAATTCAAGGGCCATAACTCCGCTGTTACTGGTCCAATCTGGCTGGTTTTCGAACTTGTCCGAGCTTTCATTGATATTCACATCTACCAAAAGTTTGCTAAAGATCGGATGAAAAATGAAGGTCCTGTCGTCTTAACGAAGCAAAATTGTCAACTAAATCAAGGGCCATAACTCCGCTGTTACTAGTTCGATCTGGCTGGTTTTCGTACTTATCCGAGTTTTCATTGATATTAACAATCTGGTAAAGTTTAGTAAAGATCAGATGAAAAATGAAGGCCCTATCGTCTTAACGAGGCAAGCCCTTTGCTTGGAGAGTCTAGGTCACATCCACATCTGCTTTATCACGTTACGATGTACCACCCTAGATACAACTATACTGACGAGATAAAGAAACGCCTCATCGAAAGTTGGCGTTAATTTCGTTACTAAGTTTAAATTTGGGTTGCAATGTCAGAAATGTACATGTACTCTGACCGATAAATCCAACCAACCTAAACTCGTACGATTTTATTCAGCCCATTGTTAGTTAAATTCATGTACCTGCTCACGATTTGCTCTTGCAGCCCGTGCGTGTCAACCATGTGGTTTTATCGAGTGAATTTTACACTGGTACATGTGTTAGTCGACACACAACCATATTTTCAGAGATTTTCTGACAATTATCCAGTTTCTGATAATGCCGAGGCTAAATTCCGAAGAGAGGGCCCGAGTTTTGGCCATGCTTGAATGTGGGCGAACGCAAGAACAAGTCGTTAGACGTTTTAACGTCTCTCGTTCGACAAAATTGCGTCTCATTCTACGTGTCAGAGTCACGGGAACGTTTGCCGATAGGCCAAGTTCAGGTATACCGCGTGTAACGTCAGTACGGCAGGATAATTACGTCCGTCAACGCCATCTGCGTGACAGATTTGTGACGGCTGAATCTACATCACGTAAGTCAACATACAGTCAAAAATCGGCTTAGAGAACGGAGAATTATCTGCCGCAGGCCCTACCGCGGTCTAGTTCTTACGCGACGTCATCGTCAACGACGTCTTATATTGTACAATGAGTTAGAATGAGGCGTTTCTTTATATCGTCAGTATATAAACAAAGTTTGAAAGGTGTAATGCATTTGCGCGAAATTGACCTCAACGCAAAAGTTGAAGGTAAAATTATTAAATTATCTACCCTTTGCATGGAGGGTCAAGGTCACTTCCACATTTGCTTTGTCACGTTGCGATGTACCACCCTAGATATAACTGTAAGCAAAGTTTGAAAGGTCTAGTATATACAGTTTGTGAGAAAATGACCTAAACGCAAAACTTGAATGTTGACGCCACCGCCGCCGGAAATGCAACACCTATGGCTCTTTGGCGAGATAAAAATGGGTACTGTATTTTTTTCCGAGTGCGCGTTTTGAACAAGGGACTCGACACCGGAAAGACAGGATTGTTCCCATCAAACAAGACAGTAGTTAAATATTTGAAGACTAAGATGCCCACATACCGACATATCCTGGCGCGTAACAATGATACTCTGAGGTTTAGCTCTGCTTATTTTTATGTTGTATATCAATTGTAAATAAGGCAACATATCAGTATCCTGCCAGCAGAAAGCTTCAAGTTTATTGATATCTGGTTCGCATCTATTTTTCACAGTTAATTTGAAATTTCTTACAAATCATTCAAAAGAATAGTTATTCGTTGCCAAATAATTCAATTCTAGATAATACGATTGTATACTCGAACAAAGAAGTAATTCCATTTTCATATTTTGTTTTTCAACTTTTCAACTCTATTAGTGCTAAATATGTTTTCGGCGATGATTTTTAGTACATCATTACGTGGTCCGAGTATTAACTTTCATTTCCTTCTACAAGAAGCGAAAACATGGTTGGTTTGGGTATGAAATAAAAATCTTAATTTCGGCTTAAAAGTTTGCATATTGTAAAATTAAAACATTTAATAGGTAATTTTATATAGGTTGTTGCATTTTGGTCAGTAAAACATGTTTTTAAATGTGCTTTGTTGTCGAAATATCCGTTATAATATGCTGCTTATATACGCTTTCCCATCGCTTAATGGAATTAAGGCAGGACCACGTAATGTGTATCTTTCAGGATTTGTATACATACATTAAACTATGAGTACAAGTATGTGCATGACGTTTCAAGTAGAATTGTATTTTCTCGCTGAAGTTTGTATATATATATATATATATATATATATAGACACTTTTTTCATATTAGTATAGCATGCGTTTCACTTTAAGTGGTGCAAATAGAAAGATAAATATGTTTATGTAAGTATGGAAATGTACGTGTATTTTACTTAATTTTTAATGTGGTGTAACATGAATAAAATATTCGTCTTTATATTCGTATTATATGTGTTTTGCTATTTTAAATGTGTCATACGTTGTCTGTACATAGTATTTTTCATAATCTAGCCAAAACAACTGTACTAAAACGGAAAAGAAACTCAACTCGAGAATTTCCGCTATATTCTACATAATGTTCCAAAGAAATCCCAAGATGTTTTGTAAACAAAACAAAGGTTGCAGTCAGTTAGAGAAAGGGCACAGCTGTGAAGTTGTAGACGTTTTAATCACATTACACTTTGTAATAAGACATTTTTTAATGTTGAAGTTCCTGTTTGAAAAATGGAGCCATTTCAGTACTGTATTTTAAGTTTGCACACTTTTGTATCCTAAGTTTGTTCTCATGCTTGAGCGAAAAGCGCAATCTGTCAATAATGAAACTTTGAAGGAATACTGTTTGTTGTGTTATATGTTGTTTTAGGTATTTTTTCCCGAAATGAAATGTCTTACGTACTCGTCTACCATTCGATTAGAAGCAGCATGTTGTACATACAATAAATAGCGGAAATTCCCGCGTTTCTTTTTCGTTTCAGTATATAAACGTGTCTGTATACTCCCACTATTGTTTTGTTTTGTCATTCAATACAACAGTCTGAGCATTTTTTTTAAAATATTCTATATTTTGCGTGATGTGTTTGATATTTATTGTATATTCATTGACAAAATTAAACACGTTTTAAGGACATAAATAATATATATATGAAAGCACATATAGAGACTAACAACTGAATATATGTTTACCATAGCCATACATTACTCGTCATAAAATATGTCTTAAAGGGAGTACATCAGGCTTTTCATGGGGGTCCAAGTGTCCGACTTAAAATTGACAAATATTAACATTTTCTATTCTACATGGCCAAAATATAATGAATGAGCCTAAAAATGATCCCTGTTTTGCAAAGAAATTGATTCAGCACAGTAATATGTGCTATCCTAGGTGACGCACCATGGTTAATTTCAGCATTTTACGTCTGATTCCGTCCTAGCTATATGGTGTATTCAAAGTTTAGACATTAACAACAGGGTTCTAACAGCATATTTTGATTGATATAAGAGTTTAATCATGAAATGGAACATTTTTATAATTTAAGATGTTTCTAGAAAAATCCTGATGTTCCCCCTTTAAGCACAGCTGTTTTCTTATTCTTATGCTACTCTGCCACATTTGCCATGATCAGCTATTTAAAGGGATATACAGTCATACATTTCCTACCGCGGCGGTGGGTGGCGTAATGGTAGCAATATAAACTAGATTTTGATAAAAGCCTGATCAAACAATGGTTTTCCAAACTGGATGACGTCATGACGTCACGATGGTCGAGCTTTTTGTTTGGACTGACTGACTGACTGACTGACACCGGTTCAACGTTTGTATCTACAGTTACTATGCAGATGCATATAGTAGAAGATATAGTTTCATTTGTTTTAAAGATTATACATATACAAATGTTATATGTTGAGCATCATATAACGACTTTTGACAGATTAACATTGTATTTTGTATATACCTTAGTGCAGCCTTAACAGGTTTTGTTTTAAGAGTGGTAATATAAAGTGCAATACCTCTCAAGGCCCCAAGCACCGACTTATGCGGTATTCTACGTTAATGCCACAAAGCCTGTTCTCAATGATCCCAAGGTATACGTAAGTAATTACACTACTGATTCGGAGTGACTTTTAACATCCATCACAAAGCTCTATAAGAAACACTAGTGTAAATATATTACATTACGTGGTCCCGTCTTAATTCCATTAAGCTATGGGAACGCTTATATTAACAGGATTTTATAACGGATATTTCGACAATAAAACACGTTAAAAACATTTTTTACTGAAAAAAAACACGCGATAACCTTTTTAAAATAACCTATTAAATGTTTTTGTTTTACAATATGCAAACCTTTTGAGCCAACATTAAGGTTTTATTTCATACCCCAGCCAACCCCGTTTTCGATTCTTTGAGAAAGGTTGGATGGGGTATGAAAGTTAATACTCGGACCACGTAATGATAAGAACGAATTTATACTAACATTACTTGATTTATATACAACATGGGACCCATAGATGCTTTCCTCTACAACACGTCCTCAACATCCCTATCAGTACGATAACAAACAGTTGTAACACATGGGTTTAAATACTAAAAACTTAGTCAATGTTAATTAAGGCAATAACCTATTTGCCTTTCATGACAATGGGTCGAAATAATCGAGTATGGAAATACCATAGGGGAAATCTATTTTACTGTCATAGAACATTACGAATTTTGGTGCTGATAAACTCGGTTTAAACCCCAGTGGCCTACTTTGCCACTGACCGTTCCAAGGCGGTAGCCCTATTGTCAACCCTTTTGTGTTTGTGATGTCGTTTGCTTTTATTATTACTTTTGCCTTCTTGTTTGTCTGTTTGCGTGTTTGTTTTTGTGTTTTGTGGTTGACTGTTCTCCTTGAATGCTACTTTCCCTGTCCGATCTTTTTATGTTTCTTTTAATTAAAGTCTCATTTATGTACATACACTTGGGCAAACATCAGCAAGACTAAGAAGTCAACATTATAAAAGAGTTGTAAGATGCTATACGTATCCCATTGTACTGTACAATTATATACACAGTAACACTACTATGTAAATGGCGCTCAATTCTAGGTAATTATGGCAGCCTGATTTACAATGTTCGTTTTCTCCAGCAAAAACGAAATAAACCACGAATAGACGGTTAAAACACGAGTAATTACGTGGTCCCGCCTTAATTCCATTAAGCGATGGGAATGCTTATATTAGCAGGATTTTATAACGGATATTGCGAAAATATAACACGCTTAAAAACACATTTTACTGAAGAAAATGCGATAACCTGTTTAAAATAAGCTATTAAATGCTTTAATTTTACAATATTCAGTTTTTTAAAGCCGAAATTAAAGTTTTATTTCATACCCCAGCCAACCCCGTATGGGTATGAAAGTTAATACTTGGACTTGAAGTCAACATCTCTCTTCTTTAAATGCTCTCCGCAGATAAATACATTTTCTAGACACGATTGTTTTACAGTTTATATCTGGGCGATTTCGTATAGTATTTCACCGGTTTCTGAAATACAGTGTTCCCAACTAAATATGGCAATTCTGTAGTGGACATGAACAATGATGTCTCAGGTATATCCCCGGCTTTGCGATCATTACTGGGAGCTGACTTTAACCAATTTTATCAGTAGGCTTCTGTTTGTTACTGAAGATATATGGATGTAGTGTATTAAATATAATCACGGTTAATGAAAACGCACCACAAAACATATCCTTTTAAAACTTATATCTTTTCGGCATTTTGGACAAAATATGATATTATCCATACAACGAGTCGACATTTAACATATTTTGCTAATGTGCATATCTGGATTTAATGCATTCCACATTGGTGTTATGAAATGCATGTGCATTTCCGGTTTTCTTCAGTTACATCGCTTAAAAATATAGTTTTCTTAAAAACATTCATGGCATAATACTGTCAAACAATAAAAAGGCCAGTACAACCAAATGGAATTTATTCCTAGACAGATTATTGCAGCTTGAAATTTAGTGGAACAGTTTTCTTTTATGATTATCCATAGTTAGCAATGTTAAACGATAAGGTAAATAATTGCGTAAAAGGCAACCAATAAACATGTGAGACAAGTTAGGTATCAATATTCAATGATTAAAAAATAGAAATTTTGGTTCAGCAGTTGTATTTCAAATGACTTGAGAATAATCCAACAGCATACACATATGGAGTGTATAGTAACACGTATGGAGTGTATGGTAACACATACGGAGTGTATGGTAACACATATGGAGTGTATGGTAACACATACGGAGTGTATGGTAACACATATGGAGTGTATGGTATGTTTTCATTGACCGTAGTATATTAAAACTCGGTATTAGGGCTGATTGAAAAGGGGATCGGTGCAAGGATAAAACTAATGTAACAGAAAACTAAGGATGATCGAGATCAAATAATACTATGAATCAAAGATGCCAAATGTCGTTATCACATTTTACATCTTTTTTCTATTTTGTTACAAGCCTCTGCGAACTTTCAGATAAGGAAACTATGCAATCAGCCTATAACATAATATTGCACTAAATAATGTCAAACTATGGCTAACTCATAAACGTGAAAACTGAGGCATACTACTGTACTATTTATTATCTAAAACTGATATATTGCGAGTCCACGCGGTTCATATTAGTAACATGACTGTTCATGTTAATTACATAACTAATATTATATGTTCATATAACGAAAGTTGATTTAGAAGTGTCTTCCAGTCGGGGTTTATAAAATGATTACAACACGTTTTCCCAAAACAATTTCAATTATCATGATTATAAGAAAGTATTTGTAAACCAACAGTACTCTATTAAATTTAAAACAACATCTAAATTGTAAATCTAAAATGTATCAAAGTTAAGAACAGTTTCTTCCAAGTTCTAAGTTTTATAGAACTAAATAATCCAAGTTTTAATTACCAAACTGAGTCTAGCAGACCGTAATGCAAGCTATGTGTATTGCTGATATACTTAGACTGATCCACTCGCGGCAACAGCCGTGGGAACCTGTCTTAAGTTACCGTAATGCAAGCTATGTGTCATGCTTAAAGACGTATACTGATCCACTCGCGGCAACAGCCGTGGAAACCTGTCTTACGTTACCGTAATGCAAGCTATGTGTCTTTCTAATATACTTATACTGACCCACTCGCGACAACATGCGTGGAAACCTGTCTTAGTTACCGTAATGCAAGTTATGTGTCTTGGTAATAGACGTAAACTGATACACTCGCGGCAACAGCCGTGGGAACCTGTCTTAAGTTACCGTAATGCAAGCTATGTGTCTTGCTAATAGACTTATACTGATCCACTCGCGGCAACAGTCGTGGGAACCTGTCTTAGTTACCGTAATGTAAGCTATGTATCTTGCTAATAGACTTATACTGATCCACTCGCGGCAACAGCGGTGGGAACCTGTCTTAAGTTACCGTAATGCAAGCTATGTGTCTTGCTAATAGACATATACTGATCCACTCGCGGCAACATCGGTGGGAACATGTCTTAAGTTACTGTAATGCAAGCTATATATCTTACTAATAGACGTATACTGATCCACTAGCGGCAACAGTCGTGGGAACCTGTCTTAAGTTACCGTAATGCAAGCTATGTGTCTTGCTAATAGACGTATACTGATCCACTCGCGGCAACAGCCGTGGTAACCTGTCTTAAGTTACCGTAATGCAAGCTATGTGTCTTGCTAATAGAGTTATACTGATCCACTCGCGGCAACAGCCGTGGTAACCTGTCTTAAGTTACCGTAATGCAAGCTATGTGTCTTGCTAATAGACGTATACTGATCCACACGCGGCAACAGCCGTGGGAGCCTGTCTTAAGTTACCGTAATGCAAGCTATGTGTCTTGCTAATAGAGTTATACTGACACACTCGCGGCAACATGCGTGGAAACCTGTCTTAGTTACCGTAATGCAAGTTATGTATCTTGGTAATAGACGTATACTGATACACTCGCGGCAAAAGTCGTGGGAATCTGTCTTAGTTACCGTAATGCAAGCTATGTGTCTTGCTAATATACTTATACTGATCCACTCGCGGCAACAGCCGTGGGAACCTGTCTTAGTTACCGTAATGTAAGCTATGTATCTTGCTAATAGACTTATACTGATCCACTCGCGGCAACAGTCGTGGGAACCTTTCTTAGTTACCGTAATGCAAGCTATGTATCTTGCTAATAGACTTATACTGATCCACTCGCGGCAACAGTCGTGGGAACCTGTCTTAAGTTACCGTAATGCAAGCTTTGTGTCTTGCTAATAGAGTTATACTGATCCACTCGCGGCAACAGCCATGGGAACATGTCTTAAGTTACTGTAATGCAAGCTATATATCTTACTAATAGACGTATACTGATCCACTCGCGGCAACAGCCGTGGGAACCTGTCTTAAGTTACCGTAATGCAAGCTATGTGTCTTGCTAATAGAGTTATACTGATCCACTAGCGGCAACAGCCGTGGGAACCTGTCTTAGTTACCGTAATGCAAGTTATGTATCTTGGTAATAGACGTATACTGATACACTCGCGGCATCAGTCGTGGGAATCTGTCTTAGTTACCGTAATGCAAGCTATGTGTCTTGCTAATAGAGTTATACTGATCCACTCGCGGCAACAGCCGTGGGAACCTGTCTTAAGTTACCGTAATGCAAGCTATGTGTCTTGCTAATATACTTATACTGATCCACTAGCGGCAACAGTCGTGGGAACCTGTCTTAAGTTACCGTAATGCAAGCTATGTATCTTGCTAATATAGTTATACTGATCCACTCGCGGCAACAGCCGTTGGAACCTGTCTTAAGTTACCGAAATGCAAGCTATGTGTCTTGCTAATAGACGTATACTGATCCACACGCGGCAACAGCCGTGGGAACATGTCTTAAGTTACCGTAATGCAAGCTATGTATCTTGCTAATAGACTTATACTGATCCACTCGCGGCAACAGCCGTGGGAACCTGTCTTAAGTTACCGTAATACAAGCTATGTATCTTGCTAATAGACGTATACTGATCCACTCGCGGCAACAGCCGTGGGAACCTGTCTTAACTTACCGTAATGCAAGCTATGTGTCTTGCTAATAGAGTTATACTGATCCACTCGCGGCAACAGCCGTGGGAACCTGTCTTAAGTTACCGTAATACAAGCTATGTGTCTTGCTAATAGACGTATACTGATCCACACGCGGCAACAGCCGTGGGAACCTGTCTTAAGTTACCGTAATGCAAGTTATGTGCCTTGCTTATAGAGTTATACTGATCCACTAGCGGCAACAGCCGTGGGAACCTGTCTTAAGTTACCGTAATGCAAGCTATGTGTCTTGCTAATAGAGTTATACTGATCCACTCACGGCAACAGCCGTGGGAACCTGTCTTAACTTACCGTATTGCAAGCTATGTATCTTACTAATAGACTTATACTGATCAACTCGCGGCAACAACTTGTGCGATGACCGGACAGGCTGTGAACCCAATGATGACGTCTATCTAAAGCCCAAAAGGACGGTGACGTTTGATGTTTGTCTGCAGTCTTGTCTTGTCCCACCCTCAATGATTTATTCTCTTGTTGCACTGGCTTCTGCCAAGTCACTGAGTACCTTCTTTGTGGTTTTCTAGGCTACTGCGTTTTTGTATTTATATATACACGAGCATCTTTGTGTTTTAATTATACTGCCTATTAATGCTGCCTTGTTGAATAGTTCATGGCGGGGATTTCTTTATGTATACTGTCACGTTTTATTCGGCTGACAATAGGGTAAGTGTGAGGTTTGGTAGCCAAGATGGTAGCCCTATTGTCAACTTGTTTGTGTTGGTGATGTCTTATTTGGCCTTTTGTTCATATTTTAATGGGTTCTTTGTTTCTTTGTGTTTGTGTTTGACTGTCGTCCTTGAATGCTGCTTTTTCTGTTCGATTTGTATATCTGTATTAGCACTCAAAATGCATTTCCATGCTAAAGACGAGATACGAAGCCGTGTATGTTTGGGGTCGATGATAAAGCGATATAGATATGACAAGTAATAATGCTACAAAGTCATCAAGTTGGTTATACAGATAAAAGCAAATATATTTGAAGCATACATTTATAAGTTATCGAATATCAATCTTCTCATTTCAATGAAACGGGAGATAATTTGTGAAGCAACAAACACAAGCAAAAATGGTTTTATTGAGTTTTTTTTTTGACTGGTAATATAAGGTGCAGCACCTCTCACGCCCGGTAGCACCGACACAAGCAATATTCAATTATAAAGCCAATAAAACTAGATTAGGTGATTGTAAAGGACCAGTTAATTATAGCACTATTGATTTGTAGTAGGGCCGATTTTGTACAACGGCCTCGTGACAGTAATCACCCGCTAGATGAATGTCAATACATACTGAAACGGGGATCCACACACACAAGAGAGAAAGGTAGCAGGCTGAGTTTCATTTAGTCTGTTCATGAGCGGTAATATTAGGTACAGCACCTCTTACATTCCCTATCATTGATTGGAAAGAGCAGTTTCTACTTGAAAGTCACAATTAATAAGATTCGTGATTTCAAAAGGCCCGTAAGTAATATTACTATTGATTTGTAGCCGGGAAGACATGTTGTAGCCGCCACACAACACTGAATTTGATAAACGATTGTATGAAAGTCATTATGACAAAGAATCTTACGAAGTTGATAAATCACGCCCAATCGGAACTGCCTCAACCATTTTTTTCAAAAATTATCTCGGAAAGAAATAGACATCTTGGATACTACTTTTCAATCACGTGGGGTTAATCACGTGGAATAAACAATGGCGGCGCCCATTGAACCATCATGGTGCTCCTTCATCCGGAAGAATGACGGGATTAACCGAGCGTTTGCGATTGGATACTCCGTTTGTTATGCAAACAAAACAATCAATCCCACGCAGAGTTATCGTTCCTTGCCTTGAGGAACGAGCGTTCTCTGGGTAGAGATTGCAAAACAATACGCAGTTAATTACAAAATATTTTTATAATTAACTAGTTTAAGTTAAACTGACTATAAAATGATAAGACTTATTTCAAAAGAGATAGCATTTAATAAATAATATAAATATGTTTAAAATCAATTGATTTCCGGGTCTATATTTTGTTACGGTTTACACGGTACTTTGCCGGGGCAAATCCCCCAAACCCATCAATTCGACGTGTATCATTGGAAATACCCACGAGCATTATTTCCGATGATCTACGGAAATGAGCGAGTTTGCACGATTGAAATCACGCCACCATAGAAATCGGGTTGTGATATTCCTTCTCGCAAAAGTGTTCTTATACATGTATTACTTTTATATATTTTGTAGCATGGTTGGTGACATTTTCTTTGATGAATGAAGAGCATTACATCGTTCAATTTAGGGTTACTAAAGTGTCGTGGCTATACCGTACTACAACTACCAGATATTCGAATTTAGAGTACGGTTACTATGACGTCACAGTGTTACTAAGTACACCATGTTACAAAAAAGATAGAGTCTGTCTCATCTCGTTGGTTATTTAAACACCTCGATGCTACGCCCATCTCGGTGTTTAAACAAGTCAAATCGCTGAGACCAGACTCTACATATTACATAAACAGCAATGTAAAGACAATAACTAATTACTAAAATTACTTAAATAAGAAAATAGCAAACCAATCTTTCTTGTCGTGCCCTTAATGGTTTATTCTCTTACTGCTCTGGCTTTTGCCAAGTCAGTGAGTACCTTCATTGTGGCTTTCTAGGCTATTGTTTTTTTGTATTATATTTACACGAGCATGTTTGTGTTTTACTTATATTGCCTGTTGATGCTGCCTTGTTGGTTAGAGATTAGATCATGGCGGGGATTTCTTTATTTACACTGTCCTGTTTTAATGGGATGACAGTAGGGTAAGTGTGAGGTTTGGTGCACCCTAGAACCGGTTTAAACCCCCAGTGGTCTACTTTGCCACTGACCGTTCCAAGGCGGTAGCCCTATTGTCAACCCTATTGTGTTTATGATGTCAACCCTTTTGTGTTTGTGATGTCAACCCTTTTGTGTTTGTGATGCATTTATTATTGCTTTTGCCTTCTTGTTTGTCTGTTTGCATGTTTGTTTCTGTGTTTTGTGGTTGACTGTCCTCCTTGAATGCTACATTCCCTGTCCGATCTTTTTATATTTCTTTAAAAATTTAAGATTACCTTTACAATGAATGAATGAATGAATGGTGTTTTACGGCACGTCGAAACATAATAATGGTCATATTGTGCGCAAAAACTGATGAAAGATGAAGAAATGAAGTAGTAATTAAAAGTTAATGTGAATATATAAAGATAAAACTATTTATAAATAAGGGATGATATGGTAGTAATATAAACTATATATTATGTAAATCAACAAATGCCCATCAACGGGTATATAAATAAATAAATATATATAAGAACATATTAAAATAAGTAAATATATATAAGGACATATTATAATGATTTATATAGTCTGATTTCTCTCAGGAAATCTAAAACAAGACTAAAATCTATAGTTTCAAATAACTCTTTCATAGTATTAACATTGTAGTACCTCTGACCCATAGGAGTTTACACATTCCATCAAGATGTAATTGACCTTTAACTGTGCAAAGTCGGGTATACATTCTGGTAATTGCTCACCTTGCAATAAATTCGAATGAGTATAACGTGTATGCCCTATCCTGCACCGGGTTAGGACAACTTCCTCTCGACGAATGGGTCTACTAGAAGAACGCCATTCTTTGAGTAAAGATTTAATTGAATGGAGTTTATTGTAAACAGAAAAATCCCAAGCGGGTTGCCAAGAGTTACGAATATATGTGTTAATACAACGTTTAAAATCAGTATAAGGTTATTTGGCGTTAGATATATGTAAACATAATGCTACTTTAGCAGCACTATCAGCTCTATCATTACCACGTATTCCTACATGGCTTGGAAGCTAGCAGAAAATAATAACATTATCAACTATAAAAGAATTGTACTTTTCTAAAAGTTGAAGCACAACTGGCTTATCATGTTTCATATTACCCAGTGCTTGAAGAGATGAAAGGGAATCAGAAAATATTACAAAATAGTCATCATCCGATTCCTGAATATAATTTAAGGCAAGTTCAATTGTCTTAAGTTCAGCTGAAAAGATAGAGGCCTTGTCAGGCAGCGGCTCTTTATGCTATGTGTGTGAACAACAGCTGCTGCAGCTACCTTATCTCCGTCTTTAGAACCATCTGTGTATATATGTTGAAAGTTACTGTATTTCGATTTCATTTCATTAAATTTGCTTTGAAAGACAGTAGGGTCTGTATTGGATTTGTTACTATTACAAAGATCAAAAATAATTGTTGGTTTTTCCAAAGTCCACGGCGGAATTTGTGGTACTTTGTACTGAGCAATCAAATTTAGATCGATTTCAGTATTTCTTAATTTGGGTTTAATACGAAGACCGAATGGTCGAATGGCCTTCGGTTTATGATCAAAAAGATGTTCATAACTATGATTAAAACATTATCTAAAGTTGGGTTTGAAAGGTTAGATTTTAATTTAATGGCATATGGAAGGGCTAATTTGTCCCGTCTATGAGACAGTGATGGTTCATTTGATTCAACATATAGACTTTCTGCTGGTGATATATGAAAGGCACCTCAGGCAAGTCGTAATCCTTGATTATGTATAGGATCGAGCATCTGCAAATATGACTTGTGAGTCGATCCATATACTATTGAGTCGTAGTCCAGCTTGGATCTGATAAGAGATCTATAAAGTTGTAAAAGTACTTTACGATCTGCTCCCCATTTAGTGATTTAGTGTTTGCAACAACTTTAAGTCAATTAAGAGCTTTAAGGCACTTGACCTTCAAATATCTCGTAAGGTGTGGTATAAACGTTAATTTACGGTCGAAAATAAGGAATTTTGTTTCATCCACTACTGGTATTGGTGACCCATCCAGTGTTAGATGAGGGTCTTGATGATGTTTACGTAGTTGACAAAAGTGCCTAAAATTAGTTTTAGACATAAAATTTAAAACCATTTTCATCCGACCAGGTCTGAAGTTTATTCAGATATTGTTGAAGTTGTCTCTCAAGAGTATTCATGTTTTTTGCACGATAACATATAACAAAGTCGTCAACATGTAGAGAGCAATCCACACCAGGATTGATGCATTTAACTATACTGTTAATTTTTATATTAAAAAGGGTGACAGAGAGTATACTGCCCTGTGGCACACCCATCTCCTGTTCATGAATGTCAGAGAGGGTTGAACCCATTTGGACACGAAACTGTATATCATCTAAGAAATTCTCTATACAAGTTGGTAATCGGCCTCTTAGACCAAGGTCATAAAGAACATTCATGATACAGTACTTCCATGCAGTATCATAAGCTTTCTCCAAGTCAAAAAATACAGCGACTAGATGTTCTTTCTTTACGAAAGCTTCCCTAATAAATGATTCAAATCGAATGAGTTTGTCTGTTGTGCCTCGTTGGCGCCGGAATCCACTTTGATACTTTGTTATCAGCTTGTTGGATTCCAGGTACCAAACGAGTCTCTCATTAATTATTTGTTCCATGGTTTTACATATACAACTCGTTAAAGCAATAG
Source organism: Cyrtodaria siliqua (assembly GCA_037043455.1). Taxonomy (NCBI): domain Eukaryota; kingdom Metazoa; phylum Mollusca; class Bivalvia; order Adapedonta; family Hiatellidae; genus Cyrtodaria; species Cyrtodaria siliqua. Next base: position 256,146 of record JAWPHD010000048.1, read on the forward strand.
GGCGATACTTTAGTGGGTCCGTATGATCATTTCCAGGTTTGGGGACTGGAATAACGATTGTTTCCCGCGGAAGTTTCCGGTCACCCAAACCTTATTAAATATATAGAAGGGTAGAGAGACAGGTTTCAGATAAATGTTTTAATAATTGATAATGGATATCATCCGGGCCAACTGATGTATCATGAGCCTTTTTAAGAGATTCTCGAACTTCTTTGAGAGTGAAGAGTTTATTGTATTTCTCAAAAAAATTCGACTTAAAATTCAGCTTCTTCTGTTCTTTTAGTTTGTTATATTTTAGAAAATTTGGTTGACAATTTTCTTTACAATGGACAAGGACCAATCTGATAATGTCTGTAAGGCATGGTATCTTTTTTTGAAAATGTCGTTTGAAAGGAAGGTCAGTATATACCTGAGGATGATGTGTATTACTTCATGCATGACCGCTGCGACACATAGCATAACATCTGTCCAGTGGGGTTTGCCATGTTACTATGCGACACATAGCATAACATCTGTCCAGTGGGGTTTGCCATGTTACTATGCGACACATAGCCTAACATCTGTCCAATGGGGTTTGCCATGTTACTATGCGACACATAGCATAACATCTGTCCCGTGGGGTTTGCCATGTTACTATGCGACACATAGCCTAACATCTGTCCAGTGGGATTTGCCATGTTACTCAATTGGTGAACCTATTTTACAGAGTTTATTATTTATTTAGGATCACCTTACAGACATAAAAATCAACACCGGTCATGTTTATATATATTTAATACTGAATACGCTCTTGGTCAACTTCATCCCCCACCACAGGGGATATATGTTCTGTTGATACTTCTTTCTTAACTAGGTGCATCATACGTACCATTAAATAAAGTTAATCATTTGTTAAGTTTTAAATAATAATGTTTTTTTTCTTCAAATTAACCAATTATATTCGTTTTTCTATACAAATAGATTCTTTAACATTTGATAAAATACAGATTTCGTTTTAGGTGCTCTAAGTTATTGTAGATTAAAACGAAATAACTGATACTCTTATCAGTTTTATTTATTAATCAGAAATATATACTTGCTTTTTTTCCCCTTTTTTTGTTTATGTTTTATGCTCTTTAATGTGACACACGGTAATCTTGAAGTGTTTGAGTGTGTGTGTGTGAATTTTTAAGGATTATAGTCCCTCCACCTACGACAGGCGTCCTACCCGACGATTATAGGCACAATATCTGGACTTTTATCTGTGTGTTGTTGTGTGATGTGATGATATGTCTACTTGAAGCTGAGTGTCACGATTTATATATCCAGGATCATGTTTACTTTTAACCTTGTTACATTTAAATAAGTAAAATGTTAAGTATTCTTTTTTTTGTCTTATTCTACTATAAGTTTTAATATATTATTGGTGCAGTAATATCAAAACTAAATAATACGCAAATACAGTTTGATTTTTACTATTCTTATAATTAATATTAATAATTGAACAAATGTAAGGTATACAGAAAAAGCTAACAGGACGCCGTGAGTTTTAAAAAAAGAAGATTGCCGTATATCCCTTTAATATTTCAGGTAATTTTCTAGCAATTAAGCTTTAGTATAGTTAAAATTCGAAAAAAATAACTATTATTGAATGAACTTTAATAGTCATCTCGGTAGAAGTTTTACACCTCGTCTGACCTCTAGCGTCGACTGAAGCGGTATTCTACTTTAAAGGCGCAATGATGGAGCAGAATATTAATACCACTTTAAAGGCGCAATGATGGAGCGCAATATTGCTACCACTTCAAAGGCGCAATGATGAAGCGCAATATTAATACCACTTTAAAGGCACAATGATGGAGCAGAATATTAATACCACTTCAAAGGCGCAATGATGGAGCGCAATATTAATATCTCTTCAAAGGTGCATTGATGGAGCGCAATATTGCTACCACTTCAAAGGCGCAATGATGGAGCGTAATATTAATACCACTTTAAAGGCTCAATGATGGAGCAGAATATTAATACCACTTTAAAGGCGCAATGATGGAGCGCAATATTAATACCACTTTAAAGGCACAATGATGGAGCGCAATATTAATACCACTTTAAAGGCGCAATGATGGAGCGCAATATTAATACCACTTTAAAGGCGCAATGATGGAGCAGAATATTAATATCTCTTCAAAGGCGCAATGATGGAGCGCAATATTGCTACCACTTCAAAGGCGCAATGATGGAGCGCAATATTGCTACCACTTCAAAGGTGCAATGATGGAGCGCAATATTAATACCACTTTAAAGGTGCAATGATGGAGCAGAATATCAATACCACTTTAAAGGCGCAATGATGGAGCGCAATATTAATACCACTTTAAAGGCACAATGATGGAGCGCAATATTAATATCTCTTCAAAGGCGCAATGATGGAGCGCAATATTGCTACCACTTCAAAGGCGCAATGATGGAGCGCAATATTGCTACCACTTCAAAGGCGCAATGATGGAGCGCAATATTAATACCACTTTAAAGGTGCAATGATGGAGCAGAATATCAATACCACTTTAAAGGCCAATGATGGAGCAGAATATTAATACCACTTTAAAGGCGCAATGATGGAGCGCAATATTAATACCACTTTAAAGGTGCAATGATGGAGCAGAATATCAATACCACTTTAAAGGTGCAATGATGGAGCAGAATATTAATACCACTTTAAAGTCGCAATGATGGAGCAGAATATTAATACCACTTTGAAGGCGCAATGATGGAGCGCAATATTAATACCACATTAAAGGTGCAATGATGGAGCAGAATATCAATACCACTTTAAAGGCGCAATGATGGAGCGCAATATTAATACCACTTTAAAGGCGCAATGATGGAGCGCAATATTAATACCACTTTAAAGGCGCAATGATGGAGTTCAATATTAATAACACTTTAAAGGCGCAATGATGGAGCAGAATATTAATACCACATTAAAGGTGCAATGATGGAGCGCAATACTAATACCACTTTAAAGGTGCAATGATGGAGCAGAATATCAATACCACTTTAAAGGCGCAATGATGGAGCGCAATATTAATACCACTTTAAAGGTGCAATGATGGAGCATAATATCAATACCACTTTAAAGTCGCAATGATGGAGCGCAATATTAATACCACTTTAAAGGCGCAATGATGGAGTGCAATATTAATACCACTTTAAAGGCGCAATGATGGAGCGCAATATTAATAACACTTTAAAGGCGCAATGATGGAGCAGAATATTAATACCACACTAAAGGTGCAATGATGGAGCGCAATATTAATACCACTTTAAAGGCGCAATGATGGAGCAGAATATTAATACCACTTTAAAGGCGCAATGATGGAGCGCAATATAAATACCACTTTAAAGGCACAATGATGGAGCGCAATATTAATACCACTTTAAACGGCGCAATGATGGAGCAGAATATTAATACCACTTCAAAGGCGGAATGATGGAGCGCAATATTAATACCTTTTTAAAGGCGCGTTGATGAAGCGCAATATTAATACCAAAGGATCCTAAAGGATCAGTAAGTAATATCAGTATTAATTCGTAGCTTTGGGAGGTGATGGGGGTGGGAACTTTTATTTGGTGTCACAATTTACTAACCGAACGCTAGTGTAAATGCTAATAAATACAGTAAAAGGGAATCCATCGGAAGGAACAAAGGCAAACAATATAATAAAGTAGTCCACTCGATGTTAATGAATCTGCCAAACATGTACAACATCTGCAATCATCTGAGACTTTTGTTATTTTGTCATGTTGTTGCAGTCACTACTTCAAAAGGTGAGAACGATCGAAAGCATATTATTTTTCTTTTCAAGTTTGTTAAATAGTTGATTGGTGGTGAACAATTGCTGTTCACCCAATGAAGTATTTATCGAATGAACAACACGTGTTTCGGTGAAGCCAACTGGGAGTATAGTAAGTAAGCGTCAAATTGAACATTTCAATGCATGGATCATCTCAGACTTGATGGAGATAAACTTCTGTCCAATACATTATTCATATGAAGTATTCGAAGCAGCCCATCGGGTAATCGGGGCTTGATTTCGGATAAGCTAATTGTTTCCATTTTATCAAACAAGCGGAGCGCTTCAATATACTAAAACTGGAAAGATACACAGACGATTAGCATGGCCCCTGCGCAAGGATGACACGCAAATTCGTGAAGCGTTCCATATTCTTTAAAAAGAAAAAGAAAAAAATGCGGACCGATTTCACTTTCTTATAATCAAACTAGACGTACCATAATCGATGAAAAACACGCATGGACATGCACAACAATTGCAAGGAGAAATAAAAGGCACGTTTTATAACATCCCAAACACAAAAAGGTTGAAAAAAGGGCTACGGAATAGGAACAGTCAGTGGCCCACAAGCGATCAAGGACGTCGAACCTCGATTGCCTTGGTATTTGTTGTGGTTGTGTTTGTATGAGCAGAACGGGAAGCCAACTGGGAGTATATCATATTATCACTTCCACACACGAGGCACTTCAGCCAGCTTGGTGCCTGTGGTACCATTTGCTCCAACAACTTATAGTGCATGTATCTCCACATACGAATCATTTAATGGATAGACTGTTTTATTGTTTAATATTTTTCATGTTCGACCATAATTCCTACTTCTATTAACATGATAAAGCTACTGTACAAAGGAAAAGCATACAGTTAGTGCGTGCAAGACTGTGTCTGTAAAATATACATCGAATGCAAATATCCGCACTGCAACATTGTAACGTTTTTTTTCAATCCAACAGTAGCAGGTATAAATGACGAACAGGAAATGCAGCATTCACAGAACACAGTCAACAAACATAAAACAAACACACATGTTGCAATATAACAAAGGTATGCGATGAACAACAACAACCAAAATCAACTCCTACCCTGTTGCATAAAACTCTGTTCCCACCGAATTAATAAAGGTCCGATGAAAGCAAACACACGTTACATTACAACAAGTGCATGCGATGAACAATAACAACAACAACAACAACAACAACATCCAATAACAACATCATACTCATTGGGTAGATATTCGTGTGTCACGTGTTAAAGAGAGCAGATGTTGTCTCTGAAACATCACGTGCTTCTTAACTAGTCGTTTGGAAAATAAATCCAATTAAATACAAGTAATGAGTACAAGGAGGCGAACTTCTTGCAAATGCTAAAAAATAATCGTATATATTTTGACACCGTGTTTCCTGTGTAGTTGTTGTTATAATTGGAGAGCATACAGCTATAAGTAGGAGAGCAAACGGATATAAGGAGGAGAGCACACGGCTATAAGATCAACTCTTTATTGTGGTAAAGTCGTAACGTGCAATACATATAGACACAATTTATAATGACATGAATTAAAACGTTTAGTTCAAATGCAAGCAATGGTTGACCATGAATTCAAGTGTTCTAGTAGATATGTATACTTATAGAAAAATTGGTGAATTGTTAGAGAGTACTCGTTTGACAATGACAGGGCGATGCCCTTTAAGTTGTAAACATTGCTACACCTGAATTCACGTCAACACTATAACAATGTTCAGATCAAAGCCTAATGCTTTTAACATTATTTCAATTACGCCAACGGACGTAGATATAATATGAAATAAACACTGTTTTATTTACTCTGATATTCGAATTCATATTATATGAGATTAACAGTTATTAGTTCGGTTTTATAGTTTAGAACTAAAGCAAGAGCATTTAATACCTCGTCATGTGCGTACATTTGTCCTACATGTATATTTGAATCACAAACATATAATGAAATGTATGCATTTCAGAAATCAACAATAGTTAAAGAACATATTTACATTTTACAGTGACGTCTATAATTTAAAAATACAAAGCAGACGAATGAATATTTCACATACTGAAGATTCCTAGAACTTATGTTATTTATTATAACCATCTTATTTTTATTAAAAATAATAACAAGAAATTAGACAAGTTAGGCCAAAATAAATAATATTTCTTATCTGTAAATAGAAGAGCAGGACGCCATAAGATGAACTATTTATTGTGGTAAAATCGTAAAGTTACTCTCGATTTTACCCACCACAGTTTATATAGCAACATTGTCGTGCAAACTCTCTAATGAGGTTAAATTACTGTTATTGCTGAAATAGAAAACTTTATAGCTTCTTGTGGAACATCTGCTTAGTGGACAATGTAGCATTATGCTGTGTGAAGACATTGGTATAAGTGTTACTTAAGTTAAAGCAATCATGATAGCACTGAGCTATAGTTGTTTGGTTATGTGTTACTAGATTAATGAATATTTTAACTAATTTGGTAGACTATTACGTATACCAGTTAGATATATGCAACTTATATACACACAATGCAAACAATAATAAACATACATATAAGGACATTTTAAAAGACTTGTTCGCAATATTAAACATACTTACAAAGAAATACTTGAAGTATTGTTTACAATTCTGTTGTTAAATGTGCAATACATAATTTATAGCGTCTTGTGGGACTCAGGTCCTGCCATCTGTTTAGTGGACAATTTCGCATTTTGTTGTGCGAAAACATTGGTATAAGTGTTAAGAGCAATCATGATGGCACAGAGCTATTGCTGTTTGGTTATGTGTAACTAGATTAATGAATATTTTAACTAATATGTAGACTATTATAGTATACCAGTTAGATATATGCAACTTATATACACACAAAGCAAACAATAATAAACATACATATAATGCAGTATTTAAGGTCTTGTAAACAAATAATAATTATACACACAAACAAATATTTAAAGTCGTGTAAATTTCGTTGTGAAAAGTGAAATACATCATTTATAGCTTCTTTGTGGAACTCAAGTCATGCCATCTGTTTATTCGGCAATGTAGCATTATTTTATGTGAACACATTGGTATAAGTGTTACTTCAGAGCTATTATTGTTTGGTTATGTGTAGCTAATTTGATGGATAATTTATTAACTAAGTTGGGAGACTATTACGTTTAAAAGTCAGACATAAAAAATTATAAACATACACATAATGAAATACTTAGTCTTGTTCACAATAATACATATACACAAAAAGAAATACTTACTGTATTGTTCACAATAAAAAAAATACACACAGAAATATTTAAAGTCGTGTTCACAATAATGTACATGCACACAAAGACATATTTCTCTTGTTCACAATTCCTTTGTGAAATGTCTCTCGCTTTGATACTTAATTAACCGGTATATTTGAAGATTTGACGGAGTAGCATGGTTTGAACATTAAAATATATACATATCCAGTAAATAGAATCACATATCGCCTTTATAACAAGTTAGATGTCCGAGTGTTAAGGCATAGCCCTACTATATTTCTATCCGTTGTTTGATCCCAGTGTTGAACGTTAATGTGCACGTCTCATGGAAATGTGTCTTCTTTTCACCAACAATGTATTTTGATAACGTTGTATAAAAGATCTACAAGCAAGGTTTTACGCAAGCGTAAAATAGCTGCCGAGAGACAAGAAGTTAACATACAAATATATCAATTCAGGGGTGTTAAAACAATATTGAAACAATAAACGTTGTTACTGAGACGTAAACACGCCACGACTGTTTTTTCGTACATTTTCCCGATTTTTACCATCAGTTCTTCCTACCAAGCATTTTAAATCAATGTGGGCGACTTCGCTACTTTCTGTTCAAATAACATTCACCCTTGTAACACGATGTGCTAGAAATACACATCAGCACACATGTAAGGGATACGTGTGCGTTAGAGTGTGCATTACAACACATATAAACTGTTCACTGTTTTCATGTGTAATTATAAGATTTCGTTATCAAAGTGAAAAATGTAAAGAAACTGTTGCTACGTTACCATTTGCAATAATGAAAACCATAATTAACGAAAATTAAAAAAAAAAATGGAAATCAGCAGGCTTGAACCCTACTTTCCTCGGCAATAACACGGCGCCTCAATCGACTGCGCCATTGAGGCTTGTGAATGTTTCGTCGCTAATATACATATAATAGTAATGATTTCATGCTACATTTCAGTAGACTGGTTTACGAAAACGTCATTTCAGCAAGTGAAATGGTAACTTTCAACGTTACTAAATATGTGTTTATACCATTCAACTTTTTCAGACGAGTTCTCTAGGAATTCAAGTTGTGAAGAATGATTATTGCCACTTACATGAGTCATAGTCTGTTAACCATATACATATTTATCAAACCCATAAAAGGGTTAGCTGCCTTCGGCCTTCGGCAGCTGACAAATGTTTAAAAGCATTATAACGTTGTTTCCTATTTGACACCGCAAGTCCCCGTAATGATCGAACACCAATGATGGATCAAGTAGGGTTCTTTTATTCAACGCTTCTTCTTATTGGCCTGTGAAATCTGCAAGGAACACGAAAATACATTTTACATAATGGTGTTATACATTAAATAAATTGAATTATATATACCTTTAAAAGTATGAACGGTAACATACAACGCATGTACCGACATGCTGTTACCCGATACCTAGTTACTAAATTAGACAGTTTGCAGCATTCAATAAATTTTAACTTAAACAACTGTTTCATATTATGACCCAACTGAACTGTTCACCGTACGTCCATTCGAAGAAATATTAACATGTCCTTTATTAGCCGACGACAGGTAAACGTGAAGTTTTATCCTTCCATTGACAATTTGCTATGATAACTTTGGGTCAGTGGCACCGTCGTGGGTGATTAATTATATACGTCTTAAAACATATTGTTTATATCATAGCGTGATGTATGTTGTTCGCTGTATAGTATATGTTTGGTATTTTCCTAAGGCTATTATATATTACTTATGAAAGGTTTTGTGTAACTGATGCCTGGTTCTCAGTGGTGCCACTGAGTTCCGGCGTTGTGTTCTCGGGCAAGACTCTTTCCCTTAGCCCCGTCCGTCGGATGGGGACGTAAACCGGGCGGTCCCGTGTATCGATCTATCTACTGAGCACGTTAAAGAACCATACGAATCTATACAATAATAAGAGTAGGGCAGGTTCCCGGATTCCTATGTATCCTTCCCCTCTCTCTGGGGCGACTCTAAATAACATATACTGTGTTAATGAGCTGTTAAACAACATTTAATTCAATTCAATTTTGTTAGGGTGTCACATCAGATGAATGGTCACGTGACGCTAACTAAATTAACAATACGATGCATATGTTTTAAGTTTAGATCAAAGTCTAAAATGATCGATCGTATCGACAATGTGATTCATTTAAATTGCATGTATTGCGGTGAGAATATTAATAATGCACAAGAACTGTGACGGTAGCTTATTAAAAAAAATCCGCTTTCGTAATATGGCAAGGTTTCTTACGTAATAAATTCAATTACAATATCACAACTGCTTTAAATATTTAAACAACTTCGGGGTGACAGATGTGGAGTTTATACAATGCTCATTGTGTCAATGCTCATTGAGTCCTTGTATTAAATGATCTTGGGACTAAATGTATGTCGACATGATATTCCAATTAACAGTAGTATACCTCAAGTTAACACTCATGTATAAAACTATACTCTAGCGTGAAACGTTTTATACTGACGTTAAGCGGTCAACAATAAGTATTAGCGAGCTCAGCTCGCATCGCGAAGCGAAGCGCGCGCAAACGAGCTCTACGGTAACGCGAGTAGCAAATACTATGGGGAAAAAACGTGGTAAAAATGTCAAAACACAGTTAACTCCCTTGTTAAGGGGAGGTCATGCCTATATTCGTTCCAAACGCGGTTAATTCCCATCTCTGCTTTTTATCCGGCCTAGCTCTATTTGCGTTGGAGCTAGTCCAACCAGTTGGAAGGTTACCAGACTTCATTGTTAATGTGATTAGGTAAACAACCGTCTGGTGAGCCTGATAAAATAGTCACGGTAACGGTAGATTTACCTAAACTTTAAAAGCTACTGCAGTATCGATAATCTAAAATACAATGATTAAATGAAAACGCATAGCACCTTAGTGATATAGATATAATTATTCTGTACCGTAAAGTCGGTGAGTGGGGAAGTTTTAACCACTGCAGTCTGCTGACGCCAAGTTTGCAAAAAAATGTGCGCATTTTTATTTAGAACTCAAGATGTTGAAAGTTGTGGAACGGTGCTTTCCCTGTATGTGTTTAAAGATTCACTTATTTTAAGTTCTGACAAATGCTTTGGCGTAAGAACAAGGGTGGGTGGGGGCCCTATCATCTGAGAGCGTTCGGGGTGGGAGGGGGTGGGGCGGGTGTGTGGAAGGGAGGGATCAGTGTATGTTAAAGGCACCCGGGCAGCAGATTATGTGTTGGCCCCCTCTCGAATATTTTGCCAAAATTATGTGTTGATCCTCCCAAAAGACAGTGTCCTGAAATTTTACAGTCTCATGGCAAAAAAAGGCATTTTAATTAATATTAAAAACAGAAATAAACATGATAATCCAGCCAGGAGACAACATATAGGAAATACACTTGTACCCTTCTGAAAATGAGATGTACGCAAATATAAATATACACAACTAAACGCATATCACATTGAATTATTTTATTGTTTAAAACAAAATAATATATCCATAAAAAAACAAGACAGGAAAACGAATACATACTTTAAAAAAATGTCAAGGCCTGAAACACAGATTAACGTGCACATGTTATACTTCATATTGACTAACCGATTATAACTGATGATTGATCGGTTACATCCAACCATTGGTAACCAATTACCGATTGTAATTTCAACCGATTGCTCATCACTAGTAACTGGTAGATGATATAGTTTGGATCTTTATACCTTGTTTTTGCAGCTTTTAATAAGCACAATTTTGGAAAAAAAATAAATACGCGTCTAATATTTCGAATAAACTTCACTTTACGGTTTACCGAGCTAATTGCTCAAACATCTGGCGTATTGCTATTCTGTGGTCTAACAAAACACTGATGATATGTTATCTTTCTTGCACTATTTATGATTTTATCATTACCAATCCTCGAAGGCACATTATTATTGATACTATAACAACAGGTAAATAATGTAGATTTTGAATTGATTGACAAGTTTTCGATATTCCTGATGTTTTAACGGCAGACGTGGTTGGCAAATTTACCATAAAATGCAAAGTGAATGAGAAATTCACCATAAAGCTATTTATGGTAAAGTTGCCATTCATTACCACCGTTCAATCCCCAATATTTACATTTTTATTGCATTGACCTTAAATGAAACACGTTTATGTGAAAACAACTTTTACTTTTCGGCTAACACAAACAAGGTGTAGTTTATTCGTTTGATTAACTTGTTTTGTTTGTATAATGTAACATCGTCATGACGTTTGCGTGCTAACTGTCATAAGTTGCTATAAATCAGCGTGCAATGTTGTCAACGCCACTGTTACCAACAGTATGTATAACAGTTTAAAACAATATCTTTTAGCACAAACACATATACATTTACATGAGTAAAGTCTGAAAAATAGATAGAACAAACAAAATGTACATTAAGCGATTGATTTCAATATTTCAATATGTTTAATGGGAATGAAAAACATTAGCTAGATTAAAGTTAGCGAAAAGTGTCTCGGACTTCACATACTCTAAACTAGCCTAATGTTTTTCATCATGTTCATAGCCTGTCGAAAGACCGAAATATTGAATAAAATCCTTAAAAAATGACGACATTTCTTCAATGGATGCGTCTTTCATATGCCTGACTCCAGTATATGCGTGTTAACATCCCTTTGTCAGGAAATATTTTCCTTTTTGCAGTGTTAAACAGTAGCTTCTTCAGATATTGTTTATGTTAAACAGTAGCTTCTTCAGCTATTGTTTAATGGCTTATCAACAAATTATCTAACGTTATTGAGAGCCGAGGATATATATGAATCATGACACTTTCAATACACAGGACTGCCCACTTTATGTCTGGCGCATCCTTGGCCAGGATAGTAAAGAGTCTAAAACTTTCTCGCCTCTCACTGCTAGGGGTTTGACTTGTCACGTGAGAAAGTGTCGATAATCACTGTGTCGATAATCACGGACGGCTGGGGATATGCAGTACTGGTTTTACAAAAGAAAAGTGAATTGGTTTGCCTCTACCGCAAAAAAATTAGACCGTCATATATACCATATATGGTAAAATGACGTAAACGTAACACAACATTCAAACAGTTGCTGTTCACATCTAAACAGACAAAGCTACGCAATTAAACGTCTTCCCCATGGGCACATTGAAATACCCAGTGGTGCAAGTAAGATCTTTGGATTAAAAGTCTACCATGCTGTGTCACAACCGTCTAAAACATTAAAACGTTTTAAGACAAATGCTATCAATCGCGGTTGCTGAATCGGTTATAAAACTGTTTTGAAAATAAGTTTTTTTGTTTGTTTGCTTTTTTAAATATCTTTTTGTATTTTTCAGTGCCATTTCTGCTTTAATTAAGCTGCACGCCTAGCTGTCCTGAATGTTCAAGAATGTCCAAGAAAAGAATAACGTATACGTCAGTCTTCCATTGTTTGTGATTGTTTATGACTGCGTTCTGCTTTATGTAGAACTCAGCATTAATAACCTGCAACGGATGGCTTGAAAATCGACTTGTAACCAAACTAAAAAGGACTGGATGTACCATTAATGAGGCGCAGTTATCTGTGGTTGATGGATACAAGAGTGGGAATAAGTCACGTACCAAACATTCAATTGTGGCCAACGATCAGTTATTTAGTAATTGATATTAAGTTATGACATTCCACAAGAAACCATTGCAATAAATAGAATTATATTATCGCTGAAAACAAAAACAAAACATACAAGCTACTTAGTCAAGACTCAGTCGGATTACCACTATCTCAACATAGTACAAAATAAACTCATGTTTTTATATACATTGATTACAAACTTACACAAATCACTTTGGATTACACTGATGAGCGTACTCTTTCGGGTACAATGCAGAGACGAGGAAGCGAACCCGAGCTGCAGTCATCTAGAGACATTTTGTGAGAAGTAAGTGAATTCAACTACGTTACCCAGACGTGATTTGATATTTCGTAGCGCGTCCGTGGTTGAGAGGGTAAAGACGCTGCATTGGAAACCATCTCAATGCTGCGGGTTCGAATCCCACTGGGAGCTCGACTTGTAAGTGTCGATTCTTACGGACGACGGGAATTATACAGTACATGTCATACATGTTTTACCCAGGAATAAGTGAGTGGTCTGCTTCCACAACTAAAAACAAAGTTGATCGAGGTCCGTCATACATAATCAACAATGTGCTGGAACAAGACGTTACACACCAAACAACATAAAAAATGAGTTTTATTTCAATTTTCCTTAAGAAAAATGTTCTTATCCGGTCCATGTGATAAGTAGCATACACATTTAGTGGGTCCTTTGTTCAAGGTCATGAAAATTTCATGTCCAGTCATACTCCTAAACCCATTCTTCTTCTTCTTCTTCTTCTTCTTCTTCTTCTTCTTCTTCTTCTTCTTCTTCTTCTTCTTCTTCCGAGTAAAGAGCTGGGATCTTCGTAGATCGCAATTAGCTCTTGAAATGTACACATTGAAATAATGGTTAGAGGTCAATGTGAATACTGATGTAATTTTTATGTTCATTCCAATAAGCTGTTAAAATTTCAGATAATGAGATGAAACTGTTACCGTATCAGTAATATATTGGGCGTGAATAATAATATACTGATGATTGTTATGTCCCCCCACCCCCCACCACGAGGTGGAGGAGACATATTGTTTTTGCTTTTCTGCCGTCCGTCTGTCATAAATGTTGTCACCGCTACTCCTCCTAAACCGCTTGTTGGATTTCGCCAAAATTTTACAGGAAGCATCGGTATAATGTCCGGCTGTGCATATCGCGTTTGTGTTCCGGTTCGATGCTTTTTGACGGTATGGCCCTTTGACGTTTTTCACTGTAAATGTGTTGTCTCCGCTACCCTTCCTACACTGCTTGGTGGATTTCGCCGAAAATGTACAGGAAGCATCGGTATAATGTCTAGGTTTGCATTCGCGTTTGTGTTACATATCAACAAGTTTTGACAGAGTTATGGCTCTTTGACGTTTTCACTTTAAATTTGTTGTCTCCGCTACTCTTTCTAAACTGCTTATTGGAATTCGCCGAAAATGTACAGGAAGCATCGATATAATGTCTACTTGTGCATATCGCGTTTCTGTTTCTGTTTGATGATTTTTGACAGAGTTATAGCCCTTTGACGTTTTCACTTAACATTTGTTGTCGCCCCTCCTTCTCCTAAACCGCTTGTTGGATGTCGTCGAAAATGTACAGGAAGTATTAGTATAATGTTTAGTTGTGCATATCGCGTTTATGTTCCGGTTGGATGATTTTTGACAGAGTTATGGCACTTTGACATTTTCACTTTAAATTTGTTGTCTCCCCTACTCCTCCGAAACTGCTTGTTGGATTTCATCGAAAATTTACAGGAAGCATTGATATAACGTCTAGTTGTGTATATCGCGTTTGTGTTTCGGTCCGTTGATTTTTGACAAAGGTATGTCACTTTGACATTTTCTCTGTAAATTTGATGTCGCCGCAACTGCTCCTAAACCACGTTTTGGATTTCACGAACAATTTACTCGAAGCATCGGTGTAATGTCAAGTTTTGCATATCGCGTTTGTGTTACACATCAATGATTATTGACGGAGTTATGGCCCTTTGACATTTCACTTTAAATTTGTTGTCGCCGCTACTCCTCCTAAACCGCTTGTTGGATTTCGACAGGAAGCATTATTATAATGTCTAGTTCTGCATATCTTGTTTGTGTTCCGGTTCGATGATGTTTTACGGTGTTATGGCCCTTTGACATTTTAAGTTTTAAATTTGTTGTCGCCGCTGCTCCTCGTAAACCGCTTGTAAGATTTTGATGAAACTTACTAGGAAGCATCGGTCTAGTTGTGCATATCCCTTGTGCGTTTTTGTTATCCAAAAATGTTCCCTATCTACTTATAAACACATCTTAACAAGGTTCCGCCTTATCCACTATCAAACTTTCAAACTTATTTTAACTAGGTTGTGCAGTGGGGGGAGACATCTGTATTTTTCTAAAAAAAAAGCTCTAGTTTTATTTGCATTCCAGTGTTGTTAATGAGTTGAGCTCGCTATGAGGCAGTGCCTTATTCATATTATTGCCCAGCTCTCTATATAAATGGTTATTAGACATTTTTGACTGTTTCCTACTATTGACGTCAAAGGGGTGAATCAGTTCGACTGTTGCCCTCCGGACAATGAACTGCTTCATGCGCGATCTGAATGCACGAATAATTATCGCGTCGGGGATAACACAATTAACATCGACTGAATGATTTCCGTATAATCTAACCCAGAAGTTAAATAATCTATTTATTACATTTAAAACAAGGAGTATATTATGCACGTTATAAGCGAAATGTTTTAGCTTTACTCGGCGGATGAAGTCGACGTCATCAACACTTTATTGGCGTCATGACTCAACGTCACAGTAAGTATTTTTTTTGGTTCTGAGTAAGTAATTAATATTTAAAGGCCTTTAGCCAATCCTAAAATTTAACCAAATCCTTTTATATGGAGGTCCTTTGGGATGCACATCGAACCACAACTCCCAACCGCTTTGTTTTCTACATGCGATTTCCTGTGTTTAAGTGCATTTTCAGTTTAAAGCACGACTTTCATTTTTACTTTTATTTTTTTCAATGATTGATTATTTTTCGATACTGAATTTGTTTATATGTAAAGTATGTTCATTCCGATAATTCTACCGAGGAATCTGCCTCCCATAATTTAGCGATTATGAAATATAATTATATAATTAAACTTTTATCATTTTGTTTTCCTATAGCTAACTCATTTTAATCCTGATTTGCAATTGCTGATTATATAGAGAATTAGGTAATAAAACAGATATTTCATGAATGTTTTCGGAACAGTGAAAACTAATGTCACTCAGTATCGGGGACGACCTGGGGAACTGTTGCCTTCGGCCATCGGGGACGACCTAGGGAAGTGTTTCCCAGGTCGTCCTCGATACCTTGGGACAATAGTGATGACTGTTCCCCAAACACTCATGAAATAACTATATATTGATGACCGCTTGAGGTCACAATCGGGAAACAGTATATGTCTCATGATTGTGACGTTAAAACAATGTTATTGGGATTTCTCACTCTCAACAGCGGAGGCGCAAACGAATTTTGGTCGAACAGGAAATGCAGCATTCAAATACCACAGTCCATTTACTATTTATTGTTTCAATTTTACTAACAAAATCAAGGCGATATCTGAGTTAAAATGTGTTACCTTCAAAGTAAACGAACCCATCTTTGTCGACCAGAGATCCAACCGCATGCGCACTGAATAGTCTGCAGTTATCTGAAATAAAGCAAGTATAATTACATAAAACTTGTAGTACTGTATGTCTCACAATTATGCACATAGACCAGACGTGATACTTTAATCATTACATTTCTATTTTAAAAATAGCGCATCCGGTGACAGTGAACCGTTAAGTAGAACAAATAGTGCCAACGGAGTTGAGGGTGAGAACGGAGGTGAGAGTGAGAACGGAGTTGAGGGTGAGAACGGAGGTGAGAGTGAGAACGGAGGTGAGAGTGAGAACGGAGGTGAGAGTGAGAACGGAGGTGAGAGTGAGAACGGAGTTAAGGGTGAGAACGGAGGTGAGGGTGAGAACGGAGGTGAGAGTGAGAACGGAGATGAGAGTGAGAACGGAGTTGAGGGTGAGAACGGAGGTGAGGGTGAGAACGGAGGTGAGAGTGAGAACGGAGGTGAGGGTGAGAACGGAGGTGAGAGTGAGAACGGAGTTGAGGGTGAGAACGGAGGTGATGGTGAGAACGGAGGTGAGAGTGAGAACGGAGGTGAGAGTGAGAACGGAGTTGAGGGTGGAGGTGAGAGTGAGAACGGAGGTGAGAGTGAGAACGGAGGTGAGGGTGAGAACGGAGGTGAGAGTGAGAACGGAGGTGAGAGTGAGAACGGAGTTGAGGGTGAGAACGGAGGTGAGGGTGAGAACGGAGTTGAGGGTGAGAACGGAGGTGATAGTGAGAACGGAGGTGATGGTGAGAACGGAGGTGAGAGTGAGAACGGAGGTGAGAGTGAGAACGGAGTTGAGGGTGAGAACGGAGGTGAGGGTGAGAACGGAGTTGAGGGTGAGAACGGAGGTGAGGGTGAGAACGGAGGTGAGAGTGAGAACGGAGGTGAGAGTGAGAACGGAGGTGAGAGTGAGAACGGAGGTGAGAGTGAGAACGGAGGTGAGAGTGAGAACGGAGTTGAGGGTGAGAACGGAGGTGAGAGTGAGAACGGAGGTGAGAGTGAGAACGGAGGTGAGAGTGAGAACGGAGTTGAGGGTGAGAACGGAGGTGAGGGTGAGAACGGAGTTGAGGGTGAGAACGGAGTTGAGGGTGAGAACGGAGGTGATAGTGAGAACGGAGGTGAGAGTGAGAACGGAGGTGAGAGTGAGAACGGAGGTGAGAGTGAGAACGGAGGTGAGAGTGAAATGCAAAATATCTGTTTTATTATACAGACAACACGTTTTCGTCATTGTAACAAGAAAGGTCAAACCAATGTATGTAATGGCATAAACACTGTATATCTGGTCGTTTTGTAAACAGAGCATTTTACAAATTTAGGGTAACGTCAGTGGTACCCCGACATGCGTTCAGCGATTTGCGATTGCATACCATCATATAAACAGAAGATACTCGTATTTGTCTATACAAGTAGGACAGAAAATGCTGTCTTTTAATTTGAAGTCGTCAGCAGGTAATAGTAAAACATGTCTCACTCTTGGGTATATACCTTTATATATAGGCGTGTTACCTGAGCTATACTTAACGTAGGTTCATGTATATAAGTCGAACAGAAAATGTAGCATTCACAGAACACAGTCAACCGACATATGCATTCAAACAGTCAACCGACATATGCATTCAAACAGTCAATCGACATATGCATTCAAACAGTCAACCGACATATGCATTCAAACAGTCAACCCCGACATATGCATTCAAACAGTCAACCGACATATGCATTCAAACAGTCAACCGACATATATGCATTCAAACAGTCAACCGACATATGCATTCAAACAGCCAACCGACATATGCATTCAAACAGTCAGACATGCATTCAAACAGGATACAAAAAAACAGAAGCAAGCACGCCACACCAAATACATGAAAGGGGTGACAGTAGGGACCGCCGTTGAACGGTCAGTGGCAAAAAGGACGCTGAGAGTTTAAACCCGGTTCCAGTGTGAACCAAGCCTCACTCGTACCATAGTTCATCTCAATTAAACATACAGAGTAACTATAGATATCTACGTCAGGCTGTATCCACGACCACTCAAGGCCGCATTAATAGGCAATATAAGTAAAGCACAGAGATGACCGTGTATATATGAATATAAAACATAAAAAAACCTAGAAAGCCACAAAGCAATTAATCAGTGACTTGACAGAAACCAGAACAACCTTAGGAAAAACCGTTAAGGTCACGAAATGATCATATGTATGACAAAATCAAAATCTACGCTGTTGGACATAGGAAACGTAATACGTATTTATAAAGGCGCTGTGACGTCACAATCACTAACTAATGACCTCTCGGGAATATTATACAAAGTTTTACGCCGGGGAAAGGACATTGCATACACAGGTGTAAACGTGATATGTAATAATTATAAATGTCACGTAAACCAAATTGACTCTCAGTATATCAGTTAATATGTACCAGCAAAGCATTCCTTCGTCGTGAAGGTCGCGGCAATAATCAGTGTTATCATATATATATGCATTTTTGGCCCGCAATATGCACAAAATTACCCTACAATAAGTGAAATGTGCCGTATCATAAATGCGGTCCAATACGCCAAATTTAGGTCATGTGACCGGGCCGAAATGCATATCCATATTGACCCGGTCACCTGACCGTTATTGGCCCGGTCACCTGACCGTTATTGGCCCGGTCACCTGACCGTCACCTGACCGTCACCTGCCCGTCACCTGCCTGTTACGATTATTGGCAATTGCTTTTTTGTTTTACCCATATGGAGATTGCCTGCGTATACAGTAATCAGTGTTATTCAGCGTCGCGTCAGGGACTGTGGCAATATAATGTATATAGTGAGAGTGCGGATACCTCACAACAACACACATGGATATACCATAGGGAGATTGCCTGCGTATACAATAATCCGTGTTATTCAGCGTCGCGTCAGGGACTGTTGCCACATAATGTATATAGTGAGAGTGCGGATACCTCACAACAACACACACATGGGTATACCATATGGAGATTGCATGCGTATACAATAATCAGTGTTATTCAGCGTCGCGTCAGGGACTGTAGCCACATAATGTATATAGTGAGAGTGCGGATACCTCACAGCAGCACACACATGGATATACCATATGGAGATTGCATGCGTATACAATAATCAGTATTATTCAGTGTTGCATCAGGGACTGTTGACACATAATGTATATAGTGAGAGTGCGGATACCTCACATCAGCACACACATGGATATACGATATGGAGATTGCCTGCGTATACAATAATCAGTGTTATTCAGCGTCGCGTCAGGGACTGTTGCCATATAATGTATTTAGTGCAAGTGCTGATACCTCACAACAACACAAATATGGATATACATGTTCACCATATGGAGATTGCCTGCGTATACAATAATCAGTGTTATTCTGCGTCGCGTCAGGGACTGTTGCCATTTAATGTATATAGTGAGAGTGCGGATACCTCACAACAACAGAAATATGGATATACCATATGCAGATTGCCTGCGTATACAGTAATCAGTGTTATTCGGCGTCGCGTCAGGGACTGTTGCCATATAATGTATTTAGTGCAAGTGCTGATACCTCACAACAACACAAATATGGATATACATGTTCACCATATGGAGATTGCCTGCGTATACAATAATCAGTGTTATTCTGCGTCGCGTCAGGGACTGTTGCCATTTAATGTATATAGTGAGAGTGCGGATACCTCACAACAACAGAAATATGGATATAACATATGCAAATTGCCTGCGTATACAGTAATCAGTGTTATTCGGCGTCGCGTCAGGGACTGTTGCCGTATAATGTATATAGTGAGAGTGCGGATACCTTACAACACACACACGGATATACCATATGGAGATTGCCTGTGTATACAGTAATCAGTGTTATTCAGCGTCGCGTCAGGGACTGTTGCCATATAATGTATATAGTGAGAGTGCGGATACCTCACAACAACACACATACCATATGGAGATTGCCTGCGTATACACTAATCAGTGTTATTCAGCGTAGCGTCAGGGACTGTTGCCATATAATGTATATAGTGAGAGTGCGGATACCTCACAACAACACACACATGGATATACCATATGGAGATTGCCTGCGTATCCAATAATCAGTGTTATACACCGTAGCGTCAGGGACTGTTGCCACATAATGTATATAGTGAGAGTGCGGATACCTCACAACAACACACACATGGATATACCATATGGAGATTGCCTGCGTATACAATAATCAGTGTTATTCAGCGTCGCGTCAGGGACTGTGGCAATATAATGTATATAGTGAGAGTGCGGATACCTCACAACAACACACACGTGGATATACAATATGGAGATTGCCTGCGTATACAATAATCAGTGTTATTCAGTGTTGCATCAGGGACTGTTGCCACATAATGTATATAGTGAGAGTGCGGATACCTCACATCAGCACACACATGGATATACGATATGGAGATTGCCTGCGTATACAATAATCAGTGTTATTCAGCGTCGCGTCAGGGACTGTTGCCATATAATGTATTTAGTGCAAGTGCTGATACCTCACAACAACACACATATGGATATACATGTTCACCATATGGAGATTGCCTGCGTATACAATAATCAGTGTTATTCTGCGTCGCGTCAGGGACTGTTGCCATTTAATGTATATAGTGAGAGTGCGGATACCTCACAACAACAGAAATATGGATATACCATATGCAGATTGCCTGCGTATACAGTAATCAGTGTTATTCGGCGTCGCGTCAGGGACTGTTGCCGTATAATGTATATAGTGAGAGTGCGGATACCTTACAACACACACACGGATATACCATATGGAGATTGCCTGTGTATACAGTAATCAGTGTTATTCAGCGTCGCGTCAGGGACTGTTGCCATATAATGTATATAGTGAGAGTGCGGATACCTCACAACAACACACATACCATATGGAGATTGCCTGCGTATACACTAATCAGTGTTATTCAGCGTAGCGTCAGGGACTGTTGCCATATAATGTATATAGTGAGAGTGCGGATACCTCACAACAACACACACATGGATATACCATATGGAGATTGCCTGCGTATCCAATAATCAGTGTTATTCACCGTAGCGTCAGGGACTGTTGCCACATAATGTATATAGTGAGAGTGCGGATACCTCACAACAACACACACATGGATATACCATATGGAGATTGCCTGCGTATACAATAATCAGTGTTATTCAGCGTCGCGTCAGGGACTGTGGCAATATAATGTATATAGTGAGAGTGCGGATACCTCACAACAACACACACGTGGATATACCATATGGAGATTGCCTGCGTATACAATAATCAGTATTATTCAGCGTCGCGTCAGGGACTGTGGCAATATAATGTATATAGTGAGAGTGCGGATACCTCACATCAACACACACGTGGATATACCATATGGAGATTGCCTGCGTATACAATAATCAGTGTTATTTAGCGTCGCGTCAGGGACTGTTGCCACATAATGTATATAGTGAGAGTGCGGATACCTCACAACAACACACACGTGGATATACCATATGGAGATTGCCTGCGTATACAATAATCAGTATTATTCAGCGTCGCGTCAGGACTGTTGCCATATAATGTATATAGTGAGAGTGCTGATACCTCACAACAACACAAATATGGATATACATGTTCACCATATGGAGATTGCCTGCGTATACAGTAACCAGGTATCATACTCATTTAATGTGTCAACAGTTTGACCTAAAGCATTATGTTGAAGATGTAGACAAAAGTAGATATACAAGTCGAACAGGAATTTAGCATTCAAAGACCACAGTCGACCGAAAACACGATTAGAAACAAACAACATTTACAAGAATAGATAATTTATACCACACTCTGACTGTTGCATTAAATCACTAACCATTTATGCTAATATTTATTCATGTCACAGATTTGCCGTGCATATATGTGCCATACTTACCACGCATACATTTATAGATGTCACACATTTAACGTGCATATATGTATAAATATCGCATGTTTACCACGTATACATGTATAGATGTCACATATTTACCGTGCATATATGTATATATATCACATACTTACAACGCATACATTTATAGATGTCACACATTTAACGTGCATATATGTATAAATATCACATACTTACCATGCGTACATTTACAGATGATCTTGAAACTCACCTATGAAATTATACAAATTGTCATTAACTGGAAAACATTGTGTGTATTTCATATACATGTTTATATGTATGTATTATTTGCATGTGAACTGTTGGGCGTAATGCCTTATGTTTGAATAACAAATCTATCTATCTATATAACTATATATAAGGGTGAGAAAATACATACATCTACATATGATATGAAAACGCAACACGGGAATTTCCGCTATATATTGTATGTACAATATGCTGCTTTTAATCGAATAGTACATGGCTACGTAAGACCCTTTCCTTTTGGAAAAAATACTAAAACAACAAATAATACAGCAAATAGTATTCCTTCAATGTTTCATTATTCACAGAGTACGCGTTTGGCTCAATCAAGTGAGCAAACTTAGGATGCAACATTTTGCAAACTATTTACGTTAACTAGCTCAATTTTTCAAAGAGCTACTTCAACATTTATGAAGTTTTTTTTACAAAGTGTAGTGTGATTAAAACGTCTACAACATCACAGTTGTGTCCTTTCTCTAGTCAACTGCAACTTTCTTTTTAAAAAACATCTTGGGATTTCTTTGGAATATTATGTGCAATTAAGTGTGCAGTATATACAATATATAGCGGAAATTCCCGTGTTGCGTTTTCATATCACTTGAGTGTATATATATATATATATATATACATATATCACATACTTACCGTGCATACATTTGTACACGTCACAGAACTCCCATCGCGTATTGGGGTCAGTTGTGTAACACCAGAGCATTCCTTCGTTGTCAGGGTCGCGGCAATAATTAGCAGCGTCATCCATTGTCTCGTCGGGGAAGAATGAAGCAGTTTGATAGTAGCTAAAGTACGGAGAATTCTTGTCCCATCGTTGACACGTTATTCCGTGATAACTGGTGTTCCAAGTACCCATATATAGCTTGTGGTTTTCGGTATCATAGCAACGGCTTTCTACTCCTATAATACATATTGGGGTTTCTTGGTTAGATTGCATACAACGTCTAGCAGGTCAGGTTATAAAATATAACCTGCGGGGATATCTTTATTTACACTGTCCCGTTTTACCAGGATGAAATAGGGTAAGAGTGAGGTTTGGTGTACCCTAGAACCTGTCTGTTTGCCACTAACCGCTCCAAGGCGGTAGCCCTATTGTCACCGCGTTTATGTTTGTGATGTCACATATCCCTTGGTTATTTTCGTTGTAATTCTTATTTATTTTGATGCTATTTTTGGTTGACTGTTTTCAGTGAACGCTACATTTATACTTTTATAACTATGTTATAATACCCAATGTGCGCATGCGTGTCGGTAAGAACAGTTATTTTAACCAACAGCCTATTGTGTTGCTAGTTGTTTTCATGGGTTGTCCTTTAAAGTGACACTTGGCAATCTTGAAGTTGTTATCAGTCATTAACATTAGCATCTCGATTTATTTATCCAGTATGACTTTAACTGGAAATCTGCTTGTATATATTATATAAAATGTTAAGTTTTCATTTAACTTCTATGTTCTACCATCGGTTTAAATATATTACTGGTGCAATATGACCAACAATTAGAAATATGCACCCAAATTTGATTAATACCATTCTAATAATTAATATTATTAATTGAACAAATGCAAGTTAATAGAAAATCAAACAATTTAAAACAGGAGGGACAGAATGTCCGCGTATCGCTTACCCGATGGTCTTTGCAAAGATGAAAAAATTGTCAAACGAGTATAGTAGCATCATAATATAATCCTGCATATGAAATATAGGAGTTTTTGAAAAAAACATGGAAGTGGCTCGATATAAGCGAATCCCAAAGTTGATTCCCATAATGCATTCAGTAAATTATTCTGAACATGTGAGATCATTCGGTGGAACTAAATGGTTGTGCACCTTTAAGTTCTCAAAATCAAAGATGCTTGTTAAAAATGGGGAAACATCCAGAGAGTGGCTCAAAAAAGTGAGTCCCAAAGGTAAATACCAGAATGCATTCACTAAGCTATTTTGAAAACTTGAGGTCATTGTGTGGAGCTCGACGGTTGTACACCTTTCTCATTTGAAACATATGGGGCACGGCCAAATGTTACACAAGGTCCCCAGTTCGAACAAACTTCGTAAAATACCATAAGTTTATGCTACATGAAATATATGAGAGCTCTATACCTTGTCGTTTCAAAGAATAGTTATTTTAGTTTTTTCCATATATACGTCAATGTAAAACATGTGACCACTTGTCCGAGGCCAAATATTCCATTTCAACAAACTTGGATGCGGACCATAAGCCTAGGTAAGTGCATATCATTAAATCGGTGGTTCTTCCAGTTTTATAGAAGTTATTTTAAAGATTCTCCTATATAACTTGATGTAAAACTGTAGCCCTGGTGGGGGCGGGGGGAAGGTCCAGTTTTTACCCAAGAGTCACCATTTAAACAAACTGGGTAAAGGATAATAAGCTTATTCTGTATGCAATATATGAGAGCTCTATACCTTGTGTTTTCTACGGGTTAGAATATTTGTTAAGCTTTTTACCTATATATGTCAATTTAAAATGTATAAAATGTCCATATACAAACTTTGGACCCTCCGGAGCATAGCCATTTTTGACACCGGGGACTGTTTAACAAATTGATAGTTTAAACGTTGTCAGTCATCAATAAATAAAACAAACTTTCAAAATCTGCTCAGCCGTTCATGAGAAGAAGACTTATAAAGTTTCAAATTGTTATGGTAATGATGGCAATCTTTGATATCGCGTTGACCAAATTTTAGCAAATCTTAAAAACATTGACCTAAGGATCATCCATATGAAGTTTGGTCAAAATTGACCATGACGTTACAGAGGAGGTGTCGTTTGCAATTGTTAACGGACGGACAGACGACGGACGACGAAAAGTGATAACAATAGCTCACTCCAAGCCTTCGGCTCAGGTGAGCCAACAAATTAAGGTTACCAAGTTTATCTTTAAATATGTTTAATAATAGCAATACTGTCTCTACTGTTTTTTTCGATGAATGCCTAGTTGTGTCTAAATGATCACTATAGTTCTTAGCCCGCCAAATAACGGCAAAATTGCACCACAGAACCGTTTATCAACATTATATCCAGGTATTCAGGTCATATAATAAGGCATATTTGGCGATAAAAAATATAGATTTATTGGGGTTCTTAAAATACCCGGGTTTGAATATGCGTAAAATGTATTATGAGTTGGTAACGCTTAATTCGATGCTCCAGTTTGGTGGTTACAGCCGTTTATATTGTGCATTATGTGGTCCGAGTATTAACTTTCATACTCCATCCAAACCTTCTCCAAGAAGCGAAAACGGGGTTGGCTGGGGTATGAAATGCTGGATCCATAATAGTAAAATGCTGCTGATCCATTATAGTAAAATGCTGCTGATCCATTATAGTAACATGCTGCTGATCCATTATAGCAACATGCTGCTGGATACATTATAGTAACATGCTGTTGATCGATTAGAGTAACATACTGTTGATCCATTATAGTAACATGCTGCTGGATCCATTATAGTAACATGCTGCTGGATCCATTATAGTAACATGCTGCTGGATCCATTATAGTAACATGCTGCTGATCCATTATAGTAAAATGCTGCTGGATCCATTATAGTAAAATGCTGCTGATCCATTATAGTAACATGCTGCTGATCCACTATAGTAACATGCCGCTGATCCATTATAGTAACATGATGCTGGATCCATTATAGTAACATGCTGCTGGATCCATTATAGTAACATGCTGCTGGATACATTATAGTAAAATGCTGCTGATCCATTATAGTAACAT
Organism: Cyrtodaria siliqua; assembly: GCA_037043455.1. Lineage (NCBI taxonomy): Eukaryota > Metazoa > Mollusca > Bivalvia > Adapedonta > Hiatellidae > Cyrtodaria > Cyrtodaria siliqua. The sequence continues at coordinate 282,446 of JAWPHD010000048.1, forward strand.
GCTGCTGATCCATTATAGTAACATGCTGATGGATCCATTATAGTAACATGCTGCTGGATCCATTATAGTAACATGCTGCTGATCCATTATAGTAACATGCTGCTGGATGATCCTGGATCCATTATAGTAACATGCTGCTGGATACATTATAGTAAAATGCTGCTGATCCATTATAGTAACATGCTGCTGATCCATTATAGTAACATCCTGCTGATCCATTAGAGTAACATCCTGCTGGATCCATTATAGTAACATGCTGCTGATCCATTATAGTAACATGCTGCTGGATCCATTATAGTAAAATGCTGCTGATCCATTATAGCAAAATGCTGCTGGATCCATTATAGTAACATGCTGCTGATCCATTATAATAACATGCTGCTGATCCATTATAGTTACATGCTGCTGGATCCATTTTAGTAACATGCTGCTGGATCCATTATAGTAACATGCTGCTGATCCATTATAGTAACATGCTGCTGGATCCATTATAGTAACATGCTGCTGGATTCATTATAGTAACATGCTGCTGATCCATTATTGTAACATGCTGCTGATCCATTATAGTAACATGCTGCTGATTCATTATAACAACATGCTGATGGATCCATTATAGTAACATGCTGCTGTTCCATTATAGTAACATGCTGCTGATCCATTATAGTAACATGCTGCTGATCTATTATAGTAACATGCTGCTGGATCCATTATAGTAAAATGCTGCTGATCCATTATAGTAACATGCTGCTGATCCATTATAGTAACATGCTGCTGGATCCATTATTGTAACATGCTGCTGGATCCATTATAGTAACATGCTGCTGATCCATTATAGTAACATATCTGCTAGATCCATTATAGTAACATGCTGATGATCCATTATAGTAACATGCTGCTGGATCCATTATAGTAACATGCTGCTGATCCATTATAGTAACATGCTGATGGATCAATTATAGTAACATGCTGCTGATCCATTATTTATAGTAACATGCTGCTGATCCATTATAGTAACATGCTGCTGGATCCATTATAGTAACATGCTGCTCGATCCATTACAGTAACATGCTGCTGATCCATTATAGTAACATGCTGCTGGATCCATTATAGTAACATGCTGCTGATCCGTTATAGTAACATACTGCTGGATACATTATAGTAACATGCTGCTGATCCATTATAGTAACATGCTGCTGGATCCATTATAGTAACATGCTGCTGGATCCATTATAGTAACATGCTGCTGATCCATTATGGTAACATGCTGCTGATCCATTATAGTAATATACTGCTGGATCCATTATAGTAAAATGCTGCTGGATCCATTATAGTAACATCCTGCTGGATCCATTATAGTAGCATGCTGCTGGATCCATTAAGGTAACATGCTGCTGATCCATTATAGTAAAATGCTGCTGGATCCATTATAGTAACATCCTGCTGGATTTATTATAGTAGCATGCTGCTGGATCCATTATAGTGAAATGCTGATGGATCCATTATAGTAACATGCTGCTCATATATTATAGTAACATGCTGCTTATCCATTATAGTAACATGCTGATGGATCCATTATAGTAACATGCTGCTGATCCATTATAGTAACATGCTGCTGGATCCATTAAAGTAACATACTGCTGATCCATTATAGTAACATGCTGCTGATCCATTATAGTAAAATGCTGATGGATCCATTATAGTAACATGCTACTGGATCCATTATAGTAACATACTGCTGATCCATTATAGTACGTGCTGCTGATCCATTTTAGTAAAATGCTGATGGATCCATAATAGTAACATACTGCTGATCCATTATAGTAACATGCTGATGGGTCCATTATAGTAACATGCTGCTGGATCCATTATAGTAACATGCTGATTGATCCATTATAGTAACATGCTGCTGATCCATTATAGTAAAATGCTGCTGGATCCATTATAGTAACATGCTGCTGATCCATTATAGTAACATACTGCTGATCCATTATAGTAACATGCTGCTGGATCCATTAAAGTAACATGCTGCTGGATCCATTATAGTAACATGCTGCTGATCCATTATAGTAACATGCTGCTGATCCATTATAGTAACATGCTGCTTGATCCACTATAGTAACATGCTGCTGGATCCATTATAGTAACATTATAGTAACATGCTGCTTGATCCATTATAGTAACATGCTGATCCATTATAGTAACATGCTGCTGGATCCATTATAGTAACATGCTGCTGGATCCATTATAGTAACATGCTGCTGGATCCATTATAGTAAAATGCTGCTGGATCCATTATAGTAACATGCTGCTGGATCCATTAAAGTAACATGCTGATGGATCCATTATAGTAACATGCTGCTGGATCCATTATAGTAAGTGTGTCATGTCACATACAATCATTGATATTTTCCTTGTCATAATTCAATGATTAAAGTAGAACGGATTCGATTTATTATAATGGCGTGTATACATGTGTACACTTTTTCAAAAATGAGAAATCACAGCACCCAAACGCAATGATACCGTAAATTCCCACTGTACCCAAAAACACAAAGCAAATTAACTATTCAATGAAAATGACAATACACAAGACAGGGTTACCGACTTGGAACGGCCCACTGGTTAGCTTACATCTATTTTAAGTGTACACAACCTCGTTATTATCCTGTCTCTAATTGAAATCTCTAACAATAAAAAAGAGTATGGTAATGGACCTTTGGAAACGGCCGAGCACGAATAAAGTCCATATCCAGAGGAATTAGGAAACGATACATTCACGTATATGTTATTGTAAAGATATGTAAATATGTCTCCCTATATATATATATATATATATATATATATATATATATATATATATAGGGAGACATATTTACGAACAACCAAGGACAGACAAACATCGGACGAACTACGGCAGGGCGCCTATCTATGATGAGAGGCAGAAATCAAACGTATGCATTCACTTCCTAAAAAGAATAGCTGCAACAAACGCTGATATAATGTATAACTACACCATAACACGATCGTCTGGAGCACAATTAACATATACACGTATACATACACTACTCAACTTTTATAAACGGTCACCCAGGTTTTTTGAAAATAACATGAATACTAAATACTTGAAATCACCGAAACACATACCGATATTTTATTAAGTTTATCAGCAATGTAATCTGAAATCATTTTTTTCAGATTACGTTGTTGATAAACTAAATAAAATATTGGTATATGTTTCGGTGATTTCCAGTTTTTAGTATTCGTGTTATTTTTAAAAAACGTGGGTGACCGATTATAAAAGTTGAGTAGTGTACATTTACAAACAATTATAGCTTAATATATGAGTGGGATCACATTTAAGGATTCAACCACACACACGCTATATTAAGACAGTGACAATGAAAGGTGCCGGATCACTAGGATACTGTGAATTTAGTAAATGGTATATATTAAAGGGAGATAACTGAAACTCACAAAGACAACTTTCGAAATTTGGGATCTCAGAGATACACGTTCACAAACAGAATTATATATAGGGGGAAATATTTGCGAAATATATATACGTATATTTAAAGATGTATATATATATATATATAATAAGAAACACTTTAGGATGTATCCAGAATCGCACTGAACAAAAACAGCAGTTGCAGCCCAAGAGAAAATCACGCAAATGGATTTAAGTTCAAAGGAATGTATGCTGAATTCTGCGGGATTCGTTAAGCTTTGAGATAGTTCTATCCTTATAATTCCAAACAATCGAGTAACCACGACATTTTAAAGTTATTATACTGCTCAAGAAATGTTGTTTTCAATGAAGAGTTGATGCATTTTTAAACGTTTTGCAAAAGACGTCACGTGCTAGGTTCTATCCAAGAAATAACAGTTTCATAAATATATGCTAATAAGATGGTATTAACAAAATGAGCGTTGTAGTTGAATTCGCAGATTGGTGGTTTTAAAATGGATGAGCCTGTGAAGTAAGAGGAGAACAAAATTTCAAATCAATGCCTACTTACTAATTACTAATTTGTAATAAAATCGAGTTACCATTTTTGAACAATTATTTTTATTTTATTTACAAATGGATGGCACACTTTAAAATGTAGCCAGTACATTTACTATATTGTTTTAAAAGTCGGATTAAGCACATGGTTTAATGTAATGTAAACAATCACACGTGTACATACCTGTACTTTTATAAATAAAGGCACCGCATAATCGTGCCTGACAAATCCTTGCGCAGTGTATCTCACTTCCGGCATGTACTGTGTCTATTATATAGCTATCCATCTCGCTCTTCATGGGAGACACTTTTGTTTTAAACATGTTCGAGTCAAGTGTATAAATAAACACAATGTCGTTCAAATATATCAAACACAAATACACCAGTGTATATGTAACGATCTTATCTTTCATATTTGGCATCATCATTATGTGTGTTGTATTAGGTATATAATATTTGTTTCGATGTCACATTTAATTAAAATCCGATATAAGACTTTCGCCTTCTTCAAGAAGAAATTGTAAAAGAGTCAGCAACCATCAGCTACTGTTTTCCGATGCTGTTGTAATGTGTCATTGTCAATCCTGGTCCAAAATGAAATTGCGAATGCGTGCGGAACAAAGTATTGATCGGGTTATTAATATATTATTAATGACGTCGATAGCTATTTGAGCAGGACACGATCAAGCTCACACAGACTTAACGATTATTGTAAAATTAATATTTAATACAGCAATACGTGACAGAACTTATTATCCCTAAGAGAACAAGCATGTGACGTTAGTCTAGGATGATAGTTAATTGATTTAAGGGTTTAGTGTCTTTTTTTGTGCGTTCATTGTGGTATGAACTGTTAGTTGTCGAAGCACATAGCGCATAATGCCGGAAGGGCATTTTGTACGCTATGTGCTTCGACAACTAACAGTTCATACCCTAATGAACGCACAAACAAATGACACTAAACCCTTATAATTGCAATCCATGGTTTTAAACTCTTTATCCAATTATTTTAATATTCCTGTGTTAAATCCGCCCCTGTAAATCCGAACTATATTGTTACGCAGCACGCGTATCTGAGAATGGCGGAGGAAAGTAGTTCTTCGTACAGTTCATTGGAAAATGACCGTAGCTTAAATTGATCATGTGATCGTCCTTTAACCAATCACATTGTTTGTATTATCTAAATGTTTGAGTGACTGCAATTATATATAGATAACTAATATTTGCATTCGACTATATCAACTCAGTACGAACCAGCTCAAGTTTCTTTACATCGTTAAACACACGGATCCTTGTTTGAATCACTATTAAAACCAGGCTGTATTTTGCTAAAGCTTGTCACATTTAAATTTACATATCAGTATGTTTTGCTCCCCCCCCCCCCCCCCCCCCCCCCCCCCCCCCCTTGAAACTTGAAACTCTGGAATCGTTAAGTACTTCTTGAGAGAATGTCATGTTATATAATGGGAAAGAATGGAAATATAACTACCTTATACGTGTATAAACAAGTATTATAGGATAGGGACCAACCCCCTAAATAGTTTTTATTTATGAGTGAAAGGCATCATTTTTTGTGTTGGCGCGCCGTAAAACCCCTATTTAAATTCAATTCAATTCATTGTAAATTTCTGGCTTGAAGTTGAATGATATCATGTGATATTTTTTCTTTTGGCTCAGATCCAAGGAGGAGTAACGAGAGAAAATATAGATTAAATGGACAAACAAAAAAATAAACAACTATTTTATTATCTTGTATCAGATTGACAGAATACACACGTCAGTAAATTAGTAAAGAATTACACATCAAGAAATAAATGTCAACAAAATGAAACATTAAATAATGGTATATAATGTTTTGGTTCAACTGTTAATCAACGCAATAATATTATGGGAAATAATGGGAAAATAACTACCTTATAAGTGTATTAAAATCTAGTGTATAAAAATCTAGTGTATAAAAATCTAGTGTGTATAAAAATCTAGTGTATAAAAATCTAGTGTATAAAAATCTAGTGTATGTGTATAAAAATCTAGTGTATAAAAATCTAGTGTATAAAAATCTATAAGATAGGGACTAACGCTCTACCCTACCGACTGAACGAGAGTAGTTTTGATTTATGAGTGAAATGCGCCATATACACATTTTGCGTTGGCACGCCGTAAAAACCCCAATTCAATTCACATCAAGAAAAAATGTCAACGGAATGCAACATTTAATAATGGCCACCGCAATAAGCCAATTTGTTTTTGCAATTCAAAATGTTCGTTAACGGACGTTTATTAACTGATAGACGTTCATTAAAAGAAACTATGCGTGCCATGTGATGCAATACACAATTTCAAAGTTAAGCAACTTTTTCAAATAAATGCTGATAAGGGAACCATTTGGAAGCGAAAACACAACCAAGACAATAAAGTAGCAGACTCGGTTTTATTGAGTCTGTTCATGAGAGGTAAAATAACACGACTCACGACCCCTAGAACCTCTTTCGGTATTCTGCTTCAAAAATATTGAAAAGTGGATCCCTTGGAAGCAACAAACACAAGCAAGAGATAAAAGTAGAAAACTCGATTTTACTGAGTCTCTTCATAAGAGGTAATATGAAGTGAACACCTCTCACGCCTTCTAGCACCGGCTTAAGCAATATTTCACTTTCAAGCCACCTACTGGGCTCGTTGATCCAAGTGAACCAGTAAAAATACAACTAATGCAAGGCGGAGACATGCCTTGACATTGTATGTATAACTCCATCGATATTTCAATCGCGCTATTTATTTTCTTCTCAGAAGTTTCTGATTATTGGTTACTGTTTAGTTACATTCTATGTTTGAAGCGTATCATTAACATGAGTCTAGGGGTCGAAAGGTGTGTGACACAATTATTCTATTAGAGTAGTAGTTATAACATTGTCATTCTTATTTGTTTTGATGCGTGTTTTTGGTTGACTGTGTTCTATGAAAGCTGCATTTCTCCTTCGACTTGTAGGCCTAACCCCACAGTGACCTTTGTTGCCACTGACCGATCCAAGGCAGTAGCCCTATTGTCAACCCTTTTGTGTTTGTGTTTTTACTTTTGCCTTCTCGTTTGTCTGTGTACGTGTATGTTTTTGTGTTTTGTGGTTGACTGTCGTCCTTGAATGCTGCTTTCCCTGTCCGATATTTGTATCTTTGTTTGTATACCTTATTGTATATGCATATATGTATTGATGGGCTCTTATGTCGCTTTTAAAAATCGTTCAATCATATGATGACGTTGTCCACCGTTAGCAGTTGACTCAGTGTTCTTCATTATAGTTTTCACCCTATCATGCCTATTTTACCAAGAACCCGCCATGTACTGTACTGTTTTCACCTTATGGTAACCAAGAACACGTCATGTACTGTACTGTTTTCACCCTATGTAACCAAGAACACGTCATGTACTGTACTGTTTTCACCCTATGTAACCAAGAACCCGCCATGTACTGTACTGTTTTCACCCTATGTAACCAAGAACCCGCCATGTACTGTACTAGTTTTCACCCTATGTAACCAAGAACCCGCCATGTACTGTACTAGTTTTTACCCTATGTAACCAAGAACCCGCCATGTACTGTACTGTTTTCACCCTATGTAACCAAGAACCCGCCATGTACTGTACTGTTTTCATCCTATGTATCCAAGAAATCCTCATGTACTGTACTGTTTTCACCCTATGTAACCAAGAACCCGCCATGTACTGTACTGTTTTCACCCTATGTAACCAAGAACCCGCCATGTACTGTACTGTTCTCACCCTATGTATCCAAGAAATCCTCATGTACTGTACTGTTTTCACCCTATGTAACCAAGAACCCGCCATGTACTGTACTGTTTTCACCCTATGTAACCAAGAACCCGCCATGTACTGTACTGTTTTCACCCTATGTAACAAAGAACCCGCCATGTACTGTACTGTTTTCACCCTATGTAACCAGGAACCCGCCATGTACTGTACCTAACATAACCGCCATTTCCTGTTGCAATTGAGCGGGTTAATATGTTAAATTAAGGACCTGTTTTTGTGTAGATATTTCCATACTTTTAGGATAGAGTTCAGACGGAAGGGAACGATTGAAGTCGTATACATTCTCGTATGATTTTAGCCGAGAATCCAGTACTTCTTGTTCAGAGTTCAGACGGAAGGGAACGATTGAAGTCGTATACATTCTCGTATGATTTTAGCCGAGAATCCAGTACTTGTTGTTCGACTTGTGACGACATTGGAATCACCTGAATTACAAAGCACACATAGACATCGCTGCGAAGTTTATTTATGGGATCATACAATATGTACGAGACACATATAAATGCATTTTCAGAAGTGTTAATTATGTTCAAGAAAAGGAAATTTAAAGGATGTTCTCCCCCATTTGGACATTTTGTTTGATTTGCTGTTATTTCATATATTATTAGCGTGAAGCGACCTCTCCAAAGTACTCCATTGTACTCCAATCAAGCTTCAGCAAACTTCATATGCTCAGACGAAGACCTAATAAGTTATGTCTACAGTTTTCCTTCTTTCAGTGAACATCGGCCTAGAATCGTCACAAGACAGCAGCGAGGTACCCCTGTAGCAAAGTTGAGGGCCGAGGTGACTTCTTGCCAAATGGTGAAACATTATATAGGGAGGCTAGCAAAGGGTGTGGTTTGAACCCATGATCTTCCGCTTATGGATATCATTGGAATATAGAGGCCTCACAGGATGGTGTCTAGAGCTTTTAAAATGGTCGACGGTCGAAACATGATGCGGGCCGTCATCTTGATATTTTTGACGTATCTTTTGTCCACGTTGCATTGAGGTCGTCCAATGAACTTTAACGTTACACATGTGAACCAATCCAAATGAGTGTCTTTTGTAAATCTCATATAGGACTGCCACATACATCACTATATAAGTGACAATACTAGACAGTGTTTGCTGTGCTTATTGGCGTGCTTCGTCTTAAGAAAACCTCGCAGGTAAAGTTGTGCATATGGTATTTAACAATGATTAATTAAGATGTATCTGCTTCTTGAATTATTTCATGAGAAATAATATTACAGTGACTTGCAGCAAAACATAAACTTATGCAGCGCCAGACAGCATATGGTTTTACACTTAAATACCTGTTTCGATATTGAATGATAGCATCACATGGTCTTTTCATTACCTCTATTAGAGTATTCTAGATACTCGGGTTTCAAGATCTCAAATGGAGCAATTTAATGGCTGAGTGATACATTCACATAGAGCATTTACGTTTAATGGTAGGCGCAGTAGACCCTGACAGTTATAAGTAATACTAATGAATGTGGTAATGAAGTGCTGTTAACATTCAAAAAATGCATACATTTAACTATTGCACTGAAACAAATTTGCATAACATTGGCTGTTGAAAACATATTGTCGGTAACCCTGTCATAAATCACTCTTTTTATTGTGTATTGTCTTTTTCATTTTATATTTAATTTTGCTTTTATTGTTTGTGATACAGTGTGGACCTATGGTGTCCTTGCGTTTGGGTGCTTTGGTTCCTTTTTCGTAGAATTGTCAACCCGTTTTGTGTTTGTGATGTCATATGCCTTTATTTCTTATTAACATTGCCATTTGTGTTTGTCTTTTTTCGTGCTTTTGTGAATGCTACTTTTCCTGTTCGATTTTTATATCTATTTTTATATGATATGTATAAAAGTCATATTAGACACTTTCTCCTTAGCAAAGTTGTTTCATTGTCTACAGAAACGTGAAAAGGACTTGACCACTTCATGATGTGCTATCTATATTTAAAAGCTGCACACAACATATGCGTGTCCGCATTGTGATGCTCCATCTGACCATAACATTTACATTTGAAAATAATGTATCCAAAGGCATCGATTTCATAAAAAAATCTGTGGGCAAATCAAGGTCGGGTGACTGACAAGATTTCGCACTATATGAAGAATTTCGAGACGCACATGTATTATTAATAGAAGAAATCAAATAGAAATCTTATTTTCAAGTCCAAAAGGATAGTTTCTCCTCGTAAAAACGATCTCAGACCTAATAACAAACATATTGGAAACTTTCTATCTGAATCAATAAAGAATCCAACATATCATATGGCACATTAAATTGTTCTTTGAACTCCTCTCTCAAGTATGCATTGCTTTTTACGAGAAGACATTCTAAAGATTCATAATGAATAGCAAAAGGGGATTGTACTAATTTGTTTTTATTTTCAAAATAAGAAATAGCATAAAAAGCTAAAAATAAAGACTATCACCATTTTTACCTTTCCTTTGAAAACCAAGCATTTGACGTAGGGAAACTTTTCTTCAAACTCCTTTATTTTGCTTAAAATGTTAAAGTAAGGAAAATACAATAATTAGAAAAAGAAAGAAATGACATTTCCTCACTGTGCCACCTGTAATTTAGATAAATTTCACAGTTTCCTATCGACTGGTTATTAGGTCTGTAGTCTCACTGATTGAGACACTGATTTACGAACCTGCCGGTCGGGTAATAAATGACAATATTGATATTATTGAGAAAACGAGGATCATGCAGTTGTAATAGCGCATTCTGTCAGATAGGCATTTTAATGCAAGTCACAATGAAATTGCGGACTCATTGGTAGATTTCTGTATTTAGCTGTGAAAACGCAAAAAAACTACGCAAATATAACGGACTTACAGTAGGGTAAGTGTGAGGTTTGGTGCACCTTAACACCTGGTTTAAACTCCCAGCGGCAGTTTTTGTCACTGACCGTTCCAAGGCGGTAGCCCTATTGTCAACTCTTTTTGTTTTGGTGACGTCATTTGCCTTTATTTCTGATTAACTTTGCCATTCATGTTTGTCTTTTTCTGTATTTTAGGGTGTATTGTGTTCTGTGAAAGCGGCATTTCCTGTTCGACTTTTACATTTATTTTTACTGCTTGGTTAACAACAATTTTTGAAATTATCGACCTACGTCTATAATTTTACAAGCCAAATTCCTCTCTATTTTCATGAACGTCGTCGAACAATTTTCTTCACCTTAAAAACGGAATCCAGAACAGTCGTATTGAAAGTGTTCTAGTTCCTGCAGACGAACTCCAACAACAACAGTTTTGTCTTTTCATGACAATTGCATAATACCAATACTGTGACTGAAAAGCGCTTATCTAACCGCATACTTGATAGAGGACATTGGTTCGCTGCCACACTAGAATACCACACCTTATATACATGCCATGATGCCTCACACAGTCACATTATACTGACGCCGCACCGATCAGTCTTAGTACAACCCTTTATATTCTGAGCGTCAAGCAATGGAGCTACCAGTACCACTTATTTAAATTTAACCCGGCCTGATAATTGAATGAACGACCTATTCGAGAACTAACAACATACAACGTATATGATCCACTACTGATATAAAACCACAGAGTTTCGTTTCTTGAAGTTTACTGAAAAAACTGTTTGCAGGAACCTCAAACGTAAAAACATGTTACATATCTAAACATGGTGACAAATGTTAAAAACGTCATGTATGTAAAAGTATACGACATATGTATCATTGGTTACATATGTAAAATATGTTGTGACAAATGTTAAAAAAATATCACACATGTAAAAATATAAAAAAACGCAAATGTAATAACAACTTGCACGTGCAAATTAGTCTATAGTAATAATATCGTTATCAGTTGGTAATGAACACGACACAGTACTGCAATATTAAGAGTAAGGTGCACCATAGAAAATTGTAAAACCCCAAGCGGCCCTTTTTGCCAATGTCTTTTATTTACACTGTTCTATTTTATTGGGATGGCAATATGGTAAGAGTGAGGTGTCGTGCACCCTGACACCTGGTTAAATCCCCGAGTGGCATTTTTCTTACATTCCAAGATGGTAGCCCTATTGCCAACCTTTAATGTTTGTGATATCATTTCTTGCATTTTACTCATCGTTGTAATTATTGTTTGTTTCTATGAATGTTTTTGGTTGACTCTGGTCCTCGAATGCTAAAATTTTAATTTATGTGCGGCTTTTATAATTACTTGTACCAACCATACTTTAAAGGACGAATATGTTATCGGTCAGGTGCATATGCACATTTGTTTTTCAGTCGATTCCCTGGTCATTAAAACGAACGTGTAAAGGGTACAGAATGAACCGCTATGGCCAAGTTGAGGGTGTGTTGCGTAACGTTGTAGAGCATGTGGCAGTATTTTAGTCAGGACTCTGCAGGTATCCCCATAAATTGTGACTGGTCCTTACAATCACAATGACAGGGGACGGTGCCTATTCAAATTGAATTAAACTAATTAAGGAGACTTTACCTATATCTACGATATTTTAATATAACACAGTAAAGGGAATTGGTTCCGTCTTGAAGAAGTATGGACCACATACAAATAAGAATGCAAACATAATGTGTTTCAGTTTTATATTCAAAGTACTCGTACACATGCACTAAAATAGGACCTTGTTCCATACGGTTTAATTATGGTTAATTAACTAGTCTGAGGAACTAGATGACTCGGATAGTTTGTTTTGATCAGGTAGAGGCATCAATATTAATGTATATGATGAACAAACTACTGACCCCTCAAAGCAACTAGGTTTGCTCCTCCCACCAAGATCAATGCACCTGTGAAGTTTTCAGGAGTGTAGGTCTTATACTAGTGAAGCTATTTTATGAAAAGTGTATGTTCTAATAAAGGCACGGTGACCTTGACCTAAGAAGTACCTTTGACGTACTAACTTTAAAAGCAACAGGTTTCCATCTCTTCCAAAGGGTAGTGTATAAGGTTTCACGGGTGTAGGTTTTATTATTTCTGAGTTATCGCTTGAAACACTCACGCACGCACGCAAGACGAAAATTAAGAAGTGTTACTCAACAGTAAAACAGTACATAATGTATTTGATTTATGCTATCAGAGTCACGCATCAACCAAATGCTGTTTAACGGCTCCCCAACGTAGTATAGGTCACAGAAAGAGTGGAAAGATAGAAATAGAAATACATGAGCATGTCCTACTTTTACTTGATAATATATGTCTATGGTCTACAGCGTGTTCAGAAGATAGAGTCCGTTACACGTCCCCGGATGACTCATTTTGTGAATGCAAACGTATCTTTCCCAAGAATACACCCAGTAAACTCTGTGGCGCAAAATTAAACCCATGTGTTCCATTTTCAAGACTTCCGTGCCATCCACTTGCTCGTGTAAGCTCCCACGTCACAACAAGCGTACACTTATGTCAAAATTACCGGTGTTTGAGGATGAAATAATTTCTTCAGCATTATTACTTGATAGATTTACTGATTTTAGTGAGATTCAATGGAATGTTTATATATTTGTCAGTGTAATAGATTTACTAAATAATTTAGAATTCTCATGAATGTATTGTTTTCTGAATGTATGTATTGAGGCAAGTCACATTGCTGCTTTACTTACATATCATATTTTTATCAGACAGTGATAGTTAACAGCTGCTGTGTGAATGTGCTATTTTTGTATGAATTTTCACTGTCTTCAAATTGTTACGTTGATTTAACTACGAGGGCTGCTCAAAAGTTACGTTGACAAATTCTGTAAAGAAATATAAAAAGATCGGACAGGGAAAGTAGCATTCAAGGAGGACAGTAAACCACAAAACACAGAAACAAACACGCAAACAGACAAACAAGAAGGCAAAAGCAATAATAAATGCAAACGACATCACAAACACAAAAAGGGTTGACAATAGGGCTACCGCCTTGGAACGGTCAGTGGCAAAGTAGGCCACTGGGGGTTTAAACCGGTTCTAGGGTGCACCAAACCTCACACTTACCCTACTGTCATCCCATTAAAACAGGACAGTGTAAATAAAGAAATCCCCGCCATAATCTAATCTCTAACCAACAAGGCAGCATCAATAGGCAATATAAGTAAAACACAAATATGCTCGTGTAAATATAATACAAAAAAACAATAGCCTAGAAAGTCACAAGGAAGGTACTCAATGACTTTGCAGAAGCCAGAGCAGTAAGAGAATAAACCATTAAGGGCACGACAAGAAAGATCATGGACAAACATCAAACGCCACCGTCCCAATGGGCTTTAGGTAGGCGTCATCACAGGGTCCACAGCCTGTCCGGTCATCGAACAATTAAAGAGGAAAGCATAGTGGCGAACTGTAAAAGGGTCCACCACCAAGCATGCAGTACTTTGCAAAATGATAGGGTCATAACCTCTTTTGATAAACTTTTTAACAAGTTTAACAAAGATAGTATGAAAGTGATCATGAATCTTACGAAGTTTATAAATCACATCACCATAGAAGTCAGGTTGTGATAGTCCTTGTCGCAGAAGAGTCCTTAAATTACTTTTATATTTGGAAAGAAGATCAGGGTTACGATAATAACCTTTTGCAAATGTTTTACGAAGTTTATGGTAACGGTAACCCTGATTGAGTAACTTTTTGTTATACAAAGATTACGAATATTAAAGTCCTCAACTCGAGTACAAGCTCTAGAAAAACGAATAAGTTGAGACACATATACCCCATAAAAAGTTGCTCGGGGAACATCCCCATCCAAGTGGGGATAATTTACAATGTCAAAATTAAAATCATCTCTCTTGTCATAGATTTTGCTAATTATTTTACCATTTTCAATCGAGAGATCTAAATCAAGAAAAGAAGCGTTATTATCAGATATATTAGCTTTGTTAAGCTGAAGTTCTTTATGATAAATATAATTAACAATAGTTGGAAAGAAAGGGTTGTCAATGTTCAATATGTCATCCAGATACCGAGAGGTATCATTAAAGGCTTCAATAACATCTGCCTGGGCATCTGGTGAAAGACTCAACATGAAATCCCTTTCATAGCAAAATAAGAACAAATCTGCGACAAGTGGTGCACAGTTCGTACCCATAGGGATACCAACAATTTGTCTATAAACGGTGGTTCCATACCTGATGAAAATATTATCTAATAGGAAGATGAGTGCTTTACAAACTTCATAGCAAGTCCACATAGTATAATTGTCAAAACTGCCGTTAGTAAAAAACGCTTTTATATTATTACATGCCAAAAATGTAGTATTTTCTCTAGCAAATGTTTTTTGAATAAGAGAAATTAGCTTGTCTTTAATAAGGTGATGTTGTAAGGTTGTATATAATGTAGAGAAGTCATAAGAGCTTATTGATGAAACTTGACCTTTCTTGAACATTTTATCAAGAACGTCTCCTGAATTTTTTATAGACCAAAATAAATTAATCCCAGAGTTTTCATAAGTTTTATCACAATATAGTTTAACGTGATCTTTAACGGCAGTAAGACAAGAAGTTAAAATTTTGGAGATGTTTGTTGTGGTGCAGGCACTAGAATTCGAAATAAAGCGAGCCTTATATGGGTTTTTATGTAATTTAGGAATCCAGTACATAGTAGGCAGTTTATTTTGCTTATCGTTTATACCAGCCTTGAAAGTAGTGCGCCGAGTGATATGTGCGGAAACAACATCATCCTCGGTAGAATTAACTGGAGTATACGAATTGGTGCTGCCGAGTTCCAGTGATAAAACATTGACGTAATGTAGGCGTCAAACAATAATTACATTATTAGCTGCCTTATCTGCAGGAACTAAAACAAATTTATTATGAAATTCCTGAATTCCCGATTTTAAATTACGAAAGGAAAACCTAGGTCTCGGAGGAAGTAAAGAGGGGTTAGCATTATAAAAGTTAATACGTGTATCTATAATTTTCAGAATTGACTTTTTCCAAGTCGAAAGTGAGTTTGGGTCCGCATGTTCTCTACGACACCATTTGATACTAAAATCTTCAATGGAGTGGGCGATCTGGGCACGACAGGCATTAAAATCAATAGTTGAAGGTAATCTATATTTAGGACCTTTCGAAAACAAATGCCGAATACGTTTATCAATAATATCAAAATTACCAGTGATAACATGACCTGCTGGAGCATAGCAAAATTTTGATGTGTTGCATTCACATTCCTTAGGAGTATTATGTACTATATCAAGGTCAGAAACTATTTTGTTGTAGTTGAAAATAATATTTCTAACAGGCTCATTTATCCAATATATTTCGCCAAAATTGCGCTTAAATACAGAAAAAGCAGGAGAAATGCACCCACATTATTTTCTGTATTAACAGCTCTCGTTTGCAATGTGTTGTGATAGTTTAAGATGAATGAGGTAATCGCTCACATTCGATGCTGTTCCAGTATAATAAATATTATATATAACGCACTAAACAAAGAATGCAACATACAATGCTGTGCTCGATGCAATCTATTGATAATAAACTCTCCGTTATGCATTAGGTCATACTCGTTTGCAATGTGTTGTGATAGTTTAAGATGAATGAGGTTATCGCTCACATTCGATGCTGTTCCAGTATAATACATATTATATATAACGCACTAAACAAAGAATGCAACATACAATGCTGTGCTCGATGCAATCTATTGATAATAAACTCTCCGTTATGCATAAGGTCATACACCACTATTGCATTTCTCATAGGTCTCCATCATTTTTTGAAAGAAATATCTTAGAGACACTGAAAAATGACCAGCAAATTGGGAGTATTGCGATGCTTTCAGCCTCTCATATTTCATATTTCACTGAAGGTGGCCACTCCCAGAATGGCAGTAAAGAACATTTACTTTTAGCAAATATACGAGGGTCATTTAATAAGTTCTGTCACTAACGCGTTTTAACCATTGTGTGCTCGTTGTGAGTGTTGATGTTTGGTACCAAATGAAAGAGAGTTTCAATACCGTTCCATTGATAGTAAAATAAATGCTTTGTGTGACGAAAGTTATGGAACATTTAATACACATCACTTATACATACTGAGGCAGTTTCGTCCTGAGTTTTTGTCAGGTATGTTAATTGTTACTTTTTTAAATGCCTGTTTCTCTTTAAGTAGTTGTCGAAGACCTTTGAAATTTCTCATACATTACCAATTATATCTGTGCATTACAAGATTCAGAATTTAAGCATGGTAAAAGAAAAGGCGTTGTCTTAGAAATTAACATTTTAAGCTAACGTGTAAAATTAATTTAATGATAAATGGACGTTACATGGAAGGGCAGTCTTCTGAAATAGCGTTTTTGGATGATCATTATTTTCACTAAACATTGTACAAAATTCTACAATAATGTGTTGAATATGAAATTTAAACACTGAAGGATCAGGATTTGTAAAATAATATGAAAACATATTAATACTATGAGAATAATTACGACATTTAAAAGATATTATAACATTTTCGTAAAAAAAATGAAGAAAATCAGTGTTATTTCTGCTAAGAATAAGGGATATGCATTCACTCATATCTGGTTTGCAGCAAGACCTTTCCGAATTCTCGACAATCATGTTCATGGATTATGGGCGAATAACAACAGATGGCGTACAAGAAAATTTAAAAGCATAGAATTATTCAATAATGTTTACAACGTCTTGTAACAAGGACATTTTCAGAGATGCCAGTATCCAAAAGGTGTGGTAGGGGGAGGTAATCAGGGATATAAATAACCGGAAATTTTTCATTTTTATTGTGGAATTTCAGAGAGCGAATCCAGTAGTACTAGAAATACACTACTTTATCTCAGTGTAATATCCAGTTCAAAGGATATATGCAGAGTGACAGAACTTTTTGAAGCACCCTCGTACTCCCAGTAAAACTGTATCCACAAAATGCAAATTTCAGTCAAAATATCAACATGTTTTATGATGGGAATATTTGTTAGGATTTGGGTAATTTAGTCCAATCAGAATCTACCTTACAATCTGAATATATGCCCTAATAGACCCTATACTTATTTCAACCAATCAGAAGCCACAAATCAATAGTAGTATTTGACCTAAATAGACATTAAAACCTGATTGATTTGGCTAAAATGTTTTATACATTCATTCTGAGGAAAATGGTGTCTTTTGTTTATAGAAAGAAATACTTTTCTACAAAATATGACTTTATAGGGCTTCGGCTGAAGTCAAATTCATGCAATTTTAACGCGTAAATCCAGAATCTTCCAAATGCCATATCTTGAAAACGATTCCAAAATTTCGTTTCAAATAAAGTTATTTTGAATTGATTTCATCAATAACGTGTGATTTTCAACCAGTTGAAGCTAACCTGAAAACAATTTCTACTGAAAAATGATTTTTGTAATTTTCAGAGGTCAACATAGCAGATTTAACATAACAATGCCACTGTTTTTGTATGAATTAAAATTATTCAGCAGTTTCTTTATGTGAAACCATCAAGAAAATGCAACTTTTCAATTAAAAAATGACAAAAAGTAATTCTGAGACTTTCCTCCCAAACTCCTTTATAAGGCCATGCCATGTTTTACAATATGCTCATTACACATGATTGCCTGTAACTGTACTGTTTAATGTATTTTTTAGATTATAGATATTGTTTGTACCATCTTTAATAGCTACTACATCAGGGTAAGCGGTAGTCTACTTCAAAGCCACTTTATAGTGTGCTCGTTGATCCCAAAGCACCAGTAAACATAACATATAGTTAACTGATTCGTAAATTGCAATAATGTTATCCCAAATAAGAAATATGTCTCTACACTATAACAACGTCGCTGAGAAGCGCGATGCTGAAAAAATAAAAAAACATAAAAAAAACCTCTAATAATAAAGATTATGACTAGGCGAATCTCGGCATTCCCCGTGCAGTAAATCACCTAATAGCGAATACAGGTGTAATAGAGAAACAAAATAAAACGCGTCGAATGGTATCGAGTACAAAATGATCAATCGAAATGTCGGTCATTTCATTTATTTTATCAAGAAGACAAACAAAGTAAATATGATAACATCTCCACAGCGTCTATTGCACACATATGTTCAACGGAAATTTGTATATATAGTCTAAAAAGAGAAGCTCCTGACTTTTACGGTTCTTGATAAAGAAATATAAAAAGATCGGACAGGGAAAGTAGCATTCAAGGAGGACAGTCAACCACAAAACACAGAAACAAACACGTACACAGACAAACAAGAAGGCAAAAGTAAAAATAAATACAAACGACATCACAAACACAAAAGGGTTGACAATAGGGTTACCGACTTGGAACGGTCAGTGGCAAAGTAGGCCACTGGGAGTTTAAACCGGTTCTAGGGTGCATCAAACCTCACACTTACCCTACTGTCATCCCATTAAAACAGGACAGTGTAAATAAAGAAATTCCCGCCATGATCTAATCTCTAACCAACAAGGCAGCATCAATAGGCAATATAAGTAAAACACAAATATGCTCGTGTAAATATAATACAAAAAACAATAGCCTAGAAAAAGCCACAATGTAGGTACTCAATGACTTGGCAGAAGCCAGAGCAACAAGAGAATACACCATTAAGGGCACATAGACAAATATCAAACGCCACCGTCCCAATGGGCTTTAGGTAGGCGTCGTCATAGGGTCCACAGCCAGTCCGGTCATCGTACAATTAAATAGGAATTCGAAGCATAGTGGAGAACTATAAAAGGGTCCACCACCAAGCATGCAGTACGTTGCAGAATGATAGGGTCATAACCTCTTTTGATAGTCCTTGTCGCAGAAGAGTCCTTAAATTACTTTTATATTTGGAAAGAAGATCAAGGTTACGATAATACAATTTTGCAAAGGTTTTACGAAGTTTATGGTAACGGTAACCCTGACTGAGTAGTTTTTTAGTTATACAAAAATTACAAATATTAAAGTCCTCAAAATGAATAAGTTGAGACACATACACCCCATAAGAATTTGCTCGGGGAACATCCCAATCCAAGTGGGGATAATTAACAATGTCAAAATTAAAATCATCTCTCTTGTCATAGATTTTGCCAATTATTTCATTTTTTCAATCGAGAGATCTAAATCAAGAAAAGAAGCGTAATTATCAGATATTTTAGCTTTGTTAAGCTGAATTTCTTTAGGATAGATATTATTAACCATAGTTGGAAAGAAAGGGTTGTCAATGTTCAATATGTCATCCAGATACCGGGAGGTGTCATTAAAGGCTTGAATAACATCTGCCTGGGTATCTGGTGAAAGACTCAAGATGAAATTTCTTTCATAGCAAAATAAAAAAACAAATCTGCGACAAGTGGTGCACAGTTCGTACCCATAGGGATCCCAACAAGTCAGGTAGTGATAGTCCTTGTCGCAGGAAAGGTCTTAAAATACTTTTATATTTTAAAAGTAGATCAGGATTACGATAATACAAGTTTTTCGAAGAGTATGGTTACCGTAACGGTAGCCTTGCTGGTGTAGCTTTTTGGTTATACAACTATTACGAATATAAAAGTCCTCAACAACTACAAGCTCTAGAAATACGAATAAGTTGAGAAACATAGTCCCCATAAGAAGTAACCAGTAGCTAATCTACATAGCAGATACAATGGGATTTTATGCGGACGGTTTAACGAGTTAAAATGTGATAATATTCCCTGATGTTCTTGAACGCTATTGCTTGTCAGGTGCATGACTAATAGTTGCATGCAACATTTATCGAAACATCGATAAAGTCGATGCAGAACGAAATGAACAGAGAAATGTATTTTCTATATCTGTTAATTCTAAATTAGTTTCTTTCATGTTGTTGCTCAATATTATATTTTTAAATTCAAATTATGAGAACCTTTGTCTGACTTCATTAATATATAGTATAATTTTAACGAACTAAGATACTGAGTTTTAATATTAATATGCTTGTTAATTTCATACACGTCGCGTGACGAATCAAGTACTGAAATATGAATTAAAAGTTACTGAATTCAAGAAATTTAAAGTTTGAAATGTAGTCAAATGACAAAGCTGATGTACAAATCTATAAACGAATGCATTTGAATTTTACTCAATAAAAGCCGCCATCCCGTCATCATCATGCACAGTTTACAAAATATATGCAACTGTCCTAAGCATACTAATGATAAGGTATGTAAGTTACATATAATGCGAATCCGAACATATAATTACAATATAAGCGCCTTAACCGGTCAAGCAATTGTTATCGTTGCAGACGCGTCGAATTATGAGTTACCGCTGTAGGTAAAGTGCGAATCGCATTAGAGCACGCAGACATATGATGGTTTGTAGATGTGAAAACCTATATTTGGCAAATAATCGTGATTTTACAAACTCTTCTCGATGACACTGTACAGTGCATGTCTGTGTTTTACATTTTCACAATGAACGAGACTTTCAAGTGACGCATCAAGTTTACGACGTGTAAATCTGTATTTGATACTATCAGGTTGTTTATACGGCAATAACATGTCTACTTTACCGCCTTATCAACATACATTTGTTGGCTCAGTTCAACTGTGTTTTAATTTGTTTCTGATATATTTTAACCGTAAGCGCTAGTTTCTCGATGTAGAGGCGCTTGTTTGTTTCAGCTTAGCGCCTTTTCTTATATGGTAGGTATTGCCATTTAGCTCACCTATTTGTTATAATCAAAGTCAGGGTCGATAAAACATAACCTTTTATTCATTTTTACACATCTTAACGAAAGTTGTCAGAGGATATAATGTGTCTCTCGACCGTTTGCCCATTTCTTCGTTCATGTTCTGTCCGGTGGGTAATTGATTTCGTTCAGTTTATACATTTTTCCTTACACACTTCATATTTCATGGAAATATATATCTAAAACAATAGTCACCTCTGTATTAATTAGTTGTGTTTGTTTTCCAAAGTATGAATGGCAAAAGTGATAAAGTTCAAAGTTCATGGTTATGCATCAATATATAATGGTTTATTTAAGAGGAACATTTAAATAAGCAAACACACATATATTCCGTAATATATTGATAATTAAATACAGTGAATTATATTTCAAAGGAATTCAGAAATACTTAACTGATTATATCTTGGTTTTAAAATTGGTTAATGTTATAAAATTGGTATATATTTCTTGGTATTATTAGCATTTGTTTTGACCTCATCAATTTCTATTTTCATCTGTTGCAAACATAACCAGGTCCGAGAATTGACTTTCATACCCCATCCAACCCCTTCTTAAAGAAGCAAAAACCGGTTGGCTGGGGTATGAAATAAAACCGTAACCACGTTCATTAACAATCTCAAGGCTAGTTCTCTTTCTGGAAGCGTTGCAGAGGGTAACATATCAGTCAAACCATATGCATTTGTCAATGCATTTGTCATCATCTGTATGATGACATATGTATTACGTATGTGAGAGGTGTTGCACTCGACATTACCTCTCATAAACAGACTAAATAAAACCGAGTCTCGGCTGCTTTTATCTATTGTTTGTGATTGTTGCTTCCAGGGGATACCCTTTTCAGTATTTATTGGGTTTCTTTTGTATTTTAAAATATGTTTTCCGCTGTTCAATGACATCTTTAACCAATGTTCAATGACATCTTTTAATGGACACTCGGTTATAGCAACATATAGTTCGTTTTTCTCATAGGAGGAACAAATGTGTAGCGTTAAAATGCAATTACGTTAAGTTTATGGATTCAGCATGCAATAATGGAATAACTTTATAGAAAACATACCTTCAACAAACCAGCGTAACTTCAACCAACCAGCGCATATACATCTACAAACCTGTCTAGATTTCAATGAAATGAGCATTTAAGATACTAAATAAATACATATTTCGGCACAAACTACTTCCGTATATCATTGCACAAAACCAGTGTAAAGGATACAGCATTTAGACAAAGATATTTAATGTGGCAAAAGTTTTACGAAGTTTATGGTAACAGTAGCCCTGATGGAGTAGCTTTTAAGTATACACATATTACAAATATTAAAGTCCTCAACTCGAGTAGAAGCTCTAGAACAACGAATAAGTTGAGACACATAGACCCATTAAGAAGTTGCTCGGGGAACATCCCCATCTAAATAGGTATAATTAACAATATCTAAATTAAAATCATCTCTCTTGCCATATATGTTGCTAATTAGTTCACCATTTTCAATGTAGAGATGTAAATCGAGAAAAGAAGCGTTAGTAACGGTAACCCGGATTAAGTGGATGTTTGTTAGGCGAGAGGTGTCATTAAAGTATTCGATAACATCTGCCTGGGTATCTGGTGAAAGACTTTACATGAAATCTTTTTCATAAAAATATAAAAACAAATCTGCGACAAGGGGCGCACAGTTCATGCCCATAGGGATACCAACAAATTGTCTATAAACGGTATTACCATACCTGACGAAAATATTATCTAATATAAAAGTAAATGATTTACAAACTTCATGGCAAGTCCACATAGTGTAATTGTTCAAACTGCCGTTAGTAAAAAAACGCTTTTATATTGTTACAGGCCAAAAATGCAGTATTTTCCCTAGCAACCGTTTTTGGAATGAGAGCAATAAAAGTGTCTTTGATAAAGTTGTATGGTAGGGTAGTATATAATGTAGAAATATCATACGTACTTATAGATGAAGCTTGACGTTTATTGCAAATTTTATCAAAAACGTCGCCTGAATTTTTAATAGACCAAAATAAATTAATCCCAGAGTTTGCATAAGCTTTAATAATATTGTTAACGATATCTATCTAGAATAGGAAATAAAAGTCGCCCGACTACAAATCAGTAGTGTTATTATTTACTGGTCCTTTGGGATCATCAAGCCCATTCTGTGTTGCTGTAAAGTAGAATATCGCTTAAGGCGTGAGAGGTGTTGCCTCTTATAATTACCTCTCATGAACAGTCTCAATAAAACCGAGTCTGCTACTTTTTTCTCTTGTTTGTGTTTGTTGCTTTCAAGGGATCACCCTTTCAGTATTTATTTATATGGTTGTTTGTGTAATTTGAGAATCCAGTATATCGTTGGAAGTCTGTTTGGCTTTTCGTCTAATCCTGTCTTGAACATCTTACACTGAGTGATATGCGTCGAAACAACATTATCTTCAGTAGATTGCACTGGAGTATACGAATTAGTACTCCCGAGTTCCTGAGATAAAACATTGACATAATGGAAGTGTCAAACAATAATTATAGTATTAGCTGCTTTATCAGCAGGAACTAAAACAAACTTATTATGAGATTTCTGGATTCCCGATTTTAAATTACGAAATGAAAACCTAGATCTAGGGGGAAGTAGGGAGGGGTTAGCCGTATAGTAGTTAATACGGGTATCTATGATGTTAAAAATAGTATTTTTCCATGTAGAAAGGGAGCATAATCTCTACGACACCATTTAATACTAAACTCCTCAATGGATTGGGCGATCTGACCACGACATGCATTAAAATCAATCACAGAAGGCAATCTATACTTCGGACCTTTAGAAAACAAATGCCGATACGTTTATACACCCGGGATATTCGAATTTCTTCACCGCAGCACAGTACCTACACCGCAGCATAATGTACATGTCGGAATTTACGGTAAGTCTTTGAAAACAACTGTTACTCAATTATTTTAGCACTTTGGACAGGTATGCAGGTAGCTACTTCTTCGGAATTGGACTTATATCAAATCAGTGCAGATATTGGCTACGAAATATAACGTTTTAGAGCACTTATTTTCAGAAAAGTGCAGGGATTGATACAGTTTGACAAAATTTGCTACAGTTTCCTTTCTAAAGATATAGTTTTTAATAATTAGGACACTGTCCACAAGAGACCTGTCTATATATGACCTAAAATGGACGTTTGATTAACTTGCAATATGTTCATGATGTGTAATCTTACGTTTTACACAGTACCTTGAGGGCTTATTTGATACTGCTGACGACAGTGCAAAAAAATCCCGGGTACTCATACCGTCATGCAATGGTACTAACACCGCACGTTATATAGACGCATTTTAAAGTGATATAAGTCTACTCTTTTGTTTTTGAATAGTATCAATATGAACTTTGAGGACTTGAACACTAAGAAATAAATTACATCAATCTTTCTATGACCGGGAGGCAATACATAGACGGTACGTGCCTGATAAATGAACATTATTACAAATGAATGTTTTGTTCGTGTGGTATTTTACGTTTATCAACAGTATTATATAAGGCGGTAGTTGATTCATATGGACTCAAATAACCTGTGCCATTTGCTTCCCCTGAATACCGGTATTCAGTTGCACCAGGTCTTTCCCTTTTTTATAGCTGTGTCATTCCCACTACGAGTAAAAGAAGTAAAGGCATCATTTTTTAGAGAGCGATTCTCATGCTGGTATTGCAAGTCTTTAAAGATGAACATTGTCCTAAATCAACAAATCCGCTGTTGATAGGTTTTTAATTATTAAATATCATTATAAATACGATGTTTACTATGCTATAGATAATAATGTGTGCACAACATAATACAATTACTTCCGACTTAATAACTCTTTCTGGTTAATTTGTGCATGCATACACCACATCTATAAATAAGGGAAACAACCATGAAACATATGAATACTGGTCTTTTTCAGATGTTAAGTATTACACTATACGAAGTTCTATGCTTTCAAAACATATGACAGGGTACACTGATCGTTTTGCATTATCTTTGTGGAATATATTATGTCGAGCAGGAACCGAAAAATTAATCCATGTTTCATCAGGATTAAAGTGTCCTTTGTCAGTTTGGCCTTCAAATATTTGACAGAAATGTTGAAGTCCCGACATAAAACGCAAACATTTGCCATGAAACAATCGATACTCAATCTGCCAAAACTGCACAGTTTCTTTTAGATATCTCATTTGTGTTGTTTTTCCACCAGAAAACCAGTTGACTACATCAAGAAACAACAGAAACAGATGTTATCTTGGGGTAGTTTATTTTCACTCAACGACCTATTGAATTTAATGTATGTTTTTTCAGCTAGTGCGTTTTCACTTAATGTACTTAGTACAGCTGGAAGTAACCCTTCCATTTCATAAAGCCCTTCTTCGTACGAGATATAGTCACTTTCTGTGTATAATATACTTGTAGATTCATCAACGGGAGTGTTATCAGAACTTTTTTCGGCAGTGAATTCATATTCATTATTATTAGTAAAAGAAAGTCGTTTTTTGGATGCTGCATTTCTGCTGGAATTTTGATCAGTGTCACATTTTAAAACTTTCACTACGTTGTCTACTACATTAATTTTCTTCTTATCATTTTAAATAACAATGGGATAATTCCAACGTAAATTTTAGTTTGAAATCCAAATTTACCAGTCTCCTGGTTTAATGCGAACAGTTTGTACTTTAAGATATTGTGTTCATGCTTCCCTATACAGTGTTGAACTATTCCATTTAAAGTACTTATTGAAAAGTTACAGTACGAACACGTATAATAATTAACTTCGTTTCGTTGTTTACATGTGGAGGAAAGTTTGAAAGGAGTGGACAATCTTTTTTTCGCTCTTAGTAATGGGTTTTAAACCAGTCTGTTTTCACGGCTACCATTATATAACGACGTTTTTCATTGGACTAGAGGTCGAGCACGTCTTACCGAACCATATGAATGAAAAGGACCGCATAGACACGTTTATATAAGGCGGTGTGTCCACATGTTAAAAAAATATCAAAAAATGATTTTATTTATTCCCTTCAGAACTTGCCACATTGACTAAATAGCTGTAAATGGAGAATATTAATTTGTATTCCCTTCAGAACATGCCGGCATTCTACTAACTAAATATGTTGTAAATTGAAAAATATCATTTTTCATTCCCTCAAATTCAGAACTTGAAACATTAAACGTGTCCATTTTTCAAAAAATGCGAAAAATGCGTAAATCACAAAGACGATCTGTGTCCACATTTCCAAAAACTTGATATTTTAACCCCAAAAAGTAATCAAAGCCCCCTTTTCTATGTATTTTTCCCCAAAGGATACCCTTTCCCCGGAATAAACCTTCCATGTGTCACATTGTAACAACTTCTAAAATGTGGACACAGCTCTATAAGGCGGTGTGTCCACATTTTAAAAAAACAACAATTTTCTTAGGAAAAACATGCTTTTTTAAAATGTGGACACGGCTCTATAAGACGGTGTGTCCACATTTTAAAAAAAGACACTTTTCTTAGGAAAAACATACTTTTTAAAATGTGGACACGGCTCTATAAGGCAGAGTGTCCACATTTTAAAAATGTATGGTTTTCCTATGGGCTTGGATTATTTTTTTGGGGTAAAATATCAAGTTTTTGGAAATGTGGACACAGATCATGTTGTTGCAATAGGCATTTCTGCCTGTTTTTGAAATCTGGACACGTAACATGATGATGAATTGCGGTGTTTTGGCCGTTTTTGAAATCTGGTCACTTTCACTGTTGCAAAATGGAGTGAAAAGGAATTTATCCCAATTTAAATTAATATTAATTTTGATTGGGCACTGACATTTTCACAAGAAATTGGAGGGAATGAATAACATGAAAACCTTAAATTAGCACAGACGTTTCGACAACAATTTGAAGGGAATGAAAAACATCAAACCCTTAAATTAGCACAGACTTTTCGACAACAATTTGAAGGGAATGAATAACGTCAAACCCTTAAATTAACACAGACGTTTCAACAAAAAACTGAAGGGAATGAATAACGGAAATATAGCTCTTTTTGTTGAATGCTGCAAGTTCTGAAGAGAATAAAAATATGTATCCATTTACAGCTATTAAGTCAATGTTGCAAGTTCTGAAGGGAATGAAAAAAGAATATAAATTATCTCAATTTAAAGGTTATTCTAGCAAGGTTGCAGTATCTGAAGGGAATGAAAACTATTTTATACGGAAATATAGCTCTTTTTGTAGTTATAAGGAAATATCAGAACACACCACAGTAGTAAACGTGCCATGTATATTTCTACGAACTAGGCCTATGTCCTTGTGATGACACAATTGTAAAGGCATTTAATTTCATTCATAAAATTGTTGACTGCGTCCCTTGCTGAAGCGATATAGTTCATTCATCGAGTTTATGGTTCGTAAACAAGAATGTTATCGCGCGCTTATTAGTTTAAATTGACCAATTAAAATAATTGTTGCATAATTCTGACTGGTTTACAACGGATTTTACCTCGATGATGGCCGCGTCAGATAAATAGGAAAAAGTGCAGTTGTCAACATAAATTGCATATTTCGAACATAAAACGATCCTTGAAGGTAATTTTATTGACGCAATAACACTACACTTGTAATAGTGTTACATGTTTTATGTTTCGTCTCCTCCAGAGTCACCGACTTTTTCCAGAATGATCGATCGATGTTGAACATATTTTTTTTTAAAAAGGGTCAATTTCGGAAAATAGTCAAATACGTCTTGGTCTAAAAACGGTTAAACATGTCAATACAATCATTTTTTGATATTTTTTAACATGTGGACACACCGCATTATATGAATGTGTCCACTTTTTCAATATTAAGTAGCAAAAACATAAAAAAAACACTTAAAAAATGTCTCAAAATCGGTTTACTCAAATTGGGACAGGGCCTTTTTTTCTTTGATTTATCGTCTCTTATATAAACTATGTTTCCCCATGCTTCTAATTCGCGTGGAACAATATTTTCATGTATTTTTGTTTGTACTCCAAACGAACTGGTTTGGGCATTAATAACCTGTTCACGGTATTTAAAAACCGGTCCTTGTGTTCTTCTGTACAATGCCCAAATATTCCGGTCAAGAAAGCACATCTACAAGTGCAGTAATATCTCTGCAAGTCAAACATCGACATTTTCCTGAAAGAAAAGAAATATTTTATTACTTGTAACGAATGTATAGATAGCTGCTGTGTAATACATAGCTTGCGGTATAAGTACCTTTCCTTGCTTCAAAAAAGGCGGTGGATAGTACCCATGCTGATCGTCAGCTGTACCCGGAAGTTTCTGCACCGACCTCCAATAAACTGCTGTAGCTACCATATTCCGTTGTTTTTATGGACAATATGTATATGGCTTACTCGAGAAACGGTGCTATTTAGTTTCCTTTGATTAAAACATATCGTCATTCATGTGCTGTAAAATAAACTGCAAAAGCAGGAGTTTTACGTAAAACAAAACGTTAAAATATCAATGACATGATTGAAATACATTACAATACCTTTTCCTAGATTCGCATGGATCAAACTCGGATGGAAATAATAAATTATTACCAGTTTATAGGCTGCTCCTGCCACCTACAAGGATAAGTACATGTACATTATGCTGCGGTGTAGGTACTGTGCTGCGGTGACGAAATTCGAATGTCCCGGGTGTTATAAATAGTATCAAAATTACCAGTAATGACATGACCGGCCGGAGCATAGAAACATTTAGATGTTTTACACTCGCATTCCGTTGGAGTGTTATTTACTATATCAAGGTCAGACACTATTTTGTTGTAATGTCTGACGTGATCAGACTCCTTGTCAAATCAGAGAACATGCTGCGTAAAGCTTTGAATTAATTATGGAAGCAGCGTTGTACAAAGGATCTGTTCAAAGAAAATGTTGTCTGCTTCCTCGTCAATCAGGTTAAGTGAAGAAATGGAATGAGAGGTGAGCCAAGAAAGCATCGAGTGCTTTCCAGACTGTTTAAAAATAGTATGTAAATCAGCCACTGATATAGCACAGACCCAGCTGCTTTCA
Organism: Cyrtodaria siliqua; assembly: GCA_037043455.1. NCBI lineage: Eukaryota > Metazoa > Mollusca > Bivalvia > Adapedonta > Hiatellidae > Cyrtodaria > Cyrtodaria siliqua. The sequence continues at coordinate 311,965 of JAWPHD010000048.1, forward strand.
AGTACCCCAAAAATGGATTCGTTTGTGCACCGTTTGCATTCCGTTTGCATTTCATTTTCAAATGATTTTTTTAAAAATGCAAATCATTTGCGTTCTTGGATGCATTCAGCGTTGATCATGTTTATAAACGAAATTATGCCTTCATTTAAATGCACGGAACGAACGCAACATAATGTGTGCGTTTAAATGCACAATCGGGGAAAATGCATTTGCGTTCTTTCGTTCAGGTTTACCAATCGCAACATGTCTCACGTTTAAATTACGTATGATATCTAGCCATGCGATTTGTATCACGAGTCGGCGACTTACGTTTATGAGATCATATTCAAAAATGGGTCTTGTTGATGAACATGATTTGGGGGTGCACATGATGATATGATTATTCTGTTGTATTTCATGTTTATGTTAGTTTCATCAAAACGTAATATACATAACACTGTATAAGTATAAGCCGGCTGTTTTTTATCCACAATATTTTAGATTATATTGAAATAATTTAAGGTTCGTAATACACAAAAAATATAATATTTCCCATTTTGAATCAGTAAAAATTCAAGTAATTGTGTAATCGTGCTTCAGCGGTTCTAAAACACCGGTTACACAGTGTAATTCTTTATAACAAAATACTAAAAAAACGCTCTTCGTTTAAATAGATATTTTAAATATCAACTCAAAATGATAATACTAAAAGTTATCCGAAATTGGGAAATGCATTTGCGTTCGTTTCGTTTATTTCGTTTGTTTTCAGCGTTTATCGTTTTAAAAAATGCTCTCATCGTTCATGTTTTAACAAAAAATGATAAACGCTGAAACGAACGAAACGAACGCATTGCATTTTTAAAAAAATAAAGATCGTACAATGTTCATTCTGCGTTTGTTGCTGTCATTCTGCGTTCACTTTCCGTTCGTTCAACGTTCGTTCTGCGTTGATTCTGCATTTATTTGGGCTACTTGAACGCAACTGGGTCTATAATACGTGATTTCCGTTTGATGTTACCGTAATTACGTCTATAATTAAATCAACTTACTGTTAATGGTAGAACATTTAATATATGTCTAACTTCAAATGTTGATTGACATACTGCTCACGTCATTTATGTTTTGACTTGAAATGCACCACGTTGTGGTGTACAATATGCTGGACAAACAGGTCGTTCCTTAAAAGTTCGAATCCGTGAGCATAAATATCATGCAGACAATCCCAAACAGTTAAAGAATTACCTGTACCAATACTTTCGTCTGTTAGGTCATAATTTTGGTAACGCCACTGTTCAGCCTGTTGAATAGATAATTTATGATAATGAAACACTTTAAATCACTTAAAATAAAAGCCAGACATATAGCAGAACTAAAGAACTAAAACTCGCAGACACCATTTCCTTACAACAAAAAAGGAACGATTTTCTGTTTGTTTTTGTATTTTTATATATCTGCCATAGTCATGTGGGATTGCATGCCTGTTTGTTTACAAACAATGATCCCATGAAAGGTTATGAATAGTTTGCTCCTCCCCCAACATTAAAATATTTCAGAAACTGTCGAGGTATTTAATAGGAACATGTTTTGCATTTTTCGTCTTAAAAATGTGCATTCTTATGACATATATCTTTACAATGTTGCATGCCAAGTTTCAGATATGTTTGTTCATTAACGTACTTGAAATGTTATAAAACATCTCCCAGATCTGAATATGTTTTGAAAAATAAGGGAAAACACTTTTACCATCATTACCTCCCTTTTATACCCTGTAGTGGGTCTTTAAGGCGCTGAGTATTGTTTAATCACCCATTGGATATGTTGTCTGCTATTTAATATAGTCTTTTGACTTTAACTTGTGATACTCCGGCTTCATAACCTCTGCTCACTAAATTTCATTTTGTTTATTTCGCCCATTGCTTTCTCGTTTAGGCAAAGTATTTTGCTAGATCTGGGATCATACGCCGCTAGCCATGGAATGGTATTCCTCATTGAAGGTTACATGTTCAAGGTCATATGAATATCATCTTCACGATGGCTTTACCGTTCGTACTTTTGACATTTTAGATATTGAGTTCTGCTCAACCCAGGTCTAGAGGGCGTGAACGGAAGCTAGTATTTTTCACTACTGTTCATGAACAGTCTCTGTCAAACGAGAGTGCAATATTGTTTTTATATTTAGCGTTTTCGTTCGTCCTTTCATACCTTTTTTTTTGGCGAGTTCTTCACTCATATTCCTGGCAAAGTTGTCTTCAATTTCACGACGATTGATCACGTTGTTTTTGTGGCAAACACTATATGGGATGTGTCAATTCAATGGTAGATGGCAATATGATGTCTCCATTGAATCAGTAATGGGATAAACTACGGAGTTGCACGGATATCACTGTCCAATAGCACACTTTTGTTTCTAAATATACACTTAGCAGGAAGACAACATTGACTTATTTATGTACGTATAGGATACCGGGGTTATCGCTCTTACATGTTAAAATGTTGCAAAAAAAGTCTACCGGTACACCAATAACCGTTACGAAGTTGTTTTATACTATATAACAGCAAGGAGTGCTGATAGGTATTTACACAATTCAATCTTCCGCACCGAATGCGGAAACTCGTGAGGTCAGTTCCCAGCCGGGTATTGCATCTTTATACAAATATACTAGTAGCTATCTCCCTTGTTTGACGCTCATCATATAAAGGGTGTTGCAAGGACCAGTCGTCTTGGTGTAGGTATAATGTGTGTGACACCACAGTTTTTGCTTTCAGCCAAAGTTTTTTTGGCGATAATTTCATTAATATACGATCAATCAATAAAAGCTGCACATCGATCTGTCGATCTTGTTTGGTGGTAATGGAAAATTCACAAGAGCAAGCCTACCTTTTCTGTATATGTATACAGCAATCAAGTTTTGAAATCCCCCATTCAGTTTTGACCTCTCAATTATATAAACAAATCGTCTGCGTGAAGTTGCATAGACACTTGCATTGATTTGGGTCAGTCCAGGTTATATTGATAGCTGCAGTCATCTAAAGGTGAAGTATTGTGTTGTTTCACGTGGTGCTTAAATTAAAATCAATTAAGTTATCCGTGCTGTTGTTTAAGTAAAGCTATGTTGAGATTTTGGGTTTTATAATTATTTACTATTATTTTAAGCTGTTTTAGATTAAAAATATAGTATAACAATAAATGCAAAGTCAAATGGGGTGGAGAATAGGTTTTAAATTGAATTTCTATAATAATCGAAAGAACATGGGCGTAGCTAAATGCATTTGTTGAATGTACGTATCATATACTTTGTGGGATTGGAGTCGTGCGTCATTTATTTCAAGGCCATTACTTTTATATTATTCATTTTACAAATCAAATCATTAAGACAAAGAATTGCTGTAGGAGGAGAGGAATAAAACGGAACACTATTTTTTTTATTTCTTTGGAAAGGAAAGGAGAAAGAAATGTTTACAACCTGGGACAAGGTAAAAAACTTCAAATCCGCTATGGAAACATACAATTCCTAATTTTGTTGTGTCGAAGGAGGGTTCGTAAAACGAAATATCAAACAATAATGGCCTAAAAAAATTAAAATGGAAACATTTTCTGAATGCACTCAGACATAACTGAATAAAATTTGTTTCATGTACTAGTATCTTGCTAAAACAAACATTTATCTAGGTATTTTTATTTTAATTACGCTAAAATTCTTTGCAAGTTGCACGGCGGTAGGTACACGGGTTTTTACTAATCTCATATCCTGATTCGCCAGTCAGACATTACCCAGTATACTACTAACATTGGGGACTACCCTAAACATGTTGTTCCTAAGGTGGAAAATGAATCATAAATCTAAGAACTTCAGCTTAACAAAGCTAATATATCTGATAATAACGCTTCTTTTCTTGATTTAGATCTCTCGATTGAAAATGGTGAAATAATTAGCAAAATCTATGACAAGAGAGATCATTTTAATTTTGACATTGTTAATTATCCCCACTTGGTTGGGGATGTTCCCCGAGCAACATATTATGGGGTGTACGTGTCTCAACTTATTCGTTTTTCAAGAGCTTGTACTCGAGTTGAAGACTAATATTCGTAATCTTTGTATGACTAAAAAGCTACTCAATCAGGGTTACCGTTACAATAAACTTCGTAAAACATTTGCAAACTTTTATTATCGTAACCCTGATCTTCTTTCCAAATATGAAAGTAATTTAAGGACTATTTTGCGACAAGGACTATCACACCCTGACTTCTATGGTGATGTGATTTATAAACTTCGTAAGATTCTTGGTCATGATCACTTTCATACTATCTTTGTTAAATTTGTTAAAAAGTTTATCAAAAGAGGTTATGACCTTATCATTTTGCAACGTACTGTATGCTTGGTGGTGGACCCTTTTACAGTTCGTCATTATGCTTTCCTCTTTAATTGTACGATGACCGGACAGGCTGTGGACCCTATGATGACGCCTACCTAAAGCCCATTGGGACGGTGGCGTTTGATGTTTGTCTATGATCTTTCTTGTCGTGCCCTTAATGGTTTATTCTCTTGTTGCTCTGGCTTCTGCCAAGTCATTGAGTATCTTCATTGTTGCTTTCTAGGCTATTGGTTTTTTGTATTATATTTACACGAGCATATATGTGTTTTACTTATATTGCCTATTGATGCTGCATTGTTGGTTAGAGATTAGATCATGGCGGGGATTTCTTTATTTGCACTGTCCTGTTTTAATGGGATGACAGTAGGGTAAGTGTGATGTTTGGTGCACCCTATAACTGGTTTAAACCCCCTACTTTGCCACTGACCGTTCCAAGGAGGTAGCCCTATTGTGAACCCTTTTGTGTTTGTGATGTCGTTTGCATTTATTATTGCTTTTGCCTTCTTGTTTGTCTGTTTGCGTGTTTGTTTCTGTGTTATGTGGTTGACTGTTCTCCTTGAATGCTACTATCCCTGTCCGATCTTTTTATATTTCTTTCTGTTAGGCGGGAATGGGTCTTCCATATAATATCCGTAATCACGCCTCCACCAACAGAACAGAACAGAACATCACTTTATTAAACTCAAATCACAAGTGATACAAGAGTATACAATACAAACGTTCTTGTAATAATACACATGACATGGTGTTAGTTTTTACATTGTTAAATATAATAGGAATAACAAATATAATGCAATCACTTCTATTTTATGGGAAAATCAAAAAAAAAAGAAGAAAAAAGTTTATATGTGTGTGGTGGTGGTGGTGCGGGGGGATTCTTTACAAATATTAACCTATTCGTGGTTGCTATTTCTTTAGCTGGTTAGTTTAAATAAAACGGGTCGAAATGTACATTGAGCTAGTAGTGACAGGTGTTGACCTTTTTCGGTGCAGGATTTGTTATGAAACAGACAGTACTTATTGTAGTAGGTGGCACGTGACGAACGTGCCTAACAGTTTTGAATGGTCTGTCGTCTGGTCACTTTGACCTTGATTTAATAGGTTACGTTATGTCAGTATAGTCTGTGTCGTGTTCATTCTAAAGTCGTGTGTTTTATGTTCGGATATTATATTTCATAAGAAAAAGGAAATGTGTGTTGGATTTAACTATTGTTTTGGATATAGATACTCATTTAAGAGGTAAGTGCATTTTGTACAATAATGAATAGAGTGGGTATATGCCACTGTATGTGATTAAGCGTTCTGAGTTAAATGTTTGGCATCATCATTTGCATAACAGGAGAAACATTTAAGCGTTTTGTCACTTTAGATATATTAAATAAATTAAACACAGTTCAGCGTTTGAACGTGTCTAATAATATTTTTACAAACTTACAGATATTTTGTAAATGCGTTTTTGATGAGAGCGTTAGCAGAAGTTTTAATTTTAAAATGCTTGGTCTTTGAAAATAGTATCTTTGTATAAAACTTTTCCTTTCATTATTGAAGAAGGGGCATTTTAAGAGATAATGGAATTCATCACCAACATCATTAAGGGTGCATAGTTGGCATTTTCTTTCAGAGACTTCTATACCCTGCCAGCGGCCGGTTTCCACCGGAAAATAATGGTTACCGGTCCTGAATTTAACTAGATTTATATAATCAGGCTTATTCAAAATCAGAAAGTAGTTTTCAAGCTGTATATTTTCCTTAAAGATTGAGTAATTTCTACCTTTTGTTGAATTTTGGAGTGAATCGTGCCAGTTTTGATAATTTTGATCCATTAAAATTTGTTTTATTTTATATTTTAGGGTTTTGCTTTGTATTTCATTTTGGTTTAACCAGATATCCTGTCTGCCTGTTTGATCTAATATTTGCTTGATATAGTTTATCCATTTTGATTCGAAATTTGGTAACCTGAGCATATATTGGTATATTTTAAGTGATATTTTACTTTGGTTGTCTAAAATAAGTCTATTCCAGAATCCTATCATCCTACATTTTATAGTTATATTAATTGGGTATCTTCCTGACTCAGCATATAGCATATATAGTGGAGTACTTTTCCTTAAGTTTAGAACTTTCCGTATAAATTCACAATGTATTCTTTCTAAAAGTATAGGGTCCTCATACCCCCAAATTTCTGATGAATATGTTAGTATTGGTAATAGTGTATGATCAAAAAGTTTGAAGATAAGGTCAAGTGGTAAATTTAGGTTATGAATTCTTCTGAAGAGTAAATACATTGCTTTCTTTGCTTGTTGTGCCAGGTGTTTTCTTGTATTAAGGAAACTTCCTGATTTTGAGAAAAAAATGCCTAGGTATTTGTACGACTTCACAATTTCTAGCTGGAGATCGTTAATTGTGAATGAATAATTTCGGTCGGATCTTGAACCAAATATAACAACTTTAGTTTTTTCTGTATTGATATTTAGATTCCATATTTTACAGTACTCTACAAAGTCATTCAGACAGTTTTGAAGATGGTTTGCATCTTCCGAAATGAGGACAGTATCATCTGCATAAAGTAAGACAATAATTTTAAGGAAAATATTTATTTCATTATCTACATCATTGAATTGAATTCCTGTGTGGTTTTTAGATTCCAGATAACTTTCCAAGTCATTAAGGAATAATGAAAAGAGGACAGGCGAAAGGTTTTCGCCTTGGCGAACTCCACAATTACATTCAAAAAAAGCAGATTTTTTGTTATCTTGAGAAACACATGATTTTATGTTTGAGTACATATTTCTTACTACTCTAAAAAATTTACCATTTATATTATATTGCATTATTTTTGACCACAGACCAACTCTCCAGACTGAGTCGAATGCTTTCGAAAAATCAATAAATATACAAAAAATCTTCTTTTTCCGACTTCGTAATATTTCGACAATTGAATTTAACGTAAAAATATGATCCAATGTGGAGTAATTTTTTCGGAACCCAGCTTGATTTTCTTCAAGTATATTATTTGATTCTAAAAAGGTACTTAATCTGTTATTTAGCAATGAGGTAAATAGTTTACTAATACAGCTTAAAAGGGTTATCGGACGATAATTTTCGGGGTCTTTAGAGTCTCCTTTATTTTTAAAAATAGGTATTATTATACCTTCAGACCACTGTGTGGGTAGGATACCTGTGTCTAGAATTATATTAAAGTAGGAAACATATATGGGCATCATGTACATTTTAGTACACTTTATATATTCATTTATAACCTTATCAATTCCAGCTGATTTATTATTTTTCAGTGAATTTATACATTTTTCTACTTCCTCAATTGATATTGGCACATTGAGGATACTATCATCATGTGCAATGTCTATATCATTTAAAATATTAGTTTCATCTTTATCATGAGTTGAGTTATTACTGGCCTCCTTAAAGTACTCAAACATTGACTCTAGTGAGGGCATGTCTACACTTTTCTTTCTTTCTTTCGCCTTATTTAGATATTTCCAATAGTCTTTGGGCATTTTGCTTTGCATGGTTCTTAACTTTGCTTCGTTGTCTTTATTATATTTATTTATATATTTATTCATAGTATTTTTATACTTTGTGCATGTAGTTTTTAGGTTATATTTATTTTCCTCAGACGGACATCTTTGGTATTTTTTGCGTGCTTTATTATAGGTCTTTTTTGCCTTTTTACATTCAGAACCGAACCATGGCTTATGCTTTTTATTGTTGGAAACGATATGTCTCTTTTTTATAGGTAATGTTTTGTTAGCACTATCAATAAAGGACGATGCTAATTTATTAGCTATACTATCTATCAGGGCTTGATCTGTGTTTGTTCGAGCTAAATTAATTTCATTTAGTATGACATCTATTTCCTCACGTTTAATATTATGAATAAACTCATGTTCGTATTTGTTATCCCATTTTGGAAAGTTGTCTTCGGCTGGGTGAGTTTGTTTAATATTTGTACTATTAATTTTAAGTGTGCACTCTAACAGGGCATGGCCATCAGAGTATAGGTTATCAAGCTCATATACATTAAAATCATTCAAAAGTAAATATCCATCTAATGAAGATAGTACATAATCAATCACTGAAACATTTCTGAATGTCATTTTACCAATGCCTTTGTCTTGTCCAAATCTGCCATTTAATATAACAAGATTATTATTTTTTTAACATAAACAGACTGACTAACAAACTGAAACAAAAGCGTTCACCTCTAGAAAATGTACAAAATACCCTCAAGGTTTTTCTTTTTTTTTTTAAAAAGTATCTCTCCTGAAATTACGTGGCTTACCACTCCTAAGAAAAAATATAAGAAAAAATGAAGAAAAATATTGGCGACAGCCCCACGCCACCCCACCCCCAATTTGGTTTACGTAACTACCCCCTCCCCCTCTCCCCAAACCCCTACTGTATCAATAACACACTTTCGGATAGTAAAAATATTATTTTTCTGAGTCGTGTTGCACTTCGTGATTTGCATGGGAAAATACGTCAAATCATTTCACATCTGTACATTAAACGTATGCTTATGTAATATATCTTCAAGCCTGGACAATTTTAAAATAATCTAAAAAACATCAGCTGAGAAAATGTAAACAGAAAATGATAATGTACTACCGATGATCTTTACACCCCAATACACTGTACATATTTTACGCGTTAAACATAGAAGTTCGTCTATAATGTTCGCTTCTGTACTACATCTTAAATTTCTTATTTCATACTCTTTCTATGAATCTATATTCGTCCGAATATTTGTATAATGTAAATATTGAATAGCTCCTGACATATAATTACTAGCAAGACCAAACCACATTGCTAATAATATATTAAAATACAGTTTTCATAAATGTCTTTGACATAGCCGATTTCAAATATTTACATAGTGCCCATAGTACCCATATGTAAATAATTAAATTAAATTTATACTTAAAATGCGTTTAGTTAAAACATATTAATTTTCTAACATATTCAATGTTTAACATATTAAAACTCGAACATAAGTGCCATTTAGTGTACTATTGATATATTTGGATTTAAGCATATGTCGTTTATCCTTTGGATTCGAACATTTCATGTTTCATGGTTTCTTCATGTTATTTCAGGCTAAAGATACATATATATATATTAGTAACACTTATCAAAGTTTTATAATAAGCATACATTATCAATGTTATATCACATTAAATGTACCACATATTATCAAACAGATTGTTTTATCACATATTTAAAGCTACAGAACCTGTATTTAAATCGCTTTCTTCTTCGTAGGCATGTCTTTACGTATAACTTTATGTTCACCGGCTCATGGCGAAATCGGATATTTAAGCGATCAAATTTAAATTTAACGCAGGACATCATTTACTTTATAGACATCGAGAGTGCACATCGTATCACTCATCTTCCTATTAGATAATAATTTCGTCAGGTACGGAACGACCGTTTATAAAAAATTGTTGTTATATTTGTTGATATCGTCGCATATTTGTTTTTATATTGCTATGAAAGAGATTTCATGTTGAGCCTTTCACAAGATGTTATTGAGGCCTTTAATGACACCTCTCGGTATCTGGATGACATATTAAACATTGACAGCCCTTTCTTTTCTACTATGGTTAATAACATATACCCTTTGATATTGTTAAGTTGATGTTCCCCGAACAACTTCTTATGGGGTCTATGTGTCTCAACTTATTCGTTTTTCGAGAGCTTGTACTCGAGTTGAGGACTTTAATATTCGTAATCGTTGTATAACTAAAAAGCTACTCCATCAGGATTACCGTTAACATAAACTTTATAATACCTTTACAAAATATTGTTTTCGTAAACCTGATCTTCTTTCCAAATATAAAAATAATTTAAGAACTCTTTAGCGACAATGACTATCACAACCTGACTTCTATGGTGACGTGATTTACAAACTTCGTAAGATCCTTGGCCATGATCACTTTCATACTATCTTTGTTAAACTTATTAAAAGGTTCATCAAAAGAGGCTAACCCACTTGTTGTTAAAATATATGCGTTCGCGTTTGGACCGAGGGCAATTTTCATCAATACTATAATATGCTATAATACTCGTATGCTATCATATACTATAATATGCTATAATAGTGTAGTGCGGTGTAGTGTAGTGTAGTTTAGTGTAATAATATAGTATAGTGTAGTGTAGTGTAGTGTAGTGCGGTGCGGTGCGGTGAGGTGAGGTGCGGTGCGGTGTGGTGCGGTGTACGGTGCGGAGCGGTACAGTACGGTACAGTACAGTACAGTACTGTACAGTACAGTACAGTACAGTACAGTACAGTACAATACAGTATAGTATAGTAGTATAGTAGTGTAGCGTATCCTAGCGTAGCCTAGTGTAGCCTAGCATATCATATCATAGCATAGCATAGCATAGCATAGCATAGCATAGCATAGCATAGCATAATATCATATAATGCCTCATTCGTTGTCCCTTTGTACCTAGACTAAAATCGATAGTCACCATTGCTTCATATTTTCATAATGCGACTAGCAGGATTTGATCCTGGGCTCCTGAACAGGTTATGAGGAAACCCATTACATCAAGTTTGATGGTATTTGCTTTATGGCTTTCTATTTTTTTTATTTTTTTTTATTTATTTTTTATTTTTTTTTTTACTGACAAAAGATGTACCCAAATTTGTTAGAATAAATAACCTGGCGGGGACTTTTGTTTTAATTTCCTCTGTCCCGTTCTATTTGGATGAAATAGGACACTGATCGTTCCAATGCGACAGCCCTGTTATGGAGCCGTTTATGTTTGGGATGTCAACTATGTTGTCTATGATTCATCCTAGAGTTTATTGCTTATTTCGCTGCGTGTTTTGGGTTGAGTGTGGTGTCTAAATACTACATTTCCTATTCGACTTTTATATCTTCTGTAATTACATATATGTGCGTATTAATTTGTTTTATTGATCATTTATTTTTCATGAATGTTCAGCTACTTTTATGAACTCCAAAAGCAAAAGGTGTATCGATTGTTTGGCGTACTTATTTCTATATATATATATATATATATATATATATATATATAACAGAATCTTTCTTTTTGTTATATAAATATATGTAAATAGAGACATTATATATATATCTACAGTTTATTGGGTCAAAAATGATTTTTACACTCGATATATTGGGTCCTTACCTTACTATTGGGTCCTCAATCTGACTATTGGGTCTTGACCGAATTATTCAACGACCCAATAATACATGCATATTTAACAGAACTACATTTACCTAATTAAGCCTCTCGCACATAACTTAGTTTACACGTTTATTGGGCCCCTGAGTAGGGGTTATCTCCCCTTGATAATTTGCTAAGTGTGTATATATATATATATACTGTTTATCCAATCAGAGTTCAGGTCAGAGTTCATGATGACCCAATAAACTAGTGATGCGGTATATATATATTTTTTAACAAGACCCAGCAAAAATGTTGGGTCAGATCCATTATTATGGTTTGAGAATAAAAGGCGTTAACAGTTGAATTACCCGTTAAGTAACGACTATATAAGGATACATAAGTACCCGTAGGTGTACTTTATTCATAAAAAAACAACAACGTATATACACACTATTTCATGGTGGTCCCAATAAATGTGTTTAAATTAAGAGACCCAGTATACTGGTGACTTAAAGTATATATATAAATATTTCTCCCTATATATAATTGCCCTGTGAACGTGAATCTCTTACGAGATCCCATATTTCGAAAGTTGCCGTAGTGAGTTAAAATTATCTCCCTTTAATAGATTTACTGAATCACAGTATCCCAAAGATCCGGCACCTTTCATTGTCACTGTCTCAATATAGCTGTGTGTGGTTGAATGCTTAAATGTGGCCCACTCATATGAGCTATAATTGTATGTATGTATGCGTCTATATGTTAATTGTGCCTCCAGACGAGTGGGTTATGATGTAGAGATACAGTTCATCAGCGTGTGTTGCAGCTATCCTTTTTAGGAACCGAAGCATTGTGGTGTAGTGGTTATAGCGTCTGCCTTGCATTCGGGAGGTCGTGGCTTCGAGTCCCCTGACCGCGTCATACCAAAGACTTTAAAAATGGAGTAGTCACTTGTAACCCTTGCCTGACGAGCAAATAATGGGTAGTGCTACGACTGATTGACCAGTGTCAGAATAATGTGACTGGGTGGCTGGGGGTATCATGCCTACTACGGCGTGGTATTCCAGTGTGGCAGCACTATAAAGAAACCACTGAGTTCGCTGCTTCAAGTAGACATATCATCACATCACACAACAACACACAGATAAAAGTCCAGACATTGTGCCTATAATCGTCGGGTAGGACGCCTGTCGTAGGTGGAGGGACTATAATCCTTAGAAATACACACACATCCTTTTTAGGAAGTGAATGCATACGCTTAATTTCTGTGTATCTCGTCATAGCTAGGCGACCGAAGGTTGTCTGTCTTTGGTAGTTCACAAATATTTCTCCCTGTATATATAAATATATATATATGACCCAGGAAAACTGAGCCTAATGACAACATTTTCGATTTGACTTTTTCATTTTTTTCGGACAGTATATACTTTCAAAGTCATAAAATTGAAAACCGTTTTAAATTGTGACCTATGGTTTTAATGTTATAGCGTTTTTAAAACAAGCGGCAAGAGGTAAACTTTTCTTGACTAGCTAATCATAACATGACGTTTTAATTAAGTTACTTTAATTGTGCCTCTTAACTTTTATCAATGCGCGGATTAGCATATATTATATTTGATTAACATTTATATACATAAACAAAGCAAAACAAAACACAAGTCAATAAAGCATTTATCAGAGAAACATTGTATGTGCAGTATCACATGATTCAACTAGATCTAGTATCATGACGAATTGACAACATATTGCTTCAATATTCTCATGTAACTTATGTATAAACGTCGAGTATACATGAAACTTGTATATATCTCAATCACGAATTTAAATTAATGTTGCATTAAGAATAACTTTGCCTTTCAAAAAATGTATTGATGACAGTCTACTGTCGGCCATAAGCTGAGCAAGTCACGTCCTGACAGTTTAGTGCCGACATTTTGAAATACTGGTACTGTCTGTGTGAATAGGGCAAACACCCATTTACTGTTTATTTATCTTTAACGCAAGTGTTTAAATAGTGTTTGAATATTCAGTAGGTAAAAATAAAATATTGTTATATTAAGAAAAATGAAGGTCATGTCTATGTCAGAGTAAACATGCGCGTTTTTCCAGATGCAGATTCAGGATTTACCTGTCGGCCATAAACACTGAGCAAGTAACGTCCTGACAGTTTAGTGCCGACATTTTGAAATACTGGAAATGTCTGTGTGAATAGGGCAAACAGCCATTAACAGTTTATTTATCTTTAACATGTTTAACGCAAGTGTTTAAATAGTGTTTGAAAAAATAAAATATTGTTATATTAAGATAAATGAAGGTCATGTCTATGTCAGAGTAAACATGCGCGTATTTCCAGGTGCGGATTTAGGATTTACCTCAAAGGGGCGTAACTTTTCCAAAAGAGTTCGACAAGCAAACAAATAGGATCTTCTAAACCTGTTATAACGTACTTTTACAGGTTTTCAAGCTATTTAGAGGAATTAATTAAACAATAAAACCATTGTCATATTAAAATAAACATTGTACAATGTTGGAGTATACAGTATGTCCGATATTTACTAAGACTATATACCTCCTTGATGATGTTTCAATTTTCATAACTCCCAACAAACAAATGATAGAGCCTGTTGTAAATCTTCACAAATTCACACAATAAAAATAATGTTTATAGTTGGAACTTCTTCTCGCGGGTATAGCTCTGATGCGTTTTGGCCTTATACTGATGTGTACTTTATCATTACTGTTTTTATTGCTGGTCGCTTTACCTTTTCTATTTTCTCAAGTTTTACAGCAACTACTCTTAAACCAACTCCGATTCAGCGGCAAAGCATCATTGCATTATAATTTGTGATGACATAATTTGAGAAAAGCGCACCAAATTCTGCTTAAACGAAACAGATAGTTAAAGTTACGCTGTGGACATTACCGCAATACGTTTACAAACGTTTTGTAGGTAAGTAAGAAAACTACGAGAAATATATTAATAACTGTAGTAGCCGAAACATATTGATACTTTATTGCGTTCCGAGCACTTTATCTAAACGAAAATGGTACGAGATTAAAAATAGTAGAGAGAAAAATCTTACCTGAATCGGGAGGAAACATATCGATTTCCCGTTCACTTTAACGAAAACGTGCACCTGCAATCTCTCCCAAAGGCCATTAAATTCACCTCTGTCAACGTCTAAGAAAGTAGTCTGCAATCACATGATTAATTTGTCACATGACCATAGCTAAAATATAACAAGAAAAGGTATAACACATATATTATACCATGGGAAGTACGGACTGCATGTAGATGTTCTGGATCCAGGATCGTTTTGATAGTGAAGGTCACCGGCACCTTGACCTTTAAATGAATAAGGATAAGGGTCATGTACTGGTCATGAGCAACCATTCATCCTTTCAAGTTGGAGGACCTAGATCCATCAAGTTTGTAGTTGTTGATAGGACATCGTATTGATAGTGAAGGGCACCGCAACCTTGACCTCCGATCTAGTGACCGGAAAATAACAAGAGGTCAATGACCTTGAAACTCTACTGATTGATTTTGATTTCAGGAAGTAGTCGATACAAACTTGCTTTTTGAAAATCTATTTTTAGCCGTAGCGGCCATCCTGAATTTCCGGCCGACCTGAAATTTTGCTTGGATCAATTAGACATCAATAGCAGCTTTCCTGTGAAGTCTCATGGAAATTCGTCAAATAGTTTCAGATTAGTAGTCGCTACAAGTTTTCATTATATAATTCTATGTAAACAAAGATGGCCGCTGACAGCCATGTTCAACATTGAATCAAAATGATGTTCGACTCCTATAACCATCATGCCATGCTGATCATTTTAGAAAAAGTCCCATAGCAATATCTTTTATAGTTTTCAAGAAGTAGTCGCTACAAACTTATTTTTTAAAAATCTATTTTTAGCCATGGCGGCCATCTTGAATTTCCGGCCGACATGAAATTTTGCTAAGATCATTTAGACATGAAGAGCAACATTCATGTGAAGTTTCATGAAAAGCCATCAAGTAGTTTCAGAGGAGTAGTCGCTACAAGTTTTCATGATATAACTCTATGTAAACAAAGATGGCCACTGGCAGCCATGTTTAACGTCTAATCAAAATAATGTTCGACTCGAATAACCATCATGTCATGCTGATCATTTTAGAAAAAGTCACATATCAATATCACTTATAGTTTTCAAGAAGTAGTCGCTACAAACTTATGTTTTTTAAATCTATTTTTGACTGTGGTGGCCATCTTGAATATCTGGCCGATCTGAAATGTTGCTAGGATCAATTGGACATGAAGAGCAACATTCCTGTGAAGTTTCATGGAAATCCGTTAAGTAGTTTCAGAGGAGTAGTGGCTACAAGTTTTCATTATATAACTCTATGTAAACAAAGATGGCTACTGACAGCTATGTTTAACATCAAATTAGAACGATTTTTGACAAGGACCAACATCATGTCATGCTGTATAATTTCTAGGAAAAGTCCCATATGAATATCACTTATAGTTTTCAAGAAGTAGTCGCTACAAACTTGTATTTTGAAAATCTTTTTTTAGCCATGGCGGCCATCTTGTATTTCCGGCCGACCTGAAATTTTGCTAGAATCAATTAGACATGAAGAGCAACATTCGTGTGAAGTTTCATGAAAATCCGTCAAGTATCAAGTACTTTCAGAGGAGTAGTCGCTACAAATAAAAGTTTACAGACAGACAGACACGCCGCACCATGGCATAAGCTCTGCTGATCTCTGATCAGTGGAGCTAAGAACAGGTTATCTACTGGTCATGACCAACCATCCTTTCAAGGTTGAGGACCGTAGGACCAACCGTTGTGTAGTTATTGATCGGACATCTTTAGATAGCGAATGTGACCGCGACCTTGAACTTTGATGTAGTGACCCCAAAATGAATAGGTGTCATCTAGTTGTAATGGTAAAGCGTTCTTCCAAGTTTGGGGGCCCTAGGTCGAACCATTCTGTAGTTATTGATCGGACATCGTTTCGATAGTTAATGTCAACACGACCTTGACCTTTGACCTAGTGACCCCAAAATCAATAAGGGCCATCGACTGGTCATGAGCAACCATCCCTCTAAGTTTGGGTACCCTTCTGCCAACCATTCTGTAGTTATTGATCGGACACCGTTTGGATAGTCAATGTTAGCCCGGATGTGACCTTTGACCTGGTGACACCAAAATCAATAGGCGTCAAAATGAACATGGCGCTCCGACCACACTTTGTTGTGGAAAGCAACAATCTATTAATTGAAGGGCACTGGCTTAGTCGTTGCTGGGGTGATTTACGGAAGAATAACCGTGTGACAACCTGCTGTAAGGATGAGTATTACTACCAAGATATAACGGTCATGATTGAATAATCGGTAGGGAACTGAAGAAGTGAAGGGACACTACAAAATCTGAGATGAAGATTGCTGTGCATCCCTTTAAGTGGGGTGCATGAGATGTTGTAGATTTGGCGGAAAGTGACAAATGAGAATAGGTATTTTGTTGAAAAATATGTTTAATATACAAAAACAACATTACTGATGTGGAAAAAAACAATTGTATGTACAACTCAGTGTGTCAGGTCCCTGCCAAGACTTGAACTTGAATATCTTTTCTCGAAAGAAAAGTGTGTTTCCTTACACTACAGAGATCGCCCAGACATCACAAAAATGGTGTACAAAACTAAGCGAAATTAATAAAGATGTAGATCAAAAGAATGTCAAACTAAAACTAGAAATTGTTATTGGACAAAAACGTATGGCTCCCCCACTCGCCCGAAAAGACATAATTGACGACTCTAGGTCCAACCGTTCTCATTGATCTGAGATCGTTTTGATATTCAATATCCCTGTGACTGTATCTACAACCTGTATCAGTAATATTGATTGGTCAACCATCCTTCCAAGTGTGAGGATCCTAGGTCCAACCATTCTCTAGTTATTGATTGGACATTGTTTTGTTATTGATCGGGGATCGTTTTGATATCGATAGGGGTCATGTTCTGGTCATGACCAACCATCCTTCCAAGTTTGAGGACCCTCGGACCAACCATTCTCTAGTTATTGATAGGACATCGTTTTGATAGTCAATGTCATCGCTAGCTTGACCTTTGACCTAGTGACCCCAAAATCAAAAGGGGTCATCTGCTGGTCATGACCAACCATCCTTACAAGTTTGAGAACCCTAGGTCCAACCATTCTCTAGTTATTGATCAGACATCGTTTGATAGTCAATGTCACCGCGATCTTGACCTTTGACCTAGTGAACATCGATTTGATAGTCAATGTCACCATATGTTGACCTTTACCTAGTGACCCTAAAATCAATAGGGGTCATCTACTGGCCATGACCAACCATCCTTCCAAGTTTGAGTACTAATATGTGACACCACACAAGATGTTAGTTTATTGTTTTTGACAAGTATTGACTTTAACCCGCTGCAGTTTGCAACAGTTAGGTTATAGGCAATGAGCAACCATGTGTATTATCTCCTGAGGTTGGCAATATGCATTCCATTGTATAATTCGATATATGCAGTAGGGACTCGTGACTGAAATGGGCATACCTGTATATTGCCTTATTATTTAATGGGTATTTCCATGTCTTCCGCATGCTTACAGTCCATACCGTGGAATGCCTTATTATTTAATGGGTATTTCCATGTCTTCCGCATGCTTACAGTCCATACGGTGGAATTATTTCCATTCACCAAAGGTGAGATGTGTTGTGGGGAGGGCAGAGAAATAATAAGTTATATTTTTACTGCTCAACATGTGGTGTGCGACCATAGTGGTTATATGTGTGACCTTGTCAGGGCTGTAAAAATCGAATAGACCCACGCTTGATCTAGTGCAAAGCCGAAGTCGGTCGTGTCACTTTCCCACAGATTTCTGTCCAGACTAGTGCAATTTAAAAGAGAGAAGGGAAAGTAGGGCTTGCCGCTGTTTAAAAGATTTCAGTCCCAAATTTGTCATGCAATTAGCATCCACAGTGGCGATCAGCAGTGACCCCAACCAGTAACCATGCCAAAAGTCCCGCCTCCATTTCAATTTAATACATGTGATTACCTGAAAGTCGCGCAATACTGAAACAATAACACTAACGCATTTTTTAATTAGCAATCAGGCTGATTTGTCGGCACTCTTTCGATGAGTAACTAAGGACGTTTGGTCATGGAAGTATGTTTGATATAAAACGGTAGGTATGCTTTTTTATTGTTTCTCTGTGTATTGTTGAACGTAATAGTTTCAGACATCAAAGGCAAGTGGGGTAACAGAAATGGTTTTACATTCTGTTCTAATGACGTTCGAGGGATTGAGTTGTCAGAAGAAAATGAAACAAGAGGTCAATGACCGTGAAGCTCTCCTGATTGATTTTGATTTCAGGAAGTAGTCCCTGCAAACTTGTTTTTTGAAAATCTATTTTTAACTGTGGCAACCATCTTGAAATTTTGCTAGGCTCAATTAGACAACATTCCTGAGAAGTTTCATGAAAATCGCTTAAGTAGTTTCAGAGGGGTAGTCGCTACACATTTTCATTATATAACTCTATGTAAAGAAAGATGGCCGCTGGCAGCCATGTTTAACGTCAAATCAAAACGATTTTCGACAAGGGCCAACATCATGTTATGCTGATCATTTTAGAAAAAGTCCCATATCAATATCTCTCATAGTTTTGAAGAAGTAGTCGCTACAAACTTATTTATTTTAAATCTATTTTTAGCTGTGGCGGCCATCTTCAATTTCCGGCCGACCTGAAAATTTTCTAGGATCAACTAGACATCAAGAGCAACATTCCTGTGAAGTTTCATGAACATCCGTCAAGTAGTTTCAGAGGAGTAGTCGTTACAAGTTTTTACTATATAACTCTATGTAACCAAAGATGGCCACTGGCAGTCATGTTTAACATCAAATCAAAACAATTTGCCACAAGGATCAACATCATGTCATGCTGATCATTTTAGAAGAAGTCCCATATCAATATCACTTATAGTTTTCAAGAAGTAGTCGCTACAAACTTATTTTTTTTAAATCTATTTTTAGCTGTGACGGCCATCTTGAATTTCTGGCATATCTGAAATTTTGCTAGGATCAATTACACATCAAGAGCAACATTCCTGTAAAGTTTCATGACAATCCGTCAAGTAGTTTCAGAGGAGTAGTCGCTACAAGTTTTTACTATATAACTCTATGTAAACAAAGATGGCCGCTGGCAGCCATGTTTAACGTTGAATCAAAACGATTTTTGACAAGGATCAACATCATGTCATGCTGATCATTTTAGAAAAAGTCCCATATCAATATAACTTATAGTTTTCAAGAAGTATTCGCTGCAAAGTTGTATTTTAAAACTCTATTTTTAGCTTTGGTGGCCATCTTGGATTTCACATCAACATGAATTTTTGCTAGGATCAACTACACTTTCTACTGTTTCACCCAATGGCAGTCTACAATATTTACCACTCAAACATAAATTAAATCTCTGAAGAGTAAATAAGGATTGTTTCCTTTACTGTGTATAAGGAATTGTAATGAGTATGCAAGACGCAGTTATAACATAATGAGAAAGCGAAATCCGGACTTGTGTCCAATTCTTTGGGACTAGCCACACTTCCTTCTTGGGACTAGCCACTTCTGACAGGGTGACTAGTCGCGGACTAGTGCCTACAGAAACTATTTGTACAGACGTGCTTGTATGAACATGTGCAGGAGATATTTAGCATGGGGAGAAGTATATCTGCAGAATGTAAGTAGTTGCAAGGGTGTACATGTTGAAGTGTGTCACACGTGAGACAGGAATGATCTTGCTTCCATAAGCGTGTGCCATTCAATGTGAGCATGTGAACATGTGCAGGGGTTACCAGGGTATGGGAAATTAATTTATTTCATTCTAAATGTGAACAGGAGCCAACATCATGGTGCAGGATTTGCAATAGACACGTACACATGGTTTTTGACCGATGGAAATTCAATTTGGAACAATGCGGCCAAAAAAACAGGTAGGTGTGTTCCTTATTGCAACCTCTTAAGAAGTAAGGTCGGTAGGTATGCAGTTTCCTTTTCTTTTTGCAGCAGCAAGATATTGTGAGGTTGTACATGTATTTATCTCTCACACCCCACACAAGTTGATGGTACAGCTGAAAGTTTGTCTATGATTCAGTTTACTGCAACATATTGTAATAACAACGGCGGAAAAAGGCCCCTAAAAAACACAGACAGTCGAGCCGATGTAGACACAGGTATTGTTTTTTGGCCTGAGAACGCACCTATTTTTCCACTGTGCTTGTATATCGCTTGTGTATGTTTCATTCCACGCAGCAAGCAAATGCACATTTACGAAAGAACAAGGGCTCCCTAAACAACAGTGTTTCACACTATACATGGCTGCCTTGATTGCCTCACGACCAATCTAATTCGCTGCAAACGGTGTAACTGCGTAATGTAATGCCTGTTATTGCCGATCATTGTGTTCTTAATGTAATGAGTGTGTTCTAACTGCATGAAGAGTTGTGCTGATGGAGACTATTATGATGTGAGTGTTTCAACTGTTACATTTCTGGCAACTGGGTTGTCATTGGTTAGCGGTAAATTAGTCATTTTTCCAGCGGACAGTACACCCTAAATACAATCTGACCACCGTCACAGTATGCGCCGTGATGTTCTTTTATTTACACAGGCTGCAATTGCAGGCCATCTGCGATTTACCTTCAGTAGCAATTTACACTTTTGCATTCTATGTCATGCATTATTTGGCAATCACTATTAAACATTTGAAGCGGAAGACAATTTCATTCTTGTTCCTTGAAGATGCTTATGCCTGGATTATATATTCACCACTGTGATATGGCGTCTCCTATTACCGACTTCGCGGTGACAGAACATAAAGTTCAAGTAGTATTTCATATACTGGAAATTGAAGTTGTATTTGTTTATTATACTGAAAATGAGGACTATATTTCTAATAAATTTTCTTACATCCTTGCTCCTTTCCCCAGCAAACTTCACACACACAGTCAGACATTGCTGTCTTTTGAAACCACATTTTGCAATATATATACAAAATCTACGCTTGTTGGGAAGCAACGCGCCATTGCAGGTGACAACATGCGGTATGATCGCGGGGATTTGTGACTTCCATTGAGAAACGGCCGTGGCGATGGCAGACTGCATGTGGATTTGGATGGGAAATTATCGCAAAACTGGACAAATATAACCAAGGGTATGGTGTAGTAGGAAAGGAAAGCAGTTGCTAAACCAAATCATGACCGTCAGTGTGACCTTCAACTGTTATTTCTGTATGGACATGAGACAGTTCTTCGCTATATTGTAGCGCTGATGGAGTAATATGACAGGACATAGAAGTTAAAGTCAGCTTCTTCTTTTGAGACGGACCAACAGAACGCTGACAAACTAATCCCATGTATCATAATAATCTTTGGGAATGTGGCACATAAGTGACAGACAACACGATTGGTACTACCAAGTGGAGTCATTTACAGCAACAGGTACTTATACACAACTGCAACCAACACAACCAAAGATAACGTTACAGCCTCCGTGTTTACATTTGACACTTACATTTTGTTGTTGGCTTGTGTCCCTTACATGTGTCGAATCACAGCTATGCCGGTTTCCGTAAAATGCAATGTAGCGGGAACCTGTCAGACTGAAATGAAAGCAGGATAGGGAATGAACGTTGGCGTACATTAAACTCTGTGAATGTTTCGGTTTCACATATACAGAAACGTGTTTGTTGGAGATAGGTGCTTGAGCTTGCATTCTTTGCAGTGCCTGGCTGCGGTATCATGCAAAATGTAACACATGCAGACTTTCAGCACAGGATACACACAAACGTTGACACCTGCCGCTGACATACACATGTAAGTTCTATATCATGTGTGCAACAACCCAGCTGAACTGAAACACACAACCCCTGGAATGTCCTATGCAAATTCATTTCTGCACACGACCTTAAGCGGACGTTATATTTTACTATGATGTAGTCATGATGAGTATGTGCTGTACATCTCATGAACAAAACTAAGGAAATGCCTAGTATGTAGCCAACGTTGTTTCTACCAAATATCAAGTAATATTTTTACCCATATCGTCACCTTCAGAGTGTGCCGCACCTGTACATTTGGGTATGATGAAGGTGATGTCGCCATGATGAGTATGTCAAGCATGGGGATAGATATAGTAAGGCCCTGTACATGATGGTAAGGCCATGTCAACATTGTGGTAATCAGAATGTACTGCGAGTTTGATAAAGGGCTATGTATAAATGCAAACATTGTAACCACATGAAGTGCACAAAGCAAAGTACCACTTGAGCAAGTGGTCCATATGGGTAGCAGTTTCACCTCTAACGTGACACACTAATTGCTTCCAAGTATGTACATTAAGCAAACTTAGTGCTCTTATTACCGAAGGGCCTCATAAATGCACAAAGTTACAGTAAAACAATGCAAAACGTATATATATCAATATAACCATCAACACCGAACAACTTAAAACATACCAGAAATTCCACTGCTGACGCAGACTACGCTGGAGAGAACGACTTCATATGACCAATTTGTACCGACCTTTAACACACGTGCAAGCCGGACTGCTGAAAAACAAGAAACATAGTAATATTCACCCGTTATGACAATGGGCTACTGTAAAGAATATTTACATATACGTATACTAACTAAATGTTCCCAGTGAGTGAAAGCAAACTTTGTCAAACCCTTAGAGCTGCTGAAGGTATTTTTAATCAATGCAACTGTTGATTTCAGGACAGATACAAAATCAAACAAATAAATCTTGCATTCAACAACGCAAAGTTTGTTAACACTTGCACGACACTGACTCACTATCCGTTTGTGTAACATGTACGCTGCCACACAAAAATTAAGGCTACTAAGTGCAAGTTAAGTATTTACTTATAAATTGTAATGTTACTGACTTGTTTTATAAATGATGGCAACTGAGATATCTTAATTCTTGTATTAAATCAGTAAAACATATGAGATATGTGTAAATCAATGTCTTCTTTTGGAAGAAATATTTCATATTGACTTACACTTTTATAATTAATGCGCGACACGTTTTCTATCAACATCTTTCACAGTTTTGTTATTGGTGATTTCTTAAACCACCGCTTTTTAAAATACCGAAGAATCAGAAGTCAAACCAAATGATATCCCCTTCGAATTTTAACATGAATTTATGATCATGTGTAAAATAAACACTGCCTTCTCTGTTGAAAACTTGATTACATACCAGCAAATGTAACTTGTACTCATGGACATGTAAGTTTGAATTAACATTTGAAGCGCAAAGCAGCCGTCGAAATTAGCACAATCTCGAGACTGGTGAAATGTCTGCCAGCTTTGCCCAATATCCAGGAACACCCAGCGTATGTTACTTGTACTCATGGATATCTAAGTTTAAATTAACAGTCAAAGTGCAAAGCAGTGGCAGAAATTAGCACAATCCCAGCTATGCTAAAATGCCTGTCATGCTTGCCCAATATCCAATAACACAAGCCCAATGGGCTTGTTAATTTGCCGCTCTTTTTGACATGAGAAATCGGAATCCAAACGTGGGAACTCCATTAACCAATCGTCCGAGAAACATTTTACTAGGGAACAGAACATTACGCAATTGTTCTTACAAAGTGCATTAAACGTTTAAATGCAGTCAATAGTCGCAACTCTTTTTATTTTGCGAAATCAGACAAATACAACAATATACTTTCTTTGTTGTTATTTTGTTAAGGGTTTCCTTTTACCATTCGGCCATTAGCACATAGTTTACAGCACACAAGCAAAACCTATCCGGTAAAGGCCTCAAAATTTAATGCTTGTGTCCAATGATTACCCATTTGCATTTCCTTTTATTGCATATTTTTGATTATCACATGGCTGCATGGAATTCACATTTTGCCCGCCCAGACCATTTTTTACTCGCAACCGCCAACTGCTAATTTCTGTCCCTGGCACACAAAGAGGCAATCAACATCAACACATGAAAATTATATATATAAGCAACAAAATTGAACCACTTGCAACATACCGAAGTCACGTGGCACGGTGTAAACAACTTCTCGCTGGAGGGAACCTCTTCCTTTAACACAATCGACAGGCTTCACCACCACTGCAAGGACTATTACGAGGCCTGCTGAAAGGAGAGAAAATTTGATATAATTATCTCATATTTATAGACATTAACAGCAGCCCAACATTCTCAGCTTTGGGTTATTTTTCCAGTCTGACACACAAGAAGTGCATAACTGCAAATTCTAGTTCCCTGTCCAATTGCTGCTATTGCAGTGCATACGACAAAATACGTACCTGTTATATCCGAATACTTCAAATAACACAGGTCACATATACTCATTCTACTAATACATGATAGACATTGAAATGAATTTTTAATTAAAACCCGTCATTCTCCCCATGCTTTACAAACATCAATCACTTTACCGCTCTCCTTTACTCATGAGCCAATTCAACAATAAACCAAACTTTCATTACTAACTCCCCAATCACCTTCTGCTTACTTGACACTTAGCATATACTCTGCCAGACATAACAAAAGATGTGTGTATTCAGTAGCACGTGACCCCCTTTACTGCATCAACACACCTCATACCTTCAGGCAATTACACAAAGCCAGGTCATAACTTATTTACTAACGGCAAACGCTTGTTGATAACAATCAATACCTCAGGGAAGCCCGAGGTATATTTCTTTGACAAACAGTCATGAAATGTCTTCTCAACATGCGCATCGCACCTTATGTGCCACATGCACATCATATTCTCTGTGACGATGTATGACCTGCGCCAATTTTCCCCAATAACGTCCGCCAAACCTACCAAAAAAGGCACAGGCCTGCAGATACGATTATTCCCAAGGCAGAAGCTGTCAATCTATTTGTACACTGGATGTGCAAAACACATTACTTGAATACAATATGTGTTACCCTGTCCTTCCTATTCGCCAATGCACAATCTCACTGTCAATGCCACATAAATCTCATACTTAGCAAGGCATAGGAGTATTAGCACAACCCTCCCGTCGAAAATGTTATGCACTTAGCAAGCTTAAATATTTCTCAGCCATTTCTCAAATGCATATATATTTTCCTTACCAAATCCACATGTACTTACAATGGCAATCAAGTGAAATCTTCTTTAACACTTCCTCGAATACAACCACACGAAAGCACTGCAGCTTTCAAGATGGCTTCCAAAACAAACGTGAGTGACAGATCTTCCACAACAAACATGAGTGACAGATCAAACCCTACTTACTCGACGCATGCGCACTCGCATACAACTAACAAAACAAACAATCTTCACAGGCGCCCCAACCTTTCTTCGCATTACTAAATTTAAAACCGTCACAATAACAGAATATCACATCTACTTACCTTTCACGTAAACTCAAACAGCCGTGAATACTTCCTCAAACACTCCAAAAACAATGCCGCCTTCCTAAATTGACAAAATCGCCTAACAGTGACAGTAACAGGCATACGTACTCGCACAAAAAACAACAACATCAGTTGACCTAGATCACAAGTTTTACATCACATTGGTACAATAATCCTTCAAACACACCCCAACCACATCAAACATTCCCCTAAACCGTACAAGTATAACGAGATTTTCGAAAATGTACACACACATCCTGCATTTTCAATTTCATCGCGAATAACAGTCAGCCGATCACTGACCACAGCACAGGAGTCGAGAGCTCTCGATAGCGCTTGAGACAAAAATACATTTAACCAATACATCATCTCCAAACTCACAACATATACACGTACCTACCTTTCGTCGCGAACTTTTGGACAACCGTTACTCTCCAGCTCTAAGCATTTAGTTTAATATCCGCTATGGAAATGCCAACGATATTCAACTCTGCTGCAATAAAAATGGCGTCCTCAAAATGTCTCTAAAATTGTCTGCGCATGCGGGGTAAACGTGACGTAGACATTAACACCAGATTTATAAGTACATATTAGTATTTATCCAAGAGATAGCAACTTATGTAATACCAAATTCAACGTCCCGTTCATGAATCTTTATCCACTACTGTCTTTCCGTACTAGAAAATAGCAACAGAACTTCAACACCGTGACACCACCAACTATCGGCCGTTGATTGACATGTAAACAATCGAAAGAAACACGACTTATTATCTACATTTTGTTATATACATGTAGTATAGGTTAGTACTTTAATTTAAGTAGTTTGTTAAGATCTATATGATATTGGAAAGTGCTGGTAAGCAAATCGCTGTACTGTTACGCTATGGGGACGATTTGGTGGTGCCTATTTTAAAGTTTTGACGGCGGAATGATATGCCAAAGTACAAACCTTTATTATACCGCAATATAATCCTGAGCATCATTTACTGTATATTTAAAACATTCAAGCCGAAAATAGTTTTTTTTTGTAATATAAGCATTTCATATGAAGTTAATTCAGAAAAATATTAGTGTCATCAAGACATTTTGCATTTTCACCGTTTTTCATCGTTTGCCAAGATTCTTGGTATTTGGTGTATGTGTATGCAAGGAACGACAACTCTGGATAGAGATTGAAACATTCGATGTGCTAATGTTAGATATAAAACTCAAGATTGCCATGTGTCCCTTTAACGTTTGTTATCAGGCACTAATGCCATTTTCCTAATGGTGAAGATTTCTCTTCATAGACTATATCCGACTAAGTGTTTGACATAGGTTTTATCGATATTCTTTGTATAAGTCACGCTCGTAATCGCGAAGACTGCTTTTATTAAATGTTCATGAATATATCTGAGACAACTGTTTGGTTGAACAAGTTGAGTATTACTAAGTATTGTAAAGTATAAAGTCCCATCTGTCTGGCGTGGTGTGAAATGCATACATTCTGACTGAAATTAAAGGTGTTATGTACAGTCATACTTTAATATCTCCTCAATGGTAAGCATTGTGTATGTTTGTTGATAATATAGGCACATTTTATTAAGTTGTAAGCTTATATTTTTTTAAAATTCAATGTAATCTGGTGCATTATTACGAGTTTGCGTATACCTTTTTGGAAATAACCAAAATCGACATTATTTCATGTCCGATCTTGCCCATTATCGAACTCATCCGAGACCTTAGTGTCATATACAATCTGGGCATGTTTGGTTAAGATTGCTCAAGTAATGTGGCCTCTATCGTATAAACAAGCTAAAAGTTGACGACAGACGAAGGACGACAGACACCGGACGCCGGACGATGAGTGGTCACAAAAGCTAAAAAGCGAACAATAATACCATATTTTGGCTATGAGTACCTGAACACATTATAACAGTAGGTAGATAACACAACACGAGTCGGGCTACAGTGTTAAACCCAAATACAGAACTCTAAAGGGAAATCTGTCGATATGTATATAATGTTTAAAATTCCTCATGCATTTCGCTTTAAGTCGAGTAAGAAAAACAAGTTTCAACTAACATCACGTTAATTGTGTTATTCATGTTCTTAACGGTCGTTCATATATTAAAACCTTTCCCTTATATGTTTAAATATTTCAATTATTGATGACAAAAAGCAAATTGTATTCATGAGTTCAACATATTAAAACCTCCTTTTATCTTTTGTCAGTTGAGTGCCCAGTTGGTGGGAAAGGAGAGATACTCCTTTATCTATACACCTACAAGTTACACCAAATTCTATTGTTTAACATATTTGAATGCTAACGCTAACTATTTTTTAATCGATATTTCATTTTTACCTTAGCAAATAAAACACTCCCGTCGTGTCTTGTAATGTCGATCGAATTTATAAATGTTGATAAAATAAACATTGGAGTGTCGGTAAAGTTATACAAAGAGTATTTGAACAGCGGTTGTTTGTATCTTGCAATACATTCAATCAAGCACAATGATAAATACATGCTACGAAACCTCTGTTGAACTGCTAGTGAAAGAAAAACACCTAAATAACCTTTAATACTTAAATTAGTTTTCCCATGCTAATAATATGAACACCTCTTGTAAAACCGTTTATTTCAAACATTCAGTCGGTTTCAAAAGGGTATTTTTTAACTGAGTCGCCATACGATGCAAGTTACAATAGCAATAGGCGTATTAATAAAACTTTATAATACTGCGTAAGTGCTCTGTAAATTGTATAATCAAAAATAATATGCAGATATAATGAATAACTGTTATAGCAAATGAATACCTATTATATTAGTAAGCAGGTCATCTGGTTTGTGCAACTTAATACGTAAGTGGTTGATATAACGATCTAACAAATAGTTTATCTAACAATATATTTGCTTAAATGTGGCCCACTCATATGAGCTATAATTGTATGTATGTATGCGTCTATATGTTAATTGTGCCTCCAGACGAGTGGGTTATGATGAAGAGATACAGTTCATCAGCGTGTGTTGCAGCTATCCTGTTTAGGAACCGAAGCATTGTGGTGTAGTGGTTATAGCGTCTGCCTTGCATTCGGGAGGTCGTGGCTTCGAGTCCCCTGACCGCGTCATACCAAAGACTTTAAAAATGGAGTAGTCACTTGTAACCCTTGCCTGACGAGCAAATAATGGGTAGTGCTACGACTGATTGACCAGTGTCAGAATAAAGTGACTTGGTGGCTGGGGTTGTCAAGCCTACTACGGCGTGGTATTTCAGTGTGGCAGCACTATAAAGAAACCATTGAGTTCGCTGCTTCAAGTAGACATATCATCACATCACACAACAACACACAGATAAAAGTCCAGACATTGTGCCTATAATCGTCGGGTAGGACGCCTGTCGTAGGTGGAGGGACTATAATCCTTAGAAATAAACACACATCCTTTTTAGGAAGTGAATGAATACGCTTAAGTTCTGTGTATCTCGTCATAGCTAGGCGCCCGAAGGTTGTCTGTCTTTGGTAGTTCACAAATATTTCTCCCTGTATATATAAATATATATATATGACCCAGGAAAACTGAGCCTAATGACAACATTTTTTGACTTTTTTTTCGGACAGTATATACTTTCAAAGTCATCAAATTGAAAACCGTTTTAAATTGTGACCTATGGTTTTAATGTTATAGCGTTTTTAAAACAAGCGGCAAGAGGTAAATTTTTCTTGACTAGCTAATCATAACATGACGTTTTAATTAAGTTACTTTAATTGTGCCTCTTAACTTTTATCAATGCGCGGATTAGCATATA
This sequence comes from Cyrtodaria siliqua, assembly GCA_037043455.1. Lineage (NCBI taxonomy): Eukaryota > Metazoa > Mollusca > Bivalvia > Adapedonta > Hiatellidae > Cyrtodaria > Cyrtodaria siliqua. The sequence continues at coordinate 341,705 of JAWPHD010000048.1, forward strand.
TTATATTTGATTAACATTTATATACATAAACAAAGCAAAACAAAACACAAGTCAATAAAGCATTTATCAGAGAAACATTGTATGTGCAGTATCACATGATTCAACTAGATCTAGTATCATGACGAATTGACAACATATTGCTACACTTGTCAGTGTTAACTTCAATATTCTCATGTACCTTATGTATAAACGTCGAGTATACATGAAACTTGTATTTATCTCAATCACGAATTTAAATTAATGTTGCATTTAGAATAACTTTGCCTTTCAAAAAATGTATTGATGACAGTCTACTGTCGGCCATAAGCTGAGCAAGTAACGTCCTGACAGTTTAGTGCCGACATTTTGAAATACTGGTACTGTCTGTGTGAATAGGGCAAACAGCCATTAACAGTGTATTTATCTTTGTTTAAATAGTGTTTGAAAAAATAAAATATTGTTATATTAAGATAAATGAAGGTCATGTCTATGTCAGAGTAAACATACGCGTATTTCCAGGTGCGGATTTAGGATTTACCTTAAACATGTTAAAGGGGCGTAACTTTTCCAAAAGAGTTCGACAAGCAAATAAATAGGAACTTCTTAACCTGTTATAACGTATTTTTACAGGTTTTCAAGGTATTTAGAGGAATTAATTAAACAATAAAAACATTGTCATATTAAAATAAACATTGTACAATGTTGGAGTCTACAGTATGTCCGATTTTTACTGAAACTATATACCTCCTTGATGATGTTTCAATTTTCATAACTCCCAACAAACAAATGATAGAGCCAGTTGTAAATCTTCACAAATTCACACAATAAAAATAATGTTTATAGTTGGAACTTCTTCTCGCGGGTATAGCTCTGATGCGTTTTGGCCTTATACTGATGTGTACTTTATCTTTACTGTTTTTATTGCTGGTCGCTTTACCTTTTCCATTTTCTCAAGTTTTACAGCAACTACTCTTAAACCAACTCCGATTCAGCGGAAAAGCATCATTGCATTGTAATTTGTGATGACATAATAATGCTTAAACGAAACAGATATAAAATATTGCGCATTTAAAGTTAGGCTGTGGACATTACCGCAATACGTTTACAAACGTTTTGTAGGTAAGTAAGAAAACTACGAGAAATATATTAATAACTGTAGTAGCCGAAACATATTGATACTTTATTGCGTTCCGAGAACTTTATTTAAACGAAAATGGTACGAGATTAAAAATAGTAGAGAGAAAAATCTTACCTGAATCGGGAGGGAAAATACCGATTTCCCGTTCACTTTAACGAAAACGTGCACCTGCAATCTCTCCCAGAGGCCAATAAAATGTATGTGTATGCAAGGAACGACAACTCCGGATAGAGATTGAAACATTCGATGTGCTAATGTTAGATATAAAACTCAAGATTGCCATGTGTCCCTTTAACGTTTGTTATCCGGCACTAATGCCATTTTCCTAATGGTGAAGATTTCTCTTCATAGACTCTATCCGACTAAGTGTTGGACATAGGTTTTATCGATATTCTTTATATAAGTCACGCTCGTAATCGCGAAGACTGCTTTTATTAAATGTTCATGAATATATCTGAGACAACTGTTTGGTTGAACAAGTTGAGTATTACTAAGTATTGTAAAGTATAAAGTCCCATCTGTCTGGCGTGGTGTGAAATGCATACATTCTGACTGAAATTAAACGTGTTATGTACAGTCATACTTTAATATCTCCCCAATGGTAATCATTGTGTATGTTTGTTGATAATATAGGCACATTTTATAAGGTTTAAATTTAAAAGAAAAATCAAGTAGCCATGACTGAATGTTTATGTAGACAGTAAAATGTTAAATAAATAAAAAATATCATGAAAATGAAATATTCAATTGAAAATTGAAGCTGAGGTTGAAATCGCAGTAACGGGTTTGGAAGTAATTTACAAATTAATTATACGAATGGAGTGATAACGTAAAAAATCAGACGTGGGTTCCGACGAATGGAGTGACAACGTAATCAATTAAACGTGGGTTCCGACGATGGGGCGTAGCTGGCCGATATTAAGTTGTAAGCTTATATTTTTTTAAAATTCAATGTCATCTGGTGCATTATTACGAGTTTGCGTATACCTTTTTGGAAATAACCAAAATCGACATTATTTCATGTTCGATCTTGCCCATTATCGAACTCATCCGAGACCTTAGTGTCATATACAATCTGGGCATGTTTGATTAAGATAGCTCAAGTAATGTGGCCTCTATCGTATAAACAAGCTAAAAATTGACGACAGACGAAGGACGACAGACACCGGACGCCGGACGAAGAGTGGTCACAAAAGCTAAAAAGCGAACAATAATACCATATTTTGGCTATAAGTACCTGGACACATTATAACAGTAGGTAGATAACACAACACGAGTCGGGCTACAGTGTTAAACCCAAATACAGAACTCTAAAGGGAAATCCGTCGATATGTATATAATGTTTAAAATTCCTCATGCATTTCGCTTTAAGTCGAGTAAGAAATACAAGTACCTCATGCATTTCGCTTTAAGTCGAGTAAGAAATACAAGTTTCAACTAACATTACGTTAATTTTGTTATTCATTTTCATAACGGTCGTTCATATATTAAAACCTATCCCTTATATGTTTAAATATTTTAATTATTGATGACAAAAAGCAAATTGTATTCATGAGTTCAACATATTAAAACCTCCTTTTATCTTTTGTCAGTTGAGTGCCCAGTTGGTGGGAAAGGAGAGATACTCCTTATTTCTATACACCTACAAGTTGCACCAAATTCTATTGTTTAACATATTTGAATGCTAACGCTTACTATTATTTAATCGATATTTCATTTTTACCTTAGCAAATAAAACACTCCCGTCGTGTCTTGTAATGTCGATCGAATTTATAAATGTTGATAAAATAAACATTGGAGTGTCGGTAAAGTTATACAAAGAGTATTTGAACAGCGGTTGTTTGTATCATGCAATACATTCAACCAAGCACAATGATAAATACATGCTACGAAACCTCTAGTGAAAGAAAAACACCTAAATAACCTTTAATACTTAAATTAGTTTTCCCATGCTAATAATATGAACACCTCTTGTAAAACCGTTTATTTCAAACATTCAGTCGGTTTCAAAAGGGTATTTTTTAACTGAGTCGCCATACGATGCAAGTTACAATAGCAATAGGCGTATTAATAAAACTTTATAATACTGCATAAGCGCTCTGTAAATTGTATAATCAAAAATAATATGCAGATATAATGAATAACTGTTATAGCAAATGAATACCTATAATATTAGTAAGCAGGTCATCTGGTTTGTGCAACTTAATACGTAAGTGGTTGATATAACGATCTAACAGATAGTTTATCTAACAATATTTGGCTAAATATTATACTGCATGTAACTTTAAGTTATATGCACTTGGTTATACAGGTGAGTGGATCGACAGGCATTATAACAGATTACAATTATTGTCCATTTGTCAGCTACGATAATGATATGTTAAAACTCAACACATTTTACAAACCTTAAAGTCATATTGATCTTGAACTAAAAATTATATTATACTTTCTTATCATGACAAAAAAATTATTAGTAGTTACTATGGAGGTTGAATAACAAACAAGATTTGAAATGGCGTGCGTTTTCTGCAAATACATATTATAAACAACAGTGTTCAGCGCTGCAGAGCACTAGTTGTATACGTTTTGTCGTAAACATAAATGTTGAAAAACACAATGGTGACATGAATTAATCAATCGATATTTTGACAATGTTTTATACGTGAATGACGTTATTAATAAATGAGTTTTAAAACTAATCATTGAGCGTATAGACTCTTGACAATGTCGTATGTGGTTTCCATGAATGCAGCCTTCAACTTTTAGCGTTATGGTCATGCGCATGCGCATTTTGACACCATGTGCATATTGATCACAATTACAGAAAGTAACTGACGCAGGTGGCCCTGGAATGGGTTCCATTTCAATCCTATCCTCATTGGGGCAATTATTGCAATCAACATATGTTAATAATGTATCCAACAACAGAACATATAAGCCTGAAATAACTGTTGATTATATTTATTCAATACCATGCATTTTAGCACAATGTAATAATATGACAAATCATAAAACGATTTTTTAAACAGTGGTTTAAAATAATAAAATTAGTTTAGGGTTGTCATGGTAACGTCTTTTAAAGGTATGTCTGGCAACATCGTAAATACTTGCTTTAACTCTTTTCAAACTTGTGTAGCACACATTTATAATCAAAATAACCCTATGCACTATTGTTATGAGTGGTAGCAGCAGTGTCATCAACATAACCGCCCATGATGATATCGCAGCGCATTTTGATTTGATTTAAACCTATTTTATTGCCATATATGTACAAGTACAATGCAATCGCGTCTGGCCACAAGTGCTACCCACATTAGTTACGGCCCTTCCCTACAATGGAGTTTTAACAAATATAATGAATGGCAATTGCTATTAACACGTATCAATAAACTGGATTAACTACAACATGATATGTAGTTGAACATGTTAAGATAATAAGAAAATAGAAGAAAAAAAAGAAAGAAAAAGTAGAAGTGGACGAAAGAATAATGCAACGCATGTAACATTGCTCGGGTTGATTAGACAGATAAAATGTAATGGCAAACCTAAGTAAATCGATGACTATCTCTAAAAAAAGTTTTGAACAGAATTAAAAATCAAACCATTTTCTTGTGTTGTAAGATCTAACCTTCCAAACAATAATGTATTTGAGCTTAAAGGATGAAACGAACGTGTTGACTGGACGAGTTCGAGCCTTTCAACATTGAATTGCATACATTCAAAGAAGAAATGATTTGCATCTTCATTTCCCTGACCGCAAATGCATTGAGGCGATTCGCGTAAATGATTTTGAAAAAGATCATTATTGAGATTACTACATGAATTTCCTATCCTAGCATGCATAACAGAAAAAAAACGAACACCAGAAAAGTAAAAACTAGGAACATTTGAATTAGTAAACATTATTCGCATAAGCTGACCTTTGAATATGTTTAATGAGCCTGAACCAGAGTTTCATAGCCGATGGAATAAATGAATTCATAAAAATAGAGATTCTAACTGAAGTCTGCGAGAAGCCTTCTGCGTTCCTGATGGGATATGGAGTCTCTTCCGCTACAGTTAAAGCGCCTTTTGTTTACAAATTGCTAGCAAAATGAAAGGTGAACGATGCTGTAATTGTTTTCTATAGCACTGTATGTTCGTATTATTATTGTCTATTGATCTAATAAAGTATACTTTGGTCTAGTATATATTTTATCTAGCAGTGTTTTATTACAGTTCTCATTTTAAATGTATGCGTGTTTTGATTTACAGTGGTCCTTGAATGTTATTTTTTCTGTTCGACATGCATATCGTATATCTACTTTTTGTGATCAAACTAGTTGAAACAGTTAATGTAGACGTTCTAAAACTTGCATAATATTACATCAAATTCAGTTTCAAACATTATCCTAAAATATGCATCCTACTTGAAGCTCTGATAATCAGTGGTAACTAGTGGAATTTTGAAAAGTTGGTATAATGTTGTAGTAGTACAGTTTATAATAAGAAATGTGAAGATGACATTGTAAATCCTACGTCAACCTTCCATAAGTGTGCAAAATAAAGTCACATGATTATAGCACACCGGACTTTGAAACTGCGTCTACCTAAATCCTTAAAGGTGCTCGGGGACCGTTGATGTTTGTCTCCAATCTTGGTGTGTCGTGCCTTTGGTGGTTTATTCTCACGTTGTTCTGGCTTCTGCCATGTCATTGATTACTTTCTTTGTGGCTTTCTGGGCTATTGTTTTATATCTTATCATCTTTGTGTTATACGTATATTGCCTACTAATGCTACCTAGTTTGCTGGAGGATATAGCATGGCGGGGATTTCTTTATTTACAATGCATCCATTTATTGGGATGACATGATAATTGGGTAAAAGTGAAGTTTGGTATACCCAAGAACCTGGTTCAAAAAGAAACAGAGGCCTTGTTTACCATTGACCTTTCCGTGGCGGCGGCCCTATTGTCAGCCCTGTTATACGTATTATGTCATTACACCATGCCTTTAATTGTTTGTTTCTATGAGTGTTTTGATTTACAGTGGTCCTTGAATGTTATTTTTTCTGTTCGACATGTATATCGTATATCTACTTTTTGTGATCAAACTGACCAATAAATCAAACATATATACGGTTGTCTTGTTATTCGCGATTACCTTACGAATAACAACATTCGTTTAACTATTCTATCACTTAATTGCAAGCTCTTAATGTCCCGAATAGTTACAAAAGCACGTATACGTCTTCGCGATAGAACGATAAAAGGTACACCGTTCTTAACAGACATGTTTGGGACATCACACGTATCACTTACCAGGCACATCGCATACATTTTTGATATTTAAATCTACTTTCGCACTAGTGTTTAACCCATCGTCCCATGATCGAAAAGTCGTAGGTTCGACTCTCGCCATGAACATATGTGTTGTGTCCTTGAGCAAGGCACTTTATCCATTTGCTTAGTACTGATTCTACCCAGGAAGACATCGAGAGTAATTAATGTTACTGGTAAAATTTAACAAGAAAGGAAGTAAAACCATCAACAATTTTTTTTTTTGAATATAAACAGCACATTTATTCAATTACTACAAAGACAAATATTCACTTACAGATAATACATAAAACGGATCCAGTATTTATTTTATACCTGATATACGAATAAAGTCCAAATAATATTAGCAAGTATCCCTTTAATCTAAATTATCAATTGTCCCTTGAATCAAAGTTGTCAAGTGTCCCTTTAATCCAATTTCACTTAAAGTATTTCCTAGTTGATTAATTCATAATAGTCCATATGTCCAAATAATCCAATGTCACTATATGAGCACAATATTTTTTATCCTTTCACAACATCTTTTAATTCACAGCATCCAATATTTTGTAAATCCTCAATTACAATAATGAACCAAATACTTTGAATTTTAATACTGAAACCCCCTCAAAGTTTTACTAAGGCCAGCTTTATATATCAACGTGGAATATTCTAGATTAAGGAACGTCCTGTAACAATCTACTCATCTCAGTATGTAAACAATAATTTAGAAATTACTAGAAGTTTGGCCTAAAAATAATACACAATAGTACTCACTCAATGCTATTTATATATATGTTATAAATAGAAGCAACTTGAAAGCCAGAATCAATAAACATGTACACTTATATGACATATTATACATGAGGTTAACATTAAATTAAGTTTATATTTCGTTACAATCGGTGTAAAATAAATACGTTTAAACTAAAAGTGTTTAATATGTTTAAAGAAGAAACTATTAGATTCAACCATATAATTGTTTTTTATGCCAGATTTTTAAACTATTGAGGAAATTGATAGCTGAGGATACAATATATATATAAAAGAAATGCAGGGTGCGTATGTCCGCTATATATTGCATATACTGCACACTTAATTCCATATATATTCCAAGGAAATCCCAAGATGTTTTGTACAAATAAAAGTGCAGTTAGTTAGAGAAAGGACACAACTGTGATGTTGTAGACGTTTTAATCACAGTACACGTTGTAACAAGAAATTCATAAATGCTGAAGTTCCTCTTTAAAAATTTGAGCCAGTTCAGTACTGTATTTAATGTTAAGTGATTGCAACATTTAAAGCCTAACTTTGCTCACCTGCTTGAGCCAAATGCGCATTCTGACGATAATGAAACTTTAAAGGAGTAACCATTGGTGTGTTCAGTGCTGTTTAAACCTTCTTTCTAAAAGGACAGGCCTAATGTCGCCCTGTACCATTCGATTAGCAGTAGCATATTAAACATACAATATATAGCGGAAATACGCACCCTGCGTTTCATTTTCCTTTCAGTATATATATACTTATATATAAATGTTAGACAAATTATCAACCAAACAGTGCTTAAACAAACAAATATCGATATAGCTTTTGGCTTTTATCGCCTTCTTCAGGATGAATACACAAATACACAATACACAAAGTTACAAAAACAAACACATACACTTCGGAAAAACAAAAACATAAACCAATTAATACAATTAATACCAATATATAATATATATATATAGAAAAAAATAAATAGTACATCAATAAGTCATAGATCAGGGAAATATGGAATATGTTGTTGAATGCAAACCATAAATATTTGTTTAGCATTCCACAATAGTGAAGCTGACTGAAGTCATTTGAGATTATATAATGATCTCCTGCCCAGGCAGCAATCGGTTGACTACGCGGGCCATGAACAAGACCTTCCAACAAGCAGCAATTAGTTTACTACGCGGGCCATGAACAAGACCTTCCAACAAGCAGCAATTAGTTTACTACGCGGGCCATGAACAAGACCTTCCAACAAGCAGCAATTAGTTTACTACGCGGGCCATGAACAAGACCTTCCAACAAGCAGCAATTAGTTTACTACGCGGGCCATGAACACGACCTTCCAACAAAACATTTTGACTATAAACTATTTATTTCTCACCGGATTTTCAAAACAATTTTTGTATCGCTTAATATTCCTGTTCCAATGACATACAACTTGTTTTAAGTAGTGTCACAATTGTGCATGTGAACTTTGCAAACTCTTTGACTGAAACATGCGCTCCAAACAGTAAATTAAATATAGAATGAAAGCAGCTTAAAAACATCAATCCATTTGGTACACCATCTCATTTAGATGGATCCGTACATAAATAGCAGTGTTTAAATAAACTGGCTTTGAAGTTTTACTCCAATTCTCTTACATAACGGCCGACAGAGGAGACCAATTTTGTTAGTAGTTTTTCTTGACGAGTCTTTAATATGTGGCGTGAGTCTATTGGATATTTTTATTTAGTTTTGCCGTTAACGGATTAACCTCAGTCAACGGGTTCGTAACTGAACTTAGAGGGGAATACAAAAGCTCGGTTTGACTGATAGAAATTATTTATCATACAATAATATCCGTGGAATAAATACCTAAAGAGAAAAAAATGATAAGCTCATTTGTTTTCAGTGCATTTGTTTATATATTAATATCGCATTTTAACGTGAATGTATGTGTTTATACACTCGACTGTGATATGTTTAAGAAACAAATGTCTCCTATGAAGAGCAGTTTAGATAGCTATATTGTAGACACAGTACATGCTGGAAGTCGCATAACATGTGCACAGAAGTGTACGTCAGTATCGTGCCATTCTTTTATTTATAAAAGTATAGGTAAGTCCATATATTTTTTTACTAGGAATGTATTCTACTTGAATATGGTTAATTTAATCTTTCCTTCTTAATAAGTGCTTTGTTTACGCAGGATTCATAACTAAATTCTATTTCGTGTATTTCGTCCATTGTCTTCTCGCATAGGGCAAAGCATTTTGTTAGAAACTTGGACTATACGCCGACGGCTTTGGAATGGTATAAACAAATGTTACTAAAGGTTCCTTTTCGCCATCATATGCATGCCATCTTCGGACTTGCTCAACTTGGTGTGGGCGGTACCCCAACCACTGCTTGTTGATGTATCTATATGATTGAAGATTCCCATTGTTTTTTTATTATACCGTAAAAGTTCTTTTTAATTTGTCTTATCTTAAAAAGTTATATCGTGGGGGGTGTTTTATCTTTAAAAGTTATATCGTGGGGGGTGTTTTAATTTAAAATCTTATCTCATAGATATAAAACTCATACGATGTCATTATTAAAAAGGAAAGAACTAATGTAAAAGCAGAAGAATGCCGCTGCTCAAATGAAGGCATTCAAGGACAAAGTATTTGAAAAGAATTTAGAAAAAAGGGCTAGCCGTGATATCTACCAGCCCATCCATCACCCACGAGTTGGAGAAATAATCGGAAACACTCAGCATCCTCCCAGCCATCAGTCATCAACTCGAAAGTCTTCCAGCGATTAGTCACCAGCTTGAAAGTCTTCCGAAATCCATAGATGATGAAGTGCAAACACCCCTTCCACAATTATTTTACGAGGGGCCTACACCTACTATTCGAAACCTAGATGCTGGTATTGGTAAGACGGTGTTGGATAAACAAAATGTACCGTTGCTGTCCGCCCTATCCTTAAATGATTCTGCCGCGTTGCAGTCGGTGCAGCTGGACATGGTTACCAAACTCAAATCGCTCGGCATACAAAAACGTTGGGCCGAAACAAAAGGTTTGCACCTTGAATCAATCAACGAGGGAATAAGTAACCTCCAACGCTATAATAAAAGACTGAACTTTCTCATAGAACATAGTTCTGTTTTCACGGGGAAAGGCTTACCAGAACGTCAATATTATAAAATGTATAAAATGACAAAAGCTGGAAAGTACGGTCACTTACAGATTGATTTACCCCAGCTGATTAACCATCACACACTCGTAGCAAAGATTGACGACGCCGTTGTTTTGAAAAGAAAGGTAGATGATGACTTTATTCATCTGATCACGAAACGATTTAACAACCGTAGAGACTATTCCAAAACGTCTCGAAATGCATTTGCTAAAATGACGGAATTGTCTGGTTTTCCTATTTGTAAAACGTCTGCCAAGTACAAAAAAATCATGAATGGAGGGTGTATTGAATATTACAAAAATTCTGAGGATTTAATGGATGACCTGGAACTCATCATCGGTTCAATTCAATCTAGCAACAATAATCAACAGATGAAGAATCAAGGAATGAAAATCAGTGACGAATTATTGAAACTTGAAAAGATCACGAGCGAGGACCATGAGCGAATGTTTATTAAGTATTTAGAGTGATTAATAAAAACCATGTTGAAAATAGAAACATTAGACGAATGATAAATCATCTGACACGTGTCGTTGCCGCCTAAAGGAAAAGTTACAAGCTCTTAGGGAATATTGAAAGCGCTTCAGGTCGGTTCTGGTCTTTATTAGCTCTCATCCCAGTCGTTCCCACCGCCGTATCCGCTGTCGGTGCTGTCCCAGTGTTAACCACTGTGTTGAGCAATGTACTGAAAATGAAAGAAAAGAAATCGGTGTTCAAATCGCATCACAATAAATTCAAGCAACTGTTGTCTGTTGCAAGAACTCGCCTCGGAGTAGACGGACAAGAGTCTGTCAAATGGATGTTTAATAAAATTCTAAAAATTGAGAAAAAGGAACAATTTGTAGAACCATTTGAAAGGTATATGAAACGTATAAATTAAACGGGTATGCACTTTGAAATCTTATATCACCTAGGTGATACAAGATCTTATTCGAAATAGCCATACGCAGAGTGTGAATACCATCCTCGAGGATCACTCTCTTGTCATCATTTTCCGATAGAGCCACTTTATTTATCTATTTGGTGTATATCTCATGTTGCCTTCTTCTGAGCACATTCATTTTCCTGTGAATCGTAGTGTGCTCGAGCAGGCATGTCTTGTAATCTTCAAAGGTAATTTTATTTTTCACCACAGCCTTCTTCACACCCTTGCATTTTGTCTCCTCGATATCCTCATCTGTTTTGTAGGCGTACAGATTAGCCCTTAATCCTACAAATTCTGTTATCTGTTTTCCAACCGCTTCATCCTTGAACATGCCTACAACTTTCATGTTGACGTCTGTTGGAATACCCGAGGAATGACCTTTGTGATAGTTGCTTGTGTCGAACAATCTATGAACATCAGGCGTGATGTCTTTGTAGAAATCATTTGTCAACGAATCTCATAGGCTAAACTGTCTGTATCGGTAAAGGGGAGCTTAGCTTGGGTATTATATTTATTTTTGATGTAGTTGTAATGAAAATCATACATCGAGAATACACGCTCCTATGTTGACTTGTTTGTTGAATCTATGGCGCGAAAGACTAAACGCAGATCAAGACTTCGCATACTTCAAAATCTTACATACAGAAATACGGCCCGCGATAATATACGAGTTGTCGCGCAACCATTCTCCTCTATATATCGTAGATCTCGTTGCCTTGTTATGGTCAAGATCAAATATTCTGGAAGATAAAACATGTATAAACTGTTCAGGTGTACATCAAGACACAATCTCTCATGTCCTTTCAAAATGTACGACTAGTAGAAATGTGAGAGCCGCGTTGCTTAACGACCTGAAACTCATTTGTGGCCCGGTATTCACTAACGAGTTAAGTTTGATGGACGAAACCAGATTTACTCTGAACATTCTCGGTGCGGATATAGGTATTTCACTCTGTCGAAGCGTCCAAGATGCGTTTTTAAAGCGATGTTTTAAATACGCTTTTGATTTTAAATCTTTATTCTAAAAATAAATTGCTATTGCAGTAATATGATTGCCTTAAACGTAGCATTAAAATTACTTAATGTAAAGAACACGTTGACTAACGTACCCGTAATGGCCCGAACCGTTTATGGTGGGAAAAAAACCGTCCCCGCGCCCTTCCTTCTTCAATTTTCGATTTCGTGATTAAGGCCGGTCAAAATGGGAAAATACAACGTATAATATGGATACTAGCACAGTCGCATTGTAGCGACTTGATATATGGCCCACTTGTACGTGGGTGAGCGCGTAAGCTAGTATATGGATGCATAAATGAGTATGCGTATGTATGCGTACATGTATATATGTGTGTTTGTGTGCGAGTATGGGTGTTTATATATGTATTTATATAATAGTTGTTCCCTTTGTCACGTTTTATATGCTATTTTGAAATTACATATTTGCCATAATGTCATTACTCGATATGTTTCACCATAATTGTAGTATGATAATCTCCCAAGTGGAGGAAATAAAGTTCATCATCATCCGAGGTCATGAGTTTGATATCGACTCGTTTGCGAATGTTTTCCATGGTCTTTCCAAACACGGAATTGTTCATCAATTTGTAAAAGCCTTTTTCAAAACTGTTGGTGGCTTTTGTCCGTAACTCAGTGTTCAAATCCATGTACGGTCTCATCCAAGGACTCTCGTCGAATTAAATACCTCGATGGATCTTGGTGATGACGAGTCCAAGAGACAAATATTGTTTTAATGTTTCGCGGTGTACGACGTATTTTTCCTTATTATTCAAATTGGGGACTAGTTTGTCGACGCCGTTGATTAATAATCTTCCCGGTCTAAGGAATAGTCATTGTGGAGAGGGTGAAGGTGTTTAGGATAGTATAAATCCACTTCTAGCATACATGGATAACTTTTCGTCCCAAGATAATCCAGGGGCGGTGTAATAATGCGCCGGGTCCAATTCGTAGTTCGTGATGCACACCTTTCTAAAATTCTCAAAGACTTCCACGAGTAAGAGACCGTCCATCATCATGTACAGATCGTGATATTCTCTCAAATTGCTGCTGTTAAATTCGACCCACACTTTATTGGCATGTTCATAATCAATTTCGGAAATGTTGCTATCTGTCAGCTTGGAATAAAAACACTCGATGGGAGGTAATTGGGTATCGCTAAATCTATTCAACCCATCCATGTACTCATAGGGATAGACTCCTTTTCTCAAAAGAAGGTTGAGTTTTTCGACGCCCTCATAGAATGCCCTCATCTCGTTGAACTGCTCTCGCGAGAGATTGCTGACTAGGGCGTCCAGACTTGATGCCATGAATTTGAAACTATCGATGAATCGAATGTCTTGCGTGATGGGTCGTTCAGTTGTTTCTCCCGTCTTCTTGTCAGTTTTGATGTATTTGTCTACTTCGATCACTTTGGTTAATGAAATGTATTTTTCCTCGTTATTCGGGATACATTGAATGTCACCCTCTGTTATGCCTAGATTCTTGATAAACAAGTGACTATCATACCCAGCCAGATTATGAAAGATCACGGGAATATAACTGGGAATTTTGTACTGGAGATTGCATTTGTTGTGAGCTGCTCCTCTATATTTACCGATGATATGACAGTGATCGCGACATTTATCTTTATTATCAAAATCTTTCCTACAGATGTGACAATACGTTGCTTCGTAGAATTGTCTTTTTTCATCCTCGGAAAGATTCATCTTTACCGGTTTCTTGAAGGTGTCATAAATATGTTTCACCTCCTGCTCTATCATTTTTACAAATGTTTTACTCACATCTTCATCTTCGGATTGCATGGAGTAAACAAAAGGCTCATGGTCGTACAGTCCCTCGTAAGCACACTTCACGTAGTAACAAAACCCAGAAGGAGTGTGCTTTTGGTGTTGATTAGTAAAGCTGCCCTCTGTATTGGGTTGGACCGTGTCCAACTTTTCAAGAAAAGACTCAAAGTCTGCGTAAATGATAAAGGAAACCTTTAACGTACGTTGGATTGCTTTGAATGATAAATGCGGGCTAACCTTCGGGTCTGGGAATATAATCTTCCCCATTTTGTTTTTTGAACAATACTCTTGATGAATTGACATTGACGTCTCGGTCTTGAAGGAGTTTGGGCTGATAAGAGTCTGCTCATATTCTTAACCCAAACGTAATGTTGTTTTTCCTCGTCGTTTAGTAACATCAAAGTAACCGTTGTACCAGTCCGTTCGCTTAATCTAAGAGGGTAGACTACTTTTTCATCACATCCCAACACATTGACCGCTATACTCGGATTATTTTTTTCAAAAATGTTTATGTCTTTGAGACTGAATTGAAATTCAAGGTCTTTCCAGTTTAAATTCTCCGATGATTTTTTGTAGTTACTCTGTCTTTCCGCATTTTTCTCTACGATATACATAGCTGACGTCACAGCCCACTTGAAACAATGAATGTCCTCGTTTCGCACATTGATAATGGCTTTCTTCCTGGCGAGCAATTTGGGAGTGGGGATGTAAGATCCGCCGCTTAGAGGTACGAACTTGTCGATCAAAATATCGAGTGCTATCACTCGACTAACCACCCAATTACTTCCTCTCTTCTGATATTGACCTATATTATTTAGGATTTCTCCGGTCATGACATGATACAAATCCGAAATATCTGTAGATTGAGTTATGGCCCCTGGAATAGTGTGCGAAAATGGGGTGTAATACAAATGGTCTCGCCCGTTTTCATATCCATCTTACTCAACTCAGTTTTTAGGACGAGTGTGGTCTTAATCTCTCTAGCCAATTTTTGTTTCCAAAATTTAACGATGTTGGGCTTTACTAATTTTAAAAAGCTGTGGGGAACATATTTTTCAGGTATAACATTGATAGTGTACGTTTTAAATGTTCTATTCAACGTTTCTCTTTTTCTTTTATTTCTATTTTTCGAATAGATGAAAATAAATTCATGATGGTGCCTTGGCTGAATTTATCTTGGATTTTATAGGTTTTGGAACGTGGGCCATAATCCAGTTAGCAAACTCGTTTAACTTTTTCTTTGCTGTTTTCAAAAATGTGGGTGGTGGTTGATAGGGCACGGCTGCTTAAACGAGTGCATTCATTTCTGGAATCGGCTCATCCATCAATGACAACGCTGCTTGTGCTTGTACCCCTGGTGCTTGCACATTTATTTCAGGAATGGGAACATGTACCGGTGCTGGCGCTTGTTCCAATACTGCAATCAAGTTTGCCTTTCTCAATTTTGAATACCTCGTACGCCTTGCTGCTTAGAATTCATATACTCATTCATATTTATTACAAGTGAGCAATTACTAGAATGTATACCCTGCTTTGCACCGTTAACGGTCAAACACATATTGTTTGAATGTGTAGACTTTGATCCTATGCGTCAGGTACTACAATGTTAATACTATGAAATAGTTATTTGATACAATAAATTTTAGTCTTGTTTTAGATTTCCTGAAAGAAATCAGCATATATAAATCATTATAATAATCAGACTGTATAAAGCATTGTAATATGTTCTTATATATATTTACTTGTTTATACACCCGTTGACGGGCATTTGTTGAATTACAATTATACATAGTTTATATTACTACCATATCATCACTTATTTGTAAATGGTTTTATCTTTATATATTTACATTAACTTTTAATTACTACTTCATTTCTTCATTTTCATCAATGGTTTGTTATTTTGTTGCTCTGACTTCTGCCAAGTCACTGAGTACCTTCTTTGTGGCTTTCTAGGCTATTGTTTTTTGTATTTATATATACACGAGCATCTTTGTGTTTTACTTATATTGCCTATTAATGCTGCCTTGTTGGTTAGAGAATAGTTCATTTGCGGGGATTTCTTTATTTACACTGTCCTGTTTTATTGGGATGACAGTAGGGTAAGTGTGAAGTTTGGTACACCCTAGAACCTGAAACCCAAGTGGGCTTTTTTACCACTGACCGTTACAGGGCGGTAGCCCTATTGTCAACCCGTTTGTGTTTCTGATGTCATGTTTGGCCTTTTATTTATCTTTAAAGTTGTTCTTTGCTTCTGTGTGTATTTGTGGTTGACTGTCGTCCTTGAATGCTACTTTTCCTGTTCTAATTTTATAGTTTAGTCGTTACTTAAAATATTTGATTCGTACTAAATGCACTGTTGAATTGATGAGTCAATCTCAAACTATCATGCATGTCAATATGTGTATGACCACCACGCGCATCGGTAAAACACAAGCAACGTCATCACATAATAATGATCAAGGGGCGTCTGTGACATAGTGGTTAACGTCTCTGTTTTGTAATAAGTTGCCTCTCACCACTGTGGGTTCGAGACCCCTTGAGATCATGAAAATTGCCCGAATGGGCACCTGAGTATTTCATCCATCAATGAAAGCTGAAAAAATCGCCATATGACCCTGACTGTTGACTACGACCAATTCAATCAATAAATATTCACCAAAGTGTGGACTTCAGCTTAATTTTTTTACTCTGTGTCCATTCTTTAATAAATGCTTGCCATAAGCGCTTGCTCAGTGACATAAAAGGGTGCATTTTTGATATTTCATAAACATGTGTGACTTTTGAAATCAATTCGTTGTTTTAAAACATTTGTTTTTTATTTCATTTGGTAGGAATATATGCTGCTATAATTGAAGATTGGTTGGTAGAATGGCGTTTTACGTCATTTTCAGCACATGTTATTCTATTTATGACTTCGATATTTCTTGGTGGAGGCAGAGCACCCATTTTGTGTGACACAAATACTGTATACCCTCCGCCATTCGTATCACGTTCTTACTTACAATAAATGCCAAAAAAATGGATGCTTTGAAAGCAACAAATACAAACCATAGATAAAAGTAAAATTCTCAGTATTATTTAGTCTGTTCATGAGAGGGGTAATACAGTTTGCTTCACTCACGCCCCCTAGCACCGGACTAAGAGTTATATTAGTTTAAAGCGGCCACAAAGATTGGGATTTTAAATCCCAAATGATCATGATGATTGATAATTCCAAAGGACCAGTAAATAATAACATAACTGTTTGTTAACTGGGGAGACCTTTTGCAGCCGCCAAACAGCAAGCTCAAATTCACGCTCACGATGGGATTCGAACTCGAAACGGCTAGACGCGAGCTGTTGAAACCCTTTAATAAGAGATCGATCACATGCAAAATTATCGGAACTAATCAGATTGCAGATCGTGGCATTTGTTATATACTATGTAATACCGCAACAAACCAAAACACAATTGCTCCATCGGTGCAGTCAGTTAGAGTGTCGTCTAATAAGTTTTCATCTGAACCGAAGGTGCAGTGTTCGAGCTTTATATAAGACATTTTCAAAAAGTATTATACTGTACGAACCAACTACGGAATATATCTGATTGGTTCCATCATTTTGGCATTTGAGTACTCTGATAAATCATTAAACTTAGATCCCACATTGTAAACTAATAAAATGTTGAATAAAATATTATATTTATTTGTATACAATTAAGAAGATCGTAATGGAAATGCAAACATTATTAATTAAAATGAAAACACACAAATTTATTCGAAGAATCTGAGGAGACTATTTCTGGCGTATGAATACGATTTTGCAAAATTTAGTGAATCGGTCGCTTTCATTAAATTAATAAGAATGTAAATATTGTCGGCGAACTTACAAATTAAGTAACATCTTAGGTCCAGTCAAAGTAAAATATCGTAGGTGAAATAAAAACAAATAAAAACAAACGTTAGTGTTAGCTCGCGTGAAGAAGGCGGATTAGTATTTCCTCACATCAAATCGTTCAGTCAGTCTTTGAAAATATCTTATATTGAAACGATGTTTAGATTCAGTTAAAATTGCTCCATGGAAAACATTAATTTTAGATGATCTGGAGAAAATAGGCGGATAAAGGTTATTGCATTTACATAAAGAGTAGCAGAACATATGAACAGTTTTTGGAAAGGCGTATTGAAATCCTGGGCCCTCATCGATAAGAAAAGTACCTCAGCACCGGAAGAATTTTTATCTGAACCTCTGTTCTATAATACAAATATTAAAATAAACAATGATATTGTATTTTACAAAGAATTTTACAAAAATTTGTTAACGATTTAGGAAACGAAAACTGTATATTTTTATCGTTTGAAGAGTTTTCGGTAATATTTGATATACCTGTACTATTTTTGACATATTTAGGATTGATAAATGCAATTACAAGAAATTG
Organism: Cyrtodaria siliqua; assembly: GCA_037043455.1. Taxonomy (NCBI): domain Eukaryota; kingdom Metazoa; phylum Mollusca; class Bivalvia; order Adapedonta; family Hiatellidae; genus Cyrtodaria; species Cyrtodaria siliqua. The sequence continues at coordinate 360,194 of JAWPHD010000048.1, forward strand.
GAAAACAAACATAAATAATGAATATAGACTGACAGTCGATACATATTCATGATATTAATGTAAATAAACTAAAGAAAGCAAAACAAATAAATAAAATATTTTATCCAGACTTTTTAAATCTTATAGTAGAACCGCCAACAAATTCACAACAAAAATGGAACAAAGACGTTAACAAAGTTCTAAGTATAGATACTTGGACAATACTGTATAGTCAACCGTTTCGTATAGTGGATGACTCAGATCTTCAAAGTCTGCAATATAAGATATTCCATAGAATTGTGTTTACAAATGCTAGACTATATAAATGTGGATTGTCGGAAACATAATTATGTATCTTTTGTAATAACGAAAAATAAACCATGATTCATTTTATTTCATATGATGTATGTGTACAAAACAAATTTGATACACTTATTTCACCAGTTAAGAGACAAGTGTGAAATTTCAGTTGAAATTAACCCGGAAAATATTCTTCTGGGTCCAGAATGCTCATCAATTCCAGAAATTATAATATATATATCTTTACTCATTTATAAAAAAAACATTAACTCGACATGCAGATTGAAAAAAACGACTACCTAATGGCGCAATATTTATGGAAGAACTAAAACGTATCAGAAATCTTGAGTTGTACTCCATATACATGTACGCCATACTGAAGTCAAATCATATTAAAGAAAGATGAAATGTTGTTCAAGATATGTTAAATAACTAAGATATTTAAATTGTATATTTGTTACTTTTTGTTGTTTATAGTACACTTTTATACTGTTTACGAGCGATAAATCAAAGATTTCAGATAATTGTTAAACAAATTAGATATAAATTTCTATAATTATCCCCATTTCTCAATAAGTATATGATAATTGTATGTACACTTGATCTCAAATATTAAAAACACAAAATAAAAATATCGAAGGTAAGATTAAATATAACACGGGCGATGTATTTAATGTTCATCCTATGCCGGAAAATTCAGTTAAATGCGTGTATTTGTTTCAACTTCGAAACTGTCAATTTTCTAAAATGGCCCCGTCCAGTTCAACACGAGAATATTTTCGAATTGAAAATGTATGACATTCTTTTAGGCGGCATGGGCTTTTAGTCTAGGCACACATTTCGGTATATCAAAAAATACTATTTTCATTATCATTTTTCACTTACTTCTAATTTTGAGAGACATTGAGATTCCGTTCAGTTCTGACCATTTCAGAGAAAAAATTGTCATGCATACTTGTATATTCTGTATTACCAGTTCATGTGTATACAATGTATTGGCTTTTTTATTATGGCAAAACGTCTTGTTTGCAATACTACTATGGTTAATGACACCGGTTTATTGTTAATAAAAGCACAAGAATGAGGAAACATAGTAAAACTATAAACGTATCCTTAGGAGAACCTTAATGTTATCACTTAATGTCTGCATAAAACACTGCACTGAAGACATAATACGCCCAATTGACGTTACGAACGTTATGAACACATTACAATATGCCCAGGAGTGTACACACGTATAGCAATGTATTTTCAAATTGAGCACATTCTTGTTATCAGGAACGTTATGGTGTCTACTACCGAACATATATCAACACCCAGTTGGTGGTTTAGTTGTAGAATGTTCGAGGCGCCTCGCATTCGGAGGGTGTTTGGTTCAACCCGAGCACGAGTAAAACAGAAGTACTTCATACAGATGATACCAGTTGCTCCTTTGCTTGACGTTCGGCATTTTAATGACAGTTCCAGTACTGGTCTGTCCGGTGTCAGTATAATCTGACCCGGTGGGGTTATTTGTCATGTGTCTTTGGCGTGGTATTCCATGGAGGTATCACTATAGATTTGAGAATTATGCGCACTGCTAAAATGGACACCGATATTGAACGTACTTCCTTGCATACATATATTAATACATATACCTTGCAATGCAGTACTAAGATTTCTTTCCTAAATGACCCTAACACGTATACCGATGTCTGAATTATAAAGCATGATGTTAAGATAACGTCACTGTAATTTCTACTTCGATATGGTTACTGATTGTAAGTTTAACGCTATAGCTTTGACATTAATCTCAATATCGTCGATCAATACCTCTTTATTCTGATGCTTGTTATAACGCTCTCGTTTTTTCACCTTCATTTGAAATTTGATTTTTGATTTATTTGTTATCACGAACGGTGGACTAAATATGACTGATCCATTTGAATACGTCCAATTAGTAAGACGAATATTTCCTTCGCTGTAATAGCCAGTACAGCCTACATAAACGTCAGATACACCATTGAAGTCTCCTTTCAGTTCATGAAGTTTAATTTCTGCATTGCTATGTATTAAAATGCTAGCTGTTTCTTCATCATATCTGTTCGACAGATAGTGTTTCATGCTTTGCAAGTCATCAGCTTTGAAATCAATGACTTTCAAAACAAATCTACCAAATGTCTTAAATTTACCTACACTCTCTGTTTCTGTAGGCAATGATTTGCGTGTTGCCATGTATTGATAAAGTAACACTTGTTCTCTATCTGTCAAAATATCAGTTGGAGTAACTATTTGAGCAAAAACTTCTATCGACATCAAGGGAAAGCGGACCTTGTAAAGTGCATCTCCAAGTTTCTGGCGGATATTGGCAGGCGACCGCTCGGTTTCGCTCCTATCACACTGACTATTTGCCCATTTGACCGCAGAAAGGAAAATTGTTGTTTCATCACTGTTTAATCCACTTTCTTCTAGAATTGACTCAAGCGTCGTTTGGGATATGGTGAGGAATTCCGTTGTATTGAAAACGTCATTAGCGTGCTTTAATATGAATGTAAAACAATTGCTCTGTAGCTGTGTCAGGTCATAAAACTTTGCTACTTCGTGAATTGTGCATACATTTGTAGTACACATCCACTGTTCCAGGAACTGGCAACATTTCTGAACGAGACCTTTTAGGCAGTATTTCTTTGCAGAATGAAGACAACTAAACACCACATCTCCATTCAATTCCACGTCGTCGGTGTATATGTATCTGAAATAAAAAAACACGTTGTTACTCTTAAATATAATTCGAAGCGCGTATCTTCTTTATACAAGCAACACCCACCATCAGGACCCGATAACATTAATCGCACACACTATTGAATGTGTAATATGTAACACAGTGTGACTTAAGTGACTACGTAAATGTGACTGACAAAACATGAACCCTACTTGTGTTATTGGAACTGAAGACATAACAGGATTAATCACGAAAGCGCATCGAAAAGGCCCACTAATTCAGTTAAAATCAACGTTTAGCCAAAGTTTTGCGTAAACATATACAGCAACTGTAATCATGGTAATTGCAATTGAGATGTTTCTTATATACATGTTTCGTTAATTTCCGGTTATATAATGATGACATGTTGAGGCTTTTTATTACGGTCATCATTAAATATAGCAATACTTATTGAGCGAGTTAGATATGCGTGTATATTCGCATAAAGTCAAAATTTAAATTAGTTGCTATCAGTGAATGCCATATTAGATACAAAAAAACAAACTACTTCGATTGGTCAAAACCTATCAGAAGCGTTAAGTACTTCTAAAAGTGTGGCCGAAGTTGTTTACATATAATAATTAGAGATTGCAAATGCATAAATGTTTTAATAGTGTAGTCATGTAATGGTATGAGTGTTAATGTACTATTGAATCTGATTTACTTCAGCTTAACAGAAAAACAACAAAAACAAAAAACAAGAAAAACGAGGAGGGCAGGTATGTTGATTGGATATGGAAACAAATAAGATATTTATGAGCATTACAAAGTATAAAAATAAGCATCGTCACATGAATATGGTCTGGGATTGAAGCAATTGTTTTCTACTCCTACTGCCTCTCCCTCAACGCTTTACCCCACTCACAACTCCCAAAGGAATTAGGGGCCAATTCATAACGTTCATCCAAAAGCTGAAATATTTCATATTAATGACAATATGCCGACCTCAATCCTCATGTCCCTCAACCATCCGTCCCCTACCTCAAACATGTGCATTATAGTTTTACTACACGTCGATTTGTCAAATATGTTAGTGAGTCACTGTAACCTTATACACCCACCAACCACCACTTCCAACATCATATTTGTATCATGTGTATCGTCCGTGTGTATGCATGTGCTAGTATCAATCCGATCATGTCGAAGCGCATGAATAAACGTTCTCAGTGTACTCGTACCTTGAGCTCTGTATTTTAGATATAGTCTAAGAGTAAAATAAACTAGAAATTGTTATTGTCCATGGGACAAAACCATGGACAAAAACGTATGGCTCCCACACTCGCCCGAACAGGCATAATTGACAACTCTAGGTCCAACCGTTCTCTATTGATCTGAGATCGTATCCCTGTGACTGTATCTACTATCTGTATCAGTAAGGCCACATCAAAAAAATATGTGTGGTTCAGGTAACCCGACCGACTCTATTTGTTTAAGGGGCAGACCCTAAAACTTTTTAGGCGAAAATTTAAAAAAAAAAAAAAAAAAAAAAAAAAAAAAAAAGAAAGAATTTAAAACAAATAAATCAATAGGGGTCATCTAAAGGTCATGACCAACCATCTTTCCAAGTTTGAGGACCCTAGGTCCAACCATTCTCTAGTTATTGATTGGAGATCGTTTTGATAATGAAGGTCACCGCGAACTTGACCTTTGACCTAGTGACCCCAAAATCAATAGGGGTCATCTACAGGTCATGACCAACCATCCTTCCAAGATTAAGGACCCTAAGACCAACCATTCTCTAGTTATTGATCGGACATCGTTTTGATAGTCAATGTCACCGCAACCTTGACCTTTGACCTAGTGATTCCAAAATCAATAGGGATCATCTACTTGTCATGTCCAACCATCCTTCCAAGTTTGAGGACCCTAGGTCCAACCATTCTCTAGTTATTGATCGGACATCGTTTTGATAGTCAATACCACCGCAACCTTGACCTTTGATCTAGTGACCCCAAAATCAATAGGGTTCATCTACTGGTCATGACCAACCATCCTTCTAAGTTTAAGGATCCTATGACCAACCATTCTCTAGTTATTGATCGGACATCGTTTTGATAGTCAATGTCACCGCAACCTTCCCTTTTGACCTAGTGACCCCAAAATCAATAGGGGTCATCTACTTATCATGACCAACCATCCTTCTAAGATTGAGGACCCTAGGTCCAACCATTCTCTAGTTATCGATCGAACATCGTTTTGATAGTCAATGTCACCGCAACCTTGACCTTTGACCTAGTGATTCCAAAATCAAGAGGGATCATCTACTTGTCATGTCCAACAATCCTTTCAAGTTTAAGGACCCTAGGTCCAACCATTCTCTAGTTATTGATCGGACATCGTTTTGATAGTCAATGTCGCCGCAACTTTGACCTTTGACCTAGTGACCCCAAAATCAATAGGGTCATCTACTTGTCATGACCAACCATCATTCCAAGTTTGAGGACCCTAGGTCCAACCATTCTCTAGTTATTGATCGGACATCGTTTTGATAGTGAACGTCACCGCGACCATGACCTTTGACCTAACAACCCCAAAATCAATAGGCATCATCTACTGGTCATGACCAACCATCCTTACAAGATTGAGGACCCTAGGTCACATCATTCTCTAGTTATTGATCGGGCATCGTTTCGATAGTCAATGTCACCGCAACTTTGACCTTTGACCTAGTGACCCCAAAATCGATAGGGTCATCTTCTTGTCATGACCAACCATCCTTCCAAGTTTGAGGATCCTATGACCAACCATTCTCTAGCTATTGATCGGACATCGTTTTGATAGTCTATGCCACCGCAACCTTCACCTTTGACCTAGTGACCCAAAATCATTAGGGGTCATCTACCTGTCCTGACCAACCATCCTTCTAAGTTTGAGGACCCTAGGTCCCACCATTCTCTAGTTATTGATCGGACATCGTTTCGATAGTCAATGTCACCGCAACCTTGCCCTTTGACCTAGTGACCCCAAAATTAATAGGTTCATCTTCTTGTCATGACCAACCATCCTTCCAAGTTTGAGGATCCTAGGTCCAACCATTCGCTAGTTATTGATCGGACATCGTTTTGATAGTCAATGCCACCGCAACCTTCACCTTTGACCTAGTGACCCCAAAATTATTAGAGGTCATCTACTTGCCATGATCAACCACCCTTCCAAGTTTGAGGACCCTAGGTCCCACCATTCTCTAGTTATTGATCGGACATCGTTTTGATAGTCAATGTCACCGCAACCTTCACCTTTGACCTAGTGACCCAAAAATCATTAGGGGTCATCTACCTGTCCTGACCAACCATCTTTCCAAGTTTGAGGACCCTAGGTCCCACCATTCTCTAGTTATTGATCGGACATCGTTTCGATAGTCAATGTCACCGCAACCTTGACCTTTGACCTAACGACCCCAAAATCAATAGGGTCATCTTCTTGTCATGACCAACCATCCTTCCAAGTTTGAGGATCCTAGGTCCAACCATTCGCTAGTTATTGATCGGACATCGTTTTGATAGTCAATGCCACCGCAACCTTCACCTTTGACCTAGTGATCCCAAAATTATTAGAGGTCATCTACTTGCCATGATCAACCACCCTTCCAAGTTTGAGGACCCTAGGTCCCACCATTCTCTAGTTATTGATCGGACATCGTTTTGATAGTCAATGTCACCGCAACCTTCACCTTTGACCTAGTGACCCAAAAATCATTAGGGGTCATCTACCTGTCCTGACCAACCATCTTTCCAAGTTTGAGGACCCTAGGTCCCACCATTCTCTAGTTATTGATCGGACATCGTTTCGATAGTCAATGTCACCGCAACCTTGACCTTTGACCTAACGACCCCAAAATCAATAGGGTCATCTTCTTGTCATGACCAACCATCCTTCCAAGTTTGAGGACCCTAGGTCCAACCATTCGCTAGTTATTGATCGGACATCGTTTTGATAGTCAATGTCACCGCAACCTTGACCTTTGACCTAGTGACCCCGAAATCAACAGAGATCATCTACTTGTTATGACCAGCCATCCTTCCAAGTTTGAGGACCCTAGATCCAACCATTCTCTAGTTATTGATCGGACATCGTTTTGATAGTCAATGTCACCGCAACCTTCACCTTTGATCTAGTGACCCCAAAATCAATAGGGGTCATCTACTTGTCATGACCAACCATCCTTCAAAGTTTGAGGACCGTAGGTCTAACCATTCTCTAGTTATTGATCGGACATCGTTTGTGACATACCTACAGACAGAGAAACAGACAGACAGACAGACAGAAAGCACAAAATCAATATGGCTTTCCTACCACACTTTGTGTGGGGGAGCCATAATAAAAGAAGAAAACGTACTTTTCATTAAAAAAAACCCGTATATATTAGTATTTATAATCGTCTCATTTACTATTGAATAACTTAATGAAAATTAAATAACTTCGATACCTTAATATGATTTTGAATGTCTCGGGATCATCTTCATCAAGCAGAATCTCAGTCTCCGTTGGTTTGCGAAACATGGCTTCAAAGACTGCACTGCGCATACGAAGTACAAATGTATGTGCCGGAAGTTTACATCCATCTTTGCTGAATGTAAACGAGACATCAGACAGTTTTTCCGAAAGAAAGAGTTGACGTAAGCCGTCAGCTCCAGCCATACCACTTGTTAAAATACCACAAGTGTAAAATATAATCCTTTTTGTCTTATTGATCTTTTACTAACACGTTAATATGTATGTAGGTTAACATGTGTCTATATTTTTTCGAAGTTAGATAGAAAGTCTGACGAAGCGAATGTTCTTTAACATGATTTAATCAACTGTACACGCCTAGACGTTTAGGTTATCGGCAAATCAATAAATACTTGCGTAACCGAATGATATAGGAATACCCAAAACTTAAATTGAAAAGGTGTTATCTTCAAGGGTGGGTTCATTCCAATTGCGTCGTCGTGATCATTTTCTAAATAAATAAATGTAAATATGATTATATAACGTGCGGGTAGAATGAATGGATATGTCTACACGAGTAGTTTGTTAAGTCTATGACTGTAAATAAATATGGATACACTGATAATATCTACAACAAATATAAGTACGCAGAAATATATAATAATGCATTTATTAAGAGTAATTGATATAGGGGAATGATATATATAACGCATCCCTACCAACACTATAATGACTGCTTGTATCTGACCCTTATACATGTACACAACGGTATGAGAATAGATATAGCCATGTCCAAATATGGTTTATAGTCTACATAGCATGTGTTGTAAAATGGGAAAATGTAAATAATTTAATTTAATTTTTTAATTTCATTTCCCTACACAAATAATAATAATATGTTATTGTAACAATGATGTCGGTGTGGTTAATGGGTTGTTTTATTTACCCCACCACCCCCACCCCACACCGCCACAACCATGCTTTAGTCTTACCCAATCCGATACTAACACTATTGGCAGGCTATGAACTATACGCATTATCGCTTGTTAGAGGTTTGTAACCCCTTGTACAATCCGTCATTACATTGACCAATCAGATGCTTCTGTTTCACATTGACCAATCAGATGCTTCTGTTTCTAGTTGGAGCGAAAATATTAACGAATCAGTAATTGATCGATAATTAATTTTAATTGCCATTATAAAGGTCACTTTAAGTATAGCTCAAATTAATCACAATATGCTTGTAATAAATACTATTATTTAAAAGAAGATAGTGTGTAAATAATAATTAAAATGGAATCGATTACAGATGGCATACAGTCAGATCTAACATATCTAATGCGCATGCCCGTACTTATTGGTCGCTGGTTTGATTCAGAGATACCACTGGAGAAAGTTGTTAATCTAAGATGTACGAACAAGTATATGTAACATAGTTCAAGTATTTATTCGTTCATTAGTAGTATTTAATCGTTCATTAGCTTCAAGTCAGAAATAAAAAAAATATTGAATACTAGTAGGGGACGCAAACTATCATTGCATACAACACGCACATGTATATGCATATCGTCTATAAACAATTATATAACAGGTATATAATGGACTTATGGTCTGGGATCAGTAAGTTATCGTTAAGTTAGGTATATTCGATTACTTATACGATCCTTAAGTTTCATATACGTATATATATATATATATATATATTACTCATCGAACCACATAAGACCACCACCGGTTAAACCATTTACATGCCTACAATCATATTGAGACGATAGTTTAATAACTACTCGTGTATATGGACAGCTGAAGTAAACACGCATTTATTAAGAATAGAAGGTGCATATATGTGTTTTACAATAAAGACATTTATTTACAACTTTTCAATGAGCGTATAAGCGTAGGATTTGGAAGTCTTTACGTTAGCACAATATAATGCCAGTATGTTCAGCCGAATAAAGTTTCTACCCTTAAGAATATTGCTATTTCTAAAGCTATACATCTTAAACATAACGATTTAAATCGACTTGTTATCTATTTTGAAACGGAAAATATACAACGGATTATCAAGATCACCACTGGTAGTTTTTCTTATGGCAAATTAAATATTGGTAAATGCATTTGATTACGCCCAAGATTTGTGTAGTTTATATAACTTAGAACATGCGACTATGGCGGAGACTTTGGAAGGGCATGATGACTGGCGGGGTGTACTAACAGCCAAGGAATGTTTGCAGCATCTGTATCTCTCAGAAAATCTTTCAGACGTCGCTTTCACTTTTAATGCAGATGGTGCGTGTAAAATTCTAGCTCACAAATTTGTACTAAGCATGAGTAGCGCAGTATTCGAGGCTATGTTTTACGGATCAATGGCAACAACAACGAAGGAGATTTTGCTTCCGGATGACGACCCAGAGACATTTAAACTCATTTTGAGGTACATATAACACTTATTTTGCTTACTTACAATGATAAGATATACAAAGCTAAGACATATTTATAGTGTTTTAAAAGCTGTTTGCTAAATCTTAAAGAAGATAAATGATTACTAAAATAAGAAAACAATGGCTTTTTGAATTGCATAACCGACCGAATCTAGTTGTATAACCAACACGACCTCCAGCGTTTTTTTTGCCGCTGAACGTTTCAGGGCGGTAGCCCTATTGTCAATCCTGTTTGTGTTTGGAATATTTTAAGTTGCCTTTTATTTATCTTTAAATTCGTTCTTTGTTTCTGTATGTGTTTGTTGTTGACTGCCGTCCTTGAATGCTACTTTTTCCTTTCGATTTTTATATCTGCTTTTGTTGATAGGTTAATTCTAGATAGTGATGGTTACTGAGGCACTACTATTATCGGCTTCAGTAAATTCTGGACTGAGCGATGTGCAACCATTATTTAAGCAGCTGTCAACATAACTAGTATCGCAGGGCAGTACGCGTATCCCACATCGCCCCACGGCCCGTCACCCCAGGACAAACCAATTATATCAAGTACTGCAGTTGCGGACCCAAACACACAGTAAATCAAAAACAGTTTAAAAAACCACAAAACACACCCATAATCATAGCGCGCGAAATTAGGTTAAATTAACCGCCAGTGCTATGATTATATATTTGGCAGACAATTCAGACACTTTGGTCGACTCTGAGGCGGAGTCTCTCAATTCTCAATTCAAAATTCAAAATCAAAATCTTTTTAGTCCAAACATAATGCCGAGTCAACGGGGGATTCTTCCCGGGGGCTCATATGGTAGAGGGACTATAAACCTTAGAAAGAAAGAAACTAGTATCGCAATGTCTCTTTAAATATTGAGTTTGTGGAAATGTATGAATTAATTACACTATTATAGTTTTAATTATATACGTATATTTCCAAACGTTTATAATGAAATATCGGTTATCTTTTATTGGCAGTATATAGATATTTGTCTTACATGAGAGCCTGTTTAATATTGAATTTATTAAACGAATGAGATATCGGTAAGCGGAGCATCATATCAATTCAAACCAACGAGATTTGAAAAAATCAACATTAAATAGGCAATAGGCACACAAGTCAGATTATATTCAGATTATATTCTTCATATAACTACAAAAATGTCACAGTATGTTCATCTATCAATGTAGCTGTGTATAAGCATATATCGTTTTTCGTACGATGACATCACTTGTCGATCCGGTCTTCTCCGTACAATACCGAATAATTGGAACTGAATCGTTGATATCCGTAATCCGGTACAATCTCTGAATAAGATCCAATTCCGATTGCACAACGAGTTGAAATGAATAAGGAGCGATGATTCGGTCTTCATTTGCATATTTATAAAACGTCTAGTGTATTATGATATTTATGTGAAAAAATGTATAAACGGTGGCCAATATATTTCGACTGTTAAATCAATGTTCAGACTCGATGTTTTTTCAGCCCAGGCTGTGGACTTGCAGGCCACCTGTTCACGAACAAACTTAAGAGCAGTTCCTATCGTTAGCCCAAAACTTAAATATTCGTTTAAATTTAACTTTTTTCAATTAATGTTTTTTTCATACAGAACTTTTCAGGACAGTTGTAATCTTTCATTTGATTATCTATATTTGTGTAAAGTTCCAATTAATTCCATCTCCAAAAACTAACTATGATTTAAAAAAGTTTAGTTTTGAGCTTGACCATGAAATATGGCTTAAGTTTGTTTGTGAATGAATACTGAAAAGGGGATCCCTTGGAAGCAACAAACACAAACAAGATATAAAAGTAAAAGACTAGGTTTTATTGAGTTTGTTCATGAGAGGTCATTTAAGTGCAACACCTTTCACGCCTCCTAGGACATGCCTCCCGCACATACAATCAATATTGCTATCGTTTCATCCCACAGGGATTGTATGACATTCATTGATCCAGTTTTTCCTTAAACACGTGTTTCATATACCGTGTTGAAGGTTTTGTGCTCATCGACATTTTGGCCCGTTTTATTAGGGTTTTCCTTAACTTTCCTCGTGATCTAGTATTAGACACTGTTGTCGAGTTTATGACCACATTTAACCGTTCGTAAGTTTACAAATATAATGTCTTATTGCTCGTTGATACTATTTCGTTTCTCTAATAACTATTAATTGGCCCTTATTTCGATTTTCACAGAATGGCATTACTTTCTAAATTACATATATGAGTCTATTAGTAAAAACACTTAAAATAAATCTTTCACATCTTCGGTTACACTCTGCCTCATCAATACAAATTCCACAAAATAACTCTTCATTTCTTAAAACTAAACCATATGTATGCCTTACACCTTAAAATCTTCATTCGGCAACCTCGTTTCATGTTCCTTCTAATAATATTACCAGGATTTTTAATAATGGATCAAAAAGTTTCAGTCTCCTCTAGGATCACCTATTTTGAGGAAATACCATATGAAGTGTCCTTTCAGAAATCGTTTAGTTCATTCAAGACGCATGGTATTTCCCTCTATAAGTGCAATGCTAAGAGGTGCAGTTGTTGCAATTATTTATCTTGCAAGTCCACCATTAAATCAGCTGTTAGTGGTAGAATGTTTAATGTATGTCTAGCTTCAAATGTTGATTGACCTACATCTCACGTCTTTTATGTTTTGACTTGAATGCACCACGTTGCGATATACGATATGTTGTACAAACAGGTCGATCTTTAAAAGTTCTATTTCGTGAACATAAATATAATGCAGGTAATCCTAAAATGTTAAAACATTACTTTTACCAACACTTTCGTCAGTCAGGTCATACTTTTAGTAACGTTACTGTTCGACCGGTCGAATGTATAATTTATGATAATGATGCTACTAAAAGCTTTAAAATAAAAGCCAGACATATAGCAGAACTTAAGTGGATGAACAATTACAGATACCATATCCACTCGGCATTAATGGCCATATTTATCAATAAGGAAATATTTCTAAAGATCCTAATATTGACAATTTTTCTATATTTTCTATTCGAACGCGTAACTCTAGGTCTCTTGGTCGTAGGCGTAATGGTAACATCAAACATAGCTCTCTGTCCATTTTTTCACTTAAGTTGATCGACGAGGAAGCAGAAGAAATAATTCATTCGTACATATCCCTTGTATCACACTGTTTCCATCATGCAAAGCTACACACTACATGTTCTCCGACCCCATATTGACAAAAGTCTGATCACTTCAGGCATTTTCTAAAAATACTATATCTTAAAAAGGTATTGATTTCATTGACATGACTAGTATTTTTCGAAATAATCATGTAGTTGTCATCACTGGTAATTTTGATATTGTTGATACACGTATTCGGCATCTGTTTTCGAAAGGTCCTAAGTATAGATTACCTTCTACTATCGATGTTAATGCCTGTCGTTCTCAGATCGCTCAATCCACTGAGGATTTGTGATGTCTTATTTGGCCTTTTATTCATCTTTTAATTTGTTCTTTGTTTCTGTGTATGTTTGTGGTTGACTGTCGTCCTTGAATATTGCTTTTCATGTTCGATTTGTATATCTATATTAAGCGATATCCTACTTTAAAGCCGCACATATTGGGCTTGATGACCCCAAAGGACCAGTAAGTAATAACATTACTAATTTGTAGTCTGGGCGACTTTTTACAGCCGGCGGCACACAGCACTAAACAAACGCTAGTGTGAATGTCAATAAATACTGCAAAAGGGATCCCTTGGAAGCAACAAACACAAACAAGAGATATAACTAGCAGAGTCGGTTTTATTGAGTCTCTTCATGAGATGTAATGTGAAGAGCAACACCTCTATCTTAGGGACAGGTGGTAAACCTCTTCGGTCGGTGGGTTGCAATATTATTGTGTTCAATACTGCGTCGCTTTCCATGTTTATGCCTGTGTCTATAGTTTCCATAATGCTTGATTCATTTATTTACTGTTTCGTGGCGTTTAATTTAGAACTTCACTAATTGCTTTTCCATCTACGACCTTGTGGATTGATCTCCGAGACAATTTTGCCACCTTCCTACCCACATTTGCTGTTAAAAAATGCGGCAGAGCTAGTTTTCATCTGGCTTTTGTTGTGTTTCGGTATCTGCATTCTCATTATTAGTAGATGTCTGGTATAACTTTGACAGTGCAATTTCTGAACCTAGGCTTTCAATCATATCAGCCGCCTGTTTAAATTACTAAATGCCAGCCTTGCAGAAAGCTGCCATAAAATTACTTCGGTACAAAACAGATATATATGTGGTTTGTCTTTCATGTCGTATTTGGTTAAAATTCGGTCTCACTCTTGAATTAGTTGTAAATATGTTCCTATGAGCACACCTATCAGGTTGTTCGGACAGACCTGTTGGCTTGACTACATTTAATCAATATTACAATATGGAAAAAGTAATAAAATTGTCCTGTTCTGTTTTCTAAATGTTTTGTTTCAATAATGATAGCTGGTCCAACAATATGTGTTATTCACAAGTTGAAATAAAATGTGTTTAAATACTCATATAACATAATGGGAAAAAAATAATTCTGTCGGAGTGCAGTAGAACAAAATAAAACTGATGTATCGCCACGAAGTGTACATATATGTAAATATTGGTTTAAAGTAAACCGATGTAAACAAAATTGTATAATTTGCATACATGTATTTATTTTAATGTTTCTGTTTATACCTTTCAGATACATATATACAGGTACAGTCGAGTTAAACGGAGACGTGGTTTTAAAGTGCCTCTATTCTGCTAAGAAGTATTGTCTGGACGGATTGGTTCAGAAATGTTCAGAGTTTCTTCAACAGTCGATTTCTAAAACGAATGCTTGTATGCTTTACGAACAAGCTAAACTTTATGATATGACACATCTCATGTTCTGCTGTTATTCCTTTATTGTAAGCCAGGCGGATCAGGTATTCAAGGCAGATGACTTCTTACAAATATCGAAAGAGACATTGGAGAAGATTATAGTTGATAACGAATTGAACAGTGACGAGTTAAGCATTTTCCAGGCTGCAGTTCGGTGGTCGAAAAATCATTGCATCAGCATAAACATTGAACAATCTCCGGATAATATCCGACAAACTCTTGGAGAAACCCTTTACAAGATCCGCTTTCCTTTAATCCCAATGGCAGCATTTGCTAGTTCAGCAGACGTAAGTACAATTTTAACAAATGAAGAACAAGTTGAACTATATCGATATATTGCTACAAAAGGACAGTGGACAGGAAATAAAGTCGGTAACTTTTCACGACAAGCGAGGATTCCGAAGAAGGCAAAAGGCAAAAAATAAATAGGTCTTCTAAAAGCATATACTGAGGTTCTACTTATTTTAATATTAAGATCTGGTCGTGTTGTTTTCCGTTTAGTCGTCGACGCTGTAATACGTGTCAACATCACAGAAAATACAAACAGTATCTCTCTCTGTAACTAAGTAATGGCTTTAGAGGATGCCATATACACAACCCGAATATGCGCATGCCGGTATATTGAAACATTATGTTTGTATTATTCTTACAACACGGAGTTATAGTTGAACTTCCATGTATAACAGTTTATCACATGCATTCATCCATTCCTCTAACAGTGAAAATGCGTAGCGAAATTTAAGCTGTGTCGAACAACAACGCTTTGAGTAGCATACTACCACAGACAACAGTCAGAAATAACAGTAGATCGATAAACCGTATATGCATGCCACCTGATCTAACATTAAGTTCAATAGCTTACAAACCGCGTAAAATGGACTGAGACATTGACAATGGCATGGTATAGTGAACAAAATACAGCTCTAAAACGTAATAGTCAATGTGAAACTATCTGAACAGATTACCCCGCGGAAAAGACTTTCTTAGCGACAATAACAAATCTGCCCCATCCATATCACATATTCAGCTGAATTGATAAACCATCGGAAAACACCAGGTGAGAAACACTACAGCGGCTGTGTTCTAGAAGTATCAAATAAATATCTTGGCATGAATGAGACTTGTATTTGCACTTTTATAATTGCACACACATATGCTTGTGGAGAGCTTCTAGTTATATATTTTGTATAATGAAAATATTCACTTTTCTGCTTTAAATTGGGAGACCTAATACATTGTGCTATATTAGGCACTCACTAATAGAGCAGAATCAATTCAGAAATCCTCGTCGTTTTTTGTACATAATGTTACGTATAGGATATTAGCTATGAAGAGACATTTTTACCATTAAGAAACCGAAAGGGAGGGATCGTAACGACCGACTCTAATATATGAGGTCCTTTGAACATGATATGAAGTAGGTTTGTATTTATATGCAGTTCATCTGTTGACTTTATATGTGGTACACATTTTAATATACGTGGTGGAAACGTCTTTATATTCGGTTGTTTCATAGCATTATATTCGGTACAAACGGCTTTATACATGGTGCATTTCTTATGATATGCAGTGCTTTTTCGTTTATATGCTGTGTTTTTTTTCATTATTATGATGAGATCAATCGGAACACTCTTTTTTGAAGATGTTGCGATTTTATCGAAAATCTAACAGGGAGTGTGATTTTAACGTCGCCGCCTAGTCTAACTTGCCACGCCTCGTCTGTAATGTCGCCTGCAAAACTAAAATATGCCCTGGAAAAAATTGACCAAAACAGACCAATGCACATTATCAATAAAGTTAACACAAAATAATTAGGAAATGGACAATCCCCAAAATTAATCCTGAATTTTATCTCTGTAATGTGTCACCATTTGCCTCTGTAATGTGTCACCCTTCCCCTCTGTAATGTGTTACCCTTTCTCTCTGCAATATGTCACCCTTCCCCTCTGTAATGTGTCACTCTTCCCCTCTGTACTGTGTCACCTTTCTCCTCTGTAATGCGCCACCCTTCCCCTCTGTAATGTGTCACCTTTTCTCTTTGCAATGTGTCACCCTTTCCCTCTGTAATGTGGCACCATTCCTCTGTAATGTGTCACACTTCCTCTTAAATGTGTCACCCTTCCCCTCTATAATTCGTGACTGTCACCCTATATCTCTGCAATGTGTCACCTTTCCCCTCTGTAATGTGTCACCCGTCCTTTGTAAGGAGTCACTATTCCACTCTGTAATGTGTTACATTTTCTATCTGTAATGTGTCACCCTTCCTCTGTAATGTGTCACCCTTCCCCTCTGTAATGTGTCACCCTTCCAGTCTGTAATGTTTCACATTTTCTCTGTAATGAGTCACCCTTCCTTTTGTAATGTGTCACCCTTCAACTCTGTAATGTGTCGCTCTTTATCTCTTTAATGCGTCACCCTTCCACTCGGTAAGGGATCATTCTTCCTCTATAATGTGTCACCCTTCCCTCTGTATTGTGTCACTCTTCCCCTCTGTACTGTGTTACCCCTCCCGTCTGTAATGTGCCACCCTTTCCCTCTGTAATGTGTCACCCTTCCCCTCTGTAATGTGTCTCCTTTTCTCTCTGCAATGTGCCACCCTTCCACTCTGTAATGTGTCACCTTTCCCCTCTATAATGTGTGACTGTCACACTTCCCCTCTGTAATGTGTCGCCCTTCCTCTGCAATGTGTCTCCCTTCCCCTCTATAATGCGTCACCCTTCCACTCTGTATTTTTTCACCTTTTCTGTCTGGAATGGGTCGCTTTTCCTTTGTGTAATGTGTCACCCTTCCCCTCTGTAATGTGTCACCATTTCTCTTTAAAGTGTCACCCTTCCTGTGTAAGATGTCACCCTTCCACTGTAAGGTGTACCCCTTCCTCTGTAATGTATCACCCTTCCCCTCTGTAGCGTGTCACACTTCCCCATTGCAATGTGTCACCCTTTCTCTCTGTAATGAGTCAACCTTCCGCTGTGTAATGTTTCACCTTTTCTCTTTAACGTGTCACACTTCCACTGTAATGTGTCTCCCTTTCCCTATAATGTGTCACAATCCCCTTTTTAATGTTTCATCCTTCCCCTCTGTTGTGTATCGCCCTTCCTCTGTAATGTTTCACCCTTCCTTTGTAAAGTGCCACCCTTCCTCTGTAATGTGTCACCCTTTCTCTGTAAAGTGTCACCCTTCCTCTTAGTAATATGCCACCCTTCCTCTGTAATGTGTCACCCTTTCTCTGTAATGTGTCACCCTTCCTCTTAGTAATATGCCACCCTTCCTCTGTAATGTGTCACCCTTTCTCTGTAATGTGTCACCCTTCCTCTTAGTAATGTGCCACCCTTCCTCTGTAATGTGTCACCCTTTCTGTAATGTGTCACCTTTCCTCTGTAATGCATCACTCTTCCCCTCTGTAATGTGTCACTCTACCCTTCCGTAATGTGTCACCCTTTCCCTCTGCAATATGTCACTATTCCACTTTGTAATGTTTCACTCTTTCTCACTGTAATGTGTCATCCTTCGCCTCTGCAATGTGCCAACCGCCCCCTCTGCAATGGTCAGTCTTCCTCTATGTAATGTGTCACCCTTTTTCCTTGTAATGTGTAACCCTTCGTCTCTTTAATGTGTCATCCTTCCCCTCTGTAATGTGTCACCCTTTGCCTCTGTAAAGTGTCACCCTTCCTCTGTTATGTGTCAACCTTCTTCTATGTTATGCAAAAAAGGCTTGTTTCCGTTAAGGCATTACAAATAATAGGGTAGGTAGTTTCTTTTCTTCGTTTTTTTATATCACATTCCCTATTAAATTTCCGATAAAATCGCAACATCTTAAAAAGCAGTGTTCCGATTGATCTCATCAACCACAGAATATAATAGAAAAAGCACTGCATATCATGAGAAATGCACCACGTATAAAGCCGTTTGTACCGAATATAATGCAATTGAAACCACCGAATATAAAGTTGTATCCACCACGTATATTAAAATATGTACCACATATAAAATCAACAGAAGCACTGCGTATCAATACAAACCTACTTCATATAATGTTCAAAGGACCTCATATATTACATGTATTAGATAAACCACTGCATATAGTAATAAATGCACTACACATAATGATAACTGGACTGCATATAATGGTTTATCTACTACATACAATGACTTATCTATCGCATTTACTGATTGATCTACTGCATCTAAATACTTTTGTACCACATATAAAGATTTATTTGCCACATATAATTAAAAATGCACTACACATCATGAAAGGTTTACCAGATATAAAGGGAAATGCACTGAATATAGTAATCGACAACATAATAAGTCATGGGGTTCCATAGAATTCGACTCAAAATTCGTCGATTGGTCAACATATTACTTATGGACAGACGGCGAATGGGCGGACGAAACGGCGGATGGGCGGACGACGGACGTACGGAAAAAGAGTTATCATTATATAGTACCTCACATATGAACCGTTGGCTCATGTTAGCTGATTACCGAAAGTAGTTTGATGCACAAACGGAATGATAATAATGCAAAAAGTACATGTCAATTTGTTTTTTATTGAATTATTGTGAAAAAAAGTCAAAAGTCAGGACCTTTGACCTCAATTTACCCCGATTACATCCAAAATCAGGACTGAACACGAGTTCGACGACAAAATCGGGAGAATACTCTTTCGAGTGATAACTATCCCTTTCCTGCTCGCAATAGTTGGAACTCGACTCCAAATTCATGGAGTGGCTATTACACGTTCTTCTGGACAGACAGCAAATGGGCGAACGGACGGCGGTTTAGCGGAAGGACGGACGACGAACGAAGAATTATCATCGTACATTAGCTGTAAACTTATGACATAAAGATACTTCATGCATAAACAAAACAATAATGGTTTTCAAAAATGTACATTCCATTTATTAAAATACTCTGGAAAGGGTCATGACGTTTGACCTCAATTTACCCCTGTCGAATACAAATTCGTGGCAGAACATGGGCACCACGACACAGTTTAGATAATACCATTTCTAGTGACACCTATCTCTTTACTCCTTGCAAAATGTTGAACTCGACTCACAATTCATTGAGTGGCTACTAGACGTTCTTCCGGAAAGACGAATGATGGACGAAGACTTATCACCGTACACCAGCTCACCTCAGGGCTTTTTACGTATGTTAGTTTATGATCGAAATATGCTTCGTGCATAAACAAAATAATAATGGCTTTCAAAAATTTACATTCAATTATTTAATTAAATATTCTGGAAAATGTTCATGCCCTTTGACCTCAATTTACCCCTGTCATACAAAATCAGGGCTGAACACGGGTACCACGACACAGGCAAAGTATTACTCGTTCGAGTGATACCATAAGCTCCTCGCAAAATCTTCAACGTTCCAAAGTTAAACTTATTTGTTTAATTATAATGTCAGATCATGATTTTATTAAAGATTTTTAACAAATAAGTTTAACTTTGGAACATCATTCATTAACATTTTTACAGAGATAGTTAATGTTTTTTTTTGTTTTTTTTCGAATTCAGCAAAAAAGATATGTACTGGTATTCTTTTCTTTCGTTCAAATATTCAATGACTTCATATGGTGTTCTTATATTCTCTCTTTATATGCTTAGCAATATATTTCGTCGCAGCTTTATACTAAGCAACATTTAATAAAATAATTAGTTTCCATTTCATAGGTTATTTAGTTTATTATATAAGTTAAGCGAAATGCATTCGATCTTTGGAGATCGCTGAGCCCGATGCTTATATTTAGTTATCGGTGGTACATTTTCAATTGCTTTTGTTTTCTTACTTAATTTTAGATTCGGTGATTCCACTACTCCGGCCGATAAAAGGCTCTGGGTATTGTTTAACCACTCACAGGATATGTTGTCTGCTTTTTAATTTAGTATTTTGGCTTTTACTTGTGATACGCAGGCTTCATAACCGCTGCTTCCAACTAAATTCCATTTGTTTATTTCGCTCTTCGGGGCATTATACATATCTTGTTAAATACTAGGACCATACGCCGCTCGACATTAGGGAAGCAAAGATCTCTATGTTCACCGCCATATGCATGCCATCCTCGGGATGGTTAAAATTATGTACTATTGATTTTTTGAATATTGAGTTCTGCTCAACCCGGGGCTAGAGGGCGTGAGCGGTAACTAGCATATTTCACTACCGCTCATGAACAGTCTCAATCAAACCGAGACTGCGATATTTCGTATCTGTCGTGTTCGGCCGTTTGCAAAGGTCCACTCTCATACTCTTTGTTATTGTTTTTATCATAGGCGTTATAACACATTTTGAAGTGTAGTTAGATTTCCAATTGTATAAGAATAATTGACTGATGTAATATAATATTAATTTGTATTATTATTATTTCAAAATAGCCTATATATTGGTCCAACCCAGGACTTTTAAAGATTGAAATTCTTTTTCTTTACCACATTAACATATTTGGCCGTACTCTTGTACCTTCACAATTTTTTCTTAAATGTTCATTTTCAACAGTTTATTTTATCTTTCGATAAAAAATAGCTTTGTTTTCTCGGTTTTAATTTTGCTGTACTTTTGTGCGTAGTATATCATTATTTCGAATATTTTGAGAGTCCGTTATTTCCTTATTATTTAAATTAATTCTTGTTGTTGAATAACTCGGGTAATATCGAGTATTAACAGATATTCAGATAATACCAATGAAGTTGATCTGCATGTTAAGGATAAAAGGAAGTAATAATTGATGTTTTGAATCGCCATACTGTCAAATTACTATATATCATCTGTCCCCTCGGGACAACAGTCTGTATCTGTGATAACGGCCTGGTGTAACTGCCTTATTGGTAATAATGAATGCATGTAACTGTCGCTAATGACAGGTTAATATAATAAAATAATATTGCTATTGAACTCTGTTTTGCAAATGATCTATTACTTTAGGTGCTCGACTTCTTTACATGGAGTATATACAAAGTTGGCTGTAGTTATTGGTTGTTGCAATTGTTGAGGATAACACCAGTTATGTTAAACCAAGGATGGCATGACTATTAACGATTATAAGAAGTAGGTATGCATGATTTTTAACATACCAAGTTAGTTTGAATGAATCCTTAGGAAAATACCACGTAGATTGGCATAACTATTTAGGATATATGAATAAGGTTATAATTAGTGTGCATGCATCGATGGCCAATACAGGTTTTATGTCTTGAGCATTTCCGCAACACCGTAGTCTGAATTTATTATTTAGGATAACCATGTAGGAATGTAGACTCCCGGGAACGATTAGGACATAAACGAAAACATAAGCAGAACTTTTTTGTTAACTATACATCCAAAATGTCGGAATATAACCCCTTCTTCGTGTACTACAAAGCTCTTGTTTTACACTATTATTATAGATATCAAGATTTAACACAGTTAATATTAATGGGATTATTTCAATATCCACAGAAGCAGGGAGTATATCCCCATAATATGTGAAAGCTGGTTTTAGCATTAACACAATATTAAATAACGAATTAATTGTTTATTACAAGTTGATACGTTAATCATTTATTGCTGATAATAATAATTAGGTCATTACATGGTCCGAGTATTAACTTTCATACCCCATCCAACCCCTTCTACAAGAAGCGAAAACGGGGTTGGCTGGGGTATGAAATAAAACCTTAATTTCGGCTTAAAAATATGCATATTGTAAAATTAAAACGTTTAAGGTAATTTTAAAGAGGCCATCACATTTTTTCAGTAAAAAAAAGTTTTTTAAACGTGTTTTATTGTCGAAATATCCGTTAAAAATGCTGTTAATATAAGCTTTCCCATCGCTTAATGGAATTAAGGCGGCACCACGTAATGTAAACTAATAATAATTAATTCATGTTTCAATAATTATTCATTACACAAGTAGGTATACAGGTCGAACAGGAAAAGTAGCTTTCATAGATTACAGACAACCAAAAAGAGGCATTAATAATGTCTTGTTCAGAATTTTAAATAATATCAAATAGTTTGTCATGCTTAGTTGTGTTTGATTCTCTAAACATCTTACAAATCATTATTACAATTTCGGAACATGTTTTGTTTATTTCAGGAGGGAGTTGTCACTTCCATAATTGTTTCTGTAATTATTGCTTTGTTCACCAGCTTAACAATATGCTAAGAATTTAATAATGTTTTCTACAGTTTTTTGTCCTGATAATACTAACGGGATCAAACCAGTTGAAACGACTCTATCATACCACTCCTTGGTTTAAGGCAAAACAATTTGTCTAAGTGTAGATAATGCTTCGAAGTCATGTATTCTGTATTTTTCTCTATCTTGAGCCATGAATTATTCATTGGATACTACTAATCCGATTTGTACAACGGAAGTCACATCTGGAAATGTGAAAGATAACTGTAATTACATTTCTCTTTTCTGTCTAAGTTAATTCAGTTTATGGAATCGCAACCAGAGTTGTATTACACTGAACTTAAAAGACGTAAACAACCGTCTCAATCAACTTTCTGTTCTCCAAACAAGAGGCCCTTTTGTAAATGTATATATAATGCAAGCGCTATATAAAAAATCTTGAAAACTTTGCGAAACTGAAACACTACTGCAAATAAACATAAATTTCAAACTTATTTTAACAAGGCTATAGTGTCTCGTATGTGAACAGCTCTAGTATGTGTACTTTATTGTTGATGTACAGTCGTCCGTCGATGATCACTTGTCTAGGCCGCGTAGAGAATAGCCGGTCATTGTACGACGCGTCTGCGACTACTTGGAGATATATTATTTATCATTTGCCTACTCGAACAACATAGTACAGACTGTATATATATATATATATATCAATATAGATGGGGAAAAAACATGTATACAGAGCTACACTTTATAAAAACCCAAGCGCTTTCGGCTTACGCTTATATATATTAAAATATTGTGCCTCCAGACGAGCGTGTTATGATGTAGAGATACAGTTCATCAACGTGTGTTGCAGCTACCTTTTTTAAGGAGTGAATTCATACTCTTGATTTCTGTGTATCTCGTCATAGCTAGGCGCCCTGCCGTAGTTCGTCCGAAAGTTGTCTGTCCTTGGTAGTTCACAAATGTTTCTCCCTATATATAATTCTGCCTTGTGAACGTGAATCTCTTACGAGATCCCAATTTAGAAAGCTGCCGTAGTGAGTTCAAATTATCTCCCTTTATTATATTTACTGAATTCATAGTATCCCCAAGATCCGGCAACTTTTATTGTCACTGTCTCAGTATAGCTGTGTGTGGCTAAATGCTTAAATGTGGCCCACTCATGTGAGCTATAATTGTATGTATGTATGCGTCTATATGTTAATTGTGCCTCCAGACGAGCGTGTTATGATGTAGAAATACAGTTCATCAACGTGTGTTGCAGCTACCTTTTTTAAGGAGTGAATTCATACGCTTGATTTCTGTGTATCTCGTCATAGCTAGGCGCCCTGCAGTAGTTCGTCCGAAGGTTGTCTGTCCTTGGTAGTTCACACTTTTCACAATTTGAGCCTAGAATTGTACATATTCCAATTATAATGTCTGAAACTGTCAGGTTTGATGGTTTTGTCCAGTTCCGTCTCAAGTGTTTGGTATTGGTGAGATTAATAGTGAAGTGTTTGTTCGTTCGACTTTATATTATTATGTTTTTTAAAAATCATTAATATGCAATCATGCAGCTTCACGTTTCTGTTGTCAAGCATCATCGTTTTCTTCCAATCTCAATGCAACAGTTTCTTCATCGCAGTCTTCCGTCAAATCTGTTTGTAATAAGACAAACAATGGAATATTTGCCCAAGAAGTAATAAAGTCATACATTCAAATACATGTCGTGATGACGCGGCTCACTTTCTTAGTAGAACGAGAATGGGAACCTATTTAAAATCCAATATATATTTGTCTTTTAGTTCTAGTCCCAACCATGCAACTGAGGTGTGTAGTTGAACTAGGAAACTGATGTATCTACTGTTACGGTAGTTGAACTAGGAAAAAGTATATATAAATATCGAACAGGAAAAGTAGCATTCATCGACGACAGTCAACCACAAACATACAAAGAAACAAAGAACAACTATATATAAAGTGAATAAAATGCAAGATAAGACATCACAAACACACAAGGATTGACAATAGGGCTACCGCCTTGGAACGGTCAGTGACAAAAAAAGGCTGCTATGGTATTTAAACCAGGTTCTGTACGATGCACCATACCTCACACTTACTCTACTGTTATCCCAATAAAACGGGACAGTGTAAATAAAGAAATCCCCGACATTAACTAAAAAACTGACGTGTGTAGTTAAACTGGTGTAGTTGAACTAGGAAACGTATGTAACTGCTGTAGTTGAATTAGAAAACTGAAGTGTGCAGTTAATCAAGAAAACTGAAGTGTGTAGTTGAACTAGGAAACTGAAGTGTACAATTAATCAAGAAAACTGAAGTGTGTAGTTGAACTAGGAAACTGAAGTGTACAATTAATCAAGAAAACTGAAGTGTGTAGTTGAACTAGGAAACTGATGTATCGGCTGTAGTTGTGCCGTTACTGCGTTTGTGGAGTTTAGTTGTGAAGCTTGTTTATAACAGTGTGTGATTAAGAAACTACACTCGTCTTTAGTAGAATACATGCCACTATATACTGTGAGACAACTACAAACGCATATCACATTTGTTACAAGGGATTACACAGAATGACTTTAAAGCTATAATGTCCACGGGTTGCAAATAAGTACTAAGCTGATCTCTCCAGAGGATAGTGCTCTGTGTCCAGACGTGAATGATGGTTAAAGTATTGTACTCAAAGTTAGTGATGGATATTTACACTAAATATATGCATTCGTTTCCATATACATACTATATTAAAAACAATCTACGTTACATAAATGCCATCTTTGTAAATATAAAAAATGACCTAGATAATTATATTGTTTGTGTATATGACTACTACGATCTCCTCTAACATTAACCATTAACCCGCTAAATATATATAATAGACTGTTCTTTCTTTGAATTAAGACCATTCCATTTATGTGACAAAGGGGTGTTTTGGGAGAAATATGCTGAATTATAACAGACTAATGGCTATACATGTAGTTATAACTACTGAACATTATTTAATACTGGTAATTATAGGTTATTAGATGTGTATTGGGACATACGCACTAGTTCGTTCGCGTATTAATATTGCGTGACATGAGGACCGCAATATTTATGCGCGAAAAGAACGAGTGTATATATCCAAATATAAATCTAATAACCTTTTTTATTGCATACGCATATTTAGATTAGAACAATAAAATACCTTTTAACATTTAATTTTCACCAGAAACATTTATCGGGAGAATTTTCACAATCATTTATGAAATCAAAATGTTTACATCACGTGAAATACTTTCTTTGACACGAACGAGCATACATTACTCACCAAGTATGACTTAACTACACGTGAGTATGAGCGAATATAGACGTTTCAAAATAAACAGAGCTTGTAAATGCGTATGCAATACATTATTACTGACCACTCGTATAAGTACTGTAAACTGGAATCGTATCAAAACTCGTGTAATGACATATCAGACTGTTGTTATTGTAATGACATATCAGACTGTTGTTATTGTAATGACATTTCAGACTGTAGTTATTGTAATGACATATCAGACTGTTGTTATTGTAATGTCATATCAGACTGTTTTTATTAGTTTGACAGGTAAGAAAAGGGACAGACGACCAGAGATTCAATAAGATGTTTACGCAAATACTCAAAAGCTCCGACGTTGTCAGCCGTTTATGTTATGGTACATGTATCGTAACGTTATATTGGTGACTTATTTTGTGTAATCATCCTTATGAAATAAAATCCCTCGCACGAGTTGGAGTTATGAACAAACCGTATACTTCATTGAACACTTGAAATATGATGAAATAATGTGTGAGCATCCTACAATTTGAATCGGGGCGTATATGTTATAATTGTTTCAATGTCTCGCATAACCAACCTAAGAAACAACATTCAAAGTCCAACACTTCACGATGGGAAATGATCTCTGTCCGCCGCCATTCTATCGTCATTTGTCTATCTTATGTTTAGTTTGTTGCAGTTATACAAAAGAAAAATATAATACCAGTTGAAAACGAAAGTGCATTTTTAATGTTAGAACATTATACATTCTTGATAACAGAAAAAAAGGAAGTTGCACGTAGTATATTGTTATCTAAATTTCACAGTTACATATCACGGCTGCAACATTGAAATACTATATACACTTCTGATATTATATATATACACTCAAGTGATATGAAAACGCAAAAAGGGAATTTCCGCTATATATTGTATGTACAATATGCTGCTTTTAATCGAATGGTACTGGCTACGTAAGACCTTTCCTTTTTGAAAAAATACTAAAACAACAAATAATACAGCAAATAGTATTACTGCAATGTTTCATTATTCACAGAGTACGCGTTTGGCTCAATCATGTGAGCAAACTTAGGATGCAAAATTTTGCAAACTATTACATTAAATACAGTACTGAACCAGCTCAATTTTTCGAAAGAGGCAACTTCAACATTGATGAAGTTCTTGTTACAAAGTGTAGTGTGATTAAAACGTCTACAACATCCAGTTGTGTCCTTTCTCTAGTTAACTGCAACTTTTTTAAAAAAAAACATCTTGGGATTTCTTTGGAATATTATGTGCAATTAAGTGAGCAGTATATACAATATATAGCGGAAATTCCCGTGTTGCGTTTTCATTATCACTTGAGTGTAGGTAAGAGCGCTTTGACAATATATAACTGTACTGCATCCGTCGATTCAGTTTGCTAATGATTTATAGGCCAGTAATTATAGCCGAAAATAAGAGTCAAGGTCAAACAAATTCCAACAGAAAGTATTTTTAGGATTTTTAGAATCACTGACATGTATTGAGTTTCAGAAAAAAAGTCCTCAGATAAAAGATGGTGGGAAATGCTAAATTTTGGGGTAAAGTTGCGTTTTTAAGAGAACATCTCCTGAAACTGGAATAATTTTATAAAAAATCATTTGAGCAAATAAGAATCATTCAATAGTGCGGAAATGCTCTTACAAATGTATCTCTATGTAAAATCAAGTTTTATAGATAGATATGAGGTTAATAGTATGAGATTTTGAGGCAAAACTTGGAAAAAATGAATAAAATCGTTGATTTCTGTAATACATTTGGTGTTACTAGGCTCTTAATGTATAAAAACAACTAAGTGAGCTATAAACATTTAGTTTTTTTTTACTGTTTTGCACAGAAAATGGATAGAGAGATGTCCCAGAAAAAAGACCCATACGACGATCTGAAATACTTTTTTTTTGGGGTCTAAAAATGTGTTTTTCATAAAACAAATCGCTGAAAACAGGAATCATTTTGTAATAAGATGTGTTTGAACATAATCTAATCTAATGGAAGTGATAAAATGGTGCACAATTATATATACAAATGTTTTATTGTATCGTAAGTTATGTGAAAGTTCACATTGTGAGATTTTGAGGCAAAATGTTGAAAAAAATGAATAAAATCGTTGATTCCTGTAATACATTCGTAGTACAGTGGCCCGTTTTATGGAACATCTTACGACGATTTTGCTCTTAAGTCAAATTATTAAATTTATTGCTATAAAAAAGTTCATAAACATGTTTTTTTAACTATCTAATACATATATTGTTCATTCAATATTTACACTCTCATTGTTTGCTTCAAATGCTTTTAAGAAAAATGATGGAAGGTATTTTATTTTGACTGAAAATACAGCATATTATATTCATTTTAAAGTGAGGAATTCTTCTTCCAAACTCATCTTCATGTGAAACACGTAATCAGAGATCGATAAGACGCTAATTAATTTAAAACAATTGTCCTTCATCAAAAATCACTGAAAAAGAATCACAAATAAGTATTTCAACAAATATAATTGAAGTGAAAAAATGGTGTATAACAACGTACATTACATATGTTTGATAATATCAGAACTTCAGAAGTGAATAAGATGCTCAAATTGCGAAGTCAGGGTCAAAACGTGGAACAGAAATGGAGAAAAAACACCAATGTTTTTGTGATACAATAAAATTACTGGGCTTTAATAATGAAGTATGTAAAAACTAAAAGAGACATTTGTAAAAAATACTCGGTCTACATTTGGAATCACACCTATGTGTTTCGATGAAAATCTTAACATTGTGTTATCCGGAAGTCAACGGGACAGAAAATAGTTCACTGTTGCTGTATTCTAAACAGTATGGCCATTAGCCACACGTGTAAAATGTAAGATCTGCATTGCATGTTTGTTACTACAATAAAGATGAAGGTTATATCAGCGATTCCACGTAAATAAAATATATATAGATCTATCGGCCAAATGACATTGTAAAACTGAAGATAATTTTGGCTTTGAATTTTAATGGCTTTTGGAGGGAATCTGCTGGGGTCTAGGGCGCCGTCATATTAATATAAATTCGAAATATGATTCTATGGAATTTATCGAGCTATTGCGAATGCTAAGAGATCATTTCTAACGGTTTCCCACAAAGCAATGAGCAACGATGTGTCAGTACCCAAGGGTATGATGAAAATACTACATTTTTGGCATGTAATAATATTAAAGCGTTTTTCACTAACGGCAGTTTAGACAATTATACTATGTGGACTTGCTATGAAGTTTGTGAAGCACTCATCTTCCTATTAGATAATATTTTCATCAGGTATGGTACCACCGTTTATAGACACATTGTTGGTATACCTATGGGTACGAACTGTGCACCACTTGTCGCAGATTTGTTTTTATTTTGCTATGAAAGGGATTTCATGTTGAGTCTTTCACCAGATACCCAGGCAGATGTTATTGAAGCTTTTAATGAAACCTCTCGGTATCTGGATGACATACTGAACATTGACAACCCTTTCATTCCAACTATGCTTCATAATATTTATCCTAAAGAACTTCGGCTTAATAAAGAAAATATATCTGATAATAACGCTTTTTTTCTTGATTTAGATCTCGCGATTGAAAATGGTAAAATAATTAGCAAAATCTATGACAAGAGAGATGATTTTAATTTTGACATTGTTAATTATCCCCACTTGGATGGGGATGTTCCCCGAGCAACTTCTTATGGGGTTTATCTGTCTCAACTAATTCGTTTTTCTAGACCTTGTACTCGAGTTGAGGACTTTAATATTCGTAATCTTTGTATAACTAAAAAGTTACTCAATCAGGGTTACCGTTACCATAAACTTCGTAAAACCTTTGCATATTTTCGTATCGTAACTCTGATCTTCTTTCCAAATATAAATGTAATTTAAGGACTCTTCTGCGACAAGGACTATCACAACCTGACTTCTATGGTGATGTGATTTATAAACTTCGTAAGATTCTTGGTCATGATCACTTTCATACTATCTTTGTTAAACTTGTTAAAAAGTTTATCAAAAGAGATTATGACCCTATCATTTTGCAACGTACTGCATGCTTGGTGGTGGACCCTTTTACAGTTCGCCACTATGCTTTCCTCTTTAATTGTACGATGACCGGACAGGCTGTGGACCCTATGATGACGCCTACCTAAAGCCCATTGGGACGGTGGCGTTTGATGTTTGTCCATGATCTTTCTTGTCGTGCCCTTAATGGTTTATTCTCTTACTGCTCTGGCTTCTGCCAAGTCATTGAGTACCTTCATTGTGGCTTTCTAAGCTGGTGTTTTTGTATTATATTTACACGAGCATATTTGTGTTTTACTTATATTGCCTATTGATGCTGCCTTGTTGGTTAGAGATTAGATCATGGCGTGGATTTCTTTATTTACACTGTCCTGTTTTAATGGGATGACAGTAAGGTAAGTGTGAGGTTTGGTGCACCCTAGAACCGGTTTAAACCCCCAGTGGCCTACTTTGCCACTGACCGTTCCAAGGCGGTAGCCCTATTGTCAACCCTTTTGTGTTTGTGATGTCGTTTGTATTTTTTATTACTTTTGCCTTTTCGTTTGTCTGTTTGCGTGTTTGTTTTTGTGTTTTATGGTTTACTGTCGTCCTTGAATGCTGCTTTCCCTGTCCGATATTTTTATCCTTCTTTTTATCATTCCATTGCCAATCTCATGTTGTCCTTTGTTTTTCAATAGGTTGAATCATTAAGGGAATGTTGCTTGATAAAGAGGATAGGGTGTATAGTAAAACTTTCAAAGTGGCTACTTTCTTTTGCAGCTGAGTATGTACTCGCCCAGTTTCATTATTTCCAGACTGAATTAGATACTCACATTGCGGACATGTTGAAAACAAGCATACTCAAACATTGATACTTTTTGTAATTGATACGGATAGTGGACTAGAAGATTTTCATGTGTCTAGAGTAAAATATATTTTTACTTATTTTGTAATGGATAAAAGGATGCATGTTGGAATAATTAAATGTCCTAACCCCTGTGATGCTATGAACTGTTTTGTTATGCGTAAAATATAACATTTTCATTTGAGTAAGAACAGTAATTGAGTGTATCAATAATTTGCACGTCACAGATGCTATTTGTATTTGTAACCCTGAATGAAATGGGGTTAACACTCATATTAGGTTATATTGGGAATGCAATTACAGATGGAGATACCAGGAAGGGTGAAGGTTCCCATTAGACATGCCTCCGCAAAAGAGCGAACCCATGCGGGGCAGAGTATTTGAGATGTAGGATGAAGTTTCCCATCATGCATGCCTCGGGAGCGAACCAATTGTGGCTCCAAAGCCATGGCCATATCCACTGGGTTAGCGAGGCCTCTTGTTTGTAACCAAGCTTGTAAACATATGTAAATACATGTATATAGCATTTTATAGAGTGTGAGGCGTTTAGACCAAAACACAAATTGTATATTAACGTATTAAGTTATTTTGGAAAAATAATAATAGTGATGGATATGCATGTTTTACAGGTGTAGTTATATTAGTGCTACAGCTGGAACCACCAGTTGCGCAAATTTTGTACCAAACATTTCGTACAAGGGATGTCTGATAGTTAGCTAAATCTATGGATTATCCCACTAGTAACACACTAGGCTCCCATCACAATCATCATCTTTTAAATAACATATATACCTTGGTATATTGGTGTTTTCAACAAATAATTGCTTCTCGGAAGTGTGGGCATTGCATGTTAATGAAAGGTTATATACATTATGAACAACCAAAAAAATGTAATCAGAGTGTACATTTATAGCATTGAATGTGTTAACAGGTTTTTGTAGAACGCATGGAATTTCATGTATGCAGTGCCAAAATGTAAGCTCTATGAATTCTACAGAAATTGAGATTCATTTAAATTAAATTTTTAGTTATTTGATCACTCTTTTCTTAATAATATTATTTGATGTGAACAAAAGCTCCTACAACTTCGACATGAGTATTGCGCAAAATTTCAAAATTGAATTTCATACAGTTACTTTGAACGTGTTTTTAAAATTTATCATACAGTTTCCGGTGATCTTTTCAATAAAATGTAATTATCACACCTAAAGATAAAACATATTGCACCATTTTAATACAAGTTACCATATATGATATTTAAATGATTATAAACCCTGTTGTAATGATTGCTTGAACAATAGTTCCACCACATATTCAATGAAGTGTAGACAATATGTGTATCAAAAGGTTATAAATACACATGTATGTAACTACATCATATTTGTCCTTCATTATTGAATATATAAAATTTCCAAATGATGTAAACGTGATCCATGGTCGTAACCATTGTAACTAGACATTTATTTAACGGACCTTTTGTTTGCTACAGACCTTAAAATTGAGCATCTAACTAAATTTCTGATACTACCAAACATTTGGACATATGCATATATAGGATAATATCATTTCAAGTAGATTATGTATATTCAAAATACATCTTAACAATGATTCCTGTTTACAACATCTTTTTGTGAAAAAATATTTTGCCACCCGAACATAATGCATTGTTCAACAGTATACACCTGATGACTTTTTTGGGGGCACATCCTTGCATCTTGCCCTATGAAAAACCTTTATAGATTATCATTTTATAATTAATTTCCCTACTTCTTTAGCTTATATGCCTGTACTACGACTGTATTACAGAAATCAACGATTTTATTAATTTTTTCAACATTCTGCCCCAAAATCTCACAATGTGAACTTTCACATTAACTTACGATACAATGAAACATTTGTATATATAATTGTGCACCATTTTATCACTTCCATTAGATAAGTTTATGTTCAATCATCTTTTCAGCGATTGTTTATGAAAAACACATTTTAGACCCAAAAATAAAGTCATTTCTTTCGTCGTATGCTAAAGGACTTTTTATCTGGCACATCTCTTTACCTTTCTCTGTGCCAAACAGTAAGAAACTAAGTTTTTACAACTCATTTAGTATTGTTTTTAATTGATAGCCTAGTAACACCAAATGTATTACAGAAATCAACGATTTTATTCATTTTTCCAAGTTTTGCCCCAAAATCTCATTTTGGAAGAGCATTTCCGCACTGTTAGAAAATTCTAATTTGCTCAAATGATTTTTTATAAAATTATTCCATTTTTCAGAGATTCTTTCTTAAAAACGCAACTTTTACCCCAAAATTTAACATTTCCCACCATCTTTATCTTGAGGACTTTTTTTCCGAAACTCATTACTTATCAGTGATTCTAAAAATCCTAAAATACTTTCTGTTGGAATTTGTTTGACCTTAAAACCTATAGTTACTAGACTATTATGTCAAAGCCGTTTTTGAAAAATTAGAAGAGAAATGCCTCGTTCCTATATCAAACGGCTAACATCAATACCTTGGGAGGTATAAATGGCAGTTTAAGCTTAGCTGACGTCAACCCTCATTGTTATGCTAGCCAATACTTATGTTAAAAGGTTATCAAAATGCCACATGCATGTGTATGAATCGCTAAATATTAACGTGCACATGTTATTAATCTCCTCGTGAATACAAATAATACTACCATTTGCGTTTTGAGTTGTCTTCGTTATTCTACCGTATAAACATATTATCGGTGCAATAAAATCAACAGTTAGAACTAAGCACAAAATAATTATTTTGAACTATTCTTATTATATGTATAATATAATTGCAAAAACAATCAATACGTAGAAAAACTAAGGTGACGCAGAACACATATTTTGTAATTTTGTAACGCATTGAAACTACTAAACGATTAACATACAAAAAGTAGATCATTCATTACTAATTTTAGTCTCTTATAAAAACATCAATTGTATATTTGCCGTATTGCTTTTTAATGGCTGAGCCTGTATATGTTTTAAAACTAATACAATAACAAACATTGTTTTTTTCAAGGGAAACACGGTAATCTTGTGTTTTTTGTGGTTTTTTTCAAAGCAGAGTTTATTCCATGGTGCGGTGTCCGTCGTCCGTCCGTCCGTCCGTCCTTCTGTCCGTAAACTTTTCTTTTAGCGACTACTCCTCTTCAACTACTTGACGGATTTCCATGAAACTTTAAAGGAATGTTGCACTTGATGTCTAGTTGATTCTTGCAAAATTTCAGGTCAGCCTGAAATTCAAGATGGCCGCCATGGCATTTTGATACGTCATCAAACATGGCTGCCAGCGGCCGTCTTTGTTTACCTAGAGTTATACAGTAAACGCTTGTAGCGACTACTCCTCTGAAAGTACTTGAAGGATTTTAATGAAACTTAACAGAAATGTTGATCTTGATGTCTAGGTGATCTTCGTAAAATTGCAGGTTGGCGTTAAATTCAAGATGATCGCCATGGCTTAACATGATGTTGGCCCTTGTTGAAAAGTATTTTGATTTGACATTAAACATGGTTGCCAGCGGCCATCTTTGTTTACATTGAGTATATAGTAAAAACGTGTAGCGACTACTCTTCTGAAATTACTTGAAGGATTTTCATAAAACTTAACAGAAATGTTGCTCTTGGTGTCTAGTTAATCCTAGCAAAATGTTGGTCCTTGTAGAATTTTTTTTTTTTTTTTTTTATCGTAAATCTTTCAAAATAATCTACATATTTGCAAATCATTAGTTATATAATAATTATTTGAAAATGTAAAATATGTGTTTGCATGTTATTAAAAAATATTATATGGCACAAATAGTACATGTAGTATATTAAAACCTGTGCAAGAATAATGCGCAAAAAAATAAGAACAAAAGCAAATGCTCAAACTTGTGTTAGATGTTACTGAATTGTTTGCAAGCATGTTTAAAGTAAAATCTTTACTAGAATTATAAATCGAGGAGGCCATTTTATTGCTTGATACAATACTTCAAGATTGCGATACTTCAGTACAGTTTTTACGAAGAATGCAAGAAATTTGGATTTACTTCACGATAACACATCGTACAAAGTTATATTTGAACAGCCACCTCAGAGGGAATGAAATCAAGAATTAAGTCT
This sequence comes from Cyrtodaria siliqua, assembly GCA_037043455.1. Taxonomy (NCBI): domain Eukaryota; kingdom Metazoa; phylum Mollusca; class Bivalvia; order Adapedonta; family Hiatellidae; genus Cyrtodaria; species Cyrtodaria siliqua. The sequence continues at coordinate 395,386 of JAWPHD010000048.1, forward strand.
CTCCCCTTTGACATGTTTCCGTCAGGGAGAGAACCCACGCGTTAGAGTTTCCGCGCTATTAAGCCTTATACATTGATCTACTTTGGCCGCTGAAATACATGTATCTTGGAGTTTTAATGCGAGTATTCGAAGAATGGGTGCGTATTGAAGTCAGTGGGTACGCTTTTGTTAAACAAATTACGCGCATTCTTATGATGGTAGGTATCATCGATCGTAACTGTACAGAGAAGGCGTATTACGATAAACATCGCGAGTAACGTTAGGCGATTACACCTTTCGGAAAAAAAGTGTTATCTTAGTTTATGTTTGATTTGCTCACGTTTGTTATTTAGTTATCTTGAAGTTTTAATCTACAACGATTAACGAATATGTGTTATTTTATTTGTTTTCAAAAAGAAAATTAGGCGACATAATGTATATTTTAACGTGCTGTTCTGTCTGAAAAAGATAAACAAATATTTAGAATATGCGCTAAACCAAAGTTAATGCTTACTGGAAATAAAACATATGTTCATGTTATTTACATATACTAGAAATCGATCAACAGACCAACACTATAAAGGCCAGCATGATTTCTCAAATACCCGTGAGCTGCTAAAGAAAAAACAGTATTTGTGCTTTCAACCGCGGGCCAGCGATACTCTATTTAACAAGAGTGCTAATCGATTAACACTGTGCAACTATTTATATAACTGTGTCTACTTCTGTATGATGTGAAGCTTCTGTCAAGTAAAGGATTACCTGCAATAAAAATGTATGTGATTATTAGAACAGTAACGCAGAAAGGATAATTACATGTTTGACCTAGTAAGGTTTGTATACAACTTTTTACTCGTGGTTCATTAAAATGTTTCAACGATAGACATAGCCGAACGTCAATTTAAATGTCTTACAATGGGAGATTTGTCTCACAAGCCAGAAATATGAATCATTGTTGTGACCCAATTTATTCTATCATAACAAAACGCAACAACAGCAACACTAAAATACCACAAAAATAAAAATTAAATTTTGAATTAAAGGGACACTGTCCGTAACTTTTAGCTTATAAAACACACAATAATTATGTTCGCAAACACTACACACTAAACATTATTGAATATTTACTAATTAAAAGCAAGATTGTTTAACGGAATTCAATCGCGGTACAAAAAAAAGTAAATCCGCTTTGTGCATTTGAACTCGCAGCTCAAACTAAAATTACACTCGCCGTAATAATAGTGTGCGTGAGCGTAAAGTGGTCGACCACGCTCCCGTCTGAGCTATGCGGGCTATACATATTTCGCAATACATACTGTGGTGAAAACCTAATGCGCTAATGGAAGTCACGTTATCGCGGAAAAGGTAAATATTGTGGGTCCCACTTTATTTACATATAATAATTAAAACTTTTTTTTTTTCAAACTCACGAATGTATTCCTACATACTTCTTAGGGTCTATCCTCATGTTTTCATGTATACATTTCACTGAATAAAAGTCAGCCAGTTATTTGGTTATGCTCAATATCTGCTTACTTACGGACAGTGTCCCTTTAAATTTATAAAATATGAATAAATATAATAATTATAACAATGATAATTGATAATAAGTAAAAAACTAATAATTAATTGCCGAATTAAACTTGACCGTCTGGTGTCTATTTACAATAAGGCTGCCTTGATCAAGATGTCAGACCTTTTATGCCACTGACCGTTCCAAGGCGGCAGCCCTGTTGTCAACCCCTTTGTGTTTGTGATGTCTTATTTGGCCTTTTATTCGTCTTTAAATTTGTTCTTTGTTTCTGGGTGTGTTTGTGGTTGACTGAGGTCCTTGAAAGCTGCTTTTCTTGTTCGATTTTTATATCTATATTTACAAGACTTTGTGTCTGAGAAAGTTGTGTGACGTCACTAAGTATGTATCAATACACACGATTTTTAAGACTGAAAGAACTTAAGAAAGAAAAATGAAAGAGAGAATTGTTTTCCTTGTATATCATCCTTGTATGCCATCCTTGTATATCATCCTTGTATGTCATCCTTGTATGCCATCCTTGTATGCCATCCTTGTATATCATCCTTGTATGTCATCCTTGTATGCCATCCTTGTATGTCATCCTTGTATGGCATCCTTGTATGCCATCCTTGTATGTCATCCTTGTATGCCACCATCCTTGTATGTCACCATCCTTGTATGCCATCCTTGTATGCCATCCTTGTGTGGCATCCTTGTGTGTCAGCCTTGTGTGTCATCCTTGTGTATCATCCTTGTGTATCATCTTGTATGTTATCCTTGTATGTCATCCTTGTATGTCGTCCTTGTATATCGTCCTTGTATGTCATCCTTGTATGCCATCCTTGTATGCCATCCGTGTATGGCATCCTTGTATGTCATCCTTGTATGCCACCATCCTTGTATGTCACCATCCTTGTATGTCATCCTTGTATGCCATCCTTGTATGTCATCCTTGTGTGGCATCCTTGTGTGTCATCCTTGTGTGTCATCCTTGTATCTCATCCTTGTATGTCATCCTTGTATGGCATCCTTGTATATCATCCTTGTATGTCATCCTTGTATGCCATCCTTGTATGTCATCCTTGTATGCCATCCTTGTATGGCATCCTTGTATGCCATGTTTGTATGTCTTCCTTGTATGTCATCTTTGTATGTCATCCTTGTATATCATCCTTGTACGTCATTCTTGTACATCATCCTTGTACATCATCCTTGTACGTCATCCGTGTACGTCATCCGTGTATGCCATCCTTGTATATCATCCTTGTATATCATCCTTGTATGTCATCCTTGTGTGTCATCCTTGTGTGTCATCCTTGTGTATCATCCTTGTATATCATCCTTGTATGTCATCCTTGTATATCATCCTTGTATGTCATCCTTGTACATCATCCTTGTATTTCATCATGAACGAGTTCAAGCTTAATTATCATTGATTTTCATCTACGGTAAGTAACTTCCCTGGAAGAAAAAACATGCTCCGATATATGAACGAGTGCTTTGAGCAATTGTGCTCTCCCTCGGAAATATTTCCCTATATTTTCTCACCGAAACTGGTAATTAAACCCTACCTACAATAAGAACTATATTATCCCAAGGCTAGCGCAGCCTAGAATGTAATTGGCATTGAAGCATGGTCGGTGGCATTTCCTTTGATGAATGCAGAGCATTGAATCGTTTAATTTAGGGTAACTCAAGGGGCGTGGCTACACCGTACTACAACTACCTGATATTGAATTTAGAGTACGGTCACTATGACGTCACAGTACCATGCTACAAAAAAGATAGAGTCTTTTTTTCGTAGGTTATCCAGACTCGCTGCGACCAGATTCTATCTATTACTTATTACATATCGAGGGTTCAGTGCAAAACTATTGTATCTCTTTCTATATTCATATATACAATACGTTTGCGGTGACCCCTCGAAATGTCTTGGATCAAAACATGCGGCTTTATGTGGAGAATACCACATCGGTGATACGTACTATACCACACCGGTGATACGTACAGTACCACACCGATGATACGTACTTGTTTACAGTAGCTATCCCGCCAACAACACCCACATTTTACAACATATGCACAGCGTTTCTAAACCAACCGGCGACGATGTATATATATAACTTACATAACTTGAGAATCCAAACTCTATAGCTTGACACTGTCGTGTTTGGCGATTTCAAAATGTCCCATTCCCCTTTCAAGCTCTTTTTACAATATAAACGCCTTTAACAAGCCAGACCAAACCACACAACTGTGGAGTCGAATTAAGAGTTACCAACTCTTAAGTTCATTTGACGGATATTAAATCACGGGTGTTTTAAGAACCCGTGAAGAAACTATACTTTTAATCGACACATATACATTATTATATGACCTGAACACCTGTATAGCGTTTTGATAATCTGTTTTATAGTGTAATTTTGTGTTAATTGGCGGGTTAATTTCTTTAAGGATTAGATTCCGGATGCATGTTTTATGTATCATCCGCGATGTGTGAAATAGTATATAATGTCTCGTCTCTTATTGTTTAATATCATTTGTACAATTTTTATGCGAAGAAGGTACGCTGTTGTTTTAGCATGACGTGTAATATATGACGTGACGTTGATAACATATAAACGACTCTTTCATTAACAAACAACAGCTTTCAAACGTCAGAGAAATCCCTAGTTGCGTCATAGGTATATGTATAAATGTACGTATAACTGATCACTCAGTGAAGTTTGGAAGTTGTTACGCGTCTTCGTATCCCTTCCTGTAATAAGTATGTAATACATATGTGTGCGTGTGTATGTGTGTGTACGTGCGCATGCGTGTCCGTGCGTGATACTTAGGAGGAAAGTCTCTCGAACACATTAGCCGGTGAGAATCCACAAGGTGTGCACATCAATGTCTAAATGGTATTTCATTGATATAAATTATCAGGAGAAACGGTTAAGAAGACATGACATTAATTGTACCGAGGGCGTATAGTTGTTGCAGGCTGAATGCTTCCTGAATTCGTGGTGGTACAATTTATTGCTGTATTCTATATTTTTAGAATGTATGTAAGTTGCTATATGTGTTTGCTGTTTAGCACAGATACAGATAATACATATACATGTTAAAGAGTTCCTGTCAAGATGAATAAAAATATACTATATAACTATTTTGTTCCGAGAATAACGTTGTTGTCAGTACATGCTAACCAAACTTTTGGTAAACATAAATATTATCATTTAAACAACCACTTTCAGGAATGTATTACATTACGCCTCCTAACGCCGGCTTTAGCGGTATTCTTCTTTGAAGTCACACATATTGGGTTTGTAAGCTATACCTGACAAATTGTGCTTATATCATACATATAGGAGCTGTCTCTCTTCACTAATAAGTAGGGTGTCAGCCAGCTTTTCAATTGTGGTTATTTAAACTGTATCTTCAATTCGATGAGAATGGTTCAAACAAAACAACTTGTTGATTTGTGCTCTGTTCAAATTTTCATCAACTTAATTTATTGAAACTCAGAGCATGTCTCTATTTTATTAAGTGTGATCACAATTTGTATAGTTTTAAGGCGCACATCACATGCTTTATAATGCAAGGGTACACAAGGTACACACTGTGCTCATGGGAATGTTCATTTGCAGATCAAAACATGTACCACCGTTCATTAAACTGTTGAAATTTAAGGTTATAATACGTAAATGAGTATCCTTGCCCCTTTCGTGCCCACAGGTTGTCCACATTTTCACTTTACCACGAAAGGGGCAAGGATACTCATTTACGTGGTAAAGTGAAAATGTGGACAACCTGTTAACAGCTTAAACCTGGTTAGAATTCTGGGAAACTTTCTTTATGCAAATAAACATGTCTGCTATTAAGCATCGACAATGAAATAGGGCGTTGAATATCATCCAAGAAACATTTATTCAGCTGTATACTAACCCCGGGTCACAGTTCAACGTTATTTTTACCATGTCTAATTTCACTTCTAAACTGTATACCAAAAACTGTCAAAAACAGAATGAGCTGCATTTTTAAATATCAGCAACATATCCAGAATACAGTTACAACCAAAAAACTGCACTAAAATAAGTTTTTAGCGAAAAATAAACTACCGCCTTGTAACGGTCAGTTGCAAAACTGGCCACTCGTCGCTTGGGGTTTAAATCAGGTTCTAGTGCAACAAGAGAACACACCCGTAAGGGTACGACAATACAAACTTAAAGACAAACATCAAACGACGCTACCGATATATATGCATTTAGGTAGACGTCATCACAGGGTCCACACTCTGTCCGTTCATCGTACATTCAAAGACGAAAGCATAGTGGCGAATCATAAATGGGTCAATCAATAAACATGCAGTGCGTTGCAAAATGATAAAGTCTGAAACTCTTTTGAGAAACATTTTAACAAGTTTAATAAGGAGCGTATAAACGTGATTATGACCAAGGATCTTTCCAATTAAATCACACTACCATAGAAGTCAGGTCGTGAGAGTCCTTGCGGCAGAAGAGTTCTAAAATTGCTTTTATTTTAACGACGATATTTGTTTTTCGAAGTTTATGTTGACGGTAGTCCTGCTGGAGAAACCTTTTAGTTATACAGATATTACGAATATTAAAGTCCTCATTACGAATAAAAGCTCTCGCAAATCGAATAAGCTAGCTCGGGGAACATCCCCTTCTAAATGGGAATAATTGACAAGAAACAAACCATCTCTCTTATCATATGTTTTACCGAGAGGTGTTTTTAAAGGCTTCAATTACATCTGCCTGAGTATCTTATGAAGGGCTCAGCATAAATCTCTTTCATAGCAATACAATATCAAATCTGCGACAAGAGGTGCAGAGTTCGTACCCGTAGGGATATCAACAATGTGTCTATAAACGGTAGTTTTGTACGAAAATAGTAACTAATAGGAGAATGAGTGCTTCACAAACTTCTTGGCAAATCCACATAGTGTAATTGTCTAAATTACCCTTAGTAGGCAACTCTCTAATATTGCTCATGCCAAATATGTAGTTTATTCTCTAGCGAAGGTTTTGTGAATAAAAACAACAAGCTTGTATTTGATAAGGTGATTTGGTAAGATTAGTATAGTATAGATAAGTACGTACAGATGAAACTTGACGTTTCTTTTGCAAATTTTATCAAGAACTTAAACTCATAACTAACTACATCCGTTTTTTCTTAAAACATAAGTAGATATAAAAGACTAACAGGAAATGCAGCATTCAAGGACCACAGTCAACCAAAAGCACGCCTAAATAAACAACAGTTTTAAAGATGACTAAAAGGTAAAACACGACATCATAAACATATAAAAGGGTCCACAATAAGGCTACCGCCTTTTAACAGGTAGTGACAAAATAAAAACGCTGTTGGTTTTAACCAGGTTATAGGGTGCACCAAACCGCAATCTTGTCGTAGTGAGATAAAAAAACAACGGAACCGTGTCAATAAACATATTTCCGCCAGGTTATATTCTCTAACAAACGATGCAGCATTAATAGACACTTTAACTTTAAAACATAAATGATCATGTATATATGAATATAAAAAAAAAAGGGCTGGAAAGCCACTAAGCAAGTACTCAATGACTTGGCAGAAGCCAGAGAAACAAGAGAACAAATCATTAAGGGTATGACAAGGCAATATTACGACAAGCATCAGACGCTATCGTCCTTTGAGGATTTAGTTAGACGTCATCATCGGGTCCACAATCTGTCCGTTCATCGCATAATCAAAGAGGAAAGCATAGAGGCGATCGGTAAATGGGTCAACCACTAAACAAGCTGTACGTTGCAAAATGGTAGTGTCATATCATTTTTTGACAAACGTATTATTAATAACAAGTTTAATAAAGAGTGTATGAAAGTGATTTACGCAGTTTGTAAATCATATCACCGTAGAAGGCAGGTCCTTGTCGCAGAAGTGTTCTTAAATTAAAGTAGATCATGGTTACTATAATTTAATTTTACAAGCAAAGCTTTTTCGAAGTTTATGGTAACGGTAGCCCTGTTGGAGAAACTTCTTAGTTAATAAACACATATTGCGAATATTTAAGTCCTCAACTCGACTACAAGTTCTTGAAAACGAATAAGTTGGGAAACATAGACCCATCATAATTAGCTCTGGGAATATCCCCATCTAAGTGGGGATAATTAACATTATCAACATTAAAATCATCTCTTTTGTTATAATTTCTACTTGTTATTTCTCCGTTTTTAATAAAGATATTAATCAAGAAAAGAAGCGACAGTATCAGAAATATTAGCTTTATTGAGTTGACGTTCTTTGGGATAGAAAGTAGTAACTATAGTAAAAAAGAAAGGATTGTCAATCTTCAATATGTCATCCAGATACCGAGATGTGTCATTGCAGGCTTCAATTACATCTGCCTGCGTATCTGATGAACGACTCAACATGCGATCTCTTTCATAGCAATACAATAACAAATCTGCGACAAGAGGTGCACAGTTTGTACCCATAGGAATAACAACAATTCGCAAAAAATGTAGTTCCATACCTGACGAAAATATCATCTAATAGGAAAATGAGTGCTTCACTAACGTCTTGGCAAATCTAAACTGTGTAATTGTCTCAACTGCCGTCAGTAAACAATGCTTTAATATTGCTGCTATAAGCCAACAACGTCGCTGTTTTCTCTGGCGAAGGTTTTTTGAATAATAGCAAAAATCGTAAGTAATTATGAATATCATACAATCCCTGTAGGATGAAAAGGTAAATATTGATTGGATGCACGGGGAGACCTTTTTACGGTCACCACACGGCACAAACAACACGATTTTGGCAGTAAAATTAGAAAATCAGATATGTTTACATCAACAAATATATTGGCAACAACGCGGTGAAAATAAGTAAAACATTTTGGTATAAACTTCCAAGATATAAAATCAAATGTTTACGCAAAACAATATGGATTATATCTAGAGTTAAACACGTGCTTTGCTTCTTTCCGTGTTTATGCAACCACATGTACTATTCAGAAATGGATTATATCTGTTCTTTGCTCTCCTGGTATATTGGGTCATATGTAGTTTACCGAAACAGATATTTTGAAAGGAACATGTGGATATATTATTTCGATATTATCTCATTCGCAGTCTTCATCTTATAAAATAAACGAATATCCGATGCTCTAAGGTAGATGCAGAAACATAGCCGGGATTGTTATGTTAACGAGATTCCAAGATGTACAGTTAATTACAACTGTTAGACTAATAAAGTGCTAAGCTATGCCACTTACCTAGGCCTATGTCTGTTTTATAGAGATATAAATACACAGTGTTTATTATCACGTTACATAGAACAATAGATACAATTAAGATGGGGAGTTACCTCTTTTAGTCATATCACGACGGTGTCTACATGTTGCAATGATCTCAATGCTAACCACACTGGAATATCACGCCGTATGCACAGACATGATCCACATATTACGTGGTCCCGCCTTAGATCCAATAAGCGCTGTGAAACCTTATATTAGCAGCATTTTATAACGGACATTTCGACAATAAAATATGTTTAAACATGTTAAACACATTTTTTACTGAAAAAAAAACGCAATAACCTGTTTACCTATAAAATGTTTCAATTTTACAGTACATAAACTTTCTTAAGGTTTTATTTCATACCCCAGCCAACCCTGTTTTCGCTTCTTGGAGAAGGGGTTGGATGGGGTATCCAAGTTAATACTTGGACCACGTAATGAGCCACCTTATGCTTTCGCCGGCCCAACCTGTAGTATGCCTTTATATGCAAAACGGAAAGCAATATATTAGGTCCTTGTAGCATTTGACTCTGAAGCTCTTAGTGTGGCCCGGTCTGGAACAAAACCTGCACACGCTCAACCACTACACCAGTGTACATATGTCGCTTCATATGTGTATTACTTGAATCATGAACGTTCACTTAGAAGATAGTTGATATAATTTGACAAATGAGTCAAGGCAAGATGACTTTCATGTAAGCAGTATGCGTAACTTAAATGTTTCTTATTAGCATTATTATTTTGTTTTCTCATTACCTATTCAAGCGCCAGGCATGTTTATAATATAGGCATGTACACAGAAAAATGTTATGGAATGTGCCACAAATGTATTACTTTCTTATTATTTGCATGTTTCTTTAATATATAAATCAAGTTATTTACATATGTGCCACATATGTCAATGATACATATTTATCACATATGTACCACATATATTGTTCATGTTATAATAATACACTTGTTAATTTTATTAATTAACAGCCACTACAGTATAATTTGTTTTGAATCAAATTATTTTGATATAATTTACGTTTATTTATAGTAGCGTTAATTTCATTTATATGTCAAAAAGCGAGCGCGAATGACGTTACTAAACGTCGTAAATGACGTCACTTAAATCTCGTATTGGCGAGTTTCTTCATATTGGCCTTGTTTTTTCATATTAGCCGACTTCCGGTTCATATTGGCCGAGTTTGAGTCGTATTGTGTGTAGAGTTTCTAGTAAAGCACGGCTAATATAGTTAAGTTAATTAATAATATGAAATACATATGTGAAATACATATGTATCACATATTATTATGTAAAACATGAATTTTCTGCCTAGATATTGTTCCTGTGTACACAGTCGCATTTACATATAAGATCTAATAATCAGGTTTCACTTTAAAACTCATTGTTATTATTAGCACATGCGTGTCTGATATGCTCGTATTAGATCAATCGATGCAACATATGTTTGAAATATATTCATTATATACAACAGGTTAAAATGTAATAGTCAGTGTTGTACTATGGGTATATTCGTTTGGAGCATGATTTAAATTAGAGAAACGGCATCGCAAAATTCTAGCGAACACTCTTTGGCAGCATGTCCATGGAAATAAAATATAAATATATAGGTTTTTTACATACATAACATATAGGTTTGACTTTGGGCAAACACCTGATTTATTTGCACCGAGAAGTAACACTATGGTTCAACAATGCTAAATTCGCGATGAAAATGCATTCCAAATATTCCGTTACTAAAAATGGTAAATTACGTATAGCCCCTGAATATATATTTGGCGTTTTTATTTCACTGCATTGAACAGTATGTAAGCATGTATGGTTTGAACGCAGTTTTTAACAACGATTCTGCTCTATGTCCAACGGTATAGTGCTGGTAGACTGAACTACCAGTGCGTAAACACTTCACCTATTGACATTTTTCTGACCCCGGGCCGACTCGTCCTATAATTACCATATATATACAGAAGTTCAAGCAATGAACTTATTAGTACACTTTTATGACGTAAATGGAATGACCCGGCCGGGTAATGAACTCACGACCTCCCGCCTTTGAGACGGAAACTAGGCCACTATGCCACACCATGGTGGTTTGCTTCAAACAAACAATACGTTGCCATGGCAGTAACTGTTCACGTGTATGACGTTGCCACGGCAGTAACTGTGCACATTGGAACAATCGATGACAAAGAGGTGACTGTCAACTTATTCTTTGGAGATCTTGTTGAAACTAATTGATTTTTTGGCATGACATTTCTTGTACGATTATGCTCCACGACAATTGAAATATAACCTGATATTTGTAGTAATTATATCAAAGTGATATGTACTTACAGTTGATATATAAACACAGATTTGCAAATCAGTGGTTGTTATGTCTCAGTACAGCTTTACTTGTTTACTAACGTCCGTTTAAACAATTACACTATGTGGACTTGCCAATAAGTTTGTGAATCATTTATATTCCTAATATATACTATTTTCATTAGGTTTCAAACTACGCTTGATATACACATTGTTGATATCCCTTGTTGGGTATTATTCTGCGCACCTTTTATCGCAGATATGTTTTTGTATTGCTTTAAAATATATTTCATGTTGAGGCTCTCACTAGATACATATGCCATCGAAGCATTTAATGACACATCTGTGTATTGTATGATATATTAAACATTGACAACCCTGTTCTGTCCACTATGGTAAATAATGTATACACTGAATAACTTTAACTTAACGAAGCTAATGGTTTAGATATTGTCGCTTCCTTTCTCGATTAGTAGGTCTCAACTGAACATAAAGTAATAATAAACAACATGTACAACAAAAGACATTATTTAAATTTAGATATTGTTAATTATTATTGATTAGACGTGGCTGTTTCCAGAGCCTCATCTTATTGGGTATATGTTTCTCAACTTATTCTGTTTTTGTAGTAATCGAGTTGAGGGCTTGTCTGCTTTTAGAGTATTACTGCAACATTACTGTAATAACTCTTCTGCGACAAGGACTAACACAACATGACTCTTATGGTGACGCCTTTACCAAAATTTGTCAGATACTAGGTCAGGGTCACTTTCATACATCTTTCATTAAACTTGTTAAAATTCGTTAAATGTGTTAAAACGTATATCAAAATAGGTTATGACACTATTATTCTGCAACACAATCCATGTTTAGTACTTCGTCTATTTACAGTTCGCCACCATGCTTTGATTGTGCGATGTCTCCAATGGTGTCTTGTTTTGTCCTTAGTGGTTTAAGTGTATTGTGTACTTGAGGTGTGGATTGTAAGGATTTTGTATAAAGGTAACATGGCATGTGTCCATAGACAGGTATTCCAGTGTGGCAGCGAGTAGACACCGCCGTGATATTACTGATTTATTTCTAAAAACAACGATAAACCCATGCATACTTACACTAATTATATGCATAGCGGTTTCAACATAAAACAATACTGGGTAATAGAGGTGCCAATTGAATACTCAATATATATTTCGGAATTGCAGGTTGTCCCTTTAAAACACACGTACTATAAAATTGAGAACCCTTCAAATGTTGGCAGTATATTCCATACTGAAAATGAACGCATCTTAAATAAGAGTATGGTTCTATTCAGAAAACACAATATTTTAGTGCTTTGTACTAAGTCAACTCGAACTGAGTCGCTTGCATGCTACGTTTTACAGCATATATCTCAAATGGAAAGAAAACTAGTTTTGATATGTTCTTAAAGTACAAAGTCTCTATGTTAACTGGTAATAACTCATGAATATGAATGAGTCACGTGTGAAGTAGTTTCAAATCGACAAACACCCCCAATAGTCGGTATATAAGGCAGAAATCAATGCTTAAAATATAATATTTTTATTCAGCTTTCATACAGGTAGCATCGATAAATATACGGCTTCAGAATATATGTGATACAAATAATTACTTGCCTGAAACCGGATTGAACCACAGACGTTGCGTTTGTAAGTTTTGATGGCCGTACTTTTAACCATTAGACCATGGTATATTCAAGCATTATTAACACTAAATAGGCATTACGTAATTACTAGCGCGCACACAAACTCATCAAACGCGTTCTAGTCTAGATATGGTTGTTTTGAGGCGGAATATTAGTTTCATATTTATAACATATAGTATTAAACCAGGCAACGTTAATTTACACGTCCGACAAGATGGACTATATATTTATGGATTCATATTGAGTTGCGTTCAAATACATGAAATATGTTAAGTTATTTTGCTTCATCATGAATGGTAGCTTGTATACAATTTTCTCAAGAAGCGTTATAGCTCCGTGGATAGAGCACCTGACTTGAAATCAGAAGGTCGTGTGTTCGAGTCCCGAAAGAGGCTTTTTTTCGTTCTTCTGTAAATCATAATGTTACCTATGAACAGGTACGATGTGCACTGGTCAATATCTATACAATAAATGATGTCCTGCCTTATAATTGCTCGCTTAAATACTCGATTTCAACATGAGCTGGTGAACATGAAGTGGCAAATAAAGACACGCCCACAAAGAATAAATCGATTGATATAGAGACTCTGCAGCTTTAATGGACGATTTCGAAAATTGTGTGCACAAGTTTGAGTTCAAATTTATATTGCTTCTTTAGTCTGGTGAGAAACTTCATTCTTCATCCGATCTCCTTCTGAGTATCTGTCACCCCAAAAACACTAATATGATGATTTGTGTTAATCTGACATAATGTTAATACCGTAAAACACATTTAATTTCCTTCAGTTTCCGTCAAATGGCTGAGGTCCATTTGTCTGAGATTTGAAATCAACCAAAACATCAAAATGAATATGTATGTTATATCCGTAGTCGTGTCTGCAATCGTATGTTTGTTTAATTACAGAGTTATGTCACGCTGTTATTTACTATGTATGCTGTCATTAGTTTGACAAGTACGAAATGGGACAGACGACTCGAGTCTCAAAAAAAGATAAATACATTGGTACTAAAAAGCAAGCACGGTGTCAGATTATCAAAATGACTACTGTTGTGTTATGGCTTCGTGTGCCTATTATGGTATTATGGATGAGTTAATTTTGTGAAAACATATGTATGTAACAAACTGCCTCGCATAAGTTGGAGTTATGAAAGTACGGTATAGGTCTTTTGGAAGGTGATATAATAATACCCTTGTGTCATCCTGATAATACAATGATCATTATGAACATAAAACATACTTACCTATTTATGACGAATACTTTCTTTAAACATACATGCAAGAGTAACGAAAAATGAAAACACTCAAAATAGTATTAGATTCTATGTAATTATTTACAGGAAGATTAACAGTAAGAAGATAATACATGCTAAATACTTCAAGATTGTCGTATGTCCCTTAGATGGAATTTGTAGAATGATGTATCTGTAATTATTATTATTCTGGAGTGTTCGAAAAATATATGCTTTAAGATGCCATTTGGTAAGTATTTGTTTAACACATTACTCGCATTCTTATGATGTTAGGTATCGTCTTAAGTTTAGGGATGAGTTTTGCGATATCCATCGCGAGTAACGCTAGTAGATAATACTTTTTTAAAAAGAAATAATGAGATATGCGTTATCTTATATTATCTTCCATTTGATCACGTTTGCTATCTTCTTATCTTAAAGTATTTGTCTACAATTAATTAAAACTTTTTTCTTTTTTTTTCGTTGTTGTTGTTTTTGTTTTATGTGTTTGCAAAGAGCAATTAGGTAAAAACATATAATGAGTCTACTTTAAATTAATGTCCTGGATGACATAGATAATCAAATATTTAAAAATCTGCTTTTAACCAATGTTAAATCCTGATTTGAAATAAAACATCAGTTCACATGAGTTGTAGACATATGTTATTCTTTACAGACACTAGACGATTTCAAATACTAGTGAGCCGCTAAAGAGAAAACAGTGTTGTAATGTAACTATGTGCCGCCGGCCTGCGATACTGTACTTAACAAGACTGCTTATCGACTAACACTGTGCGATACTGTACTTAACAAGACTGCTTATCGACTAACACTGTGCGATACTGTTTAAACTTAGTCAAACATCTGTAAGAAGAATTGCATGCAATGCCCTACATGACTTGGTAATATTGAAGGACGTCTCGGGGTGATGTATGTCAGGAATCGAAATACCTTTAAACAAGATTGTATGAGAATTTTAAAATAAAAAATAAAGAACGGATACTTTTGAACATTTAAAGGTTTGTATACAACTTATAAAATATAATAGCGTTAATGCTGCTGTTGCTGTTGAAACTGATATATATCGCTTCAACTTATTCTAGTACTTCAACTGTGTTACAACTGTGTATACTTCTACTGATATCACTGTGAAACTGCGTTTGTTTGTTTCATTTATGCTCTGTTGATGAGATATATAACTGTTTACTACCCACCTTAACAACAATCCGATCATTAAACGTTTCATTTTTTAAAGGTGATCAGTTAACTAATATGAATAATTCTACAATATGTAAATACTTGTAAGATAAATCCTAAGAGCATAAAGACCAATGAGCTTTCCAGACCAAACTATGTCATTAACAAGCATTAAGTCGTACTGATCACTGGACTGTCTTACATCTTGTCTTGTCGTACCCTTAACGGTTTGTTCTCTTGTTGTCACTTGTTCTGTGGTTTTATCGTATATACATGATCATTTATGTGTTTTACTTTTATTTCCTATTAATGCTGCCGTGCTTGTTAGAGAATATAACCTGCCGGGGATATATTTATTTACATTGTCCCATTTTATTGGGGCGACAGTATGGTAAGAATGAGGTTTGGTGCACGCTAGAACCTGGTTTATACCCCAGCGACCTTTTTTGCCACTGACCGTTCCGTGGAGGCAGCCCTATTGTCAACCCTTGTATGTTTATAATGTCATATCTAGCGTTTTGTCCATTTTTGTAGTTGATGATTGTTTCTGTGCGTGTTAGTGGTTGACTGTGGACCTTGAATGCTGCATTATCTGTTCGAATTTTATATCCATTTTAGTGCTTATGCACGTTGAATATGAAACGGAACAAAATGGCCAGGATGGCCCTAGATCGCTAACCTGGTAATCATGGGCAATAAGTCTTCTCACCCTGCTGTGTCTAGTCTGGCATGGGTATTTTTTAATTTGTCCTACTTTCTTCTATGAAAGAGATTTCATAAAAACGGTTGGATGGGTGGGGATGGGATTGTGGCGGGAATATATGGATGGATATGAATCAGGCAACTTGTTTAAGCTGTTATTGATATGAACGTTCTAAACATATTTGACAAACTGACTTCTATGGTTTTGTGATTTATAAACTTCTTAAGATTCTTGGTCATAATCACTTTCATACTATCTTAGTTAAACTTGTTAAAAAGTTTATCAAAAGAAGTTATGACCCTATCGTTTTGCAACGTACTGCATTCTTGGTGGTGGACCCTTTTACAGTTCGTCACTATGCTTTCCTCTTTAATTGTACGATGACCGGACGGGCTGTGGACCCTATGATGACGCCTACCTAAAGCCCAATGGGACGGTGGCGTTTGATGTTTGTCTATGATCTTTCTTGTCGTGCCCTTAATGGTTTATTCTCTTGTTGCTCTGGCTTCTGACATGTCATTGAGTACCTTCATTGTGGCTTTCTAGGTTATTGTTTTTTGTATTATATTTACACGAGCATATTTGTGTTTCACTTATATTGCCTATTGATGCTGCCTTGTTGGTTAGCGATTAGATCATGGCGGGGATTTTTTATTTACACTGTCCTGTTTTAATGGGATGACAGTAGGGTAAGTGTGAGGTTTTGTGCACCCTAGAACCGGTTTAAACCCGAAGTGGGCTTTGTTGCCAAGGCGGTAGCCCTATTGTCAATTATTTTGTGTTTGTGATGTCGTTTGCATTTTTTATTACTTTTGCCTTCTCGTTTGTCTGTTTGCGTGTTTGTTTTTGTGTTTTGTGGTTGACTGTCGTCCTTGAATGCTGCTTTCCCTTACCGATATTTTTGTCTTTCTGGGTAAAGATCAGATAAGAAATGAAGTACCTACCGATTTAACAATGGAAAATACAATATTGCATTTTTCAATATATCAAGCGGATTTAACAATGGAAAATACAATATAGCATTTGCAATAAATCAATGCCCATAACTCTGTCTTTACTAACAAGATGATCTAGCTGGTTTTCGAATTTGTCCAAGATTTCATTGATATACAGCGATTTGCACAACTAGTCGTCATAATGATGCTT
Source organism: Cyrtodaria siliqua (assembly GCA_037043455.1). Classification (NCBI taxonomy): domain Eukaryota; kingdom Metazoa; phylum Mollusca; class Bivalvia; order Adapedonta; family Hiatellidae; genus Cyrtodaria; species Cyrtodaria siliqua. The sequence continues at coordinate 412,416 of JAWPHD010000048.1, forward strand.
CCTGCAAAGTTTCGTAGAAATCCAACAGTCGTTTAGGAGAAGTAGCGCCGACAAGAAATTTAAAGTAAAAATGTCAAAGGGCCGTAACTCCGTCAAAAGTCAGCGAACCGGAACAAAAGCGCGATATGCACAACGAGACATCTTGCCGATACTTCCTGCAAAGTTTCATCGAAATCCATCAAGGTATTTAGGAGAAGTAGCGCCGACAAAACATTCAAAGTAAAAATGTCAAGGGACCGTAACTCCATAAAAAATCAACAAACCGGAAAAAAACGCAATTTGCACACTAGACATCATACCATTGCTTCCTGCAAAACCTGTGTAATTTTGGTTAAGATTGCTCACGAAATGTGGCCTGTATCGGTTTAACAACATATAAAGCCGTATTTTAGCTAATTAAGTGGCCATAACGCGGGTATTACTAGTCTGATCTTGCCCAGTATCAAACTCATCTGAAATCTTATGGTCATATACAATCTGTGCAAGTTTGCTTAAGATTGCTCAAGAAATGAGGCCTCTATAGTGTAAACAAGATGAAAACTGCATTTGTTTGCTATTTCAGGGGCCATAACTCTCGCGTTACTAGTCCGATCTTGTCCATTATTGAACTCGTCCGAGATCTTATGGTCATAAACAATCTGTGCAAGTTTGGTTAAGATTGCTCAAGTAATTTTGTCTCTATCGTGTAAACAATCTAAACGTTGACAACAGATAAAGTTGACAACAGACAGACAGACCGATGACAGCCAGACGACGGACGGTGGATGAAGAGTGGTTATAATAGCTCACCCTTGAGCACTTCGTGCTCATGTGAGCGTAAAACAGTATAGTAGTTGGATTTGGATTTGAATTGGCATCCATAATTCGTACAGATCATCACCAGTCCGTTCCAAGTTCTAACTAATTTATTATTTAGTTTATTTTCACATCGTAATCATGCATATAACCGTCGGTGTTGCGTCAACGGGACTTCGAAACTAGATTCCAAGTTTATCGTAGCCTACAATGTTATTGGCATAACGAATGCATCACTATTTCATCTGTATTTCGAACAATGTGCGAGCTTCGAAACTAGATGCCAAGTTTATCGTAGCCTACAATGTTATTGTCATAACGAATGCATCATTATTTGATCTGTATTTCGAACAATGTGCAAGCTTAAATTCATTTCACGTGCCAAACTTGATATTGAATTATTAGAAAAACACACGAGTGATAACTGTTTTAATAGTTATAATCCGGATGCACATTTTCTAATTCCGATGTTAGTCTTTGGTTATGTAAGATGTCCGGTCGCGCGGTCTTACATAGTCAGAATTAGCATCAGTTGATCAAATTGAACTGTGCCTCAGTGTCATGATTGTAAAAGATGATTTATCCGCTATATATGAAGTAGTATATAATTGATCGTTGTCTCTTATAGTCTATGATGAAATTTGTATGTATTTGTATATTGTATGTGCTGTTTAAGCATGATATGATATACATGAGGTGACGTTGATAACTTATAAACATTCATTCATTCGACAATAACAGCTTTCAGTCGTCAGAGAAATCTACTAAATTACAAAATTTAGGAAAAGAATCACCCAGTTGCGGTATAATTATACTTATTCCTGATGAATTACGGTGTATAATTATACTTATTCCTGGTGAATTACGGTGTATAATTATACTTATTCCTGGTGAATTACGGTGTATAATTATACTTATTCCTGGTGAAGTGTATAATTATACTTATTCCTGGTGAATTACGGTGTATACTTATACTTATTCCTGGTGAATTACGGTGTAACTTATTCCTGGTGAATTACGGTGTATAATTATACTTATTCCTGGTGAATTACGATGTATAATTATACTTATTCCTGGTGAATTACGGTGTTACTTATTCCTGGTGAATTACGGTGTATAATTATACTTATTCCTGGTGAATTACGGTGTATAATTTTACGGTGTATATTTATACTTATTCCTGGTGAATTACGGTGTATAATTATACTTATTCCTGGTGGATTACGGTGTAAAATTATACTTATTTCTGGTGAATTACGGAAGCTGAGAAGACAGTGTTGGCACATACTGGTATTAATTGTGAACACGATATTTATTTGTACCGAGGGCGTACAGTTGCCGGATGCTATTCTGGGCGGTATTGCCGAAAACATGACAGTTTTTTTCTGAATCGTACCATTTCTATATATGTTTATATAGGATGCAAGACGTTAGGTGGTTTGAAGTCTAGAATAAAATAGGATGAAATTACAGCTGCTGTAGGAATGAATACAATTACAACACAATTAATTTCCGAGGACAAACCAAATGGCAATAGACTTATAGTATAACACAATTACTCTATTGCGTATAACAGTGACGCGGAAATATTAAATATTCAGACAAAATGCCGTCTGAAAACGTTGTGTGTTTAGCTAGTTTTACCAATCGTTAGATTCTCAATCAGTAGTGTTAAAACTGAAACAATAAATACATAAAAAGACATTCTTTTTCCATTCGGGCTATAACACAACAACACACAGATAAAAGTCCAGACATTGTGCCTATAATCGTCGGGTAGGACGCCTGTCGTAGGTGGAGGGACTATAATCCTTAGAAATACACACACACACAAATGCTTGTGTTTCTTAAACAAAAGTGGTCAATTAATTAATTGTTTTCGTTCACTTTTCAGAGATGATTGTTTTATATTTTCTCTTCTTTCTTTATTGTTTTCTATGTTTTATCTGTATGAAACTTAACGTTTCTTCCGCTACAGCATGTGTTTGTGTACATTAATGGATGTATGAAGATTTCGATGCAACGCATCAATTCGCCAGTAGTACTTTTGGTGAAATGTCGTTGCTTTGTAGTATTATTGGTGCTTATTATGCTTGTAATCTTATTGAAAATGGGTAACTCTGAATAATGAATCCACCTGAATAATTTTACACGATATTCTGAGCGTTTTTTTTTAAATGATCGTAGTTGGAAATAGTAATACAAAATAATATCCATAAGCCAGTCAGTAAATCCTCTCTTTCTAATGTAAACAAGATATAGGGCTAGTGGACAAGTATATTAAAAGCATATACAAAAATCGAACAGAAGTAGCATTCAAGGACCACAATCAACCACAAACGAACACAGAAAAAAACAGCTCTCTATAAAAATGAATAAAAGGCAAGATAAGATATCACAAACACACAAGGGTTGACGATAAGGTTACCACCTTGGAACGGTCAGTGGCATAAAAAAGGCCGCTGGGGGTTTAAATCATGTTCTAGGGTGCACCAAACCACACGATTACCCTACTTCATTCAAATTAAACGGGACAGTGTAAATAAAGAAATCCACTCCATGATCTTTTCTCTAACCAACAAGGCAGCATTAACAGGCAATATAAGTATCCAGACTAGTACACGTATCAGCGTTTAACTGATGTTCGAAAACTAGCTTTCTATATTTATAAATGAGTGAAACCCTGGAACAATATAGTCGTAGGTAAAACATTAACATATCAGGCACCAAAGAAACCATAGACGAGGACACAGGTAATAATGTATGTACATCTGCCAAGAATGTTCTCACTATTGACCTCAACCCATTGGTATACGCTTTGTCGATTCACACGTTTACAGTTTATTAATGAAACTTTACATAAATGTTTTTGTTTTACATATATGCCGTAGTGTACTAATTACTGCATACATAAGTATATACTTCTATATCAGTATTGACCTATATCTGTATCAAGCCAAATACCAATAAATAGGGTTTTGAGAACTACTTTTACCAACCACAAACACACATACACACTGCACACGAACAACATTTATCTAAATAGTACATATTAGATAGTATACATGCACATACAGTTTAACGAAATAGTTATTTAAATATAATATAAGTTTCATATCATATCAGGACATTTGCTAAAAAATAGTGCATCACAAAACAAAAGCTTCCCTAATAAGTGCTTTTCCTTTCAAAGCATTTACCAAACATAAGCACGCATGTATTCGCTGGCAATACGAAACCTGAACTCTGCCAAAGTTCTAAGCTATGCCACTTACCTAGGCCTATGTCTATAGTATAAAAATATAAATGCACGCCGTGTACATTGTCACTTAACATGCCAGAAGGATTATCAAAATAATAAAACATATTAGAACAATCAATACACTTCAGGTGGGGTGTTACCTATTTCAGTCATGTCACGATGATGTGTACTTGCAGCAGTGAGGTGAATAATAACCACACTTGAATATCACGCCGTAGACACAGACATGATATACCACCCCAATCGCATTATACTAGTACTTACACTACGCTTTATATAATAAACGTCAAGAGAGATATGCTACAGTATAATGTTTTTAAGTTCTTAGTGTGTTCCGGGAATCAAACAGACACATGCAAGGCGGACGCTCGCTGACTGTCCTTCATGTGTTCATTACAACTTAAATCATGAACGTCCACAATAAAACGATAGTTGATATATTTTGACAAAATATTCAGAGAACGATAACGTCCATGCAAACATAAAGCTTAACTTTAAATACGGAATTCAAACATGTTTCGTATTGGCATTATTATTTGTTTTTCTGTTTAACTAATCAATCGACCACGCATATTTAAAATATATGCATGTACACTGCTGCATTTATATATTAGTAATTAATGCTCACTTTATATTATGTCATTGTAACTATTAGCACATGATTGTTTGATGTGTTCGTATTAGATTAGTCGATGCAACATATGTTTGAAATATATTCATTATATATAGCATGTTAACATGTCTTCGTCAGTGTTGTACTATGGAGGACATGCATATGCAGCATGGTTTTAATTAGTGAAACTAGCCTACAATGTCAGCGAACACTCGTTGGAAGTATGTCCATAAACAAATAATTACATATTACATGTAGACCATATGAGTTCTTGAGCAAATATCTGATTTATTTGCACCGAGAAGTAACACTATAACATGTGTTCAGAAGTGCTAATTCCCAATGAACATGCATTCTAAATATTCCGTTAATAAAAACGGTTAATTACGTATAGTCTGAAAATATATATTTGTATTGACGTATTCTTAGGTATTATAGTATACTTTGGTTTACACATAATTTTAGAAAACCGTATATACGAGTATATAAGACAGTGTATATTCAAACAGTTGAATACTCTATATATATATCTTTCTCGAGTGCAGGTTGTCCCATTAAAACACCGGTACTATACAGATGAAAACCCTTCAAATGTTGGCAGTATATCCCATACTGAAAATGAGATCATCTTAAATATTTTCGAGAAAACAGTATCATTGAGTGTTTTGTACCAATTCATTTGTATATGTCAAGTGCCTTTTGCATTTTGAACGAAAAAGACCACCGCGCATGTTTGCAAAAACATCTGCGGTTGTATACTTGGAAGTCTTATTTTAAACTAATTAAATTATTTTGTGAACTCAAACTGAGTCGCTTGCATGCTACGTTTAACAGCATATATCTCAAATGGAAAGTACATTGTTTTTGAAATGTTTTTAATGGACGATTTCGAAAATTGTATGCACAAAAAAGGTTGGAGTTCAAATTTATATTGCTGCTTTAGTCTGATGGGAAACTTCATTGTTCATCCGTTCTCCTTCTGGGCTTCTACCACCCCAACAACACTTATATGACGATTTGTGGTAATCGGACCTACCTTAAAAACCACATTTCATTTCCTTTAGTTTCAAGCAAATGGCTGAATAGGGAATTTAACATTGGACATATTCTCCACTTTTCTGAGATTTAAAATCAATAAAAACACCAAATTCATTATGTACTTTGTATCAATAGTCGTGTCTGCGATCGTATCTTTGTTTAATTATAGAGATATATCACGCTGTTATTTACTATGTATGTTCATTCTATTAACAAGTAAGAACAAGGTCAGGCGACCCGATACTCGAAAAAGATGTTTACATCGGTACTAAAAAGCATCCACGTTGTCCGATTATGACAATGATTACTGTTATGTAATGGCGTCTTAAGTCTATTATGGTTGACTTATTTGAGAAAACTTCGTCATGTAATAAACTGCCTCGCAGAAGCTGAAGTTATGAAAGTACAGAATACGTCATTTGGAAGTTGATATAATACTACGCATATGTCTTGTTTGATAATACAATGGTCATTATGCATGATGAACATACAACATACTTCTCTAGCTATGCGCAAATAATATCTTTAAACATGTAAACATGTATGCAAGAGCAACGAAGAGAAATAAAAATACTCAAAATAGTATTAGATTCAATGTAATTATTTACAGGCAGGTTTAAGGTAAAAGGCCATGTAATTATTTACAGGCAGGTTTAAGGTAAACGTAAATGAAATTAGTTACAGGCAGGTTTAAGGTAAACGACAATGTGATTATTTACAGGCAGGTTTAAGGTAAACGTCAATGTAATTAGTTACAGGCAGGTTTAAGGTAAACGTCAATGTAATTATTTACAGGCAGGTTTAAGGTAAACGTCAATGTAATTATTTACAGGCAGGTTTAAGGTAAACGTCAATGTAATTATTTACAGGCGGATTTAAGGTAAACGTCAATGTGATTATTTACAGGCAGGTTTAAGGTAAACGTCAATGTGATTATTTACAGGCAGGTTTAAGGTAAACGTCAATGTAATTATTTACAGGCAGATTTAAGGTAAACGTCAATGTGATTATTTACAGGCGGATTTAAGGTAAACGTCAATGTGATTATTTACAGGCAGGTTTAAGGTAAACGTCAATGTGATTATTTACAGGCAGGTTTAAGGTAAACGTCAATGTGATTATTTACAGGCAGGTTTAAGGTAAACGTCAATGTGATTATTTACAGGCAGATTTAAGGTAAACGTCAATGTGATTAGTTACAGGCAGATTTAAGGTAAACGTCAATGTGATTATTTACAGGCAGATTTAAGGTAAACGTCAATGTGATTAGTTACACGCAGATTTAAGGTAAACGTCAATGTGATTAGTTACACGCAGATTTAAGGTAAACGTTAAACGTCAATGTGATTATTTACAGGCAGATTTAATGTAAACGTCAATGTGATTAGTTACAGGCAGATTTAAGGTAAACGTCAATGTGATTAGTTACAGGCAGATTTAAGGTAACGTGATACTAATTACTAATTACTTCAAGATTGCCGTGTGTCCAATTAACTCTCACTGTACTCTCATTCTTATCTTGTTAAGTATTGTCTTAAGTGTAGGGGTAATGAGTACTGCGATATCCATCGCGAGAAACGCTAGTCGATAACACTTTTTTAAAAGAATGAGATATGTGTTATTTTATATTATCTTCTATTTGATCACATTTGCTATCTTCTTATCTTAAAGTATTTATCTACAACGAATAACGACTATGTCTTGTTTTTGTATTTGTTTCTAAAAGGTTATTAGGAGAAAACATATAATGTGTATGCTTTAACGTGATGTCCTTGGCCCGTATTCATAAAGCAGCTTAAGTGGAAAATATTACTTAAGTCAAAATTTAAGATGTTTACATTTTTTTAAATCTCCTTATTAACCTCTCAGGAACACTACAGACCATATATTTTAAGATAAATATTTAGCTGTGGATTTCATTTATCCGTAACCTTGTTAGCAATATTAAGAAATGTCATAAATCGATAGAAAAGGATGTTTAAAAAAGTTATAAAATCTGACTTGTTAAGATAATGCTAAGAAGCTTTATAAATACGGACCCTGGATGACATAGGAATCAAATATTTGGAAACTTAACCAATGTTAAATCTTGACCTGAAATAAAACGCCGACATATGTTCCCGTGATTTGCAGACATATGTTCCCGTGATTTACACATATGTTCCCGTGATTTGCAGACATATGTTCCCGTGATTGCAGACATATGTTACAGTGAGTTGCAGACATATGTTCCCCTGATGTGCAAACATATGTTATTCTTTACAGGCACTAGAAGCCGCTCAATAGATCAACCTTATAAAAAAACAGAACGATTGCATATACTAGTGAGCCGCTAAAGAGAAAACAGTATTGGAATGTAACTCTGTGCCTCGGCAAGCGATACTACAGTGCTTATGAGACACTTTTTAAACTTAGTCAGACTTTTGTAAGAAGTATTGCATGCAATGCCCTGCATGAGGACGTCTAGTGGTGATGTGTGTCGGGAATCGTAACACCTTTAAACAAGATTTATGAGAATTTGAACAAACATTTTAACAAAGAACGGATACTTTTGAACATTTAAAGGTTTGAATACAACTTATACAATATAATAACGTTAATGCTGCTGTTGCTGATGAAACTGATAGATATGTATAGCTTCAACTTATGCTAGTACGTTGACTGTGTTACAACTTTGTATACTTCTACTGATACCACTTTGAAACTGCGTTTGTTTGTTTCATTTATGCTCTGTTGATGAGAAAAGTAAATATGTTATATAAATGTTTACTACCCACCTTAACAACAATCCGATCATTAAACGTTTCAAATGTGATCAGATAAATAATGTACATAATTATACAATATGTTAGTCAGATAAATCCTATGAACATAACGACCCATGAGTTTTCGAGACCAAACTATTTCATTAAAGATCTCCGGCCATGTTTTGTTTCATGAACATGTTTATTTAAATCGAAATCAATATACAACAATAGATATCTGTGAAAAGCGCGAATAAGATTTTATTTGATGACGTAGAAAACTTTGAAAAGGTAAATTAATCCACAGGTAAATGTATTATCAATTATCTGGCAATAGTTGTGCAGCTATGCAATTCAGATTTACCTTATTCCGCGTGCAGTCACTCAGTGGTAAAAGTAGTGCAAATAATACTTATTTTTACATACAACTTAGTAGCGGTTTTCAATATATGCTTCTCTCCGATACTATCAAGAAATGTTTATATGACATTTAAGAGTCAAATTTGTTAATTGATAATACTACAAAAAAGGGTGGCCATTCATCTTTAACAATTATTATATCGTACGGATCACTGGACTTTCTTAAAAATTGTCTTGTCTTACTATTGACGGCTTGTTCTCCTGTTGCCACTGATGACTTGCTTTGTGGCTTTCTTTTTTTTTATATTATATATACCTGATAATTTATGTGTTTTATTTGTATTGCCTTTTAATGCTGCCGTATTTGTTAGAGATTATAACCTGACGGGGATATCTTTATTTACACTGTCCAATTTTTTTGGATGGCAATAGGGTAAGAGCGAGGTTTGGTGCACCGTAGAACCTGGTTTATACCCCCAGCGACCGTTTTTGCCACTGACCGTTCCAAGGCGGTAGCCCTATTGTCACCCTTGTATGTTTATGATGTCATATATTGCCTTTTACCCAATTGTGTCGTTGATGTTTCTTTCTGTTCGTGTTTGTGGTTGACTTTGGTCCTTGAATGCGCCATTTCCTGTTCGACATTTATATCTACTTTTAGTGCATATTCACATTGAATATCAAACAGAAAAAACAGTATAGTAGTTGTATTTGGATTTGAATTGGTTTCCATAATTCTTCCAGATCGCCACCAGTTCCTTCAAAGCTTGCATAGGCCTATTATACCACATTACTCAAGGAGTAGAAAACAAAGCAAAAGTATGCAGAGAAGGTAACAGAACAATTAGTACAGCTCTTAATAATTAATGTTTAGTTTATTGTCACATCGTATGCATGAATATAACCGTCGGTGGTGCGTCAACGCGAGTTCAAAACTAGATTCTATGTCTATCTTTGCCTACAAAGCTCTTGTCCTAACTATTGCATATCAGTTAAATCTGCATTGTGAACATAACACGGTTCACAATTCATTGAATTATTAGAAAAACACACAAGTGATCACGTACTTTTTTAGGAATACAACCCGTATGCATATTTTTCCAAATTCTATGTTAGAGCACAAATGTCTTAGACTATGAGACATGTCCGGTCGTGCGGTCTTACATAGTCAAAGATAAGAGGCTCAAATTGAACTGTGCCTCAACGGCATGATTGTATAAATATATGATTCATCCGCAATATACAAAGTAGTATATAATCGTCTCTTATAGTTCTATTATGACATTTGTATATGTTGAATGTATGGTACGTATATTGTTGTTTTAGCAAGAGATGACGTTGATAACTTATAAACGACTATTTCATTCGACAATAATGGCTTTCAGCCGTCATAGAAATCTATTAATTTAAAATGACACTGTCTAGGAAACGAATGTCCTAGTCAGGCTATAGTTATACTTATTACTGGTGAATCACGGAAGTTGAGAATCCACACTGCGGGCACATAAGTGTCTAAATTGTTTTCTATTGATATAAACGATCACGTTTAATATAATAGGAGACGGTTAATGAGACACGATACTTATTTGTACCGAGGGCGTATAGTTCTGGATGCTATTCTGAATGGTATTGCCGAACAATTGACGGATTCTTTCTGAATTCGACGTCGTACCATTTCTGTATATTTTTATATTGGATGCAAGTCGTTAGGTGGTTTGCTGTCTGAAATGGATACATATAAAAGAGGATGCAATTACAGTTACTGTAGGAATGAAAACAATTACAATACAAATAAATTTCGAGGACAAAGCAAATGACAATACACTAATATGATATCATACAAGTACTATGACTAACAAAGACAGGGAATTATTATATATTCCGATATAATGTCGTCTCAAAAATCGGCCGGGAATCGAATCACTGATCTTTTTCTTTTCGCAAAAGCGTGCTAATCAGAACATCATCACTTTGGATTTGCGTAGATAGGCGACTTCATAGAACGTTTTCATTTCACACAAATACATGATTGCAACTAACAAGGACACGGACTTATTGAACATTCAAGGACTTTTACAAAATCCTTTTTAAAAAATATTGTATAACTTGGCAAACCCCCAGTGGCCTACTTTGCCACTGACCGCTCCAAGGCGGTAGGCCTATTGTTAACCCTTTTGTGTTTGTGATGTCGTTTGCTTTTATTATTACTTTTGCCTTCTTGTTTGTCTGTTTGCATGTTTGTTTCTGTGTTTTGTGGTTGACTGTCTTGAATGCTCTTTTCCCTGTCCGATCTTTTTATATTTCTTTGGCTGTTCTGTTATCTTAGCATATATATAATATCATGTTTACATTGCATCCATTGTTTAGTTTGTTTCAACAAATCTGACAAACCGCAGGCATGTTTGTAATGATGTGTGAGTAACAACGCTGCGAACAAATATTTACAAATATGATATAAACTGTTAGGATACGTGCACAAATAGTTACGTCAACACAATATGGATTCAATCTAGAGTTAAGCCCGTGCTTTGCTACTGTCCTGGTTCATGGAGTCGTATGTACTCTTCAGAAATCAGTTATATGTTTGCTTCTTGGCTCGGCTGGTATATATCATCATATGTACTTTACAGAAACTGACATTTTGAAAGGGACATACTTATGCTATCATAATAAAACGTATGGAAATATATGAGTTGGGTGTTTAGTAAAGTTAACCAATAGTTAGATTCTAAAGCAATAGTGTTAAGAATGAAAGAGAATAGGCCTGTATAAAACGATACCCCGGTCGGGCCATATCTTCACTTTTCAGGCCTGATTGTTCTATGTATTCTCTTCTTGCTATATTTTTTTCTACGTTTCGCTCTATGAAACTTCCACTGCATTATGGGGTTTTGTTCACCAATGGATATTAACAGATTTCGGTGCAACGCATCAATTCACCAGTATTAGTTTTGGTGAAATGCCATTGCTTTGTACTGTTATTGGTGTTTGTTATGCTTGTAATCTCCTTGAAAATGGGAGAACTATAAATTCCCCTGAAAAATTGTACATGATATTCTGAGCATTTTCTTTTAAAATTATTATAGCTGGTCAGAAATAGTAATGCATAATATCCATACACTAGTACACGTATCGTTAGCATGTCTAAGCTTTTTACTGATGTTAGAAAAAATGCTGTCTATATTTATATGCTAAAAGAGCGAAAACCTGGAACAATATAGTCGTAGGTAAAACGTTAGAATATCAGACACCAAAGAAACCATAGACGAGGACACAGATAATAAGGTATATACATTTGCCAAGAATGTTCTCAATATTGATCTCAACCCACTGGTTTTCGGTTTTGGAACAATACCGTGACTTTGTCGATTCACGGGTTTAATTCACAGCGCCAACATACATTGTGTTAATGAAACTTTACAAAAATGTCTTTGTTTTACATATATGCCGTAGTGTACTAATTACTACATAGATATTGATACTTCGATATCAGTATTTGACGTATACTTTCCATGTCAATATGTATATAGTCAAATGCCAATAAATCGGATGCATTACACGCTCCGTTAAATGCAGTGGAAAAAACGCTCCGTATTATAAGCATACATTTTTGAGAAATCATTTTACCAACCACGTACACACATACACACTGCACACGAACGACTGTTCTCTAAATGGTACATATTACATAGTATACGTGCACATACAGTTTATTGAAAGAGTTTATATAAGTTTCATATCATATCAGGACATTTGCTAAGAAATAGTGCATCTCAAAATAAATTGTTCCCGATTAATTACTTCTCCTTCCAAATCATCGCACATACAGTCGCCGACAATACGAAACCTGAACTCTGACAAAGTTCTTAGCTATGCCACTTACCTAGGTCTATTTCTATATTATAGAGATACAAGCAAGGTTTTACGCAAGCGTAAAATAGCTGCCGGGAGAAAATAGCATTATATCTGGGTAGCAACTGGGAACAAAGTTTAACATGATAACAGTTCAAATCACGTGTGTTAAAACAATATTGAAAAAACAAACGTTGTCACGAAGACATAAACATGCCACGACCGTTTTTTCCTTACCAGACACTTTCTTCCCATATTTTACCATCATTTCTTCCTATCAAACATTTTGAATCAAGGTGGACGACTTCGTGTCGTTCTGGTCAACTCCTTGACATGCGTTACATATTGAATACATGTTCACCTTTGTAGCACGACATGCTAGAAGTACGCGTTAGCGTACATTATAACAAAGATAAACTGTTCACTGCTACCATGTGTAATTATAAGATTGCGTTATCAAAGTGAAAACCTCAAAGAAACTGTTCATTGCTACCTTACCATGTGCAATTATGAAAACCATATAAGAGTCGCTGCAGTTCCGCAGCGAATAAATGAACGCCGTGTTGACTTCACTTGCTAGAGAGATTATCAAAATAAGAAATAAATATTCGAACAATAAGTACACTCCAGATGATGTGTTATCTATTTTAGGTGTCTACTTGCAGCAGTGAGGTGGTGAATAATAACAACAATGGAATACAAGCAAGGTTTTACGCAAGCGTAATGAGATGCCGAGAGAAAACAGCTGCCGAGTGAAAATAGCTGTATTATATCTGGGTTGGAACTGGGAAAATAACAGATCAAGTCACGGGTGTTTAAACAATAATAAAAACAAATAATGTTGTCAGAAAGACATAAACACGCCACGACCGTTTTTCCTTACCAGACATTGTCTTCCCAATTTTTTTTGCCATCAGTTCTTCCTACCAAACATTTTGAATCAAGGTCGGCGACCTCGCTTCCTTCTGGTCAAATCCTTGATTTGCGTTACACATTGATTACCTTTATAGCACGACATGCTAAAAGTACACATCAGCACAGAAATACATGTGTTCACATGTAAGGGATGCGTGTGCGTTAGCGTGTGCATTACATCACAGATAAACGTGTCACTGCTACCATGTGTAATTATAAGATTGCGTTATCAAAGTAAAAAAACTCAAAGAAACTGTCAATTGCTACCTTACCCTGTGCAATTATGAAAACCATATGAGTCGCTGCCGTTGAGTGTGTGAGTGAGTGTGTGGGTATGTACGAATTAGCATTACCAGCCTAAGACCAATTATGCTCAAAATAAGCAATGCCTTGTCCGATCATTTATGGGCAACACTTTATTAACAAACTATATAAATCAATATACCTCAGCAAATATGTAACAATTATCAGAAAAAACTCTAACGATGTTCTCCCCGATTAACTTCAAGTTGCTACTATAAACTACTCTATATGGATCTACACTATATAGATTTGCTCCCGATAATCTCAGTGTTAATTTATAATTAAATTACAGTTGAATTAATTTCATATCAGGAACCTCGAACGAGGTTTTCTCCTGCATCTAGGAAATACGACCCTAGCGGGAACTGGATACTTATCAGGTCTAGAAGACACACTATCAGTGTCCTAATGTCCTTATGGCCACATACTGACACAGTACTCTTTTTCACGAAGACACATGCCCAATCACATTATACTTACTCCGGGTCGACCTGACTTATTCATTCCGATCGTTTGAGATCGCTGAGCCCGATATTTACAAATATCGGAGTACGTTTGTTTTCTTACTTAATTTCGAATGAGTGGTTCTACTACTCCAGTCTTTAAAGGTTCTGAATAGTGTTTAATCACCCTTATGATATGTTGCCTGCTTTTGAATTTAGTCTTTAGATTGTTAACTGTGATACGCAGGCTTCATAACCTTTGCTTCCAACTAAATACCAATTTGATTATTTGGCCCATTGATTTATCGTTTAGGGCAAAGCGTTTTGTTAGAAACTAGGACTAATACTCCACTGGCCATGGAATGGTGTGAAAATACCGCACTGGAGATTCCGTGTTAACCGTAATATGCATACCATCTTCGGGTTGGCTTAATTTTCTGTACTATTGACATTATTAATGTTGAGTTCTGCTCAACCCGGTGCTAGAGGGCGTGATCGGTAGCAAGCACTTTTCATTACCGTTCATGAACAGTATCAATCAAACTGAGACTGCAATATTTTTTTTGTATTTAACGTGTTCGACGATTTCCAAATTTCTCCTTTCATACCTTTTTACATAATAAACGTCAAGAAAGATATGTTCTAGTGTCATGTAGCTCTTAGTGTGACCCGGCCGGGAATCAACGGATGCTCAACCGTTACGCCACGGTCGGTTCATACATGCATATGTATGACTTAAAGCATGAACGTGCTTACAACGGGCCGACCGCACTACGCTTTATATAATAAACGTCAAGAGAGATATGCTATAGTATAATGTTTTTGAAGTTCTTAATGTGACCCGGCCGGCAATCAAACAGACACATGCAAGGCGGACGCTCACTGACCGTTCTTCATATGTTCATAACAACTTAAATCCTGAACGTCCACAATAAGAAGACGGTTGATATACGTTGACAAAAGGTTCAGAGCACGATAACGTTCATGCAAACAGAAAGCTTAACTTTAAATAAGTTCATGTTTAAATTATATTACAACATTCGGAATTCAAACATGTTTCTTATTAGCATTATTAATGCGTTTTCTTATAACCTAACCAATCGACCACGTATGTTTATAATATATGCATGTACACAGCCGCATATATATGCTAGCAATTAATTTTCTCTTTATATTATAATTCATTGTTATACTTAGCACAAATCGATGCAACATATGTTTGAATTGTATTCATTATATACAACATGTAAACATGTGTTAGTCGGTGTTGTACGGTGGAGGAGATTCGTATGTAGCATGATTTAAATTAAGGAAACTAACTCATAAAATGTCAGCGAACACTCTTTGGAAGTATTTACATACACAAATAATTACATATTAATTACATACCATATGTGTAGGTTTTGAGCAAATATGTAATTTATTTTCACTGAGAAGTAACACTATAGCATGTGTTCAACAGTGCTTAATTTGCGATAAAAATGAATTCTAAATAGTATTACTCCGTTATTAAATATATTTTATTAAATATATAAACCTGTTAATATATATTCCGGCTTTCTATCTCAATGCATCGAACAGTATGTATGCATGTACGGGTTGAACTTCGCTTTTAACAATAGTTCAGTCCTGTATCACGACGGGGTCTACTTGTAGCATTGGGATTAATGCTCTACTGTATAGTGCTATAACACGCTGTTGACATGTGGCATGATACCCCACTCAGTCATATAATACTGGTACCTGGCCGACCAGTCCTAGAACCACCCTGTATATGCTGAACGCCAAGCGAGGGAGTTACTAGTACAGTTGTTGTGACGTCTTTGGTATGACCCGGCCGGGAACTGAACACTCTACCTTCCGCATGTTAGGCGGACGCTCTACTACTAGGCCACGCCTCGGTGGTCTGCATGGAGCATACAAACAATAGTCGTATATGGCAGTATACAAAAGTCAATTTAACGTTTTTAGTTTAGCTTTAAAGCGGTTTCTTTCACAGCTCAGTGTATACAATTTGGGTTTAGAACTATAGACTCTGCGCCGCGTGGGTTGCTTCTTGGCGAAGGCATGTTTGATTGGAAACTCCATCATTCATCTCATCTTTCTCTGAGGTTACTGTCCCAAAATAACCTAGTACATGTAATATGTGTTACCGGGATTTCATTCGATCGTTTCCGCTCTTTGATACGTCATCTTAACTTGACATCGACAGTCATTTTCGGGCGTTGAAGTAATCGGTAATCATGCATTTATGTCAGACTGTGTTTATTTTAGGCTGGTATAATATAAACAATAACATTATTGGTGTCTGTAAATGTTGGCTTCAAACAATAATACATTATGATTCCTCCACACGCACGATGTATGCAATGCATGCTAAATTACTGGAGTATAATTGATTAAGGTATGCAAGGTATGTTTAATTATCAGAGTATAATTTAGTTAACACGTTGTGCGTAATGAAAGTATTCAGTACATCAGACAGCGTCTGAAATTATACATCAATCCCAGTGGTGGACGACGAATTGAATTTAGTTAGGATTTACCACGAACCACTGAAAACTATAAATGTTAAATGGCGCCCAACAGGAATGGCCATTCCAAGCACCACGTAAATGGCCAAGGAATGAAAATATGCAGAATGGACCTTGACCGTTCTGTAACGACCTTCCTTTGTGATTAAGACATGTTAAGGGTGAACAATACTTTAAAGTTTCATGAAGTTTCATACATAGTGTATATACATTCCGGACAGAATGTTTGTTCAATAGACTTAGTCCTAGAACTCCGCATTGGCTAATTTTCTTATAGACTCTTATCTCGTGGTCGCAATTTAAATCGGTCGTTGATAAGTTGTGGAAATCCGAAATGGCCGCCGTTAACCAAGACAAGTCAACAATCACCATCACAGACCACCATAACTGAATTCGGTTCTAGTATGTAGTCAAATCATCATTGTTGTGAACATACGTTTCCTTTTTCACATAATTCCTAGACGAAGTACCTTTAAATCAGGCAAAAGCTAAATTGTACCCAACTAAATTGAAATCATGAATCTTTCTTTAAATGAAGAACATATTCCTTTTAATATATTCCGTTGGCATTAATATAACCCTCAATACATTCTTGGTACTCCACATTTTATTACAAATAGATCAACGCGGGTTTCCCGGGAAGTCAAATAACTAGATCTAAAACAATATATGTAAAAACCCAAAGTATCGAAAAGCGGTTAAGCCTAACCTTTATATTTGTGAAATTTAAGAGTAATTTATTTCCGGTAATAAACGAGTGTCCGGATTTTACAAAATGAAACTTTAATAACGACACTTGGTACATAATATCATTGATGTTTGAGTGCATACAGCGGCCATACAATTCGATCATACAGAAGTGTATCTAAATGAGTTATTAAACTAAAAGAACATCATCAACTTATTTTGTTGATCTCTGTTGTCTGGGACAATGGTGTACTTCTCCATGTGCATGCACATTTATTTTAAGGGACACGAAAACAGTCACGTGACCGAACAACAATTTAGTTATTCTTACTAAAGATTTATTTCAATAACCAACCCTGTACTTATTATCGGTTTTATAATTATGATAATTTTAGATTATATGAATTATTAAGATGTTGAAGTGAAAATATTAGAATTATTAGACTGTGTTGCTGTCCATGTTAATGAAAGAATAGAACAGAACATGAATTTGTAACACTCCACTGCCTTTCTGAGATCTTGTCAGAATTATCTCCCTTTGTCTAGAAGTCAAGTGATTATTGGAAGCGTTGTGTAGTACCTAGAGCCCATTCGCAATCTCCACTTCATTTGCATAAATCCTAAATAAAACCTGTATTATCCACCAAGTGTCGTTTTATAAAATCCGGACACTCGTTAACCGTATAACAATAATAAACTCATTTAGATACAATTTAGTATGATCGAATTGTATGGCTGCTGTATGTACTCAAACATCAGTGGGATTATTAACCAAGTGTCGTTATTAAAGTTTCATTTTGTAAAATCCGGACACTCGTTAACCGCATTACAATAATAAACTCATTTAGATACAACTTAGTATGATCGAATTGTATGGCTTCTGTATGCACTCAAACATCAGTGGGATTATATACCAAGTGTCGTTATTAAAGTTTCATTTTGTAAAATCCGGACACTCGTTAACCGCATTACAATAATAAACTCATTTAGATACAATCCATTGTGATCGAATTGTACGGCTGCTGTATGTACTCAAACATCAGTGGGATTATTAACCAAGTGTCGTTATTAAAGTTTCATTTTATAACATCCGGACACTCAAATCCCATTGCGGACATTTCAGAGAGGACGGTTCCAAACATACACCTCTAAACCGTCTAATGTGCAACAGTTGAACTATGTAGTTTGGAGTCCGACTTTTAAAAGACATCATGGCCTGTGGGCTACCTCGAAGGGAATACAAGAATATTTTCAATAGAACTAACTGGAGTTCATGTCAGAATTTAGCAAACACTGCAATCGAAACAACCCAGAAGTTGAATCATAGAAAAATTGAAGAACAAACACATGAATATATGACATATTATTTATATCAACTTATTAACCTGATGCATTAATTATGTTTTTCAGTAGATATTCTGAGAATATACAAATAATTAAGTCTCAGATAGAACATATTCAATCATTCATCTTAAACTCTAGGGGAAGGAAAACTACTCTGGACGACACCGACTACACCCAGAATTAAGGAGGTTTAGACTGCATGTTAAGGATTATTCCAGTCCCATAAAAATATTATAATGTACCTATTAAAACATCTACCCATATCTGACCACGTACTCTAAATTTCCGATCACAGTTTTCTAAGAAATATTACAATTCGAAAACGCAAATTGTAAAATAAATGATTTCTCCTATTTATGGCATAAGTTTATGCAAGCGTTTCAGTTATTCGTTCCAGTTGAACACATGATTAAACCATGACATAGTTTTAACACCACGTGTGAAAAAAAACGGCGGATTAGAAATATCAGCGAGCCGAAAGATTTGCAGGAAATTATTCGTCCTTACAGAGGTTTGCGTAAATATACAAGACCAGAATATTTCCTAAAGCAGTCCAAAAAGATAATAAATCAGAAAGACAAAGTTATGAGCCAAGAACTGCACCTGGTGAGAAAATTTTACCTGTCCGATGCGGACGGATCAAAAACACGTCCGCTCTGTTCAAGTTACAGCAAAAGATAACGCACTTTCAAATATTCCACGAAAACAGTCACGTGACCGAACAACAATTTAGTTATTCTTACTAAAGATTTATTTCAATAACCAACCCTGTACTTATTATCGGTTATAATTATGATAATTTTAGATTATATGAATTATTAAGAAGTTGAAGTGAAAATATTAGAATTATTAGACTGTGTTGCTGTCCATGTTAATGAAAGAATAGAACAGAACATGAATTTGTAACACTCCATCAAGGTCCGAGGGAGGTAAAAACCCTGAGGTGATCGGTGTCTAATATTTTATCTATATATATTGAAGAAAAGGCAAGTAACGATGCAAGGATCGTTACAGTTCTATCGATACGAGATGTCGTCTCATAAACGTACACTAGGTATTAACTTCATCAGTTTGTGTTGTGTGTTATATAGTGAATTAATTCTAAAAACCTGACAGACAATATGCAGCAAAACATACAACCTTCCATGATGTTAAAAGGTATTGCTGTTTACGCAATTACGTAATACAGAACTTCTGGTATGAACACAGGTGAAGTTCCGATTCTCGAGCATGTCAAGAGGTTGCATGTTGTATAGGTAATAAATGACGCAACATAGATTCATTTCCAACATCTGTGTTGGTTTATTCCCTAGATAATTTTTAAAGGGGCACACACGTGTTGTTTTATTATTTAAACTCGCGGCGTCCCGTTAGTTTTTCTACATAGTTTGTATCTTGCCAATCTTTATGAAGACCACTTTGAATAGGTCATTAAACATTGCTTTTGCCGATTACTTACGGCTGGTTATCCTGCACCAACCTACAGTAGAATAACGAAAAGAAATAATGAAAAGTCCAGATCGTTTTATCGTTTATTTGATTATCCAGCAGTCTCCGTGGCCGAGGGTCTAGCGACGTTGCGTAAACCTTCTCGCCTCTCACCTCTGCGAGTATGAATCAAACTGGGAGCTCGATTTGTAATGAAGAGGAGTCGATTCTTACGGATGGCGGGAGTTGTACAGTACTGGTTTTACCCAGGAAAAGTGGGTAGTCTGTATCTACCACAAAAAATAATCCACTGTCATGTTTAGCCTTACATGTGTTGACAATACAAACATTAATTGTCCAACTGGATGAATACATCGAGATGTTTATTTTAATACTCTAATACGTATTTAAAGATTACAGTGTGTCCCTTTTAACTTGCTCCTCACATCAATACACCTAACCGTTGGCAGTATATATGACAGTGCAAAACATAACCTCTTAAGTCAGAGTATGGTACTTTTCGAGAAAACAGTAAGAGTAATGCTTGTATTGAAATAATTGCATTGTCGTGCGTCCTAGGTTATTTGACGAAAATGAACTCATTGCATGTTGGAAAAAAAACGAGGTTGTATAATGGCATGACGAACTTGAGAGAGCCTATACACTCGGCTTTTAAAATTGTTTTTAATTTGAACTGTTTACCTGGCAGGTGAACCATCATATACCATCATATACATGTATCACAAATGGAAAGAAATGTGCGTGTAAACCTGTAAAATATAACATCGTTTGGGCACCTGCTGGGGCGTGGATACCTGTAAAACGGTCACCTTCTGGGTGCGTGGATACCTGTATAATATTACAAAGATTGGTCGCCTAAAGAGGGCGTGGATACCAGTGTAATATAACAATGATTGGTCTCCTGCTTGACGTTAATACCAACAGATGGAGAGGTTAACTGTATAATATAACACGTATTGGTCGCCTGCTTGGTGCGAGGATACACGTTTAATGTAACACGTATTGATCGCCTGCTTGGTGCGAGGATACACGTTTAATGTAACACGTATTGGTCGCCTGCTTGGTGCGAGGATACACGTTTAATGTAACACGTATTGGTCGCCTGCTTGGTGCGAGGATACCTGTTTAATGTAGCACGTATTGGTCGCCTGCTTGGTGCGAGGATACCTGTTTAATGTAACACGTATTGGTCGCCTGCTTGGTGCGAGGATACACGTTTAATGTAACACGTATTGATCGCCTGCTTGGTGCGAGGATACACGTTTAATGTAACACGTATTGGTCGCCTGCTTGGTGCGAGAATACCTGTTTAATGTAACACGTATTGGTCGCCTGTTTGGTGCGAGGATACACGTTTAATGTAACATGTATTGGTCGCCTGCTTGGTGCGAGGATACCTGTTTAATGTAACACGTATTGGTCGCCTGCTTGGTGCGAGGATACACGCTTAATGTAACACGTATTGATCGCCTGCTTGGTGCGAGGATACACGTTTAATGTAACACGTATTGATCGCCTGCTTGGTGCGAGGATACACGTTTAATGTAACACGTATTGTTCGCCCGCTTGGTGCGAGGATACACGTTTAATGTAACACGTATTGGTCGCCTGCTTGGTGCGAGAATACACGTTTAATGTAACACGTATTGGTCGCCTGCTTGGTGCGAGAATACCTGTTTAATGTAACACGTATTGGTCGCCTGCTTGGTGCGAGGATACACGTTTAATGTAACACGTATTGGTCGCCTGCTTGGTGCGAGGATACCTGTTTAATGTAACACGTATTGGTCGCCTGCTTGGTGCGAGGATACACGTTTAATGTAACACGTATTGATCGCCTGCTTGGTGCGAGGATACACGTTTAATGTAACACGTATTGATCGCCTGCTTGGTGCGAGGATACACGTTTAATGTAACACGTATTGATCGCCTGCTTGGTGCGAGGGTACACGTTTAATGTAACACGTATTGATCGCCTGCTTGGTGCGAGGATACACGTTTAATGTAACACGTATTGGTCGCCTGCTTGGTGCGAGAATACCTGTTTAATGTAACACCTATTGGTCGTCTGCTTGGTGCGAGGATACACGTTTAATGTAAACGTATTGTTCGCCCGCTTGGTGCGAGGATACACGTTTAATGTAACACGTATTGGTCGCCTGCTTGGTGCGAGAATACACGTTTAATGTAACACGTATTGGTCGCCTGCTTGGTGCGAGGATACACGTTTAATGTAACACGTATTGGTCGCCTGCTTGGTGCGAGGATACACGTTTAATGTAACACGTATTGGTCGCCTGCTTGGTGCGAGGATACACGTTTAATGTAACACGTATTGGTCGCTGCTTGGTCCGAGGATACACGTTTAATGTAACATGTATTGGTCGCCTGCTTGGTGCGAGGATACCTGTTTAATGTAACACGTATTGGTCGCTGCTTGGTCCGAGGATAACTGTTTAATGTAGCACGTAGTCACCACGATAACCAGGCATATGACAAGTTAAACAATAATAAATAATATCTTGCTATCATTTCTATTTTTTTCTCGCAGTTTACATACATATTATTCTCGTTAAACTCAATAAATACTGAAAGGAAAAAGAAACGCGACTCTGGAATTTCAGGTATATATTGTATGTACAATATGCTGCTGTTAATCGAATAGTAAGTGGCTATGTAAGATCTTTCCTTTCGACAGCAAATAATATTCCTGCAAAGTTTCATTATTGACAGAGTACGCGTTTGGCGCAAACTTAGGAGGCAACATTTTGCAAACGCTTTACGTTAAATACTACTGAACTGGCTCAATTCTTCAAAGAGGAACTTTAACATTTATGAATTTCGTTACAACGTGTACTGTGATTAAAAACGTCCACCACATCACATTTGTGTCCTTTCTCTAAATAACTATAACTTTTTTTTTTTTTAACATCTTGGGATTTTCTTGGAATATATTAAGTGTGCAGTATATACAATATATAGCGGAAATTCCAGTGTAGCGTTTCTTTTCCTTTCAGTATAAATATGTATGATCGATATGCAGAGAGGCATACATAGAATTAAATCATTCGGGTCAATACTCATCTTGTTTAGACAGCTAGAGCAAACTAACACATTTAGGGTCAATACAGAAGACGTACTGTACTACTATATGATACAGTTATAGGTACGGTATAATGTCAGGTACGGTTCCGATACTTGACCAGATCGGTCAAAATCTTCAATTTACGTAAACTGTTGAGTTTATCAGCGAAACAGTTTCGATTGCACATATCACGTTTCGTTAGTCATCATAGTATGTGTTAGCAAAGCAAATGGGTGTCAAACAGATGCGCAAAGATAAGTAATGTCGATGAAGAATACTGCATATTTACTGGAACAGTAATCATAATAAGAGTAGTGTTCGATATTTTTTTATTTTTTTTATTTTACATTATTGAATGTCCTTAATCGATAATACATTACTGTATACACACGTTGTCAGTTAATCCAGTCCAATCAAATCAGACTTCAATAGTAACCATACCACCCAATGGTAACCATTCTTCCAACTGGTAACCATGCTTCCACAGGTAACCATGCTTTCCACTGGAAACCATGCTTCCAAATGGTAACCATATTTCCCAACGGTAACCATGCTTCTCAATGGAAACCATGATTCCAAGTGGTAACCATACTACCCAATTGTAACCATACTTCTCAACGATAACCATGCTTCCCAACGGTAACCATGCTTCTCAATGGTAACCATACTTACCAACGGTAACCATGTTTCTCAATGGTAGCCATATTGGTAATACGATTAACATTATGGCAATGATAATCATTCTAACTTGTCAATGGTAAACATATTTATCATTGGTAACAACAGTTCGCAAAGGTAACAATACTTCCCAGTGGTAACCATACATCTCAATGGTAACCATACATCTCTATGGTAACAACAGTTGGCAATGGTAACAATACTTCCCGGCGGTAACCATACATCTCAATGGTGACCATACTTCTCAATGGTAACCATACTTCCCAATGGTAACCATACTTCCCAATGGTAACCATACATATCAATGGTAACCATACTTCTCAATGGAAACCATACTTCTCAATGGTAACCATACTTCTCAATGGTAACCATACTTATCAATGGTAACCATACTTCTCAATGGTAACCATACATCCCAATGGTAACCATACTTCCCAATGGTAACCATACATCTCAATGGTAACCATACTTCCCAATGGTAACCATACTTCTCAATGGTAACCATACTTCCCAATGCTAACCATACTTCTCAATGGTAACCATACTTCTCAAAGGTAACCATACTTCCCAATGGTAACCATACTTCCCAATGGTAACCATACTTCCCGATGGTAACCATACATCTCGATGGTAACCATACTTCCCGATAGTAACCATACTTCTCAATGGTAACCATACTTCCCAATGGCAACCATACTTGTCAATGGTAACCATACTTCCCAATGGTAACCATACTTTTCAATTCTTTATTAGTGATAATGGCCACCGGCCCATACACATATAAACATATAATACATAATCAATATAACACATGATTTGGTTAACGGACATCAAAAACAGGTTTCCTTTTCTCAAATGCATAATATATAAACATCGCTAAATTAATAATGACATTTCTTTTTGTTGAAGACATAAGTAAATAAAATTTGTGTATATTAGGTTGTTCATAATATTTCCTTTGCAAATACAATACTCTTAAGTCATTATACAATGAACATCGCAAAAGAAAATGATATTCGGTTTCAATATCATCTTTACAATAAATACAAATACGCTGCTCTCTAGGCAATTTCATATGCCTTCCTTTTTCAGTAAATAAACAATGTGATGATGTACGTAAAGACACATACGCAGCTCTAAACTTTATGTATGTTAGAACATTTAGATAGTTTTCGAATTTAAAATCATTCTTAAATGGTTATAATAAAACAGTTTTTTATTGCCTTGTACCATCTGAGACCACTTTTGTAAGTATTGATCTTTTAGTCTTGTTGCATATCGGCTTATAAACAACTATTCATTTTCCACACTTTGCCTCTCCCAAATATATCCAAAACCATTTGAATATAGATTCATTTTCAGCTTTGTAACCCAATTGTTATAACCATATCTATCTAAGTTTCTAAGCATATTATACCATTTTTTTACATATCTGTCCTCTGGCATGTTTAATATTTTAATCCAATACTTGATGATCTTTTTGTGCGCTGTTATATACATAGGATACCTTTCACAATCACCTACAACTACAGCATTACATGCCTTTAGTGAAACTGACATAAATCGTTTGCATGCATAAATATGCACTCGTTCAAATGATTCTATATAATCATGTCCCCATATTTCTGCACCATATAATAGTATTGGTCTTATTTTTGTTTCAAACAATTTAGAATACACATGCTGAGGCATTGGACATAAACTTTGTAACGAAGACAATAAAGAAATTAAAACTCGTTTTGCTTTTATCGCGAGATTTTCCGCAATTTGAAACATAGACAATCGGCACGAAAAATGTAATCCAACATAGCTAAATCCATTTACAGTGTCAATCTGTTTACCATCATAATACCATTTTTCAGCTCTTGCCAGTTTCCCACCATTTTCAAAAACAACAATTTTTGTTTTCTTTACATTAACCTTCAACTTCCATGTCGAACAATAATCATATAGTACATCAAGTTGTTTTTGCAAACCACGTATTGTGTCAGAAATTAAATATGAAAAAAGTATTGGGCTAAGCACACATCCTTGACGAAGTCCTATTGGACAGTCAAACGAATTCGTAAGCTTATTATCACTCACTCGAACACTTGCTTTATCATGTTTGTATATACATTGTATAGACTTATATAGACGCCCCTTAAGTCCTTGTCTTTGTAGCAACGTAAACAATTTATTTCTCACAACGGAGTCAAATGCTTTCATAAAATCTACAAAAGCTACATATACTGTTTTTCCTTTCTTACATGAATATTTACTAATGAGAGCATATAATATAAAGCCATTGTCAATAGTCGAATAACCGGAACGAAATCCACCCTGTGCCTCAGCTATTTTATCAAAAATACTTCCCAATGGTAACCATACTTCCCAATGGTAACCATACATCTCAATCTCAATGGTAACCATACATCTCAAAAGTAACCACACTTCTTAATGGTAACCATACATCTCAATGGTAACCATATACCTATACGGTGGAGACGTTTCAATACAATTTGTCAATTTACATATTACACAGTGACATATTGACGTGTGTAGTTTTAAATTCATTACATATGCTGTGCAGCTTAAACACACGATTTAGATATGGCGAACGTGGGTTTGACTTGCGCTGTCCAACTGTACAAGTCAGCCATCATGACAGGCGGCAGCACGACCTTGGTAGTGAGACTTGCTTTCACTAATGATAATTACATAAGATCACACTGCAGAACACTGTAGAAATACCGTGTTACCGCATGGTATATTCATAAGACAGAACAAACCCCGTGACTTGCATACGCCAGATCAGTCACTCACCGCTCATAAGACAAAGCGGTGATTTAATTACATAGGAAGCCGTGACTGTAAGACAAAACCGTATGGATAACCCAGGCAACCCAACAGCTATTCGTTATACAGAACAACTATGACATAACTTACGACAGAGAAGTCATTACTGTTCATACGACAGAACAGAGTAGAACTAGGGCCGTAAGAAACGACAATTCTGACAAACTGAGGTGGTCATGATTGCAATGTTATGAAACTCTATAGATTGTGTGGGGTCGCAAATATAGCCCATGGTATATAGGTATATAGCGGCCAAAAAGAGTGAAGTTCAAACAGTTGAACCACCCCGCCATCCCCAATCCCTCCCCCAACCCCGCATCAATCCCTCCCCCACCAACCCTCCTTTTCAGTATCATTTGTTTCGGGATCCCGCCTCGTGCATATATCAAGCTTCGGTATGTTTAAACTCTTGACATTTTGTTAGCCGGAAGGTAACGGCACAGAAAATAGTGCACTGTTGCTAAGCTATTGCTATATAAACAATTTGACGGTCGGCCACACGTGTCGTTTATGACTTGAGATGCATGTTTGTTATTTACAATACATGAAGGTTGTATCACTGCTTTCATGTAAATAAACTATAGATGGAAACATCGGATAAATGACTTTTCAAAATTTGGATGATAACCTTGAATGCAAATGTGTTTTGGCTGGAATCTAAGGCGCGATGACGTAACCAATATGGAAACCTTCGATTTGCTTTCGAGTAATGCTGCGAAGCAGTTTACGAGATGTAGCGAATGACTAAGGCGTTGTCTCGAGAAGAGGAGAATGCTATGTCGGTTCTGATTGGACAGAACCCAAGTTATATTTCACACCAGAGGCCTGACATTTGGTCTTTAACACTACGGTCAACTATATAAACCTCCACTTTAACGTTCTTACATGCATTGTATAAACGTAAGTAAGATTTAAAATATGATTAATAACTGAGCTGTCTTAACGTATTTTAAGCCGCAATATGTCCGCATGATATATACTCAGTTGCAAAAGAAACTGGACACTTTAAATATTTACTATAAACCCTATCCTCTTTATCAAGCGACAGTCCCTTAATGATTCGATCTATTAAAAAGCAAATGACAACATGATATTGGTAATGGAATGATAAAAATGGCATATTTATTTTGGAGTTTGTCAATTTAATTCTAAAAAAACTGTATACAATTAAATCTAAACAAATCTCAGTGTCCACTTTCTTTTGCAACTGAGTAGATATAACTCCTGAAGAGTAACTCAATAAAGCATGAACAAAATAAAAACAAAAACAAAAACATAAAACAACATAATTATTGTCCATGTAGGTATCTGAGAACAAACAAAAAAGGAAACCATTTAGACGCAATACAATACGCCGATTTTAGGCTCTCAGCAATTATGAAAGAAAGGGGCAAAACAATTTTACTCTAATGTAAACCTGTAGCGTTCCAAATAACAAACTCTTTAAATGTGCTGATATGTCTGGGAATAATTTAGAACAAACGCAATCGTTCACCAGTCTACACTTTGAATTTGAAGAGTATAGTTAATGTGGAATCTATTTAGAAAACAATTTAGTCTTGTAGTTTTAGAAGTTTTGCCAGCAAACACGTTTAATGATGATTTTTGTTTTAACTGCCCTCTTTTTGAAGAATTTAAATCATCAGTAATGAAGCAGTTGATCCTGATTTCAGTGACATTTGTTTATGCAAACGTTCATTTACAGAGCGTATTTTACACATTGAACCATATTAGCGAGCTTTGCACGCATTAAAAACAAGTAAGGCTTTGATGGCTGATTTTTGCCAGTTACGTAGCACGAAAAGTCGAAACATATACAGTAGTTGCATGGTTTCGGGATCGAATGAACAAAGAAAACGAACCAGAAGTTTGCGTGGTTTCTGGTTCGAAATTATTCGAAACATTCGATCGTCGTAAAACTATACGGTTCCACTTAAAGAAACTAATCCGTCCAATGTCTCTACAATGTCACTACAATGTCAGTACAATGTCACTACAATGTCAGTACAATGTCACTACAATATCACTACAATGTCACTACAATGTCACTACAATGTCACT
Source organism: Cyrtodaria siliqua (assembly GCA_037043455.1). NCBI lineage: Eukaryota > Metazoa > Mollusca > Bivalvia > Adapedonta > Hiatellidae > Cyrtodaria > Cyrtodaria siliqua. The sequence continues at coordinate 441,417 of JAWPHD010000048.1, forward strand.
ACAATATCACTTCAATGTCACTACAATGCCACTACAATGTCACTAAAATGTCACTACAATACCACTACAATGTCACTAAAATGTCACTACAATATCACTACAATGTCACTACAATATCACTACAATGTCACTACAATGTCACTACAATGTCACTAAAATGTCACTACAATATCACTACAATGTCACTACAATGTCACTACAATGTCACTACAATGTCACTACAAAACCGTTTCCCAAACTGTAAACATGTGCTGAGGTCATAAAATTATTGTAGTTAGAGAGTTCGGATTCACAATATATGTAAGTTACATATATACATTACCGTTAGTAGACTTCAAACAGGTGTAAATCTGTTGTTGGCGGGATGATACAAGCAGCATTTCTATATATGGTAGTAGCCACTTGGCTCACTCTACTCTAAATGTGAAGGTCACGGGTTCGAATCTTACAAACGCCAGTGGGTTACGGAGTGCCTTTAGACAAGAAACTACATCTAGCCACATCCGTTGGGTAGGCAGTTCCGTTTACTTCAGTATATCCTCCGAGCACGTTAAGGAACCATTCCTTAGTAAGAATAGGGCATGGTTCCCGGATCTACCTCTATTATTTCCCTCTCTCTGGTTAGGCTTGAAAAGACACTAAACAATACATTGAAGAACCGTTTAACAACATGTTCAACTCTATAAATGGTTTGATTATGTCACATGTATCCATCTCTGTACATGTTGTGATTTACAAGGGGAAACGACCGGTGTAATTAACGTCTATTTGCATTCTATCGTATGCTGGCTTTGATGTAGTGGTATTTTTTCAGATTAATTTATTAATTATATGTTTCCTTGAAAGTGTTTTCCCGAGAATAATGAGTTATTGTACAGTAATTGCAATAATTGGACACTTTATTGTTCTAGACTTAAAAATACGTCGCTCATGTTTGTGTGTCTATGACTATTTGTGCACGTGACAGTACTCATGAGTATTAAGCGGTGTATATATGCTGTAGAAAACTGAATAGTTCTACAATCTTTACAAAAGATTCATGGGCTGAACCCAACACGATTATTTTAATAAAATACTAAACATTTGAATTTATTTTGGGTGTTTGTGTTCTTTTTGGCTCGTATTTTTTGTTTTATAAATTGCTGACCGACACACATACTGACGTCATTTCGAATTTTTCAAATTCATCACTGATATTCGGCAGGTGCCCTCCACATTTTTCAGGACTTCATCCGCGGTGCGGTTATACGGTGTGCATATAATCCTAATACATTAGGGGATTAACGAACCTTTGGAGACCCTTTTAAAAATATGTACAAATATAAAACACAAATTTGAGGAAAGTTTGGTGCTTTTGTCCGGTGTGTCTAAATTGGGTCCTAAAACCTGAGTTTTGGTCCTAGCTATATATATGCAAATCACCTGACCGGACTACTTTTTCTCCCATAATTCCAAGTGCCAAACACGAGAGATGATACTGGTATCGATCGAGGGAGAGAATGGACCGACACTCAAATCTTGCTTTGGGCGTGTATCCCACTAACCTTAAATCTGTCGAGCATATGCCGTGTATACATGTATTAGATAAGTATGCATGTATTATGTTAGAATTCATATAATGGCCAATGAGTTTGCGTTGTTGGCAAACTGAACACCTTTCTTCTTAACGTTCTCTTAAGGCCTTTACATTAATATGTAAGTCTTTAACTATACAAATATGTACAGGCCTTTACATCAATATGTAAGTCTTTAACTATACACATATGTACAGGGCTTTACATTAATATGTAAGTCTTTAACTATACACATATGTACAGGGCTTTACATTAATATGTAAGTCTTTATCTATACAAATATGTACAGGCCTTTACATCAATATGTAAGTCTTTAACTATACACATATGTACAGGGCTTTACATTAATATGTAAGTCTTTAACTATACACATATGTACAGGGCTTTACATTAATATGTAAGTCTTTAACTATACACATATGTACAGGGCATTTGAAAACATCTGCACTTAGTTTATTCTAACAGTGCAAAGCGTATGCAATGATTAATTTAACACAAATGCTGATTTGATGGCACGATATGTATGACATGGTGGACAAAAGACGGGTCAAATCGGCACTACCTTCATATTTCATTAGTGTTCGACACCGTTTCCCTTATTGTATTTTCAGCCTTACAAGATCTGCGGAAGAGTTAATTAAGTCAGTATATGTACGATATCACATTCATCACTTCTATAGTACGCGAAATGTTCTAATAACATATGCTACTACTTAAACATTCATTCTACATTCTGGTCCCACCTGCTTAACTTTGTGGCAATATGAGCGCAATAAACACACACAACACATTGGTTTCCCCTGCCTATTACTCCTGCCTATTACTCCTGCCTATTACTCCTGCCTATTACTCAGGTATATTACTCCTGCCTATTACTCCTGCCTATTACTCCTGCCTATTACTCCTGCCTATTACTCAGGTATATTTCTCCTGCCTATTACTCCTGCCTATTACTCTTGCCTATTACTCAGGTATATTTCTCCTGCCTATTTCTCCTGCCTATTACTCAGGTATATTACTCCTGCCTATTACTCTTGCCTATTACTCAGGTATATTACTCCTGCCTATTACTCCTGCCTATTACTCCTGCCTATTACTCCTGTATATAACTTCTGCCTATAACTCCTGTATATTACTGTCGCCTATTACTCCTGCCTATTACTCAGGTATATTACTCCTGTATATAACTTCTGCCTATAACTCCTGCCTATTACCCCTGCATATTACTCCTGCCTATTACTCAGGTATATTACTCCTGCCTATTACTCCTGTATATTACTCCTGCCTATTACCCCTGCCTATTACTCCTGCCTATTACTCCTGCCTATTATTCCTGTATATTACTCCTGCCTATTACTCAGGTATATTACTCCTGCCTATTACTCCTGTATATAACTTCTGCCTATAACTCCTGCCTATTACCCCTGCCTATTACTCCTGCCTATTACTCCTGTATATTACTCCTGCCTATTACTCCTGTATATTACTCCTGCCTATTACCCCTGCCTATTACTCCTGCCTATTACTCCTGCCTATTACTCTTGCCTATTACTCCTGTATATTACTCCTGCCTAATACCCCTGCCTATTACTCCTGCCTATTACCCCTGCCTATTACTCTTGCCTATTACTCCTGTATATTACTCCTGCCTATTACCCCTGCCTTTTACTCCTGCCTATTACCCCTGCCTATTACTCCTGCCTATTACTCCTGTATATTACTCCTGCCTATTACCCCTGCCTATTACTCTTGCCTGTTACTCCTGTATATTACTCCTGCCTATTACTCCTGTATATTACTCCTGCCTATTACCCCTGCCTATTACTCCTGCCTATTACTCTTGCCTATTACTCCTGCCTATTACTCCTGCCTATTACTCCTGTGTATTACTCCTGCCTATTACCCCTGCCTATTACTCCTGCCTATTACTCCTGTATATTACTCCTGCCTATTACTCCTGTATATTACTCCTGCCTATTACCCCTGCCTATTACTCCTGCCTATTACTCCTGTATATAACTCCTGCCTATTACTCCTGTATATTACTCCTGCATATTACCCCTGCCTATTACTCCTGTATATTACTCCTGTTTATTACTCCTGCATATAACTCCTGCATATTACTCCTGCATATTACTCCTGCCTATAACTCCTGCCTATTACCCCTGCCTATTACTCCTGCCTATTACTCGTCGAGTTTAATTAATAATAAACAATTAGAATAGTAGCACATTCGTGAGCGTGGTCACGTATCGGGTGGCGTGGTAAGGTAAGGTAAGGTAAGGTAAGGTAAGGTAAGGTAAGGTAAGGTAAGATAAGATAAGGTAAGGTAAGGTAAGGTAAGGTAAGGTAAGGTAAGGTAAGGTAAGGAGATAAGGTAAGGTAAGGTAAGGTAAGGTAAGGTAAGGAGGTATGGTAAGGTAAGGTAAGGTAAGGTAAGGTAAGGTAAGGTAAGGTAAGGTAAGGTAAGGTAAGGTAAGGAGGTAAGGTAAGGTAAGGTAAGGTAACAAGGCAATGCAAGGCAAGGCAAGGCAAGACAAGGTAAGGTAAGGTAAAGGAAGGGAAGGGAAGGGAAGTGAAGGGAAGGGAAGGGAAGGGAAGGGAAGGGAAGAAGGGAAGGGAAGGAAAGGGAAGGGAAGGAGCTACGGTAAGGTAAGGTAAGGTAAGGTAAGGTAAGGTAAGGTAAGGTAAGATAAGATAAGATAAGATAAGATAAGGTAAGGTAAGGTAAGGTAAGGTAAGGTAAGGTAAGGTAAGATGAGGTAAGATAAGGTAAGGTAAGGAGGTAAGGTACGGTAAGATAAGATAAGGTAAGGTAAGGTAAGGTAAGGTAAGGTAAGGTAAGGTAAGGTAAGGTAAGGTAAGGTAAGGTAAGGTAAGGTAAGGTAAGGTAAGGTAGGGTAAGGTAAGGTAATAAGTAAGTAAGTAAGTAAACAAACAAGTAAATAAATAAAGTAAAGTAATTAAGAAAATAAATAAGTATTATAAAATAAGTATATCAGATTTTTACAGATTTCAACACAACTCCCACCACAACTTCTACCATAATCATCATTAGCTCCATCATGATCCTCCTCCTCATCATCACCGTAATCGTTATCACCATCGCTATCATATATATCATCATAATTTCAGGATCACTTACATTATCATCATCATTGTAAAATACCATACCATCATCAACTATAACATCCTACTCATTATCATCATCAGCAGCAGCAGAAATGGACCCAATATCAGCAGAGCAGCAGCATAAATATCAGCAGCAGTAACGTCAGCATCATCTGCAGTGTTTGTTTTGTATCATATATGCATTGTCACATCACCAGTACCAACATAATCAACATCACCAGTATCAACATAAACATCATCACCGGTATCAACATAATCATCATCACCGGTATCAACATAATCATCATCACCAGTATCAACATAATTATCATCACCAGTATCAATATAATTATCATCACCGGTATCAACATAATCATCATCACCAGTATCAACATAATCATCATCACCAGTATCAATATAATTATCATCACCGGTATCAACATAATCATCATCACCGCTATCAACATAATCATCATCAACATAATCATCATCACCGGTATCAACATAATCATCATCACCGGTATCAATATAATCATAATCACCAGTGCCAACATAATTAACATCACCAGTATCAACATAATCATCATCACCAGTATCAACATAAACATCATCACCGGTATCAACATAATCATCATCACCAGCATCAACATAATCATCATCACCAGTATCAACATAAACATCATCACCAGTATCAACATAGTCATCATCACCGGTATCAACATAATCATCATCACCGCTATCAACATAATCATCATCACCGGTACCAACATAATTAACATCACCGGTATCAACATAATCAACATCACCAGTATCAACATAAACATCATCACCGGTATCAACATAATCATCATCACCAGTATCAACATAATCATCATCACCAGTATCAACATAATTATCATCACCAGTATCAATAAAATTATCATCACCGGTATCAACATAATCATCATCACCGGTATCAACATAATCATCATCACCAGTATCAATATAATTATCATCACCGGTATCAACATAATCATCATCACCGGTATCAACATAATCATCATCACCGCTATCAACATAATCATCATCAACATAATCATCATCACCGGTATCAACATAATCATCATCACCGGTATCAATATAATCATAATCACCAGTACCAACATAATTAACATCACCAGTATCAACATAATCATCATCACCAGTATCAACATAAACATCATCACCGGTATCAACATAATCATCATCACCAGTATCAACATAAACATCATCACCAGTATCAATATAATTATCATCACCGGTATCAACATAATCATCATCACCGGTATCAACATAATCATCATCACCGCTATCAACATAATCATCATCACCGGTATCAACATAATCATCATCAACATAATCATCATCACAGGTATCAACATAAACATCATCACCGGTATCAACATAATCATCATCATCACCAGTATCAACATAATCATTATCACCAGTATCAACATAATCATCATCACCGGTATCAACATAATCATCATCACCGGTATCAACATAATCATCATCACCGCTATCAACATAATCATCATCACCGGTATCAACATAATCATCCTCAACATAATCATCATCACCGGTATCAACATAAACATCATCACCGGTATCAACATAATCATCATCACCGGTATCAACATAATCATCATCACCAGTATCAACATAATCATCATCACCAGAATCAACATAAACATCATCACCAGTATCAATATAATTATCATCACCGGTACCAACATTATCATCATCACCAGTATCAACATAATCATCATCACCGGTATCAAAATAATCACCATTATTAGTATCAATATAATCATCATCACCAGTATCACCAGTATCAACATAATTATCATCACCAGTATCAACATAATCATCATCATCAGTATCAACATAATCAGCATCATCACCAGTATCAACATAATTATCATCACCAGTATCAACATAATCATCATCACCGGTATCAACATAATCATCATCACCGCTATCAACATAATCATCATCAACATAATCATCATCACCGGTATCAACATAATCATCATCACCGGTATCAATATAATTATCATCACCGGTATCAACATAATCACCATTACCAATATCAACATAATCATCATCACCGGTATCAACATAATCACCATTATTAGTATCAATATAATCATCATCACCAGTATCACCAGTATCAATATAATTATCATCACCAGTATCAACATAATCATCATCATCAGTATCAACATAATCATCATCATCACCAGTATCAACATAATCATCATCACCAGTATCAACATAATCATCATCACCGGTATCAACATAATCATCATCACCGGTATCAACATAATCATCATCACCGGTATCAACATAATCATCATCACCGCTATCAACATAATCATCATCACCGGTATCAACATAATCATCATCAACATAATCATCATCACCGGTATCAACATAATCATCATCACCGGTATCAATATAATCATCATCACCAGTATCAACATAATCACCATTACCAATATCAACATAATCATCATCACCGGTATCAACATAATCACCATTATTAGTATCAACAACATCAACATTAGTATACTCAGTTGCAAAAGAAAGCGGACACTGAGTTTAGTTTAGGTTTAATTGTATAAGTTTTTTTTAAAATTAAATTGACAAATTCCAGAATGAATATGCCATGTTTGATACCAAAGTTTTTATCATTCCATTGCCAATATCGTGTTGTCATTTGTTTTTCATTAGGTCGAATCATTAAGGGTCTGTCGCTTGATAAAGAGGATAGGGTGTAAAGTAATATTTTCCAAGTGTCCAGTTTCTTTTGCAACTGAGTATATAAGCGTCAGTTCCGTAACTTTTTCTCCTGTTTTGCTGTTTAGACATTGGACCAGGGTTTTCTGAGTACTAATCAACTTTAGTATTGAAGGTATTGACGCATCACTATTCCTGCTCTTCAACCAGATTTGTATGATTTTTCAAACATTATTGCATTATGTCGCCCATAAGTTTACGCTCTTCTGTTTTATGGTTGATTATTATAACTAAGTGATGATCCATGTTTTAAAATAATTTCCTTGTGACCCGAAACATTGTTTACATTCAGGTAATGTTAAAATAAATACGTACTTCTTTTTGAAATTATCTATGTCAATCTCGTGTAAGTAAGGTTTAAACTTACTTTAAATCCTAGATAAACCAATATTTTCTTTAAACATGTCAGCAAAACTGAAGTAAATTATATCTACCATCTTGTAAATCGTTGTTCAAAAATGCGTATAATTGATAAGACATAACCCCGCTGATTCTTTTATATCGTAAACTATACTTATCCATATCCTTGCCATTGTTAATGTTTATTTTGTGGATTTCGTGTCATTTGGTGTCATTTCTCAACGTGTGCCTTATTATGTGATTTCTTTCGAGTATGAACGCCTAAACTGTTAACAGGTGAATATATATGTCGCAAAAATACACTGCTCCATATAATTTCAAATTTAGTGTAACTATTGAAAATAATTTTGTATTTGCTTAGGATTTAAGCTATTATTTCAATTTAAGTTTATTACAACTATATTCGTGTTGAAGTCCAGACTCTATTGTGCCCATAGCGACCAGGGTTCTCCATGCGTTTTAGTTTGCGGAGGGACTTTAAAACTTAGAAATAACAACAACAACAACTATATTCGTGTTATTCTGATGTATATGAAGATACTACTTGGAAGTGTTCTAACATTAATTTGGATACGTTAAATGTTCTGACACTATCATTGTTGTATGTATTCAAAGAGTCCACAATACAATTCAGTAGAATAATTGTAAAAGTATAACTGATAATACTCACTCTTGGAATGAAAGGATGACTTTGGAGAATCTCTAGACGCCAGTGTCATTGTCAACTAATGAACCGACGAGAAAATATGATATGGCGGAATACTAATATAGAGTTTCCCAAACCAACTCTATGCGAACTCTGCAAGAACTATATACTAATTTATTGACAACAGCGTCTTAATAAGCGGCATTAATATACGCGTCACCAATATCAATGGAGGAAATATTAATATTAATTTACACGTGCGGGGATATTCCAGTGTGTTAAACTATGACAGGCATACATATATAACGAATAAGATGAAGTGAACTGAGATAAGACAGTATTAAAACTGATTTCAGTTAGCTGAAGATTGTGAATGCGTTTCTAATAAAATGGAAGTTTTAAATAACAACATCATTCACGAAAAAATAGGAACAGTACCTTGAATACATCCTTTACTCTATGTTAAACATTATATTCGTGAATGCAAAATGGTTAGATATAGTTCATGAAACGTATATGTTTAATTGTGTACAAGTGTAATGCATATAGTTGAACATTAGTAAACAGGGAGTGGATTGACAAATGAATAAATCACGTAGCATAGAGTGCATGGCATACTTAATAAATTCATTTAATATACAGCGGAGGTGACATAAGTCATTAAACGTACAATTGCGCTAAATTGCGTATATATATATATGATATATATATATTATGATGTATGCCTGCATGTGTTTACAATTACTTAAATTAATATATCTACTATTGACACCCACCTTTAGGTATGTTAACGAGAATATGTACTGAACGAACAAAAACAACAGTTTAATTAACTTAATAGAGATTTTAACTTGAAACATGGTGCAATTCTTATAAAACATTCGCGTAGCAATATTTGCACACGAACTTAAAACAATATATAAAAAAGGAAATAAAGGGAAATATTTAGCATAACAATCACCTCGTAACACCGTCTTCTTCTGTAGCAACAAAAACACGATTTCTGGTAGAATGGTATTCAAAGAACTCGGAAAACTGCATAAATATACACAGTAAACTGTACAGCTGTTGTTGTGGTATTCTACTTTATCGTTTGTCATTACGATTATAACGCTCGGAGAAGCATGTCATGAACAGAAGTGCACTGGCAATTGGAAGCAAGTCATGAACAGAACTGCATTGGCAATTGGATATACTATCTAGAAGACGCATTAGTATATCGGAAACTGATGAATACTTACCAACAACATTAATAGGTGCATGTGTGATTTATTTGGATGGTGTGATTAAAGGTAAGAGTGACACTGCGTTTACTGTGTTTAGTTTCACAATAATACTCATTATATTACTCTTATAATGCTAATAAAGATGTTTGTGCTAATCAGAATGTTAATCGTCCTCATAATCCTCCTCTTCCTCATGCCCGTCGTCATCAGTGGTATCGATATGTGAGACACAAAATAAACGAACTAGTCGTTGTTAACATCTGATTTTGCAGTTATCAAAAAAAAGCGGACATCCTAAGTGCCGTGCCATATTTCAATATAATGTCATTACAATTACCGCAATTCCAATAATTAACACGACCGCTGATCCGACTAATGATTGATCATGTATAGACGAGTGATCCTGAATGTCACTCCGCAACTGTTGAACTTCATTTGCTGGGAAATGCTACTAATTTCACGCACTATTACGTTCACTGGCAGTAATACTATTATCCGTTACATATAACATATATATCAGTGCGGGATTATACTTTTAGACGTAATGAGCAATTCTTAGGATCAAAACGTGATTTAATTATTTTTTCTCAATTAAGAGTGTTTACGATGTAAATGTGATACACAATTACTCGTTGGTATACATACGAGTACATGGTGTACATACGAGTGTATACATACGAGTACATGGTATACATACGAGTACATGGTATACATACGAGTACATGGTATACATACGATATACATACGACTACATGGTATACATACGAGTACATGGTATACTTACGAGTACATGCTGTATGTCGCAATTGTTGTATGCCAATTAAAAACGTTTGGATCCCGAAAACCAATACTTTCATATAGACAGTATGTTGCGTTATTTTATAATTATTGTTATCATTATTGAGTACAGTAGATACTTTAGTTTATTGGAAAATAATAATTTCACTCAGCGGCCACTGACATAATACATTAATCAAGCAATTACGTCCTTATATGAATATACATTATGATGTATGTGTTTTAATTTGTTTACTGTTGAACCGTAATGTATTATTTGTTCTAGACTGTTTGAACTGAACGGGAACATATCTATGTAATTATTTGGCATGTGCGTTTAACTCGAGCCATGAAGCATTTCTAATAATACATTTTTATAAGTATTACAACATTAGTTGCACCATCATGACCTAAAGCGCGACAAAAAGGCAATATTAAGAACAACATGCACTGCTTAAATATCGTCTGTTCCTGTAGCAACGCTTATCGTATTGTGATAGAGCGGAATTAAACGGCCCTGAAAACTGCATCAGCTTTATTACTGTTCCTATGGTATTCTATGGTATTCTACTTAACCGTGTCATTACGACTGATGGGGTCATTGTCGTACCGGGTACTACAGAAAGGCAGCCGGGGTACATTTACACGTACCCGAAAATCATCGAAATCCAGAAAGACGCCCAAATATATATAAATGTACCCGAGACAAAATACAATGCCGTAAAACACTGCCGTAACGCGTTCTGTTACTTCACGGAAACGAAACTTTCATTGTTTACAAAGTTTAATCGATTCACTTTTTAAAAGCCGCTAGCAATTGCCTCCGCCTTAAAGGAATGCAGTTTGGATGACGAGTTGCATATTTGTTTACTGTTTTGCGCGGGGTTTGATGATTTACAACTTCCGGTTTTACGACAATACTTTCTGTATTTTATTACTAACTATGGCAGCCTAAATATGTTTTTAGAACAACAGTGCAATAGTTAATGATACACAGTATTGTTTAAGCAGTTGTTTTATCAAGTTCTAAATTGTTTCAATTCCGCCAATGAGATCTTGTTTCTGTATATTTGGGGGCCGTTCTGGAATTAAAGATTTTCGGGTACGTTTCTGTATACATAAATGTACCCCGGGTACCTTTCTGTAGTACCCGGTACGATAATGACCCCATCAGTCATAATGACACGGTTAAGTAGAATACCATAGGAACAGTAACAATCAGTATGATATAGCGGCTGGTGATGGATATAATCATATGGCATTATGAGCAGCATGTTATTAAAATAAGCGTGCTGACAAATATAACGTGTTACAGGATATAATATAAAATTGGTATCAGATGTAAATACATTTAAACGTAAAGCAACGAACACTGAGTACTGACATTAATGCGTGAATGCGTGATTTATTTGGATGTTAGGATGAAAGTTAAGAGTGACATTTCTATTAATGCGCATAGTTTTGCAAGCATTATCCTCATATTACTTGTATCATGCTCATCAAGATGATTATGATAATAGACCTCATCATCATCATCATCATCATCATCATCATCATCATCATCAGCATCATCATCATCATCATCATCATCATCATCATCATCATCATCATCATCATCATCATTTTGCCTTCTGCATCGTTAGGTGGTCCAACACCTTTTAATTTCCCCATAGGTGTAGTGTATAGCATTTTGCAACGTCTATCCTCAATGGTTGGGCTGCAGTTTAATATTTTCAGAAAAAACAAGCATGCAAAATACATAACTTTGCCAGTTCCCCGACTCTCCGTCCCTCGCATATGTTTATTTAAACCCTAGAAAATACAATCTATCCGAACGAGTGGTTCTTTTGTCAAATACTGCTATAATTGTACAGAAATCTCCTAGTGATATGGTATTTATTGTATCATCTGCGTTTTACATTCCAGATGTCTAAAGCTAAAAATGTGTTGTTTTTTTTTCGAATTAAAAGTGACTTAATATGCAGAAAAAATATCAAAATTACTTTTTGCTTTCCATTTGTTTCTAGGTCCGTGAGCTTACAAGATAAATAATAGCACTGCTATACCGCTATCATCATCATCATCATCATCATCATCATCATCATCATCATCATCATCATCATCATCATCATCATCATCATCATCATCATCATCATCATCATCATCATTACCATCATCAACGTCATCGTCACCGTCGTCGTCATCATCATCGTCGTCGTCATCATCATCGTCATCATTATCGTCATCATTATCGTCAACATCCTGATCATCATCATTATCATCATCATCATCATCATCATTACTATCATCAACGTCATCATCACCGTCGTCGTCATCATCATCATTATCATTTTGTATCTTCATCAACAGCCATATCATTCATTTCATCATCGTTATCACAATCATCATCATCATAAATGTGAAAACAGGCATAAATGTAATAACATTTTACCATAAACGTGAAATTACCATAATTGTGAAAACCCCTTGTCATAAACCTGGTGATAAATATAATAAAACATTTAACGTAACGTGAAAACCTTTCTTTACCGTAAATGTGAAAACATAGCAACGTTAAACGTGAACACTTTTCCTTCGCTCCTTTAACTTTGTGTGAACTGTATGTGTCTCTGTAGTTGCTTGGCATTGTTGATCACAAAAATGGCCTGTTATTCATCGTCCGTCCGTCCTTGAATTTCTTGTTGTTTGCACTCTAGCCACCTCTTTTTTTTTTACTAAACTTGGCTATTGATAAAGCACGACGAGCTCGAAAAGAACTTAAATCGGATGATAAACACCAGAGTTGTGGTCCTTGATCTAATGAACAATGCTAAAAGTTGCCTTGTCAATACTCTATCACATTCACTTGACCAAACTTGGCCAGAATTTTAATATTGCTGAAACCTTAAAAGAGTTGAAATACCACAAATATCAGTTAATAAAGATTTAATGAAAAAAATGCTATTGTTCGACTTATCAACATTCTAGCGACTGCATTTTGCATCCGATCTTTACCAAACTTGGTCAAAGTCGTAATATTTACGAAAGGACAATAGGTTTGAAAAACCACATCTAAAGGAAAATAAAAAGGAGTTATTGCCTTTGTTTATTGAAAAATAAATTGCTTTGTGCTTTATTAATCAGTAGATACTTATTTTCCATCCGATCTTTACAAAACAAATGTTCAGAAAGCTAGTACATGTATATACAAAGGAAAACCAGCCATATATCTGATTCACACTCATCTGGGGGCCCCCCAACTCCTACGCCATGCTCCCCGATCTCCGAGTTTCCACAAGATGATTCAATTTATAGGTTGAATCTTTAAAACATGTGCTTATAGTATACGATATAACGTTGCAGTTATCAGGAAATGGCGCACATACTAGGAGGGAATTGCGCTATGCCCTGTTGATTACGTGGTCCGAGTATTAACTTTCATATCCCATCAAACCCCTTCTCCAAGAAGCGAAAACGGGGTTGCCTGGGGTATGAAATAAAACTTTAATTTCGGCTTAAAACGTTTTAAACAGGTTATCGCATTTTTTCAGTATAAAGTGTGTTTAAACGTGTTTTATTTTCAAAATATCCATTATAAAACCTGCTAATATAAGTTTTCTCATCGCTTAATGGAATTAAGGTGTGACCACGTAATGTTTCACTACAATTTCATTATACAAGTTACGCAATTCCAATAATTGACCATCTATTGAAATAACAACATACGTGATAAAAGACTTGGGCACTTATCCCACCCACTATTGACTGATAATGTATTGACGAATGATCGGGAATGAAACTCCTCAGCTGTTGAACAGTTGTAGTGTGTTTCGTTTTCTGGGAAATGCGTCTAATAGCATGCGCTATTAGCCTCACTGGCAGTAATAGTGTAATTCGTAACGTTTAACATATATATTATCATATCAGTGCTTGAATTTTCTCTAAGACTTGCTGAGAAATTCCCCAACTATTGGATCATTGCGTGATTTAATTGCTTTTGTAATTATGAGTATTTACGATGTAAGTTGGAATTCTGCTCTTTACACTGAGTATATTGCTCTAAGGCATGCATACATAATATGTTTTTCCTGGATTCTAGTCTGTCATTTAACGATCGTGTGTGTCTTTAGAAGGAACTAATTTTATATAGATAGAGTTTGTTTCGTCATTGTGCAGATGCTGTTAATTTGTTAACGTCTTATTACAGTGTAGATATATCAATTTATGGGAATATATCATAAGTTTAAAATCGGCAGACGGATAATATCGACTGAGATGGTTTAAATCAATGCTAATAAGCCGGCAGCTGCAAACACATGTCGTTTGCTTTTTTTATTATGTGTGGATAATGTGACAGTATAGTATGTTATTATTAGGATATGGTTATTCATAAACCGTAAGTACATTCATTTCTGTCCAAAGTGAGTTGTACCTAAGCTTAAATTTTTTAAACGTAGGGCTCATGTGATACAGTTTGCATGTACCTTAATTGCATATACCGCATTACAAACATCGTGTTCGTGTATTATATTATATCTGGTAAAATCAAAATTAACAAAGATTACTAATTGGCAATAACATAAGGAGTAATGTATGTATTTCGTATTCTGTATTTATTTTATAAATGTACGAATAGCATTACGATACTATTATTGTATGATTCAATACAAACGACTGACACAGAACCTTTTCAAGTAATTACAATAGGCCATTATATATAAACCTTTTGACTAAATACATTTGTAGCATGGCCACTGAAATTTCTTTGTATTTGCACAGGTTTAAATCATTTCGATTCAATCAATGTAACACATAACTGTAGGAACCCTAAACGTGAAAACGATAATAAATGATTTATTGATTTTTTTATATGTTGCTTTATTAATAAGCAGGTATTTAGTTTCCAAGCTGCGTGAAGTTGGCTCAACATACGACAATCGGCGATATACAACATTCGACATACGACATTCGACATATAATATACGACATTCAAAAACATCCTTCTAAGTGAATGTCATTTCAACATTCGACATACGACATCCGACATACGACCATTACGTGGTCCTGCCTTAATTCCATTAAGCGATAGAAAAGCTGATATTAGCAGGATTTTATAACGAATAATTCGACAACAAAACATGTTTATAAACATTTTTTTACTGAAGAAAATGTGATAACGTGTTTAAAATTACCTACTAATTGTTTTAATTTTACAATATGCAAACTTTTAAGTCGAAATAAAGGTTTTATTTCATACCCCATCCAACCCCGTTTTTACTTCTTGGAGAAGGAGTTGGATGGGGTATGAAAGTTAATACTCGGACCACGTGTACGTAATGATTCAAAAACAACATTCAAGGTGGAAGTCGTTTCATGCGACATACGACATTCGACATTTGATATACGACATTCAAAAACATTCTTCAAAGTGAATGTCGTTTCACGCGACATACAACGCGAAACGATATTCAATTTGAATGTGTGAAATGACATTCCCTTTGAAGGATGTTTTGTATAATGTCGTATGTCGAATGTCGTATGTCGTATGTCGAAGGTCGTATGTCAAATGTCGTATGTCGAATGTCGTATATCGAATGTTGTATGTCGCGTGAAACGAAATTCACCTTGAATGTTGTTTTTGAATGTCGTTTGTCGAATGATGAATGTCGCGTGAAACGACATTCACTTTGAAGGATGTTTTTGAATGTCGTATGTCGAATGTCATATGTTGAATGTTGTATGTCGCGTGAAACGACATTCACTTGGAAGGATGTTTTTGAATATCGCATGTCGAATGTCGTATGACGAATGTCGTTTGTCGAATGTTGTATGTCGCGTGAAACGACAAATAGTTTGAAGGATGTTTTTGAATGTCGTATGTCGAATGTCGTCCTTGAATGCTGATTTTTCCTGTCCGATTGTTATATCTATATTTACAAAATATCAAGCAATGTGTTATGAAAACATGTCTTCCATGCCGTTTATAATGAGTCCGATGTGTTGCCCTACACCGTTTTATTTGATTTTAGCACCTCCCTCGACATTCTTAAACTATCACGTATATTCTAGCTGTTATTTCTGTGACCGTAATAGAAAAGACGCTGCGTCTAAAACGTTCTCGTCTCTCACCGATACGGGTTAACATCCTAATGGGAACTTTACTCAAGTGGCATGGTGTCGATTCTTACTGATGGCGTATACAGTACTGGTTTTATCATGAACAACTGGGGGATCTGCCTCTCCCACAAAACAATCGAACGTAATATATAGCCAAACGCGAGTGTGCTAAAAAATACGTAAAACACCATTCAAATACCAAACAAACTGTTACTTGCGTACACTAAATAATAACTATGTATTTATCATTATACATAGTGATAGTGTTTTAATATAATTACTTATTCGCTACCTTGATTATGTTCATTATTAATTGAATTGAATGTTGTTTAACGGCTCATCAACACAGTATAGGTTATTTAAAGCCGCCCCAGAGAGAGTGGAAGGATATATAGGAACCCGGGAACCGTGCCCTACTCTTATTATCGAATAGATTCCTATGGTTCTTTAACGTGCTCTAAGGATAGACCGATACACGGGACCGCCCGGTTTACGTCCCCATCCGACGGACGAGGCTAAGGGAAAGAGTCTTGCCCAAAAACACACCGACGAAACTCAGTGACACCACGGATATTCATTATTAATTTGCCAACATGTTGCTGTATAAATACTATATTTGTTCTGTATAATGTTCATTTTGACTCATGAAATAGTCTTCCAATTAAGATAAGTGTGTAAGAAGTGTGTTACTACATGTGGTTCTCGTAAAATATGAGTTATATTTATAATAAACTCTGTAATGTGGCACTTGCGCATGCGCACTGTTAGTTTCATTGAAGAGAATCAATGAATGAATTGAAAATAAATCCATATTTTTCTCGTTGCAGGATAAATGAGAAGATATCAGGGCAGTTTAACTACTCCCATACAAGTCCACCATCATAATGGAGTCAAATCAATCGAAAACAATGTCAGAAGTTTCCATTGTCAAATCAGGGCCGTTATTCGACGAAACAATTTCGGATTTACAAGACATATACATATATCCATTTGTGCTTGTAATATTCTACATGGTGGTTGGAATACTAGGCAATTCAGTGGTCATTTATATATTCACGTGGCAATGGAAGCCAAACAAAACTACCGTGTTTATTCTCACCCTGGCCGGAGTGGATCTTATTTCGTGTTTATTCAACATGCCAGTCGAGGCAATCATCTTGTGGAGTCCTCTAGATTTTGATTACGATGTCCTTTGTAAAATATCCCGCTTCACGACATACATTTCATCGGCTTCGTCGTCTTTTGTGTTAATAGCGATATCAGTTGACAGATACTTAATGGTATGCAGACCGTTCCTTGGACGTGAACTCGGAGTGCTCTATGCGAAACGGACATGCATTGTGGCAGTTATGTTGGGAATTATCGCGACGTGGCCCTCATTGATATTCTATGGCACGTTTACTTTCCATATAGACATTGAGAAGGAGGAAGCGGCAAACGTCAGCAGCAGCAATCAGATGCAAATTGAAGGAAAAACGTGTCTCATATCAAACTTCTACGTCGAGCATTATAAATTACCCTCGGCCTTTTATTTCTTTCTTTTCGGGGCACATGCAATCATGTTTGCTATATTGGCTATGATGTACATATTGATAGGGCGGAGCCTGTTTATGTCAACAAGCACTGGTGTGTCTAATGATAAAAGACATAGTCTCAAATATTTTGGACTTAGTATGATGTCTGCCATCACCGGTTCTTTGCCCAATACGCCAAGTGTAGGTAGCAGGACCTCACGTGCAGTGTCGTTAGAGAATATAAATAGAATTGACCAACATACTGGCGTGCACTTTACTGGCATGTTCCCTTCTCCGCGAACGAGCGCTGATACTCAAGTTAGTATAATAATAGATAGGGACGACGACAACAATACCATTAACCGCAATGGTGTTGATGATGTTCACAGTCTAAACGTTGACGCTCACTATGCAGAAGATAAAGCAAGTAATAACAGTGCAGATCAACTAATAGATGGAACATTTGAAGATAATACAAAATGTCAAGACTCGGGTAATCTTGACACTCTCGCAGATGTCGGGTTTAATCAAGACTCAGAAGATACTACAAAGGTTGATGACAACAAACAGGAGGCTCGTCCAAACAAAGCACGCTATCATCTCAACTTCACTCTAGATCCAAAGATAAATAATCACTTACGAGAGGTACAACGTAGGAATGAAAGGTTTCCATCCGATTCCACTACAAGTGACAAATGCTTGACACCAATGAGTGCGATGACACCTGACAGTGTCAGGGGCATTATTCTGCGCAGCCAGAGTATTGAAAGTAGAGCCCGTCTCAATCGCATTATCTCTGACGAACTAACACATTCAGATGTAAAAGAGACAAGCTTGCGTAGGAATACACTCATGCTGCGAATGGTGACAATAGCTTTTGTATTCAGTTTTCTTCCCTTTTTGATAATCGTAACAATACGATACTCAAATACTGACATACCTCTAAAGTTAAGTAAAGCAGAGCAAATAATATATCACGTGTTCCTTAGAACATATTTTATCAACTCCATGATAAATCCATTTATCTATGGATTCATGAATGAAGAGTTTAGGTCCAAATTAAAGAATTTGTTTTGTCAAATGTGCACACGTTATAATATAAATGTATAAATCAACACTCAAGCTTCCGTTAAATTAATGCGACATTTCTCTGTGTTAAATGTTATAACGTAATTAACTAATTATGCAGTATCTGTCGTTTAGTTTTATTCTAAAGTCCCAAAAGGTAAATGTAAGAGGTTCAAGTATAGACACGGTTTAGACTACATACAGTAAGTATACAATATATATATACTAATCGAACAGGAAAAGTAGCATTCAAGAACGACAGTCAACGACAAACACACACAGAAACAAAGAACAACTATTTATAATCAAAGTACCGAAGGTACTGAGAGTATGGTGAACTATGATGAAATTGCGTCTTAGAATAAGGTAGTGTTTGATTACAATGAAACCGGAACTGGATTCAAAATCCATACTGTTTGTTTACAACAGTTTTGATAAATCCTGAACAAGATTTGAAAAACCGCGAATCCTGCCCTCGGTATGGATTCGTGCAGATTCAAGACGGATCATTCGGAACACTTCGGCCAATGATGCTACGAATGACAACAGATCAGGCCTAAAAAAAGTGTTTGTTTCGGGTAACATCTTCAAAAAAATTATGTAGGGTAGGGATATCTTTTTTTATTAATTTGTTTTTTTTTCCTCTAAATTTGGATGGCTAAAACAGAACTTTGGCTGGACCTTGGAACAACATGCATTAACTGTTATTTCATTAAATTAAATAAAACATTCAATAGTAAATAAACTTCATAAACCTGACAATCCTGTATTACTACTCAATTTATTATTTTGTTCATGATGACGCTGACATCATTTCATTCATTTATATAAATTTACATTTCTAATATAAGTACTTGCATGTATAACACATACAAAACTAGAAACATCCATTTGACCATGAACACATTGCATTTGCTTCACGCGCAGTTAAAACTATGACGTTTCAAGAAAAAACAAGTGACGTGTGACGTGAGTATACCATAAAAGGTTAGAAAGGCGAGGCTAAACGTTTACGCTGTCCCATTTGCCGTGATTATTCTGCATTTTTATCAATTCAGAGAAGAAAATGGTTGAGAAACGGGACATATGGGTATTGATTGAGTACAATAATAATATAAATATAATGAATACATTTTATTTTTTTAACATTCATGGGACTATGAATAGCATCAGGTCGCGAGCAAAGTTAACAGTCCCTTCTGGATTCACTTACTTTGCACGTGACCTGATGTTATTCAGTGCCATGAATGCTAAAAAATAAAATGTATTCCTTAAATACATTGGAGCAATAATGTAGTGTTTTAGTGGTTAATGTATATTCTGATGAAGACCGTTGGCCGAAAGCTCATAAATTGAGTAAACACATAGAAATGTTTATTGTACAGACCCCTATGGGTCACAAAAGTAGAAACAAACCATTTTTAGGCCTCAGATTATTGAGATAAGGCCAACAAAATAAGTGTGTTTCCCCTCGGCCGACCGACCGTAAACTTTTTTAAGCAAACAAAAATTCCCTACCCACATACCCTATTTTATTTCGAGCTGCTAGGGGAAACACACCTCTTTTTTTTTGGTCTAATACAGATTGTGTATCTTATGTTTTTTTATACATCACTAATTGTTTCTTATTCAATCAGATTAATTTGTAATATTAATAAATCAATGCTATACAGAACTACATTATTGCTAAAATCTATTTTCAGTTTTAGCATTTGATTATAACGTACGGATTTACCAAACCAGATTCATCAAACTGGTTTCGTTTTGTTTTTTTGTTGTTTTTTGCGTGGTGTTTTACGCCATTTATCAACAGATCAATAAGGTTATGTATGTCGGCCAGTTTAATTGGTGGAGGAAGACCTCAGCTATTTGAGACGAACTCAGATACAAAATTCCCCGCCATTCTTGTCAAAGCTACGCAATTTCATCTAATGGGATTCAATTTCGGTACAGTCTGACACAATCACGCGTTCCGTTCTGTCACACATGTATTTATAAAACATCAAAGACCACATATCTTTACGATTACATTGTTCAGGTGTAACACGCCCATTGATTGTTGCATTGAGTTATGTGTGAATTGAAGTTTAAATGCCATGTTGTCATTCATACCTAGACCCAAATTAAAGTGAATAACTTACATTCTAATCGCAAATGGCACATATGCTGCCAAAAATCCACAGAAAAATGGGGGTCATGTATCTTCTAAGAAAGAAATTGTCTCATGAATGAACGGTCCCTTAAAAACATAAACACTGAGATGTCATAATATTGTATTCATACACTCATTTCCATATAAGGAAAATAAATTAAAAACTCACAATTTTAACATGACAATGCTTGAAAAATGTTAAAAATAGATCAACAATGTGATATAAACCAAAAATAGCACTTTAAATTATTGAAAATGCCTTTTTGTACAAAAAGAAATGAGAATTATTTATTGACGCCACTACCCCAGGCCGATACTTCCTGTGTTGCAGTGGGTGTGCTACACCTATAATCCTCTCAAAGAGACGCGCGGGAATGGTTACCGTCCGTGTTGACAGGCGATGTGTACTAGTAGGGTATCAGATGAAATTTCGCGAGCAACTGTAGAAGGCATTACAAAGGATAGTTGCTTATGCAATAACCATTAATGACCAAACCTACTAAATATTATATGAAGACTATAAAGGCCATGTCACAACATATATTTATAGTACATCCAAGAAAGATGGAAGATATGCGTTTGATGGTGTTGCAAGAGAAATAAAGTATAAAATTAACTGGTTACAAATCTCAATAAACTATCATAGGAGATCAATACGGCGTGTGAATATATTGTTGGACACTTTTATGCAAGATCACGTGAGAATCACGTGATGATCGTGATGATTGATCTATTTATAGACCGCACAGCAAAGCGATGGAACGAAAACAATATATAACTTAAACAATGTATCGAAGAAATTATTTGAAATTTCTAAATGACATTACCTGATTTGTATCCGCACTAGAAAAGAAGAAACACCTGTTAAAATATGGGTCTTCTTTTTCAGGCAATGCGTCGATTCATCAGTGAGGCTGTAGTTAGGATTTGTGAAAAAACATGGTTACTAAAGCTTGGTGAACAAGTTCACCATGCTAAAAATGAATAAAGGGCAATATAAGACATCATAAACATACAAGGATTGACAATAGGGCTACCGCCTGGGAACGGTCAGTGGCAAAAAGGCCCCTGGGGAAGTCGAGCAGGAAATGTAGATTTCATAGAACACAGTCAACAAATTTTTTTTTATTTAGAAGCAACGCGTTTGACGTCACAAGCACAAACGAGTTGACAATAGGGCTACCGCCGTGGACCGGTCAGAAAAGGCCACTGGGAGTTTAACTGGTTATAGGTTGCACCAAACCCACCACTTACCCTATTGTCATCCCAATTAAAGGGGACAGTATGAATAAAGAAATCCCTGCGATATATATTCTCTAACACTATATTCTCATATTGTCTAACAAAGAAGGCCTCATTACTAGGCAATATAATATATATATGATCAAGTATAACAAAGCAAATGCCTATAAAGACACAACACAATTACGCAATGCCTCGTCAGAAGCCAGAGTAACAATAAAATAAAATAAAAAAAACAACATTAAGGGTACGACAAATAATGATTTAAGACAAAACCCAAACGCTACCGTCTTCTGAGTATTTAGATAGACGTCATCATAAGAGTCCATAACATGTCCGGTCATCCGTCTTGATTTACCAGTTCACGCTATATACGTAACGAGTGAAATATAGTTCTCATGTTAAGTTCTGTTTCTGTTTGGTATACATTTGGTTATCGATCATAGGGCTACCTCATTGTGCACTGACATGTCTGGCGCTTTCTACTAGAAACTAAAGAGCACCAGATTACAGCGCGATAAAAGTAGTATCATTTGCAAGGCTGTAAATGAGCAAAAGATCCGTATATTGACAACATATTGAGAAATATGTAAACGTTGGTAAACATTAAGTGAGTTTAACTTAAGATTAAGTAATACGATGTTTTTGAAGGGATTTGATATTGTACAAATTAATGCGCATATGTCTTATAACGTAAACAAGCGTTACATGAGGTAAAAGCCGAAAGTAGCAATGAATAGCTTAGCAACGAATCTAATAGAGAGTATCGGTATATTATAAGTGTATGGAGGATGTATTTAAAACAATTAGCATGCATACATGAAATAGATATATATTTAACTGTAAGTTGATAATACATAGAATCCGTGCCGTACTGAACGTCATTTGTGTAACAGTTATCACAAATAAAGATGTAATGTAATCAACATTATTAAACATCCGACATGGGGTCAATAACATCACCAAGACATTAATGACATTAAAAAAAATAACAATTCAAACTGGTAATTTAAAGGTGTGACAAACACTTAGGCAGATTTCAAGTGGCATTCACAAAGCTTAACACAGCAGAATCAGAATCAAGAATGACTAATCTGCAATATGTATACCAATTCAATTCAATTCAATTCAAAATAGTTTATTGGCATAACATATTATACAATTATGGACTTTTCAGCTGTTATACATGATGTGATATGCACCAAAAAAATCATTATTGACCGAGGCGATAGCCGAGGTCAATAATGATTTTTTGGTACATATCAACATCATGTATAACAGCTGAAAAGTCCATAACTGTTTTATTATATAACCCTCAATTTACAATTATATAAAACAGGTCAATATCAAAAAAACAATTATATAAAACAGGTCAATATCAAAAAAACAGGTCAATATCGCTAGATATTTTTTCTAAAAAATTACTTTTTAGCCAATGAAAACGCGTCTATTTATAGGTTATATAATAAACATGTTTATTGCCTTGAACTAGGCGGGTTACACAAACATACAGAGAAGAAACATACCAATAATAAACATTATCCTTGGCGAACACGTTAATCTATGGACACCTTGTCTGCTAAATATTGATTTTGATGTAATTAACCCTTCTTTTAATAATTACATTCATTACATGCACATTGACGAATAAATAATTCGATATCATGATATTTAATTGAAAGCTGTTATCACATTACATTATGGTAACTATCAAAGGCCGTTCATAAGTAGAAGAGATTATATAACTATACTACTCAAAATTTGCTAAGGATCACTTTTTTCCTGTCTAAATTTCTTGCTGAAATAAATAGCATTATTTCTATTTCACATGAAAATATTAAGGGCAGTGTATGATCATGTATGTGATCTCATGACTTGATTCAAATTGTGGAATTGTTGAAGTATCAATGAAATTAATATCGTTATTGTGAATTAATTTCTAATAAAATTATATGGAAGAATAAAAGTGATCCTTAGCAAATTTTGAGCAGTATATGAACCACAGACATCCCTTTATCAAACTATACAATTATTTTCATCACGACTACACGTATTGTTTTAAAACATGTTTTATACTTATCCTAATTCAATGAAGTTTGTTTTGTTTTAGTCATTCGCCACCGAAAACGTCTTTGTAGAAATCCTATTTTTCAGACATTCAAGGGGCGATAATTCTGTCATGCATGATTGAATCTGACTGGGTTTCGAAAAGAACCGAGCTCTCATGTATACGTATGTTGTAGCCAACTTTGTCTGACATTTTCATTTTACAATTATTCCCATTTGACACTTATAACATTTAAACATTTCTACATAACTTCACTTTGTATCCCCCGCCGATTAGGTTCCATATCTTTGGAATGCCTCATCCGACTTCAATAGTATTTTGTACAAATGTTCAAACCTGTTTTGATTTTGATCAATACTGTCTGATTGGCATCGTCCATCAGTACTTTCAGTGCTTTGATTGAAAAATGGTGTACCAACGGATGTCTCAGAAGGATAAAAAAACACCTAGTAATATGGTTGACCAAACTGCGACATGTGTATGTTTATGCGAATACAATACATTTGGAGACCCCATAGGTTGCTTTTTAAATAAAGATTTCAACCGATGTACTCTTATATATTCTTCTGTTCATTGTTCTCGTTGTGTGGAGCTGCGCACTTTCCTTTAGCTCCTCCTACTACTGTTGCTGAGTTTGTTACAATCCAAGATATATCAAGAGGGTTGACCTTCATGAGAAGTCATGTTAAATCTGCTTTCGTTTAATGCAGTGTGGCCGCCTTAAGGTAAAATGTATCAACGTGCTGCGAATCAGTTATTTTTACTGGTCTTTTGGAATCAACGAGCTCAATATAGGTGACGTTGAATTAGACTACCGCGTAAGCCGGTGACCGGCGTGTGAGAGATGTTGCTTCTTACATTACTTTTAATGCACAAATTCAGTAAAGCTGAGTCTGCTACTTTATTGTGTTTGTTGTATTCGTTGCTTGCAACGGATCCCTCCTTTTATGTTTATTTCTCAGTCTGATTGAGTTTTAAACACAACGTTTAATGAATGCAATACGTAATGTTATACATTTAGACATGACCGTGCTTCCATTGGAGACCCTTTTCAGTACTTATTCATAAGCCATTGAGCATCAGTCAAGAAGACGAAGTTAAAGTCAACTCGTTTGTGAAATCCTTACCTCGTGTGTGAAGGGGCAGAGGTGGTCCCATGGGTAGAATGTTCAATCTAAATCCACAGATCACGTCTTGTATGATCACTAGCGTAAGTGGGTTAGTTTGGTTTGGCCTTTGGCAAAATACATCCCTAGCCTCGTCCGTCGAATGGAGGCGAAAACAAGTCTATACGGCGATCACGTTAAAGAGAACCATAGAAATATTTTCGATAGTAGGAGCAAAGTACGGTTCCCGGATGCCTATTTATCATTCCCCTCGATCTTGGGGTGTCGGAAAAAACTAAACACTGTTTTGGTGAGCTGTTAATCAACAATGCGAAGTAATCATACTTTTGTAATATATATAAAACAGAGAGACATTTGGATATCGTCGAACACGATAAATACAAAACTATATTGCAGCATTGTTTTGACTGGGACTGTTTATGAACGGTAGTGGAAAGTGCTTGCTGTTGTGAACGCCCTCTAGCCCCAGGTTGAGCATAACTCTATATTTAAATGTTTAACTAGGTATACCAATGGATAGAATATAATATTATGCCGATCTACATTGGGCAGTTCGATTAAAAATCATAAATTGAATATAATACCGTTTTAATATTTAATGGAATACTGGAACCACGAATGATTTACACATGCTAGAAGAAATGCATAAGCATTGCGTAAAATTATCATGTTACAGTGCTATAAAAAATCCCCATTTAGCTTTCAGCAATACACCTTTTTCCGGAGGTACAAAGCATGCACATACATAGGTATAAGCGTGGCAACCGCGTGAACACAGTTAACACAATTGATCTAATGTATGAATTAAAGTCAACTAATCAAAATCACTTTGTTGATTCTATATACATTGAATACAATAAAAGATATAAAACTCAAACAGTAAGATAGCTTAAGAAGTACGGCATGTGACATCGCAAACGCAAATATATTGACAATAGGGCGACAGTCTATATAACCCACTGCATGTACTTGTGCGACAAAATTAGCTGGCAGTGTTTTATTATACAATTTGTATTCTCCCTTGTGCTTAGTACCATGAGTAAATATGAAACCCATGTTTGTCCCCACACTGCATCCCACGCGAAATAGTATAGCGGTGCATTTAATTAGAACTAATAATAGTCACACTTTAATGTAAATGTAAATTAAAGAACACAGTCAACCAAAAACACGCACTAAAATAAACAACACGTACATACAATGTTAAAAACAGCAAAGCATGTACGCGACATCATAAACCCAAACCCTATTGTCATCCGAAATTAACGGGATTATGTAAATAAAGAAATTAAGAAATTCCCACAAGGCTATCAAACAAGGCAGCATTAATAATATTAAACATACCGATATCACGTATTCCATACGAACAAATACCATTACTAAGGATGAGGCAAACATAGCAAACTATTGTAATTTGTAAAATCCATTGCTGTGAGAGTACTCGCAACAACTGGAAAAGCAATAAACAACAATACTGCAGGGATTTTAACAAAACCTATTAACGACTTCAAACTGTTTTCCAGAAGAATGCAGAGAATTGATCATTATTAGTGGTGAGTATAGAAGACAGGATCATGAATATGACTCGTGTTAAAAAAATGAAGAAAGATTAAATAAGTCCGTGAGTGACAGTGATATCTTTTTCGAAACACATGTTGACCAATTATAGAAAATCACGTTCAATGTAGTCTTACATTTAAAATTGTTTGAGTATGAATTTAAAGTGATGTTTTATTTAAAACACAAATTGAATCAACTGGGCTATTACTTTATCTGAATTCTCCCATTCGGGGTCAATTATACATGTGTTTTCCTACGCGCTGTAAACAAGACAGTATCCAATTTGGACAATGGTCACGTTCAAGTGTTACTGCAGATAAAGGTATGAAAGCACTAATTATTTTCCCCATAGACACCAATGTTAAAGTGTCACATATTAATGATTTGCTGCAAATTCAACTCCAGTATGGATAATGCAGCAGTGTAATGTTCATATAGAAGACTATTTTTCCACTTGAAAAATCACCAGAAAACGTGGGGTCACAAGACATGTAAGAAAGTTCTTGTTTGTTTACTAAACAGGTCAAGAGTACAGCTGTTTTTATTGATCGACTGTTTTCATTGCTCACAAAGTGTAAGCATAGAGTCGAAATTTCGAAAATGTTCATCAGTGATCCAGTAAAACCTATTAATACGCTTCTTATACATATAACCACAAAAATCGAATAGAAATGGGCAGTTTTGCCCTACTTATAATGCCCATTTCCATCAAAAAAGGAGGGATTACTTTTTATTATAGGAACTACATTCGACTACACCTCGGAGGTTTACATGTAATTAGTAGTGGTAAACCATAAAGAACACGAGTCGTCCGTCCAGGAAGATAACAACGTCTGAAGAATTTCATATTCTATTCATGTTCCGTATTCCTTCCATTCATTACGTTGAATATCTGCAGGAATTCTACAAAAGACAAACAGACAGTAATATGTTATGAAATAGAGAGAATGCTCGAAAATCCTTTTTCTTTACACGGAATGGTCGTATTGCGTTTGCTTTTGTGCAAATGTATAACTAACTATCAAACAACTTCAAGATGGTGTATTTGTAAAAGAAACGCATTTTAATTAAATCATTGATTCAAGTTATGATACTTGCTATTAATTGTTTTTAAATATTGATTCAGTTCGGATTCTGGCGGTAGATGTACAGTACTAGTTTTCCCTAATAAAAGTAGGTGGTCTGCCTGTATATTACCCGGTCGTCAACACCGTTTGTGTTGTGTATAACCCCGTCGGTTGAGTATAACTGGTTGTGTTTTGTAAAACCCCGTCGTCAACACTGTTAGTGTTGTGTATCCTGTTCATTGACTATTCAAGTTACTCATTGATATAGTGTGTGGTACAGTGCGGACCTATGTAGCCATTGATTTAGTGTGTGGTACAGTGCGGACCTATGTCGCCATTGATTTAGTTTGTGCTACAGAGCGGACCTATGCCGCCATTTATTTAGTTTGTGATACAGTGCGGGCCTATGTCGCCATTGATTTAGTTTGTCCTACAGTGCGGACTTATGTCGCCATTGATTTAGTTTGTGGTACAGTGCGGACCTATGTCGCCATTGATTTAGTTTGTGCTACAGTGCGGACCTATGTCGCTATTGATTTAGTTTGTGCTACAGTGCGGACCTGTGTCGTCAATGATTTAGTTTGTGGTACATTGCAGACCTATGTCGCCAT
The DNA here is from genome assembly GCA_037043455.1 of Cyrtodaria siliqua. Taxonomy (NCBI): domain Eukaryota; kingdom Metazoa; phylum Mollusca; class Bivalvia; order Adapedonta; family Hiatellidae; genus Cyrtodaria; species Cyrtodaria siliqua. The sequence goes on from JAWPHD010000048.1 coordinate 470,457, forward strand.
TGATTTAGGTTGTGATACAGTGCGGACCTATGTCGCCATTGATTTAGTTTGTGCCTATGTCGCCATTGATTTAGTTTGTGCTACAGTGCGGACCTATGTCGCCATTGATTTAGTTTGGGATACAGTGCGGACCTATGTCGCCATTGATTTAGTTTGTGGTACAGTTCGGACCGGTGTCACCATTGGTTTAGGTTGTGGTACAGTGCGGACATATGTCGCCATTGATTTAGTTTGTGATACAGTGTGGACCTATGTCGCCATTGATTTAGATTGTGGTACAGTGCGGACCTATGTCTCCATTGATTTAGTTTGTGCCAATGTCGCCATTGATTTAGTTTGTGCTACAGTGCGGACCTATGCCGCCATTGATTTAGTTTGTGGTATAGTGCGGACCTATGTCGCCATTGAGTTAGTTTGTGGTAAAGTGCGGACCTATGTCGCCATTGATTTGTGGTACAGTGCGGACCTATGTCGCCATTGATTTAGTTTGTGCTACAGTGCGGACCTATGTCGCCATTGATTTAGTTTATGGTACAGTTCGGACCTATGTCGCCATTGCTTTAGTTTGTGGTACAGTGTGAACCAATGTCGTCATTGATTTAGTGTGTGGTACAATGCGGACCTATGTCGCCACTGATTTAGTGTGTGGTACAGTTCGGACCTATGTCGCCATTGGTTTAGTGTGTGGTACAGTGTTGATTTAGTGTGTGGTACAGTGTGGACCTATGTCCATATTGATTTAGTGTGTGGTACAGTGTGGACCTATGTCGCCATTGATTTAGTTTGTGCTACAGTGCGGACCTATGTCGCCATTGATTTAGTTTATGGTACAGTTCGGACCTATGTCGCCATTGCTTTAGTTTGTGGTACAGTGTGGACCAATGTCGTCATTGATTTAGTGTGTGGTACAATGCGGACCTATGTCGCCACTGATTTAGTGTGTGGTACAGTTCGGACCTATGTCGCCATTGGTTTAGTGTGTGGTACAGTGTTGATTTAGTGTGTGGTACAGTGTGGACCTATGTCCCTATTGATTTAGTGTGTGGTACAGTGTGGACCTATGTCCCTATTGATTTAGCGTGTGGTACAGTGTGGACCTATGTCCCTATTGATTTAGTGTGTGGTACAGTGTGGACCTATGTCCCTATTGATTTAGCGTGTGGTACAGTGTTGACCTATGTCCCTATTGATTTAATGTGTGGTACAGTGTTGACCTATGTCGCCATTGATTTAGTGTGTGGTACAGTGCGGACCTATGTTGCCATAGATTTAGTTTGTGGTACAGTTCGGACCTATGTCGACATTGCATTTAGGGTCGTGGCTTCTGCAGGACTATTTCATATTTACTACCATTTAATGAACTGTAAATCGCATATTTTTTTATTTCTAACCATCTTTATTATTGCTGATTAAACTGAATAGCGTTGAAAATCAGATTATTGTCCTCTGACAATTCGTCAACCATAGAAGGAAATTTGAACAGCTACATTTCCTGTTCGACCTGTATACCTACTGTTCAGAAGTCTTTTGGAAAAAATGATGTACATCCATCTTGGTTAATACATACTGAAAATGGCTCCGTCGAAGCGACGAACAAAACAAAAGTCGAATAGAGAATGTAGTTTTCATTCAACCGAAACACGTATTGAAATAAAAACAGCACTTAGAATGACCTCACAAATACAAAAGGTTGACAATTGGGCTAAAAACGGTCGGTGACAAAAAAGGCCGCTGGGAGTGCACACTAGATCCAAGGTGCACTAAATCTCACTAGTACCCTATTGTCACCCCAATAAAATGGGACAGTGCACATAAAGAAATCCCCCAGACTCCATCCTATAACAGACCAGACAGCATTAAAAGGCACTATGTAACACGTGATCATTTATACATGAATATAAAAAGACAAAGCCTAGAAAGCCACAAAGGGACGTACTCTGTGACATATCACTGGCTTCCAGAAGCCATTGCAACACAAACATGTTTTTCTTTCTTTTGTCAAAATTGTCTGATTGCTAGTGGTAAACTTTGAGGAAATACAACGTTTTCTCAAAGTTTAGCTGACAGACAGACGAAGGAATGACGACGGCGAAGGGCACGCATTGCTCACAGAATTGATAATAATGTTACTACCAATGTGTTTCCAAGGTATACCTTCATAGTCTATTTGTCCATCCTGGTTTGTATCTGCCTCGTCCATCATCTTCTGCAAATCAACGGCTGACATTTTTTCGCCGAGAGCTTTCATCGCTTTACTGCATGTCAAACAAATGTTAAAAACATATTATAATTTTCCGAATGAGATGGGATATACGCGAGATATATATAAAATGAAACCTTTATTCCAATCGTTATGCTCTTACTGGTTTTCTCTATTTTCTCAGGTAATCTGTGACAGTACCTGTTTCTGAGAGATTACGACATATTCGTCGAAAGGGACGCCAATTTCAGGTTTGGCTAAGTATTCGCCTAGCTAATTGAATATATACATCAAATTGCAGAGAGGTCACGCAGCAAACGAGTGACTGTTAATGTACTGGCCATGTCATACACTTTACAATTGAAAACAAATATCTCGCTATTTAAACAAAAGTATGCATTGCATACACCGTGTGTAATCTAATACATATATATGTATATACTTCAATATTGTTGTGCTCTTAACGGTTACTTCTCGTGTTTCATCGAGTATTTATTGTGTGCCTTGTTTTGCTTGATTTGTTTTATATTCATATTTTCATGATTTTTACATTCTTTATTTTACTTATATGGAATATTAATTTCCCTAGTTTGTTAGAAGATACAGATAGGCGGAGATTTCTTAACTAACACTGTCGCGATTAATTGTTGAAAATATAGGTTTAAAATTTCTGCAGACTTTCTACCAGTAACTATTCCAAGGCGACAACCCGTCTATATGAGTGGTGTATATACACACACTGGCCACCCGTCTATATGAGTGGTGCATATACCCACACTGACCCCGTCTATATGAATGGTGTATATATATACACAAACTGGCAACCCGTCTATATGAGTGATGTATATACCCACACTGGCAACCCGTCTATATGAGTGGTGTATATACACACACTGGCCACCCGTCTATATGAGTGGTGCATATACCCACACTGGCAACCCGTCTATATGAATGGTGTATATACACAAACTGGCAACCCGTCTATATGAATGGTGAATATACACAAACTGGCGACCCGTCTATATGAGTGGTGCATATACCCACACTGGCAACCCGTCTATATGAGTGGTGTATATACACAAACTGGGAACCCGTCTATATGAATGGTGTACATACACAAACTGGCAACCCGTCTAAATGAGTGGTGTTGCATACTATATATCCGTGTATTATGTGGCTGTATTGAAGGCGCGTTTTCGGTTTGAGTTCTAATGCTGCATTTCCTGTTCGATGGATCGTCTTGTATTAAAGCTGAAATAAGTTGCATGATGCAACTAAGTTGACATATATATGTAGTATTATTCAACGACAAGGCTAATAACGAATATATGCAACTGTAATCAATGGGTAAACTTACATTCATCTAGAAATTGCGTAAATGCAGAAGTAAACGTCGAACATGTGGCATTCACTGAACGCAGTAATCCAACCACACGCAGTTTAAAAGTTTGGTACACCAATATATATTTATATCAACGTATAAGAGTAAATATTGACATACGTCCTGGTAACAAAGGTTGTCAATGTCAAGAAGTATCGCCGAGGGTTTAAACAGATTTTAAGGTTGCACCAAACGTCAACCTTGTTCATGTTCATTCCAGTTAAACGGGACAGTGTAAATAACGAAATCCTTGTTATGTTGTGTTATCCATTAATAACACGGGCAGCATTAATAGTCTCTACTCGTATAACACAGATATGATCCATGTTTATAAAATCTAAAAAGAACTACACATCAAATTCACTAATGGTTAATGCTGTGTCTTGGCAAGATGCAAGCTAGAGCAACTGAATAGTAGATACCTAATATACATAATATTTACAGGTACTTATGCGTTGAATATAACGGAAATCGTTACTACGGCAATTGCATAATTAATTCAATTAATGATTAAATTTGAATTGTATAATAATAAAAAAGACATTATGTAGAATCAAAGTTGAGTATTATTTGATGACTTTACCGCATACTTGTCCTGACATAGGAACAGGACAGATATATCGCGCAAAGGGTATATAAATACGTTTTTATCAGGCTACTGTATAAGAAGTATAGTTTATGCGGCAACAGTATCATATGCATACAGAAGAAACGCTTCGATCATAATCTGGAACAGTAAGAATCCCCTCATACACACTGTATAGGACATTGTTAAGACTTAAAATATACTCGAAGTGTACGAAAAGAATGATATCTCACAATACTTTTATACATATACTGAAACGAAAATAACGCATACTGGGTATTTCCGCTATATATTGTATGTTTAATATGCTACTGCTAATCGAATGGAACGGGCGAAATTAGGCCTGTGGTTTCAAAGGAGGTTTAAACGGCACCGAACAAACCGATGGTTACCCTTGTAAAGTTTCATTATCGACAGAATGCGGATTTGGCTCAAGCAAGTGAGCAAACTTAGGCTTTAAACGTTGCAATCTCTTAACATTAATTCTAACACGACCTGCGAAGTCTTTCATATACTCAAAGAAGAGAGACAGCTGTATGTTATTCTACGATAAAACACAGCTGTTCCATTAATTCCCCGCGTATATTTCATCCGTTGGAAGCGCCACGTTACATGACGTCACTTGGTAAATATACGTCACGAAGACAAACTCAACAGTAATTTTAATGAAATGTTAATTACAACAAACTTGCCATGCTCCTAAACCGTGCACACCCACGATATAAACCCATCATATGCATCAGTACATATAACATTAATAAGAATCTTGAACAAGGTGAGAACGTTTGACGTCATACAGCGCAAGCTATATGACGTAAGCAATGACTTTAATTGTTTGTCATGTGACTACTAGTGTATTGATTGAAACGCAGAACTTTGTATACGGGGGCGCCCAATGGAACAGCCTGTAAACATAGCAGCCTGATTACCTGACCTCCGAGATAATATATAGTGCCCCAACAATAATGTAAACAATGGGGTTATTGTTGTGTTAGAATCGAATTAATAAATACGTACCTGTATTTTATCGGTAAATAAAACACAGTTAGTCGTTCGGATGAGAGTAATTAAATCACTCGTGCTAACGCACTCGTGATTTAATTACTACGCATCCGAACTCCTAACTGTATTTTATTCACCGATAAAACACAGGTACTTATTTATTATTTCTTAAACACAATACGGAATTTTTAAGCGAAACTCCAACATTTTTGAATTTCGTGTAACGAAGTATACTTTGATTAAAAGGTCTACTACATAACAGAGTTGTCCTTTCTGTAATTAGGTACAAAACACGTTGAAATATATCTGAAATATTACGTGGAATTAGGTGTGTATAACAGTGTAGTATAGGCAATTTTTTGATTATGTTTCTTTTTCCTTTCAGTATAATTAGCATTTGTGTTCATTCACTCCCGGTATAACTTTCTTACCCCAGCTCGCTCTTACTGATAACGCCATTGCCGTCCCTGTCGAACGTTCGGAATGCCCGACGAGCCAGCCTATCATTATCCGATGATTTGTTCAACTGTTTATATTGCTTAAGCATAAATTGTTGAAATTCTCTGTATTCTATCCGACCATTTTCTGTAAAAGAATCAGCATTCAAGTAAATTATTTTAAAGAAAGGAGAGTTTCACAGATATTGACAAAAAAGTTGTCACTGAGATATAAATGGGGTTTTAAGTACACGTAATGAACATATTTTCCTAACCAGACCCATTTTCACTATTACCTCTATCCGTGTTACCCACTCAACATTGTATATTTAAGGCATGATGCCTCGCTAGGATATGTGTAACTTCATTAGTATGGCTAAAATCTCCAGTTGTATACAAACTAGCTAGGTTTTGTGCATCAAATGTGAGACTTATGGCATGTCAGAAGTGCTCATCAAAAGTCACCGTAATTTCGACTGCACTACGAACTAAATTAAACAGGCGCATTTAATTGGACAATGTGACGGACTTTATCACAATGTAAATAATCTAACAATTAAGTCAACATCCAGAGGTATTTAAAAAAGATACATATACATTTTGTTTTAAAGATATAAACATGATGATCAGAAAAAAACTCATGATGTATCCAGCATTGCACGGAGCAAACACGTCAGTTACAGTCAGAGAAAAACACCAGTCTAATGTACACAAGTTCCTGCACCTAGCCTCTTGTCCATGGTTTTAGAAGGTACAATCATAGAATCGCACAAGATTGCCCAGCAATCGCACACGAGAAAAAAGTAAACGTAGTGACGTACTGCCGACGGGTCAATCACGAAGCATGAAGCGCGGTTCAATGCTAAATGGTCTATTCTTTCCTGACGAAATTTCTGATTAAGTTTCGTATAGTGGTTAGAAAACCTCTCAGACTAACTTTGGATCTAACTTAAAGGTTATAGTATGTTTGTATTCGATTGAAAGTACATTCCTAGTGCTTCAATTCAATTTAATTCAATTCAATATGCAATATGCATATGTATGCAATGCGTTAAGCTGAATGTTAACTTCGGTTTAATTAGATTATGATGAACGCCGATGAATCGACTGGTTTTGATTCGAGATCACAAATATTCCTTTAACTGGCGATAATATTGCTAGCACTGGGACATATAATTCGATCACAAAATAAGAATTTATTGGAACCGTAAAGCATCATATAATTATATAGCAAACACTAACCCCAGTCGTCTAGTTTTCCAGACCAAACTATTTCATAAACAATAATTAGATCGAACCAATGATGAGGCCTTCTTTAGTGCATATCCATTCATATTAAATATGACAAGACACACATTATGATGGTGTAATTCGGATTTGGTCTAACGCCCATAGTACCCCCAGATTGCATCCAGTCCCTTTAATCGCGGATACTCGGATGTCAACAGTTATGAATTATTTGAAACATACACATATATATATATAAAAGGAGCGTGGTGAGATCATTTTAAAGTTGACGCTTTTGTTTTTGCTAATCTAGCTATAATCAACAAAATGTAATACATCTTACTATTTGTGTCTATTTTGCTGGCAGCTGTCTTCACTTCTGCGTTGGTCAGTTTGAAACCCAGGGACTTTAATCCTTCTGCTAGCTCACTGGTCGTTAAGCACTTGTCTCCGTTTTTATCCATGAGCTCAAACATTGCTTTTGCATCTATATAAGGAAAATAATAATGCTAGTAGTAGATAAAATGTTGATTATAGATTTTTATTGTATACTTACCAGTGAAATAGTACATTTTTGGATTAAAATTAAACCTTATACTTTCACATGTGAAACATATCAGTTTATATTTTCACTGTTATTGTTCACTATATATTTAAATGCCAAAACAATACTGTTTCAGAAAATGACTATGAAATATATAACCAGAACTTGGAAATAGTCTTATTAAGAAAATGAGTCATAGATTTGGAAAATTGGAAAATCGGTATTTTAGGAATTGTTGTCAAGTGGAGATGTATTATTTGTCGGATAATCGCATAACCCAAGCGGAATGCGTAGTGATGAACTGTAAATGCGGCAACCACTAAACATGCTATGAACAGCAAAACGATCGGGTCATGATACATGTTCTGACAAGTTTGATAAAACTTGCCTGAAAGTGACCAAATCTTAGCATATATAAAATTCGAACAGGAAAAAAGTAGCATTCAAGGACGAAGGTCAACCACACAAACAAAGAACAACTTTAAAGATAATAATCGGCAAAAGAATACATCACAAACACAAAAGGGTTTGTAATAGGGCTACCGCCTTGGAACGGCCAGTGGCAAAATAATGGCCGTTGGGGGGTTTCAACCAAGTTGTATATGACGTCACCATGGAAGTCAGTTTGTGATAGTCCTTGTCGCAGTAGATTTCTTAAACTAGTTTAATATTTTAAAAGGAAATCGGCTTTACTCATACCTTTTTCAAACTGTTTGATTTCATCTTTTGTGCGTTCTTGTGTACTGTGGTCACTGGCTTCGCTTGACTTGGAATATACAGATGTTATATGTCTGTTGTAATAAGCAGCTTACACGGATTTAACAGCTAATTTCAATAGAAAGTATATACTCTTATAAAGTTTTAAATAGTTACTAAAACTAAATATACACAAAGCGGAGAATGCGTAATTGCAGTAATACTTTAATCTAAATACGGCTCAACTTTTATTCAATTAATAAACGCCTGCCTGAACATCGGACTAATATAGTAAATTTAGCTCAAATAAACAATAGAATAGTGTATATTTTATTGGTTTGCAATACAATACGGATATGATAATAAACCAAATTTACGCAGAGCCAGTTATGCCATAACTGCAATAATACGATAAGCTAAAAGCAGTAAAACGGTCATGCTTTTAATACACACAAACGGTGTATGCCTAAACGTCCGACTACTGAAGACAAGCAAGCTCTGTTAGACCGTATAATACCAGACATAGAGGATCTGACATGAGTTGTCATTTCATACAACATTTTATTAAACGAGTTCAGGAATGTGTTATTAAGCGAGCCTCCGGCGAGCTTAATAACAAATTCCTGGACGAGTTTAATAAAATTTTGTATGAAATGACAACGAGTGTCAGAACCTTTTTATCACATGGCTCAAAAACGACAAGAAACTACACATTATTGCTTGTGGTGAATCTACATACGGCGGACTGTTACCCTCACAACATCGCCGATTCAGTGCTATAACCATGGACTCCACGGAATAAACGGGTGTTCCGGGACATTGAATAGACGAACGTACTGACACTGCACTTGAATCGGTCGCCTTGTATTACACATGGTTAATATAAGGAAATACGTAATGGGTATATTATACGGAATACAAGCAGTTTCATGTGATAAAAGAATATCCGCCATTTTACCGGGGCTAGATATTTCCATCTCACCCTAGGGTCGAGATAAAAATCACGCGCGCCAACATCCGGTATGCAGGAAAACATGTAAAACTTTAGTAGCTGGCGGCGTCGATGCACAACATATCTCTGATATGCAAGAAAAAGAATCTATCATGGGTATTTGGTTCAGATAGGGAATTCCAACCCTCGGTATAGGTTTAATCGGAACCTCGGCAGAGCCTCGGTTCCGATGAAAACACTTGTACCTCGGGTTGGAATTCCCTATCTTCACCGGATACCCACAGGAGCTTTATGCGTAACCTTCTTCCACATAAAGCTCCCCTGTAGCTTTATGCGGAAGACATGTACATATGATTTTGAGCTAGTCGGTAAACGTTCCGCATAAGCTCCCTAACTAGATGATGATCAACATCATCGCAATACACAAGCAAAATATAATCCTCATCATCATCATCATCATCAAAACCAGCAGCAGCACTAGTCAGTCTTCTTTATCATCATCATCATCATCATCATCATCATTATCATCATCATCATCATCATCATCATCATCATCAAATTATGCTCATCACTGACCAAGGTACCCAAGGCACTCGTAATACGTAAAACAACAATTTATAGTTATATTTAAAACTTTTATAAAGTTATATAACAAAATTGCTTCAATATTTTTTAAAGGAATTCACTGTACTGATGAAGCAATGTTATAGCAAGCTGCCAGTAATTAGTGTCTATACCAAATGTCCAATATTCTGTACCACGTCGATGATCGTACACTGTGCAAAATCACAACAACATCTTGAAATAATTTGTTAAAAAAAAAAAAAAAAATAATACTAAAGTAATATGATGATGATGATGATGATGATGATGATAATGATGATGATGATGATGATGATGAAGAAGATGATGACAAAGAAGATGAAAAAGAGAAGAAGAAGAAGAAGAAGAAGAAGAAGAAGAAGAAGAAGAAGAAGAAGAAGAATGATGATGATTATTACAAAAATATTATTATTTATTATTATTTCTTTATTATTATTATTCTTGATGTATTGTTCTTATTATTATTATTTATGTCTTATTCTTATTCAAGCTGGGGAGCTTCTAACGGATTGAGTGTACATAAAGCTCCCCGGGGAGCATTATTCGGAGGGAGCGTTATGGGGTGCTACAAAGCTCATATAACAAGACAATCCTGTAAAATATGTATTGCATTGAATTGACTTACCGAATAATATATTTAACATTAACCAAGCATAGTAAAGTATTAACTCACATATGTGTAATCACTGTATACTATATACATGTACCTAATTAGTAACCTAGTGTATTTATTTAAAGGTTCCATTATCGCATATATGAACGTGTTGTCCAATACACACACACACACACACGCATCAGTAGCAACATACATATTATTGTACAGCAATTAATTTTATATGGAACACAAAATCTTACAATATGTTACAAACAATATACCAGTATGCTTCACATACATATATGCCTAACAATGAACTATTATTTTTCCACAACAAGAAGTTGGTTTGTTGAATGGTGTTTTAAGAAAAGGTTATAAGTCCAACAGGAAGAGTATCATTCAAAGAATACAGGACAGTGTAAATAAAAACAATCCCCGCCCAGTTGTCATTTTCAGCAAATTTCGTTAATGTTTAGGCTACAGATGACATTCAAGAGTTTAGTGGTGGAGACAGACAACCCACATTTGTCTGGGTAGAACAAGTACTGTATACCTCCCGCCATCTGTAAGAATCGACACTTTCTTAGTTACAAATTGAAACCCAATGGGATTCAGACCGGCTGCGGGGACAGGAGTTAATTGCTATTGAATTCTCACTGAAAGATGAGCGATTTTAATGAATACATCTAGATTAAATTTTGATTATAGTGATAACGATAACGCTACTGATCTGGAAATGCAAACACAACAATAATCGTATATTCTGGGACGCGTTTGCCAATCAATTTATATAAAACACGTAATTAAAAAGCGATTTGAACAGAAACATAAACGTTATTACTACTGAGCATACCTATATGTTGAATGTGTTTAAAGTATACTAAACACAAACGATGTTTACTGAAAGCAAACATTAACTGCAAAACTGATACGAATAGTTATATGTTGAACGCATGTTACATTTAATGACACATACATAGAGGATCTTACATGAGTGACTGTGTATTATTGATTTTAATAAATGAGTTGGATAAAAAGATAGGATACTCGGCAAGAGCCTCGTATCCTATCTTTTTAAAGAGCCTCGTATCCTATCTGTTTATCCAACGAGTTTATTAAAGTCAATAATACATTTAATAAACGAGTTGGATAAAAAGATAGGATACTCGGCAAGAGACTCGTATCCTATCTTTTTATCCAACGAGTTTATTAAAGTCAATAATACACAGTCACGAATGTAACATTCTATTTATCACATAACACTCCTACGACGTGATAGTTTCACTTTAATGTTGTCAATTTCCCTTATTTGTAAGACAAACCATGACGTCGTTTTGTTGTTTACATGACGTCGCTACGTTACGCGCTGTAACTGCGTTCGCCATACATATAATGCGACACCTTAAACCAAAGTTAACGTTACTAACATTCATTTTATGAAGTAAGATTTCAAATAATGATAAATCATTAAGGCGTCTGAACGTACCGAATGATATACCATGCAAACAATTGGGATTAAATGTTTTACTGTATACAAACACAGTGATGCGGTCCTCATTTGCATCTGTAATACACTAGTGTATTACGAGAAATAAGTCATAGCTTTATTGCACACCCAGAAGCCATTTTATGTGATAACCAAGCATACAAATTATTGACACAGGATCAGATAACATATTTAGGCTGCACTCAGAGACTATCTTTTATAACGAATGAATGTAGATTAAAAACAAAATGAAAACAAATACTGAAACCTAAGAAATTACTTACCATATTTATAGTATAAGCCTTTGTACAGAATTAATTAGACTGACGCTGTAGAGTACAACGTACTATAACAGCGTTAGGTGTCCGCACTTTCCTAATCGTAATCGTTCAAGTATGGCTTCTGGAGTATTAAAGGCGGTTTATCGTAATACTGTCATTAACACATGTGACTGCACCGGTAAAGATCCTACGCTCGGGTATCTCGTTTTAAATCACATGGAATATAGATCCCGAGGGCGAGATTTATTTTTCTTGCATACCGGACAAGGATATCCGTCGTTTTACCGGGGCTAGATTATAAGAATCTTTCCTAGGTATCCGGTAAAGATAGGAAATTCCAACCCGAGGTATAAGTTTTTTTATCGGAACCGAGGCTCCGTCGAGGTTCCGATTAAAACACTTATACCGAGGGTTGGAATTCCGTATCTGAACCGAATACCCATTATAGATTCTTTTTCTTGCATATCAGAAACATGTTGTGCGTTGACGCCGCCAGCTACTAACGTATTGCATGTTTTCCTGCATACCGGATGTTGGCGCGCGTGAATTTTTATCTCGATCTTAGGGTGAGATGGAAATATCTAGCCCCGGTTAAATGACGGATTATAAGAATCTTTCATGGGTATCCGGTATCCAACCCGAGGTATAAGTGTTTTTATCGGAACCGAGGCTCTGCCGAGGTTCCGATTAAAACACTTATACCGAGGGTTGGAATTCCCTATCTGAACCGAATACCCATGATAGATTCTTTTTCTTGCATATCAGAGACAAGTTGTGCGTCGACGCCGCCAGCTACTAACGTTTTCCTGCATACCGGATGTTGGCGCGCGTGAATTTGATCTCGACCCTAGGGTGAGATGGAAACATCTAGCCCCGGTAAAATGGCGGATATCCTTGTCTGGTATGCAAGAAATCCTTGTCCGGTATGCAAGAAATTTCCATCTCACTCTAGATTCGAGATAAAATTCACGCGCGCCAACATCCAGTATGCAGGAAAACATGGAAAACGTTAGTAGCTGGCGGCGTCAACGCACAACATGTCTCTGATATGCAAGAACAAAAATATATCATGGGTATTCGGTTCAGATAGGGAATTCCAACTCCCGGTTTTAAGTGTTTTAATCGGAACCTCGACAGAGCCTCGGTTCCGATAAAAACACTTATACCTCGGGTTGGAATTCCCTATCTTCACCGGATACCCATGCAAGATTCTTATAATCTCACATGGATAAATTCATGATGGATTATTTTTCTCCCATTATGAACTTAGTACAGGCATCCTTCAATGACTGTATTTGATTTTACGCAACATGAGGAAAACTTCTATCTCACATGACTAGAAATGGGAGAATAATATCTTTCAGCTGATTCGTTTTGCTATGGATTGTAAGATGTAATCAATGATCGTAATCCCATTATTACACGTAAACTTCTTCAGCAAGATTGTCGTTATTACAACCTATTAACATGATTAAGTAGATCCTGCTGAAAATAAATACCACCCATTTCTGCTACTAGGAATACCACAACATTTATTTTATGGAAATGTGATCTATTACCTGTGGACATTAAAGAGGTAGGATGGAATTGTGTTTCGTAACCACTTTACAAAACGTCTTCCCGTGCATGCGATCGGAACTGTTATTCATTCCGATCTGTGTAGATCTCTGAACCCAATATGTAGAAGAAGAAGATTCTTTATTATGCAATAACCCTAACTCGAGTCATGAGCATAGCATCGATAATTACATTTATGATACAACTGTGGCATGGTAAATTGGCATACAATAGTACATATCATGATTTATAGAGGATCTTACATGAGTGACTGTGTATTATTGATTTTAATAAACGAGTTTGATAAAATGATAGTATACGAGGCGCTTGCCGAGTATCCTATCTGTTTATCCAACGAGTTTATTGAAGTCAATAATACACAGTCACGAATGTAAGATTCTGATTATCACATAAAACACCTAATACGTGATAGTTTCACTTTAATATTGTCAATTTTTCTTTGTAAGACAAATCATGACAGTCGTTTTGTTGTTTACATGACGTCGCTACGTAATTAAACCAAATGTAACGTTACTAACACTTATTTTATGAGGTAAGATTTCAAATAATCATTAAGGCGTCTGAACGTACCGTATGATATACCATGCAAATGTTTTACTGTATACAAACACAGTGATTCGGTCTTCATTTGCATCTCTAATACACTAGTGTATAACGAGAAATAAGTCATGGCTTTATTGCACTCCCAGAAGCCATGCTATGTAATAAATATAATTAACAGTCTATGCAGGTACATATTTATAATAACAAATGGCATTATATATTACTGAAAGGTAAATGTTTGTTATTGTTTGAGTTACACTGTCATTTTAAGAAAATATACTTTACACACAATTTGTGCCAGGAAGAGACGGAGTGACTGGTAGATATGTTTAACTTGTATCATATAACACATATTGATTATTATTCACTACATAACATATTCAAAACTTACACTCTAAGCATCGTGTTTTCACTTTTTATTAATTTCAAAGATGTAAAACAGTTTGGATGTTCCCAATCATACTTTTTGATATATTTAGTACTGAACTCCTGATAAGCTTAACATTCGATGACAAAATGGTACTCGTCTTCTAAGACTTGACAAAATGTGCATTTTCGTTCATCAAATGGTACACAGATGGGTTTTCGCCATCTTCTAGATTCTAGTGCCAGCCTGTGCGAAGATATCCTTAGGAAAGACAGGGCCATTCTGTATTTGCGTATATCTACTACATATAAGTGTTTATTAAAACCAAAATCAACTAAACTTTTATAAAATAAAGCTCTGTTTGTGTTTTGTAAACCACCGTTAAAATCTTGCAGCCATACATCTTTAATTCTTAGTTTCATTTGATTAAGGAATAACTGTATATTGCCCACCCCTTGAGTATATACATATAATTAATGGGTGGTACTGTCTCAGACACTTCGAATAGGTGGTTCCACTACTACAACCTTTACAGGTTCTACGAATTGTTTAATCACTTTTGTCTGCTTTTTAATTTAGTCGTTTAGACTGTTTCTTGTGATACGCAGGTTTGAAGTTCATAACCTCCGTTTCCAACTAAATTCCATTTTGTTTAGGGAAAAGCAGTTATTTTACAAACTGGGATCATACGTCGCTGACTATGAAATGGTATAAAAAAGCTCCATGTTTATAGATTTTTAACTAATAAAATTAAAATTTGGAGTGTTAGCCGTGTAAACAATATATCTGCTTCGGAACCTTTGTTCATTCAAACAAGCTCGTCACTGACACAGATCGACTATTGCACGGTCACGTGACGCTTTGTTGTTTTTTAATAAAAGCGCGTCAATGACAAAGATGTGCTATTGCACGATAACTTTACTATTGCACGGTCACGTGATAAACTATTGAAACGGTTTGCATATTTCCAATGAGAATGGTCAAACATATTTAATCACGCGTGACTGCTTCTAGACCAATAAAAAACGCTTATATTTTATGACATATAATAATTTGTATTATTGACGTTATAAATAGTAATTACTGCTCAACCGGGTTCTAGAGAGCGTGAACCGTACCAAGAATTTTTCACTTCCGTTCATGTACTCAATCAAATCGAGACTGCACTACTTTGTGTTTAACGTATTTGGCGAACACGGTGAGTGGTAAAGTAAATAAATGTACATCCCACCAGAAACGATAAACGTTATTAAAAATCTTTATAAAAAAACGTAATAAGACACAACTCAGGATGTATCCAGAATGTCATTTTAATGATTGAAGTAAACCGTAAACATTTGCCCCGACTATGTCACCCGTGAGGCCTCGATAAACGGCATTCAAACAGTCAAATACACTCAAAACTGCACAATTCAGCTATTATCTCAGATGAGCTTAATATTATAAAAACAATAAAATAGCTGACTATGCTAGAGTGCAATTTAGGCTTATCTGTATTATTAGAGGAGGGTAATATCGTGATGATAAGATTTGTTCTACATAAAAGTACTGTTCACATAGATAATAAGTGTTCACCTTACTTGTAAAGCTTGTCAAGTGACTAACCATGAGCTGTGAAATACTTACTCGGTGTTTCGTTGTTTTAATCTTCGGATTCTCTGTCAATGGTTTTCGTAAGTACATGGTTTTAAAATATGAAATGTTCAAGTGGTATAGAAGTAACTGAAATGCAGATTAAACTAGATTATTAACATAGGTTAAAATGTAGTAGAAGTCAATATCTAATAGTATGTTTAAACGTTATCAGTTGTATAGTGATGCTTTATAAAAATAAACGGAACTGATTCATCTCTATTATAATTAACGCTCAATTATTCAATTGTATACAGTCCGTCTAAAATATGAACACTTTAGGAAACTGAGTGGTAAATTTAGTCCGTTGCATATCCGTTACATAGTTATGGCCCCAAAAAGTATATATGACTGAATATAGAAGATGTGACCAATGAAGATAAGAATGCATATACATACTGCAATTTATTTTGAGAGCAACCATATATATATTAATGAAGATAATTGGAACCTCACAGATATATTTATCGAAAATATCGATGATTCCACGGCACAATTACACACAAAATGGCATTTCAATAGTGAAATATAAATATACCCATTTTATAAAATGCATTTGTTAAACTATGTTGATCCCGACATACCCACAGCATGCTCAGTAGGTGTAAATTGAAATGGGTAGTTGCCTGATGACAATGCATGGTAAATATAGATATACAAATCGAACAGGAAAAGTAGCATTCAAGGACGCCACAAACACACACAGAAACAAATAACAACTTTAAAGATGAATAAAAGGCCAAATAAGACATCACAAACATAAAAGGACTGACAATAGGGCTACCGAATTGGAACGGTCAGTGGCAAAAAAAGGTCGCTGGGGGATTAAACCAGGTTATAGCGTGCCCCAAACCTCACACTTACCCTGCTGTCATCCCAATAAAACGGGACAGTGCAAATAAAGAAATCCCCGCCATGAACCATTCTCTAACCAACAAGGCAGCATTAATAGGTGTGACAATCTTATTAATCTCACGCAATACTGGATTGTATTGAACAGTTATGCCAATTTCCAAGCATGTACAGGGAAGTGTTGAGATGTTTTCCTATGACGACCTTATACGGGTTCATTACTATTATGTATCGTATTTATCATGACGATCTGCATAAATCTGCCGAGAAACAGGGTGCCTGAGATAAAACCTTATCTCGGAAGTAATGTTCCTATCCCGCCAGGTACACCTTTTTTGATGACGTCAGCACGTCTTTTGATGACGTCAGGGTATATTTGATGACGTCTGGGTATTTTTGAACGGAAAAAATGTGAAGAAAATGGAAAAAAAAGATAAATTAAATGATTATAAACGATCAACATGATAAATAGAATATCATGTTAGTGCCTGATCGTATCCAGTTTATCTGGTTCGGCACGAAAAAAATGAAGCTCTCAGCCTCACCTGATAAACTGTATAGGATCAGGCACTAACATGCTATTCTCTATATATTAGTATATGTCTTACTCGCGACCTCATGTCGTATCATTCATTGCGATTGCCAGACCTAAAATAACACCGAGGCACCCATTCACCCCAACTACAGCAATGAAACAAACATGCTAAATATATAATGTATTTGACCTAATAATTTGAAGAAAGAAAAATGAGGCAATTGCCTCATTGCGCCAAGCCTAGCTGGGGCACTGCGACAATAAATGTGTTGATTAGCAATGATAAGGCATGTTTTGAGACACTGAGATGACCGATATATAATTAATATGTAGGTGCATTTATAGTCGACAACCAGGAACAAGTGGCCGGCTGTCATGATGGATGGACAACTTTCAATGGCTCCTGTTATCTTTTTGGACATTTACAACCGATGACGTTCGTTGAAGCTGAGGTGAGTTTTTGACAAACTTATATTTGCGTAAAAGGTATTTACACACACATAATAACAGATGAGAGCATTAAGTTCGTATTATAGTGCTACGTTTGTATCATAATGTTAATAATTTTGAATCTATGTTACTGAACAAAATATGGATACACCATGCAAAGAAAAGCACGTTTAGAGTCGAAATTGCATCAACTTTATGCTATCAATTTGATCATATAAACCATTACGTCGAATTGCCTTATATCATCTACTGTGCCTAATGATATGGGTATGTATGTCATATTGGGTGAATAATCGCATTCGTGATTATACTAAACAATTGCTAAACCGATGGCATCGCAATATATACTGAAAGGAAAAGGAAACGGGTAATTCCGTTATATATTGTATGTCTAATATGCTACTGCTAATCGAATGATACAGAACCCTAATTGAGATGTGTAATCATTTCAATTGTGTTCTTACGTATAGTTCTGTATTCTGTATAATTAATATAGGCAAACGTTCGTCGGACATTTCATTATCCGCACAATCATTAATGGAAATAAAACAAAAGAAATATAGTCATGCAGTTATAAGAAATGAATTTAGAAGTCATGATAATAGAAGACATAAATATAGAAGTTAGAAGTGATGACGTCGTGAAGTAAGGCGTTAGTAGAAGACATAAATATAGAAGTTAGAAGTGATGACGTCGTGAAGTAAGGCGTTAGTAGAAGACATAAATATAGAAGTTAGAAGTGATGACGTCGTGAAGTAAGGCGTTAGTAGAAGACATAAATATAGAAGTTAGAAGTGATGACGTCGTGAAGTAAGGCTTTAGTAGAAGACATAAATATAGAAGTTAGAAGTGATGACGTCGTGAAGTAAGGCGTTAGTAGAAGACATAAATCGTCGTGAAGTAAGGCGTTAGTAGAAGACATACATATAGAAGTTAGAAGTGATGACGTCGTGAAGTAAGGCGTTAGTAGAAGACATACATATAGAAGTTAGAAGTGATGACGTCGTGAAGTAAGGCGTTAGTAGAAGACATAAATATAGAAGTTAGAAGTGATGACGTCGTGAAGTAAGGCTTTAGTAGAAGACATAAATATAGAAGTTAGAAGTGATGACGTCGTGAAGTAAGGCGTTAGTAGAAGACATAAATCGTCGTGAAGTAAGGCGTTAGTAGAAGACATAAATATAGAAGTTAGAAGTGATGACGTTGTGAAGTAAGGCGTTAGTAGAAGACATAAATATAGAAGTTAGAAGTGATGACGTTAGAAGTGATGACGTCGTGGAGTAAGGCGTTAGTAGAAGACATAAATATAGAAGTTAGAAGTGATTACGTCGTGAAGTAAGGCGTTAGTAGAAGACATAACTATAGAAGTTAGAAGTGATGACGTCGTGAAGTAAGGCGTTAGTAGAAGACATAAATGGCGTTAGTAGAAGACATAAATATAGAAGTTAGAAGTGGTGACGTCGTGAAGTAAGGCGTTAGTAGAAGACATAAATATAGAAGTTAGAAGTGATGACGTCGTGAAGTAAGGCGTAAGTAGAAGACATAAATATAGAAGTTAGAAGTGATGACGTCGTGAAGTAAGAGGTTAGAAAAAGACATAAATATAGAAGTTAGAAGTGATGACGTCGTGAAGTAAGGCGTTAGTAGAAGACATAAATATAGACGTTAGAAGTGATGACGTCGTGAAGTAAGGCGTTAGTAGAAGACATAAATATAGAAGTTAGAAGTGATGACGTCGTGAAGTAAGGCGTTAGTAGAAGACATAAATATAGAAGTTAGAAGTGATGACGTCGTGGAGTAAGGCGTTAGTAGAAGACATAAATATAGAAGTTAGAAGTGATTACGTCGTGAAGTAAGGCGTTAGTAGAAGACATAACTATAGAAGTTAGAAGTGATGACGTCGTGAAGTAAGGCGTTAGTAGAAGACATAAATATAGAAGTTAGAAGTGATTACGTCGTGAAGTAAGGCGTTAGTAGAAGACATAAATATAGAAGTTGGAAGTGATGACGTTGTGAAGTAAGGCGTTAGTAGAAGACATAAATATAGAAGTTAGAAGTGATTACGTCGTGAAGTAAGGCGTTTATAAAGTCGAAAGTAGTGAAGTCCTTACATGCATTTTTTTATTTTACGACGTAATTATTTCATGACTTTCAACTTCAATAATTATAATTACACTACATCTAACTTCTACCTTAACAGCTTCTGTCTTCAAGCTTCTGTGTTTTGTGGTTGACTGTCCTCCTTGAATGCTACTTTCCCTGTCCGATCTTTTTATATGTCTTTATACGTTCGTTATTACTTATAATTGCATGGCTTTTAAATGCAGTACGTCTAAGTTTACTAATTTTAAAAAAACTAAGTCGCCAAATAACGGAAACATAACACCAAAAATAACGGTTATCAAAACTCTATCCAGGTTTTCAGGTGATATAATAACGTATAATGTATAATTTAAAAGTATAGGTTTATTGGCGGGTTAAAATACCTGGGATTGAATATGCGTAAATTAATTATGAGTTGGTAACTCTAAATTTGACGCACCAGTTTCGTGGGTTGCCATGGCTGGTTAAACTCGTTTATACTGTGTCTATAGAGATTGGATTCTCAAAATATGTAAGTTATATATATATACCTCGTCGTCAGTAGGTTTACAAACGGTGTATTTTTGATTTATATTATCCGACGTCCATTTCAGAGCAGAGAATGAACTATTTATCTAAATCTTTTTTGTTTTCAGCACTACTGTCGCCAACATGGATCACATCTCATACACGTCGATAGTGCTCAAGAGGATGCTTTCCTAAAGGATTTCATGGCTCGATTGGTTGGTATGTACAAACATGACAACACTCCCTCACTTCATTTGTTTAATTATTAAGAATGGATCGAGGTTAAGCTGGTGTTCTCGAGGTTGCGCTGTTGTTCTTGGGGCATTGAAATGCTTGAATTCCAGAGTAACTGCATGTTCTGTGTGCCAAGACTCTAGTCTGGTCTGGAAGCGGTATATTGTTGATGTGCTAATATGAGATATAGGGTCCTATAGAAACCACAGCATCCAGACGCAGTGGCATCGTAGGTCCGCACTGTACTACAAACAAGGAGCAGTATTTAATTAATTATACAATGAAAAAGACAAAATATAACAGAAATGGTGGTAAAGACAGGAACGGTCAGTAGGTTATAAGGCCTACAGGTTAGCTTGAATCGATTTTACTGTCCTCGCTATTATCCTGTCTTCAGCGCCCAAATAGACAAGACAGTGTAAACAAAACTACATCCAATCAAATAGAATTCTCTAACAATACAGTCCTCATCCAGAGAAAATAACAAACGAAACACTAAGATGTTGTTGTAAAGCTATATAAACTACAAAACAAGAATCATCCCAGGATGTATCCAGAATCGTACTGAACAATCACAGCAGTTGCTGCCAAAGAGAAAGCCAGTCTAGCGTACGACCAGAAAACTCTAGGGACGAAAGCTCATGCACCTACTCCCTTGGTCGGGGTTTCAGTAGGTACAATCATAGAGTCCCAAGTGGTTGTCCAGTCATCGCACAAGGGAAAAGTAAAGCGTAGTGACTGACTGTAGAGTAGTCAATCATTTAACAGGCAATGCGTTGTAATACTAACAAACTTCCTGATTAATTTTGTAAAGTGGTCAGGAAATCCCCCAGACCCGTTTAACTTGCGAAGTTTATAGACCATATCTCCATAAAATAAGGGTTGTGATATTCCTAGTCGCAGAAGAGTTTTATTGTTGGTGTAGTACTTCTCCAGTAGGTTTTCGTTGCGGCGGTAGAATTTTGGGAAAGATCTACATCGTTTGTGATAACGAAAACCCTGCTGAAGAAGTTAACTTATAATAACTTGATTCGATTCTTGAAGTATATAACATCATTACATGCTCTAGCAAAACGAATGAGCTGGGAGATATAAACCCCGTATGATGTATACGAGATACATCCACATCCTGGTGTGGCTAGTTAAAGCTGATACGTTAAAGAAATATAAAAAGATCGGACAGGGAAAGTAGCATTCAAGGAGGACAGTCAACCACAAAACACAGAAACAAACACGCAAAGAGACAAACAAGAAGGCAAAAGCAATAATAAATGCAAACGACATCACAAACACAAAAGGGTTTACAATAGGGCTACCGCCGTGGAACGGTCAGTGGCAAAATTAGGCCACTGGGGGTTTAAACGAGTTCTAGGTTGCACCAAACATCACACTTACCCTACTGTCATCCCATTAAAACAGGACAGTGTAAATAAAGAAATCCCTGCCATGATCAAATCTCTAACCAACAAGGCAGCATCAGTAGGCAATATAAGTAAAACACAAATATGCTCGTGTAAATATAATACAAAAACAATAGCCTAGAAAGCCTCAGTGAAGGTACTCAGTGACTTGGCAGAAGCCAGAGCAGTAAGAGAATAAACCATTAAGGTCACGACAAGAAAGATCATAGACAAACATCAAACGCCACCGTCCAAGTTTTAGGTAGGCGTCATCATAGGGTCTACAGCCTGTCCGTTCATCGTACAATTAAAGAGGAAAGCATAGTGGCGAACTGTAAAAGGGTCCACCACCAAGCATGCAGTACGTTGCAAAATGATAGGGTCATAACTTCTTTTGATAAACTTTTTAACAAGTTTAACAAAGATAGTATGAAAGTGATCATGACCAAGAATCTTACGAAGTTTATAAATCACATCACCATAGAAGTCAGGTTGTGAAAGACCTTGTCGCAGAAGAGTCCTTAAGTTACTTTTATATTTGGAAAGAAGATCAGGGTTACGATAATACAATTTTGAAAAGGTTTTACGAAGTTTATGGTAATGGTCACCCTGATTGAGTAACCTTTTAGTTATACAAAGATTACGAATATTAAAGTCCTCAACTCGAGTACAAGCTCTAGAAAAACGAATAAGTTGAGACACATACACCCCATAATAAATTGCTCGGGGAACATCCCCATCCAAGTGGGGATAATTAACAATGTCAAAATTAAAATGATCTCTCTTGTCTTAGATTTTGCTAATTATTTCACCATTTTCAATCGAGAGATCTAAATCAAGAAAAGAAGCGTTATTATCAGATATATTAGATATATTAGCTTTGTTAAGCTGAAGTTCTTTAGGATAAATATAATTAACCATAGTTGGAAAGAAAGGGTTGTCAATGTTCAATAAGGTGTCATTAAAGGCTTCAATAACATCTGCCTCTCTCTTATCATAAATTTTAGTATGTATGAAATCATTAGAAATCGATAGATGAAGATCCAGGAATGTTGCTTTAGTATCCGAACTGTTGGCTTTATTCACAGTGAGCTCTGGTGGATAAATGTTATGACGGTTATATTGTTTTGTGCTTTGACTGGAGAATATTCAGATAACTTCATGTTTATCGTAGTATGACTGGAGCATGTTCCTTTAACTGCATGTTTTCCGTTTTAGGATTAGATGTCTTTCGATAGCTGTATAGTTTGTCTTGATATGACTGAATTGTGATCCGAGACCGACATAATTATCAGAAGCCTTGTCTAGTCTCTGTCACCCAGACGTACGCAATCTGCGTCACTCACTCCGTTCGCTCATAAAAGGTAGGCATGCGGCTGGGTGATAGAGACTTTAGCCTTGTCTAGAAGTTGCATATGTTTCATTTCTATAACTTGAATCTGATCCGTTGACTTCATATTTTTCCGTGCTATGACTACATATAGATACACAAATCGAACAGGAAAAACGGTATTCAAGGACGACAGTCAACCATAAACACAGCAGGAACAAAGAACACATTTAAAGATGAATAAAAGGCCATAAAAGACATCACAAACACAAAGAATTGACAATAGGGCTACCGCCTTGTAACAGTCAGTGGCTAAAAAGGCCGCTAGGGGTTTAAACTAGGTTCTAGGGTGCACCAAACCTCACACTTACCCTACTGTCAAACCAATAAAACGGGACTGTGTAAATAAAAAAATCTCCGCCATGAACTATTTTCTAACCAACAAGGCAGCATTAATAGGTAAAGCCTGGTGCCACAGCGTCGTGGTAAGCCGATCCGTGTTATGACTGGAGCCTATTCCAATAATTTTGACTGGAGCCTGTACAGATATCAACTACTATATTGTGCCATTAAGCTGGTCTCTTTACAATTAGGTTTTGCCAATTATCACTTCTAACTCTAAATGTGACCTGTTTGTGTTTAAAGTATTGTTCGTGAATTACAGTCATTTGTACGGTACATTTGCCTCACAAAAAGCACGAAACAGTTAAAACACACTTTCACTCCATGGTTTGGACCAAAATTCAGGCTCCTGTTCATCACTCATTGAGGTGTTATATTTTCGGTGTGTCATCTAATTGATGCACAGTATTTTTGTATTTATTTATTTTTTTGTTTTGTAGCATACGAAACCCATATTCACAACAATTACGAAACTATCTAAAACCACAGAACACACTGCTTACAGCCAAGGCGCAATAATCATATAATTCCATGTATGGGTGCTAATGTTTATTAAGACCTTCATACACTTCTCAGGCAAAGTAGGCACACAAGTCGAACAAGAAATAAAGCACGCACAAAACACAGTCAACGAAAAACGTTAATTAGCAAGGCACGTTACATTTGAAACACAAACGGGTTGACAATAGGTCTATCGCCTTAAAAAACGGGTTTACTTCAGCATTTAAAATTCTTTCTGGAAAGTTGATAGTTGGATTGTTCTTAATGGCGATATCTCATTCCCGGTACGCTATTTTTAATGGAATTTTCTAATGTAAACACACAATATTCTGGACTGTTTTTTGACTAATTGTATATTACCATTTGTGATTCTACTTTAGATACAGTCTTCTGGACTGGTTTAACTGACGAGATGATCGAAGGTGTTTTCAGATGGTACGATACTGATACGGTCGCCACATACACAGACTGGGCACCAGGACATCCAAACATCCACACTGGTCCTACGAGAGACTGTGTAATATATCACCAATCGTATGCATTCAAATGGATTGAAACGCAATGTCAATCTACTTTAATACAGCCGGCTTGTGAACGGAAGTACGTATTTTGTTGTTAGGCGTTCTTTACTGGTGTATTTTATTTTGTTCAATGGTTATGTGTTATTGTTTAAAATATGCAACAACAGCAACGTAATACTTGAAAATAATCAATGCGATCTCAGTAATATTACACATATAAAGTATGCATATGCCCAACATAAACTAGAATACACAAGTATAACTATACGTTTTCTAACTATTGTTTTAAACACAACACTTGTTTAAATCATGAGATTCTAATAGTGATGATACTTGTGTTTTAGATGATCCACAGGTATAGTCAGTACACGCACTCATTTGTTTTTAAATAAAAGCACGAAGTCTAACATCCCCATTGTTATATCACCACAAATGTTCGGTCTGCGAAACAAATAGTATAGTACCGTAATACAAAGTTCCCCTAATGGCCTGTGTCGTGACTATTTACATTTTCATTACTTTCCGTCAGGTCAACGCAAATTCTCAATTTGCTCGTTAGGTTTCGGTACAACGACCATATTTTTCCATATTCTCGTGTTCAGGTCAACGCAAATTTTCAATTTGTCGTTAGGTTTTGGTACAACGACCATATTTTTCCATATTCTCGAGTTCCTGTTTAACTCTTGGCAATAAGGGAATAGGTACTCGGCGCGGAACCGTTAGAGCATACGGTATGGCTCCCTCTTTGAGGGTAATACGGTATTCGCCATTAAGCATACCGAGATCATTGAATAGAGTTGGATACATTTGCTTTACTGATTCAAGGGAGACAACACAACACAACCTCATTTAAGCCTTGATACTTAACTTCAAGTAAATTTAGTTTGGTGATTGCTGGTCGGCCTAACAGGCATCTGTCAAGACCCTTTACAACATATATAAGTTCGACTGCTGAATTAGTGTCGCTAGAAAATAGTCTCTGTGAAAGAACCCAAGACATGTAATTTCTTGTTACCAGGACCATCAAGTGTTTTGGTACTTTTAGTTTCAGGTGGTTTGCCTTATTTAGAGTACACGCTATCAGGAAACAGTAAGTCTGCCCCTGTGTCAGTCTTAAATCTGATACAAACTTGTCTCACATTTAATGTTATAGTCCATGGATTTCCTTCATCCACTGTCCCCAGATATGCTCGTTCCTCAATGTTGCACATGTCAACTGTTCCTAGGTAGGCATCGGTTTCTTCTCGATGGTCGACCTCATGAACATTTTTCCTGGAGAGACAGCATCTGACGCGCAACGCAACCTCGGCCATTTCTCTCGGCCGTGCGCCAAAACTGCTCCTCAACGGGCACTTTGAAGCGTTCGGTTTAGTCTCTTTTTGCTTTTGCTGTTTAAACGTAAACTGAGGCTTTGGTTGTTTTTGAGATAGTCAATTTTGTTTTCATGTAACATTTGACTTCGTACAACAGATTGTTGTTTCTGGACAGCTTATTTCTGCCTGGCTTGGTTTACCGCTATTTCCAACGAAGATCTGAGTCCAACTGCAGTCTAGAAATTCTGGCATCCCTTAAACCCACAACAATTCTGTCTCGAATTAATTCATCTTTTAATGTTCCATATTCACAGTGCTCCGCCAAGGAATATAGAGCTGTTATGAATGTGTCCACAGATTCACCATATGCTTGTTTCCTCATATTAAACTTTGCTCTTTCAATTATGGTATTTCTCCTAAAATTTGTCTATGACAGTTTTATATTTATTGAGCTGTTCGTTGGTCAGATTGAATTAATTCAAAATGTCATCAGCATACTTCCCATACAGTAAATTAAATTGTTTACTCGTTGTTCCTCTGATTTTCCTGAAAGTCCGGATGCGGTTTTAAACTCTCAAATCTGACGAACCATTTTTCAAAGTCCTCTGGTTTACTGATGTTAAATGGTTCCGGTGGAGAAACTTGGAAACACGCCATATTTAAAGCCAGAATAATATAATTCCAATCTAATTCCTGCTGTTTTTGTTTTTTAATATATATATAATATTTATTATATTTACTATATATATCCACTAGTAATTATATCATTTCCAAATATGCACTTCTGACACCATGTTATATATTAGGGTTTATAAGTACGAGCCAACACTCATGTTCTACAATAGACTATATGCTTTAATACGAAGCTACTATGAGTGACGCTAAACAGAGTCTGACCCATTGATGGGCTGTGTATACATTTATATAAGGCACAGGCATGCATGTATATTACGTTACATTAAAGCACAATACACTATATGTATATGTAAAGGAAAAAAGAAACGCAACTCTGTATTAATAATCAAATATATTGGCGTGCATTTAACTAAAAAGCATACTTTTATTTCAGTACACAGTATTTAGGTCTGTTATTAATATTCCGGTAGTTTTGTGTGAATCTTAGTGTCAGATAAACGTTCATAACCGAAACCTAGCGTTACGTCATATAAAGCGGGTAGCATATAATAACAACGTCTTGAGTTAGAAATGGTCCTGACACGTATTCAGTTGTTACGAGGACCGTTATGTTCACGATGGTTTCATGGCGGTGTCACGGCGGTTGTTGCTGGAATGCGGAAACGCTGGCGTATGTGCTTGAGACGAATATACGCGTCATCTTTATAAGACTCAATAAAGACTCAATAAAACCGAGTCTGCTGCTTTATTCTCTTAATTGTGTTTATTGCTCTCAAAGGATCACCTTTATCAGTATTTATTTACATTCACACTAGCGTTCGTTTAGTGCAGTGTGGCGGCTGTAAAAAGTCTCCCCGTGCTACGAATCAGTAGTGTTATTTGTACAGGTCCTTTGGGACAAACGAGCCCAATATAGGTGGTTTTGAAGTAGAATACCGCTTAAGCCGGTGCTGGGGGGCGTGAGAAGTGTTGCTTATTTCATTACTTCTCATGAACAGACTCAATAAAACCGAGTCTGCTGTTTTATTCTCTTAATTGTGTTTGTTGCTCTCAAAGGATCACCTTTATCAGTATTTATTGACGTAAAGTAACAGCTGGTCGTCCTTGTTTTGGACGGTTGTTGGGCAATACAGTCTCACTCAGACTTTGAAATAGTCTTGTTATATTGCATGCAAGCTCGCCAAAAGGCCTAGTGCCCTAGGGCGAGCATAAACAAAAACTATATCTCTCTCAGACACCATACGCTGCGAAATTCCGTTCTACACCTATCTTTACGTAAACGTGACATAAAGAAAACCTTACTAAATTTGACAAAAACGCTGGATTGTTGATAAATGATGTCGGGCAACAAAATTAAGACAAACATTATGTGTTCTCGAGTAAATATGCCACGACTCGTGCATTACGTGCATCTGTCAAATTTTGTATTTCATGCTTTAGTTAAGAATCATTTTCAAAATGAAATATGCGGTATCGGTGGCGATTTTCGATCACTGGTAAATTAACAATATATCATTTGAAATAACACTTCATATATACCCACCCTTAAAAAGCTGCGTTCCATTTTTTCCCCCTTAATAAGAGTAAATGTTTTATAAACGTTACTACTTCTAGCACTTAGTCTAGATGAACACTTCATTGCCATTACAAAATAGGACTAAATAGTGTATGATATGGTATCAAACCCTCCACATGTTTATATTCTAATAATATTATCCTTTATTTCAGGGAATCTGAGGGCCCAAATCTGATTGGATAACATTTCAGAATCCATTTACTTTGTTTAGATGGCTTAAGAAAATAATAAACTTGTGCGAACTAATCTGTGTTTTTAAATGTGTAAATATATATAGTACACATACTGACTCTCTCGTGGATGTATACAGAGTTGTACTGAACAACCAAAGCAGTTGCAGCCAAATAAAACCAATCTAGGCTACGACCAGAAATCCCGAGGGACGAAAGTTCGCACAATAGAAAAGTAAGGCGTAGTGACCGACTGTAGAGGGGTCAGTCACTAAGCATGAAGTGCGTTTTAATACTAAAGAAACGTATAACTTCCTGACGACTTTCCTAATTAAGTGGTCAGGAAATCCGCCAGACCCACTTAATTTCCGAGGTTTATAGTTCACATCTCCATAGAAGAAAGGTTGAGACATTCCTAGACGCAGATTGTTTTTTATATTGGTGTAGTTCTTCTCAAAAAGGTTTTCGTTGTGTCTTAGGAACCATATCTTTCGGAAGTTATAAAAGTCGAACAAAACATGTAGCATTCCAGGACCACAGTTATCCACAAACACACGCATAAACAAATAACAATAACATGGATGAATAAAAAGCAAATTGATGACATCACACATGTAAAAGGGCATTATATGTTGTCCCTTATCTTACCTCTTATAAACAGACTCAATTACATAGATATAAAAGTCGAACAGGAAATGTAGCATTCAAGGATCATAGTCAACCAAAACACGCACAGAAACAAACAACAACTACAAAGATGAATAAAAGGCAAGATATGACATCACAGACATAAAAGAGTTGGCATAGGGCTACCGCCTTGGAACTGTCAGTGGCAAAAAAGGCTGCAGCGGGTTTAAACCACGTTCTAGGGTGCACTAAACCTCAATCTTGCACTAGTGTCATCCCTATAAACGGGACAATCTCAATAAGGAAGTCCCCTCCATGTCATATTCTCTTAAAAACAATAAAGCATTAATGCAAAAATAAGGTAAACACATAGATAAGCATGCATATATCAATAAACTTGATAGAGGATCGTAAACCTATATAACACGCTATATAAATACTGAAAAGAGGAACCCTTGGAAGCAACAAACACAAACAAGAGATAAAAGTAGCAAACTCGGTTTTATTGAGTCTGTTCATGAGAGGTAATGTAAAGTGCAAGACCCCTCACGCCTCCTAGCACCGTCTTAAAGTCACAAAGTATGAGCTTGTGGACCCCAAAGTGCCAGTAAGTAATAACTCTACTGATTTGTAGTCGGGGACCAGAAGTAATAACACTACTGATTTGTAGTCGGGGAAACTTTCTCAATCAAACCGAGACTGCAATATTTCGTATGTGTCGTTTTCGGCCATTTCCAAAGGTCCATTATCATACTCTTTTTTATAGCACAGTGGCGTTGCTTGTGCAGTGTGGCGGCAGTAAAACGGCGCCCCGCGCTTGCAATCAGTACTGTTATTCATTCGATCTTTGGAGATCGCTGAGACCGATACTTATATTTAATTATCGGTGGTACTTTTTCAGTTTTTTTGTTTTCTTACTTAATTTTCTATTCAGTGGTTCCACTACTCCAGCCGATTAAAGGCTCTGGGTATTGTTTAACCACTTATAGGATATGTTGTCTGCTTTTTAATTTAGTGTTTTGATTGTTACTTGTGATATGCAGGCTTCATAACCGCTGCTCCCAACTAAATTCCGTTATGTTTATTTCGCTCTTCGGGGCATTTAATTGTATTAGATACTGGGACCATACGCCGTACGACATGGAGATGCGTTACACTCCATGTCCACCGCCATATGCATGCCGTCTTCGGGATGGTTTAAATTGTTGTACAATTGATTTTATGAATATTGAGTTCTGCTCAACCCGGGGATAGAGGGCGTGAGCGGTAGCTAGCATATTTCACTACCGCTCATGAACAGT
Source organism: Cyrtodaria siliqua (assembly GCA_037043455.1). NCBI lineage: Eukaryota > Metazoa > Mollusca > Bivalvia > Adapedonta > Hiatellidae > Cyrtodaria > Cyrtodaria siliqua. The sequence continues at coordinate 501,025 of JAWPHD010000048.1, forward strand.
CTCAATCAAACCGAGACTGCAATATTTCGTTTGTGTCGTTTTCGGCCATTTCCAAAGGTCCATTATCATACTCTTTTTTCTACGGCCGCCACACAACACTAAACAAACGCTAGTATGAATGTCAATAAATACTGAAAAGGTGATCCCTTGGACGCAACAAACACAAACAAGAGATAAAAGTAGCATACTCGGTGTTATTGAGTCTGTTCTTGACAGGTAATGTAAAGTGCAACACCTCTTATGCCTCCTAGCACCGGCTATTCTACTTTAAAGCCACAAAGAATGGACTTGATCATCCCAAAGCACAAGTAAGTAATAACACTACTGATTTGTAGTCGGGTCAACTTTTTACGGCCGCCACACAGCACTTAACAAAGTCTGTGTAAAACTGTTAGCCCGGGCGTAGTCAGATTTGACACAAACAATATATATTTTAAACTGTGGGGTAAAATTAGGTTCTCGGGTGCACCACTCTTACCCTCGTGTCGTCCCAATAAAACAGGACCGTGTAAATAAAGATATCCTTGCCAAGTTATATTCTCAAACAAACAATGTAGCATTAATAATTAACACAATGTCGTTTGCAAAAAGAAATCTTACTTAAGTTTGATATCGTTTTCGTATTTCAAAACCAAGTCCCAAATATTTAATTTCATTTAGAGTTCGGTTACAATTACGTCCCCTTGTTTTATATATCAAAAGTTCTGCTGCCATTAACATTAACTACTGCTTTACATTGAATATATAGATTCTTTATGGATTCTAATAAGTTCCATAAACGCCTATATTGGCTAATTTTATGTACAAAATATCACTATTTAACCGGTCAAAAGCCTTCTGTTGCAACCCTAAAGGTAACAATTGCACTAAAGGTAACACGCTGCATTTTGGGACTAAAGGTAACAACCTACACTATAAAGGTAACACAAATGTCTGCACTTCGCACTGTTTCGGTGACGTCATCGGCTCAGTATGGTGAAATTACCATTTTTAACTCAACATAATTTTAAAAGTACTTGACCTATTTCACTAAACTACCAGTCATTTATTTAGTTATGTTATTTCCAATCCAACGATATAACTTTCATAGCAACTTTTTGAGAAAAAAAAAAGAAAAAAATGAAAAAAGAAAATCCGGCAAATAGACTGCTTCATTGCGCATGTCGCGTTTCATTCAAACAAGCAGTGGAGCGGTCTATCCGCTCAAGTGAAATCTGTATTTAAAATGAATCTTATTTTTGCCCGAGTGGATTTCGGTATATTAAAACAAATATCACATTCCTGAGAGGGTGCTAGTAAGAATGTTCACCCTTAGGATATTGTGTATCACCCTCGACTTCACCTCGGGCGATAATCATATCCTCAGGGTAAACATCTTACTATCACCTTCTCAGGAATGTGATATTTATATATTATCAACCTACAATGGTTCAACTATCAGCCTCAAACATTGAGCTGTACCTCTTCTGTTGAACTACAATATGTTCAACTATACCCACGAACTCTACAATACTCTGTCACCTCTATCAGCATTTATTAACATTCACACTAGCGTTCGTTTAGTGCAGTGTGGCGGCTGTAAAAAGTCTCCCCGTGCTGTGTTATTTTTACTGGTCCTTTGGGACCAACGAGCCCAATATAGGTGGCTTTGAAGTAGAATACCGCTTAAGCCGGTGTTAGGGGGCGTGAGAGGTGTTGCTTCTTTCATTACTTCTCATGAACAGACTCAATAAAACCGAGTCTGCTGCTTTATTCTCTTAATTGTGTTTGTTGCTCTCAAAGGATCACCTTTATCAGCATTTTGTAGCGCAACCCTTCTCCGTGCAAGCAAGGAATGGCACTCTGTGAACACTCTGCCGTGAAGGCCAAACGAAACCTATATACTAGTAGAATCCTACTGAAAAAATTGCCCTCCGTACGACGCAATGAAGCTTCTTATGGCAAAGAGCTAGAGAAAAATACCAAGAATCTCTTATTGGAATTCTCAGGAGACGGGCCACCACCACCATTTGGCATGATTTAACCTTAGTTTATAATCACTTTACACTTTCTCTTAAAATGAGATATAGAAACCACAGCGTCCGAACGAAATGGCATCGTAGGGCACTGTACTGCAAACAAGGACTTGATAATACAACGATAGAGACAAAAAACAACAGAATGGGTGGTGAAGACAGGGTTACCGACTTGGAACGGTCAGTAGGCAATAAGGCCTACTGGTTAGCTTGAATCGATTTTATATGCGCACAATCCTCGCTATTATCCTGTCTTCAGCGTCCAAATAGACAAGACCGTGTAAACAAAACTACATCCCATCAAAAGGAATTCTCTAACAATAAAGTCCACATCCAGAGAAACTAACTAAAGAAAGAAACACATACAAAATAATAAACATCTCAGGATGTATCCAGAATAGTGCTGAACAACAAACATAGTTGCAGCTAAAGAGAAAACCAATCTAGGATACGATCAGAAAACCCGAGGGACGAACGCTCATGCACCCACCTCCCTTAGTTGGGGTTTCAGTAGGTACACTCATAGAGTCCCAAGAGGTAGTCCAGTCATCGCACACGTGAAAAGTGAATTGTAATGACTGACTGTAGAGGGGTCAATCACTAAACATGCAGTGCGCTGTAAAACCAAAGGTTTATATCCTTTTCTGACGAACCTCCTGATTAAATTTGTAAAGCGATCAGGAAACCCGTCAGACCCCTTTAACTTTCGAAGTTTATAGACCATATCTCCATAAAATGAGGGTTGTGATATGCCTAGTCGCAGAAGTGTTTTATTGCCAACCCTTTTGTGTTTGTGATGTCGTTTGCATTTATTATTACTTTTGCCTTCTTGTTTGTCTGTTTGCATGTTTGTTTCTGTGTTTTGTGGTTGACTGTCCTCCTTGAATGCTACTTTCCCTGTCCGATCTTTTTATATTTCTTTAAGGCTGGTGTTGTACTTTTCCAGCAGGCACTCGTTGCGGCGGTAGAATTTAGAGAAAGATCTACGTAGTTTGTGATAACGAAAACCCTGCTGAAGAAGTTTACTTGTAATAACTTGATTTCGATCATTGAAGTCTATAACATCATTACACGCTCTAGCAAATCGAATGAGCTGGGAGATATACACCCCGTACGAGGTAGCAAATTTGCAAAATACAATAACAGGTTAATCATGTATATTAAGTAGAGAATGCTTCATTTCAACATCTGAATTATACTATCTAGTTGTCAACGTCACATTATTCTCTCTGTGCGTGCGTGCGTGCGTGCGTGCGTGTGTGTATGTGTGTGTTACGTATGTATGTATGTATGTATGTATGTATGTATGTACGTACTCTTGTTGTATGTATGAGGTTTGAATTCGCTTAAACAGAGTGACAACATATTAACAGACGACTGCATATCAGCAGATGACTTATGCTTACGCAGTTATAAATTGAAGCTCTATGCGTAAAGGATATACATAACTTTTTGTTGAGTATCGCTTAAAGCGGCGCATAGAGCTTCCTATTTTCTTAATTTAAGCTTACTTCAGTGAAAGGCGAATACTTTTATCAAATTATGTCTGTCGCCCTTCCGTCCGCCTGTACGACTGTTCGCAATCAATCCGCCTGCCTGTGGATATCTGGCGTGTTTTAATTGTTATACGCTCGTTGAAAAAAAGCTACGTTAGTCCATCCGTCCGTTAATAATTTGAATTCAGGATGAAAACACATGAAGCATTGCACACAGAATCATGGAACACATGAAGCATTGCACACAGAATCATGGAACACATGAAGCATTGCACACAGAATCATGAAACACATGAAGCATTGCACACAGAATCATGAAACACATGAAGCATTGCACACATAATCATGGAACACATGAAGCATTGCACACATAATCATGGTACACATGAAGCATTGCACACATAATCATGGAACACATGAAGCACTGCACACAGAATCATGAAACACATGAAGCATTGCACACAGAATCATGAAACACATGAAGCATTGCACACAGAATCATGGAACACATGAAGCATTGCACACAGAATCATGAAACAATGAAGCATTGCACACAGAATCATGAAAATGTATACATATGCTGCAAATGGTACAAGGATGATCCGATGATCCCTATTGTTTTGAGGTCACTAGGGCGTAGGTCACTGTCAAGGTGACCCAACATTGAAAAAACAGTTCCCGCGATGCAACTGAAGTATTTTTCAACCTAGGATCCACAGACTGGCCATGGAACAAGAATGACCACTCTTGTTCTTTACCACTTTTCTTTGTGAGGTCACTATGTCACGGCGACTCGACATATAAAAACGGATTCTGCATTATAACTCGGGTACCTTTCAACCTAGGGTCTTGCAAATTCATAGGCAGACTGCCTGATCCCTGTTGGTTTAGGTCACTTGGTCAAAGGTCAACGTCGATGGACGGACGGACCAGTAAATAATAACACTACTGATTTGTAGTCGGGCCGACTTTTAACGGCCGCTACACAGCACCAAACAAAGCTAGTGTGAATGTCAATAAATACTGAAAAGGTGATCCCTTGCAAGCAACAAACACAAACAAGAGAGAAAAGTAGCATTTACATTGTGGTTAGGAGCTCTATGCGTATCAAGAGTACATATCATACGCATACAGCTCCTCTGGTCATGTGGGAGCACTAAGAGTATGATGCGCATAGAGCTCCCCGCGAATTGCTCTCCAAAATGATGCACTATGCGTAACGTTTTCTTACGCATAGCACGCATAGAGCTACAATGGGAGCATACTTCACGGAATTATCTATGCGTCGTATGTGCTTTGTACGACACGACACAATGGCACTGCTTAATGCCCTAATCCGATATGTGTTAAGGTTGCGGAACTCAGCGATACATTCCGATACACACCGAGCTGAACGGAAATGACCGAGGATGATTCGGCCTTCGTTTGCATATTGTTTTCACTAGTATATTACTAATATTTGTTATACTCTGACACCACATGTTATGTGGTTATCATATAACAACGGGGTTCATCCATTAATGTGTAGACCATAATGCGATAACGTGATGTACCTTGAAATTCAGGTCACTCTCAAAGTTTAAGAGATAACAAACTGGATATAGTATAACGTAACTTTGTCGTGACTTCCCGTTCGCGAATATATCGCAATGACACACCTTACAACCGGTGAACATAAATATGGAATGATACGTACAACGAAAACACCAATTAATTTGAGAAGGAGAATAAGAGTGTGCTCATGCGGGCATTAAACTATAGAAGTCGAACAGAACATGTAAGATGATTCAAGGACCTACGTCCAACCAAACACACGCATCGAAACAAACAAACCAATAATTACAAGGATAAATAATTAAAGGAAAATACAATGTATTTGACACCACAAACAGAAAAGGACATTACGGCTACCGTCTTGGAACGGCAATGGCAAAACAATGCCGCTGGGAATTTAAACCAGGTGCAAGGTGCACATAACCTCACTCTGACCTTATTATCATTACAATAAAACGGACCACTTTAAATAAAAATCTCTATATGCTCTAATCAGCTTGGCAGCATTAATTAAGAAATAGAACATCGTTTACTGTGAATTATCGTTTAATATATCACGGTTTGGAGTTCAATTGTAAACAATAATTTCACTCGCTCTTAATTTCACGAGCCCGAAGAGCGAGTGAAATTATTGTTTACAACTGAACGACAAACCGTGATATATTATAGATAATGCACCGTAAACGATGTTCTATTTCTATTCTAATACCCCTAAAATGTGAAAATAACGCACAAATCTGAAATCTTTCGCATTGCTTTGCTTGCTCTCCTAACGTTGCATACGTTACAATGCGGAATGCGCAATGCGCAATGCATATTCTCCTAACGTTGCAAACGTTACAGTGATATATCGTTCAATATAACGAGATATTTTAAACTAGGCTATATAGTGCGGGTGTATTAGAATAGGCAATATAACACAGAGGTGATTATGTATATATGACTATAAAAAGCCTAGACAGCCACAAAGCATGTACTCAATGACTTGTCAGATGCCAGAATAACACGAAAATAAACTATTAAAGACACATGTAATGTATTGTTCCAATCAAAGCGGGTTATGCGACTGCAATGTCTGTATGTTGTACTGGCTGCCATTTTAAACCATCACAAGCATTTTGCAGAGCAAGAGAGACTAATACGAGCCTAATGTTTTCATTTTATCACCAGCATTTTGCAGTGTAGCAGCAATTTAATCCGCAACCATTCGGTTAGCACTCCACCACTAAATGACAGCGCCGACAATAGCCCAGCTGTTACAAAAACAACATTACTGTTATTCCATCAATGTATATAACTCTTAGTATGGTTTTGTTATTTGATATCAGCCAATGACCTTAACATCCAAAACCGTGTGGAGTGTGTAGTCTAGTAGCAGAACGTCGGACGCCAAATCGAGAGCTCGTGTGATCGATACTCACCATGACCATGTTGTAGATACTTAATCCGCATTAATACTGATTCAAGCCAGGAAGCCATGGAGAGGGATTGATATAAGTTGAAAGAACTCGTTTCTCAATCGACGTAAAATAAGTAAAGTTAAACTTAAATCGTGTTATTTGCTGCCATGGTCAATACACGTTAACATTTAGAATAATGCGCTTGTTTGTGCGCAGTGTATACATGCATAGTTAGTTCTAACCCTGCGTTTTAAACCAATCAGAGTGCTCAGAATACGAGTATCAAATACGTGCTACATATATTCATGCAAATTTACACTCTGTATTCTTCAGCACCTACATAATCATGTAGAGTATAAGAAGAACATTTGAAATCAATAGATAATGTGTTGGTTAACACGAAGTACGATAAAGTCTATTACGTTAAATGAACTATTAGTATAAATGTCGTGCAGGACATGCAGGTTTCACAGAACGCAGTAAACCCAAACACACGCAAAACGACGAACATGAATGGCAATGTTAATAAGGAATAAAGGCATATGACGTCACAAACAAAAAAAAGGGTTGACAATAGGACTACCGCCTTGGAACGGTCAGTGGCAAAATAGGCCGCTGGCGTTTTAAACCAGGTTCTAGGGTGCACCAAACCTCAAACTTACCCTATTGTCATCCCATTAAAACGGGACAATGTAAATAAAGAAATCCCCGCCATGAACACAAACCGCAGTCAGTCTGTACGCTCCCTCTCTTCGCTTTCTTAATGGTGATTATTTATCTACAACGCTTCTATCCTATGCTTCGCAAACGTACATACTAAAGTGAGTTGAATGACATGTCGAAGTGAAATAAGGGAATTTATTTCACGAAGCAAGACACGTCTGATCAATAAACGAATATGGAGGATGAGTATGCATGGGCCGAGGGAAAGAAATCCGGTATTTAAAAATGAAAGATCAATTACGTTTTTCATTTCTTGTTTTTTTTTCGTTTTCTTTTGTTTTGATGTTGTTGTTTTCTTTCTAAACGAATGTTAACAGTCTCAAACCGAGACTGCAATATTTCGTATGTGTCGTGCTCGGCCGTATCCAAAGTTCCATTATCGTACTCTTTTTTAAATACGTTAATTGAGCTGGAATTTTGAGGATTTATATTAATGCGTCCTGATTGGTTTGTAATTGGGAAACATGGTTTACAACGGTTATCGTCAAAACAAATCAAGCAAATAGATAACATAACGCTGACAGATCTTTGTAACGTCTCAATACAACGAACAATTAACGTCCTTCCCTCTAGTTGTCTGATGTCGCTTACGTGCGCTGCTTTGAACGGCGACAATTTTGTACTAGCATAGACGAAGTAAATAAAGTAATAGGAAAAGTAGATCGAACAGGAAATGTAGCATTGAAGGACCAGTCAATCAAAAACTCATAGAAACAAAAATAATTGCAAAGAGAGAAAGGCAAGATATAACATCAAAAACATCAAAGGGTTGAAAATAGAGCTGCCGCCTTGGAACGGTCAGTGACAAAAAAGGCCGCTGGGGTTTAAACCAGGTTCACTGGTGCACCAAACTTCACTCTTACCCTATTGTCATCCCAATAAAACGGGACAGTGTAAATAAAGATAACCCGGCCAGGTTAACATCATTGTTTTAGGGACACCCTCCGGGCGAGACGCTTAGCATTGATCTTGTACCAATATAGCTTATAAAAAGTATACTATCGATTGTATTTATTGGACACACTTATGCATCCCTAACTGTTAAGGCTGACACATTGTTATTAATGTTAAATTTACACTCTGATACAAACATTAGCCTACTAGCACAGGACATTGCATATTTATGTTATTATAATGATGTATGAAGGACTGTAATGGGACATATTAGTGTTGTTGTACATTACGTGGCCTTAATTCCATTACGCGATTATTAGCAGAAGTTTATAACGGATAGTTCGACAATAAAACATTGTTTGCTGACTAAAATGCGATAACAATACGCAAACATTTTAAACCGAAATTCATGCCCAAGCTAACCCCGTTTTCGCTTCTTGGGGAAGGGGTTGGATGGCGAATGAAAGTTAATAATCGGACCACGTAATGCTTTTCTGAGGTCATGTAGACGTGTACAAAAAATCAAATACAGCATATGATACACTATCGTGTGCAGAAATAAAGGTTCTATCCAGGAGTCCATTTCTTCCTACGATCCCTTGTCGTCACCCAAGGGCAATTTTACTATACTCGTTATTTGTCTTGATATCTGGCTTACATTTCAAAATGATGTTTCTATTGGTTTTTTTTGTTGTAGTTTTTTTGACAATTAGATGCAATGTAGATATTGCGCTTGAACTACTAAGGTTATAATTCGTCATAATGTTACATTATCACGTAAGTATTTCAATCGGAGTATCTCGATTGCATCAAATAGCAAAAATAAATAACAAAAAATAAACAACAGAAACATATTTTTGGATTATAAACCAGATAACAACACAAGAAATGAGTAGATTGAAATTGCACTTTGGTAACGTTTGACTCCAATATCTCCGGACATGGGATAGAAAGGTGTTGTTGGATAGAAATTCATTTCTGCACACGATATTGTACAAGGTCTGTGCATTTCATGTTTCATACACGTCTACTTGACCTCAGAAAAAGAAAACTTACATGTCATTTTACAGTTCTTCATAAATAATTATAATAACAGAAGGTAATAACCAAAAGATACAATTTCATGTGCTTGCTAGTGTAAGGCTATTTTTCATAATACCACTAACCTACTAACTGTATTTAAAAGTTTAGTTCTGAATTAACGAAGGTCAAATTACATGATAAGATATCAAAGCGCTGTAGTCAGTTAATGTCATTATGTATACCGTATTTCAGCTCTACAGGCCAAATGCCTATGCTTATGTCTTGTCTAGTCCGTATAGTAACATGTCGTCCGTGGTCTGTCCACTCCTTATTATTTCGCATAAAACACATCTACTCTGAAACCAAATGGTATAAGCAGTTATAAATCATGCTTTTCTCGCCAGATAATCTAAATAAATAAATATGTTCACATCCCGTTTTTAAATCTGAAAAATGAAATTCCAGTTGAGGCTAAACAGGTTGAGTAATTCGTTTCGAGTGTTTTTCGCCGTTAGATCTGGGTTTTTTTTATATCTGGGCTTGAATAATGGCAGTAAATATGGCATGTCCACCGCCATATGCATGCCATCTTCGGGATGATTACAATTCTGTACTATTGATTTTATGAATATTGAGTTCTGCTCAGCCCGGGGCTAGGGGGCAAGCAAGCAAGCATATTTCACTGCCGTTCATGAACAGTCTCAATTGAACCGAGACTGCAATATTTCGTATTTATCGCGTTCGGCCGTTTCCAAAGGTCCACTATCATACACTTTGATAATTAAAATATATACTAGTCTAACATTTCCAATAAGGAATACGTATCCAGTTCATTTTTGCTTATTCGAATAACAAATAAGGAATGAGGAACAAAGAACCAAATGTCCCATAATAAAGCAATTGCTCCTTGAGCTCCTATTGTGATGCGTGTTTTAAAAAGAGCAATCTAACTATATGCATTATACACTAGGCTAACTGGAATGCCTATTTAATGAGTAAGCCTTTAATTTGGTTATGTGTGTGTGGTCATTTTCTTTATAAACTAGCTATATAGTTATGTATAGCTTATAATTATCAAAACAAACCTGTCCACGACACGCTGCATTTTTATTTTCTTAAAGCTGGCGACGTTTCCTATGAATTATTTTTATTAACTAGATGAATAGTTCAAAGCAAACTGTGTTTACCTATTTCTGATTGTTGATTATATATTACCAGTATCATATGTAAATGTATGGTAAAAAACGATAAAAAGATAAAAATCGCAATTGTATCACCTTTTTAAAAATATATTCAAGTAGACTGAGGGTCAAACTGATACTAGATTATTTTTTCTATCCTATAATTGCCCTACACTTAAACGCCTAAAAGCAGATACAAAGTCGAACAAGAAATGTAGCATTTAAGGACACAATCAACCAAACAAAAACTACGCACAGATACAAACAATGATTACAAAGATGAATACAAGGCAAGATATAACATCACAAACATAAAAGGGCTGACAATAGGGCTACCAACTTGGAACGGTAAGTGGCAAAATGTGATTAAGTGGCTAAAGTTTACCACCACGAAGCATTACCAAACGTAAGGAAGTGAAACACTGTATCCATTAACAAAAACAAGCATAGCTACGATCAAATGCTTTACCAAAACCTCTCACCATCATATTTATGTAAAAACACAACTAAACACCACTCACCGAAATCGAGCAGCCTGTTACACTATTATTCAGAACATACGTCGGTATTTAAATTTGATTAATCATTCAATCATTATAAGAAATAAACCAGTTTCAGTTAAATATCTATTTTCATTACATGTTTAAAGCTTGGGGACCTGCCATATCAAGGACAAGCGGGTAACGATAACGACGCGCGAATTATTTTGTTTATGATATGACCCTTTTGCTTTTTTCCTAATATTTGTTTCTATACATTTTGTCATATGTACGTAACACTATGTGGTTTCAGATTGGGATCTGCGAATTCCGTATATATGTCGTAACAGTAGAACGTTATCAGGATTTTTGGTTCTCTTATTATATATAACCATTCATTGCCAATTTTCTATCTAGTGAAACTAGATCAAATCACCATGGGTTGTCACAGCGTTGTTGCGATATATCTGTGCTTATTGCTCAGTAACTATGTTAGTGCTTTTGGTGAGTAGTTAAATTGTACTATTAAACAAAGTAACAGTCGAAGATCGTTTGAGACATCAGCATTTAGATTGTTGTCATGTCTATGATAAACATTTTTGATTACACATTACAGAAAACGGATTTTAATATAAGGTTAAAATATTCAAATTAAGTTCGTGTTGGCAAATTATATATTTGGGTTTCAACGCTTTCTTTAAAAATGTCATATTTTTTAATTATCTAAGAAATTGCATTTGTTTGTGGTGGTCAACACTGCAGCATATTCATTCCAGCAAAAGTGGATAATAACTTTAAATGCTATTTTTGTTTCAAATTAAGGTACTTAAGTTCCTATGTGCGGCCTATTATAGGGTTGGAATATGGAAGAAGACAACTTTTCATCTGATATTACCTCTCATGAAGAGTTGCAATACAACCAAGCCTGCTTACACATGTGTCTCTTGTTTGTGCTTGTTGCTTCCGACGGATCTCCTTAACTCTGTGTATTAACTCTGTGTATTAAAATCCACACTCGCGCTCGTTTAGTTCAGTGTGGGGACCATACACTGTCTCACGCGCTACAAATCAGCAGTTTCATTACTTAATTATCATTTGGGATCATCAAGTCCAATCTCTATGGATTTAAAGGAAAACACCACTTAAGCCGTTGCTAGGTTGTATGATAGGTGTTGCATCTTTCTGGCCCGTTGCTACGTTGAGGCACACCGAGGCAGTTGCCTCTGTTGAAATTTGGGAATGTACCACATTTACATAAAAATTATATCAGTCGTTCATAAAATATGTCATGCTTGAAACTGAAGAAAACCTGTCCGGGAAATGCAACAAAATGCAGGAAATCAAAACAAAATCCAGGGCGGAGATGGATTTGCCTCGGTTAAATTTCTGGGCTGGCTACGGGCCTGCCTTATATTACCTATCATGAACATACTCAATACAACCGAGTTTGCTACTTGTCTTCTCTTGTTTGAGTTATATGCTTCCGAAGAATCCACGTTACTGTTAGTTTTTCATATATAGATGTATATCACTGTTAGACATACAATTGCATGAGGAAATTGTGCTATTTAACTATGTGTCGGATGATAAGACCCGTCCAATAAAGCTCGTGTATGTAGTAAACACGTTTCGTGTATGTAGTAAACACGTTTAGTATATAGCTATCGATAATATATACATACTACCTTCATTTTCTTACAATGGAATACAACAACCTGTATCACTCTGCAGGTTATCACTATGCTACTAAAATAGAATTAGTATCACTATCTCACTAAAAATAGAACAGTGGTTTTTCCAATGTTTCAAGCAAGTTTTACGCCACTATGCGCGAGAACGTCAAGACGACGTTACGTCATACAAACAAAACAAGTAGATCAGACCAATGAAAACCAACACCAACACCTTAAAACTACATACATTTTCCCGCTTCACTTTATCCAGAAATAATATGCTTTATTGAATGTGTAGCAATGCAATCGTGTTCCTTTGATTTATGCCAAGTCACTGAGTACATGCGTTTTAGATTTCAATGTTATTGTTTTTTAAATGCATACATACATGATCAGCTATGTGTTTTGCTTATATTGCCTCTGAATGCTGGCTAGTTTGTTAAGGATATAGCCTTGCGGTGATTTGTTCCGTTTTATTGGTATGATATTAATGTAAGAGTGTAGTTTGGTGCACCCTAGGCCCCAGTGGCCTTATCGACAATGCCGGTTGGGAGTTGCTACCCCTATCGTCAACTCGTTTATGTTTGTGACGTCACAAACCTTGCCTTTATTCATCCAACCACTCTTTGTTTGTGCCGATGAGTGTTTTGGTTGACGTTTTACTTAACAAGTTAATAACAAACAAGTAAGGCAAAGTATACTTTTCGTCTCTTAAGATGCACAGAAACAGGTTAAATAGATCAAGATAGAGCATGTTTGTAATTCAGCAGTTTGATCTGAACACACCTAAATATTGCAAAGGAATCAGAAAAGTCAAATGCAAGCAAAACATGTTTAAACACGTTTTAATAGTTATCTCAAATTACGCTTTTATATTGCCCATCCTGAATTATAAAGGATTGTTGTAAGATAAGTAAAATAAAAACTTGAATGCCCAAAATGCTCATGCAGATTAATTTTATTTAACCCTCTGTTTGATGTCGTTGCTTTTTGTTGTTGTTGTTGTTGTTTTTTTGTGTTTTTTTTAAATATATGTTACGAGAGAGATAATTTATCAATTTTAGTTGCTAACATTCCATCCACGACTGTTCCTCAAACCCAGACTGTTCCATGCTGCAGTGACGGATGGGTCGCCTTTTCCGGTTCGTGCTACTATTTTGGACACAAACAAATGATGACTTTCCATAACGCCAAGGTATGCTGGGGGCGCTTTCCGTTTCACGTGCGGCACGGAACTTAAAATAAATAATCAAATAAGCACTAATCGTTCGCTAGATCAATGTTTGCCATCAAGGTCAGTCAATTGAATTGAATTGAATTGGATTTTATAGTCGCACCAACAGCTAAGGTTATATGGCGACTTTCCAGCTTCTACTGGTGGAGGAAGATCCCAGGTGCCCCTCCGGGCAATTTTCGTGCACGGGCGGGCACCTGGGTAGAACCACCGATGTTCCGCAAGCCAGCTGGATAGCTTCCTCACATAAAGATTCCTAGGCCCCTGAGGGATCGAACCTCGATGTATCGGTGTCGCAGTAGCGGCCTGTATGTATCGTTGTCGCGCTAGCGGCCAGTATGTATGGTTGTCGCAGTAACGGCCAGTATGTATCGTTGTCGCAGTAGCGGCCTGTATGTATCGATGTCGCAGTAACGGCCAGTATGTATCGTTGTCGCAGTAGCGGCCTGTATGTGTCGGTGTCGCAGTAGCAGCCTGTATGTATCGTTGTTGCAGTAGCTGCCTGTATGTATCGTTGTCGCAGTAGCGGCCTGTATGTATCGCTGTCGCAGTAGCGGCCATTATGTATCGTTGTCGCAGTAGCGGCCTGTGTATATCGTTGTCGCAGTAGCGGTCTGTGTGTATAATTGTCGCAGTAGCGGCCTGTATGTATCGTTGTCGCAGTAGCGGCCTGTATGTATCGTTGTCGCAGTAGCGGCCTGTATGTATCGTTGTCGCAGTAGAGGCCTGTATGTATCGTTGTCGCAGTAGCGGCCTGTATGTATCGGTGTCGTATGATGTCATGTGTGATTTCGGTCTTATCCGAAATACACCGAACAATCGAACTTTCTCGTCGATATCCATTATCCGAACTCTTTAACGTACCGTACCGTTAAAGAGCTGGATAACAGAGATCGATTGTACCGTACCGTTAAAGAGACCGCATAACGGAAATGGACGAAAAAGTTCGATTGTTCCGTACGTTAAAGAGACCGGAAATGAGACCGGTGTGTAAAAGAGACCGGAGACATGTTTGTATTACCGTCTTCAAATGGGAGATATTGTGGGATGGAGTTGTCCACTTAAGTAACCACTTAAACAAAGTAAAAAATTGGTTAAAAAGCGGGGTGGCGGGTAAGGGGCTATAATGTGTAAAACTCTAAATATCAGATTAATCATTATTATTACATTATAAATATCTAATTATTAGAATAGCTCAAAGCAAATTGTTTTATATATTACTGATTTGATTATATTAAAATATAAAATATGTAAACATGTGTTGGAATAACGAAGATTATTGAAAACCCACACTTTTATTTGATTATATACAAGCCGGTTTAAAGTTAAAATAATACTGGATTAATAAATGGAGGTGTTCATTTTAATTCGCGATACAAACTTCCGTTCCATGTGACACTTCAAAAACAGATGTTAAACAGATTATACCTTAGACTATCTTTAGACAATGGTTTTCTTTTTCACCAGCGATACTGTGCCCAACACGAATCACACCTCGCCCATGTGGAAACTGCAGCGGAAGGAGCTTTTCTTAGAGAGTATGTTGCTCGATTTGTTGGTATGTATTACAATGATAACTTTTTTCAACCGGATTGCTTAAAAACTGCTGCTCTATGTATAAGTAATACAACATGTACATACCGTGTTCAATACTAACATGAGAAGTGAAACACACCTTTGAAAAAGCAGAAAAAAAAAAGAAAAAAAACAATAACACGCGGAACAGTAAACTAATATATCATTCACAGAATGCAGTCAACCAAAATACGCATCCAAAACAGAACGCAGTCAATCAAAATACGCATCCAAAACAGAGGGATTTTTTTCGAACTCACTTTGTTACGATATGTTTTATAAACTCTATTTAGACTTCTTCTAAAACGTTTTAGAATTTTTGAAATTTAAACGGTCACCATTACATCCTTGTTTCTGTAATACAAAGTTCAACTCGATAATTTCGGCCATTCGTATTAAGAGTCTGTATTACGGTTGTGATTTAGGCTGGGTAATTGCAACTAAACATCGATAAATAGGCTGTCAATTAAATTAGTTGTTTGCAATCAACATGTATATACATGTTTACATTTTCTACCAAAGAAAGCGCATTCGAACGCAACATATGTACGCTACCATCGACTGGTATCCTTTTTTTGTGACAGTTGGTACTTTTGGAATTGAATGAATTGAATGTTGTTTAACGGCTCATCAACACAGTATAGGTTATTTAGAGCCTCCCCAGAGAGAGGGGAAGGATACATAGGAATCCGGGAACTTGCCCTACTCTTATTATCGAATAGATTCCTATGGTTCTTTAACGTGCTCGGTGGATAGACCGATACACGAGACCGCCCGGTTTACGTACTTTTGGAGAACACTTTGGAAAATTTCTGAAAATGCGCCAGAAATAATTTGCTAATCCTTGAAACGTACTTTAATTTTGCGCATATTATGAACAAAATCCATGCATATACCCTGTGTTTATCACGAAAACTTCAACATTATTATTTCACATCAGGTAGGCGAAACGGGTTTGGGTTAAAGAACCAGAATATGCATGGAATTAAATTACGCTTCAATGATTATAATGTAGCAAATTATTTCTGGTGCATTTTCAGATTTCCAAAGTGTTATCCAAAAGTACCAACTTTCACAAAAAACGAATATCAGTCGAGTGTAGCGTACATATTTTGCGTTCGAATGCGTTTTCTTTGGTAGAAAATGGTTAAGAAATAAAATTTTATCGCACTCTGAAGCTTTAAATGTGAGCGAATGTTTAATTATTTTTTTTCAAGAATTAGCAATAATGACGTCATAGATCATGTGGTATAGTCACAATGTGTACATAATGACTTGCTAATTTTTTAAAAAAAAATTCAGTATAACAAGAACATCTAGCAAACAAGTATATACCTTGTATAATTCAGTAACTATACCCGATGTGTTTCTTTTCCTAGATCCTTATTTCTGGATTGGGCTGACGGATGAGGCTAAGGAAGGTGTCTGGAGATGGTCGGATGACAACACGCCTGTTACGTATACTGACTGGGCTTCAGGACAGCCGGACGACTATTATTCCAGTGAAGACTGCGTGGCAATATCATACTATAAGTTTACCCACCGATGGACTGATATTCACTGCCAAACCCTCAATGTGCAACCATTATGCGAACTCAAGTAAGAGGCGTATTTTGTTATGTACATGCACATGTACAGTATATATCATTGTGTTCGGGGCGCTTGTCTCAAACATAAATTTAGACACCCTGAAAGTTTGATAGCAAACTATTAAGACAAAGTGAAGTTATTTGCGATTTTTAAATTTTCTGCTGTCACAGCAACAAGAAAATTAATGGGAAACGCCCGTGAAAAAGCATTTTGTCTCTATGATATTTATTTCTCAACCGATTTTCAAAACAAACTAAGGTAGTTTTATTTACCAATTCAAATGATAGTTTCACTGATATATAATGTATGCGTGTATTATTAATATTAAGCATGTTATTGCTTGAAAACCTTTTGCTAAAACAAGCGCATCGAACAATACAACATTGATGTTTGATATACAAGTAGCAGGTTAATGTAGATTGGAATGTGTATAATGTTGAGTGGTCAAACATAAACCGTACATCCGTCATAGTCAGTCGTAGTCTACGTCATAGGCGATTTGTTCTATGTTATAATGGGGACACATTTAGTGTAACGAATTATCGCTAGTTCATCCTTTTTCAAATAGTCAGCATAATGCACATGTCTTCAATCACCGAGTGGTGGTACATGCTGCATAAGCCAAATATGCAGCAGTTATGCGGTCTAAAATAGTGTCCATTCAGTATGCGCGGTATAATACATTGTTCATGTCATGCCACTAAAGTCGGATATCATTCAGTATGCGCGGTATAATACATCTTTATGTCATGCCACTAAAGTCGGATATCATTCAGTATGCGTGGTATAATACATCGTTATGTCACGCCACTAAAGTCGGATATCATTCAGTATGCGCCGTATAATACATCGTTATGTCATGCCACTAAAGTCGGATATCATTCAGTATGCGCGGTATAATACATCGTTATGTCATGCCACTAAAGTCGGATGTCATTCAGTATGCGCGGTATAATACATCGCTATGTCACGCCACTAAAGTCGGATGTCATTCAGTATGCGCGGTATAATACATCGTTATGTCATGCCACTAAAGTCGGATATCATTCAGTATGCGCGGTATAATACATCGTTATGTCATACCACTAAGGTCGGATATCATTCAGTATGCGCGGTATAATACATCGTTATGTCATGCCACTAAAGTCGGATATCATTCAGTATGCGCGGTATAATACATCGTTATGTCAAGCCACTAAAGTCGGATATCATTCAGTATGCGCGGTATAATACATCGTTATGTCATGCCACTAAAGTCGGATATCATTCAGAATGCGTGGTATAATACATCGTTATGTCACGCCACTAAAGTCGGATATCATTCAGTATGCGCGGTATAATACATCGTTATGTCACGCCACTAAAGTCGGATAGCATTCAGTATGCGCGGTATAATACATTGTTCATGTCACGAGACT
The DNA here is from genome assembly GCA_037043455.1 of Cyrtodaria siliqua. Taxonomy (NCBI): domain Eukaryota; kingdom Metazoa; phylum Mollusca; class Bivalvia; order Adapedonta; family Hiatellidae; genus Cyrtodaria; species Cyrtodaria siliqua. The sequence goes on from JAWPHD010000048.1 coordinate 519,280, forward strand.
AAAGTCGGATACCATTCAGTATGCGCGGTATAATACATTGTTCATGTCACGCCACTAAAGTCGGATATCATTCAGTATGCGCGGTATAATACATCGTTATGTCATGCCACTAAAGTCGGATATCATTCAGTATGCGCGGTATAATACATTGTTCATGTCACGCCACTAAATTCGGATACCATTCAGTATGCGCGGTATAATACATTGTTCATGTCATGCCACTAAAGTCGGATATCATTCAGTATGCGCGGTATAATACATCGTTATGTCATGCCACTAAAGTCGGATATCATTCAGTATGCGTGGTATAATACATCGTTATGTCACGCCACTAAAGTCGGATATCATTCAGTATGCGCCGTATAATACATCGTTATGTCACGCCACTAAAGTCGGATATCATTCAGAATGCGTGGTATAATACATCGTTATGTCACGCCACTAAAGTTGGATATCATTCAGTATGCGCGGTATAATACATCGTTATGTCACGCCACTAAAGTCGGATAGCATTCAGTATGCGCGGTATAATACATTGTTCATGTCACGAGACTAAAGTCGGATACCATTCAGTATGCGCGGTATAATACATTGTTCATGTCACGCCACCAAAGTCGGATACCATTCAGTATGCGCGGTATAATACATCGTTATGTCATGCCACTAAAGTCGGATATCATTCAGTATGCGCGGTATAATACATTGTTCATGTCACGCCACTAAAGTCGGATATCATTCAGTATGCGCGGTATAATACATCGTTATGTCATGCCACTAAAGTCGGATATCATTAAGTATGCGCGGTATAATACATTGTTCATGTCACGCCACTAAATTCGGATACCATTCAGTATGCGCGGTATAATACATTGTTCATGTCATGCCACTAAAGTCGGATATCATTCAGTATGCGCGGTATAATACATCTTTATGTCATGCCACTAAAGTCGGATATCATTCAGTATGCGTGGTATAATACATCGTTATGTCACGCCACTAAAGTCGGATATCATTCAGTATGCGCCGTATAATACATCGTTATGTCATGCCACTAAAGTCGGATATCATTCAGTATGCGCGGTATAATACATCGTTATGTCATGCCACTAAAGTCGGATATCATTCAGTATGCGCGGTATAATACATCGTTATGTCATGCCACTAAAGTCGGATATCATTCAGTATGCGCGGTATAATACATCGTTATGTCAAGCCACTAAAGTCGGATACCATTCAGTATGCGCGGTATAATACATTGTTCATGTCAAGCCACTTAAGTCGGATATCATTCAGTATGCGCGGTATAATACATCGTTATGTCATGCCACTTAAGTCGGATATCATTCAGTATGCGCGGTATAATACATCGTTATGTCATGCCACTAAAGTCGGATATCATTCAGTATGCGCGGTAAAATACATCGTTATGTCACGCCACTGAAGTCGGATACCATTCAGTATGCGCGGTATAATACATCGTTATGTCACGCCACTAAAGTCGGATACCATTCAGTATGCGCGGTATAATACATCATTATGTCACGGCACTGAAGTCTGATACCATTCAGTATGCGCGGTATATCACATCGTTATGTCACGCCACTAAAGTCGGATACCATTCAGTATGCGCGGTATAATACATTGTTCATGTCATGCCACTGAAGTCGGATACCATTCAGTATGCGCGGTATAATACATCGTTATGTCATGCCACTAAAGTCGGATATCATTCAGTATGCGCGGTATAATACATTGTTATGTCATGCCACTAAAGTCGGGTATCATTCAGTATGCGCGGTATAATACATTGTTCATGTCATGCCACTAAAGTCGGATATCATTCAGTATGCGCGGTATAATACACTGTTCATGTCATGCCGCTATAGTCGGACATAATTCAGAACGCAGTATAATACATTGTTCATGCCATGCCACTATAGTCGGACATAATTCAGAACGCAGTATAATACATTGTTCCTGTCATGCCACTATAGTCGGACATAATTCAGAACGCAGTATGATACATTGTTCATGCCATGCCACTATAGTCGGACATAATTCAGAACGCAGTATAATACATTGTTCATGCCATGCCACTATAGTCGGACATAATTCAGAACGCAGTATAATACATTGTTCGTGTCATGCCACTATAGTCTGATAAGCATGCAGTATAATACATTGTTCATGTCATGCCACTATAGTCGGACATAATTCAGAACGCATTATAATACATTGTTCGTGTCATGCCACTATAGTCTGATAAGCATGCAGTATAATACATTGTTCATGTCATGCCACTATAGTCGGATATAATTCAGAACGCAGTATAATACATTGTTCATGTCATGCCACTATAGTCGGACATAATTCAGAACGCAGTATAATACATTGTTCGTGTCATGCCACTATAGTCGGACATAATTTAGAACGCAGTTAAATACATTGTTCATGTCATGCCACTATAGTTGGACATAATTGAGTATGCTGTATAATACACACTCTATTCATGCCACGCCACTATAGTCTGATATAATCCAGCAGTCTAATACACTGTTCATGCAACGCCAATATAGTCTGATATAATCCAGCAGTCTAATAAACTGTTCATGCAACGCCAATATAGTCTGATATAATCCAGCAGTCTAATACACTGTTCATGCAACGCCAATATAGTCTGATATAATCCAGCAGTCTAATACACTGTTCATGCAACGCCAATATAATCTGATATAATCCAGCAGTCTAATACACTGTTCATGCAACGCCAATATAGTCTGATATAATCCAGCAGTCTAATACACTGTTCATGCAACGCCAATATAGTCTGATATAATCCAGCAGTCTAATACACTGTTCATGCAACGCCAATATAGTCTGATATAATCCAGCAGTCTAATACACTGTTCATGCTACGCCAATATAGTCTGATATATTCCAGCAGTCTAATACACTGTTCATGCAACGCCAATATAGTCTGATATAATCCAGCAGTCTAATACACTGTTCATGCTTCGCCAATATAGTCTGATATAATCCAGCAGTCTAATACACTGTTCATGCAACGCCAATATAGTCTGATATAATCCAGCAGTCTAATACACTGTTCATGCTACGCCAATATAGTCTGATATAATCCAGCAGTCTAATACACTATTCATGCTACGCCAATATAGTCTGATATAATCCAGCAGTCTAATACATTGTTCATGCAACGCCAATATAGTCTGATATAATCCAGCAGTCTAATACACTGTTCATGCAACGCCAATATAGTCTGATATAATCCAGCAGTCTAATACACTGTTCATGCTACGCCAATATAGTCTGATATATTCCAGCAGTCTAATACACTGTTCATGCAACGCCAATATAGTCTGATATAATCCAGCAGTCTAATACACTGTTCATACTAAGCCAATATAGTCTGATATAATCCAGCAGTCTAATTCACTGTTCATGCTACGCCAATATAGTCTGATATAATCCAGCAGTATAATACACTGTTCATGCAACGCCAATATAGTCTGATATAATCCAGCAGTCCAATACACTGTTCATGCAACGCCAATATAGTCTGATATAATCCAGCAGTCTAATACACTGTTCATGCTACGCCAATATAGTCTGATATATTCCAGCAGTCTAATACACTGTTCATGCAACGCCAATATAGTCTGATATAATCCAGCAGTCTAATACACTGTTCATGCCACGCCAATATAGTCTGATATACTCCAGCAGTCTAATACACTGTTCATGCCACGCCACTATAGTCTAATATAATCCAGCAGTCTAATACACTGTTCATGCTACGCCACTATAGTCTGATATAATCCAGCAGTCTAATACACTGTTCATGCTACGCCAATATAGTCTGATATAATCCAGCAGTCTAATATACTGTTCATGCAACGCCAATATAGTCTGATATAATCCAGCAGTCTAATTCACTGTTCATGCTACGCCAATATAGTCTGATATAATCCAGCAGTATAATACACTGTTCATGCAACGCCAATATAGTCTGATATAATCCAGCAGTCTAATACACTGTTCATGCCACGCCAATATAGTCGGATATAATCCAGCAGTCTAATACACTGTTCATGCCACGCCACTATAGTCTGATATAATCCAGCAGTCTAATACACTGTTCATGCAACGCCAATATAGTCTGATATAATCCAGCAGTCTAATACACTGTTCATGCAACGCCAATATAGTCTGATATAATCCAACAGTCTAATACACTGTTCATGCTACGCCAATATAGTCTGATATAATTTAGTATGCAGTGTAGTGCATTGTGCATGTCATACCACTAAAGCCGGACATAAAACAGTATGAAGTATAATACATTCTAAATGTCATGCCATTATAGTCTGCCATAATTCAGTACGCATTATACATTGTTCATGTCATGCCACTATTGTCGGACATAATTCAGTATGCAGTACAATACATTATTCATGTCACGACAATATAGTCGGACATAATTCAGAATGCAGTGTAAAACATTGTTCATGTCATGCCACTGTAGTCGGTCATAATTCAGCATGCAGTCTAATACATTTTTCATGCCATGCCACTATAGTCGGACATAATTCAGTATGCAATCTAATACATTATTCATGCAATACATTATTCATGCCACGCCAATACGGCCTGATATAATTCAGTATGCAGTGTAAAACATTGTTTATGCCACTCCACTATAGTCGGGTATAATTCAGTATGCAGTCTAATGCATTATTCATGTCACGCCACTATAGTCGGATATAATTCAGTATGCAGTCTAATACACTGTTTATGTCACGCCACTATAGTCGGGTATAATTCAGTATGCAGTCTAATGCATTATTCATGTCACGCCACTATAGTCGGGTATAATTCAGTATGCAGTCTAATGCATTATTCATGTCACGCCACTATAGTCGGATATAATTCAGTATGCAGTCTAATACATTGTTTATGTCACGCCACTATAGTCGGGTATAATTCAGTATGCAGTCTAATGCATTATTCATGTCACGTCACAGTGACTATAGTCGGGTATAATTCAGTATGCAGTCTAATGCATTATTCATGTCACGCCACTATAGTCGGGTAAAATTCAGTATGCAGTCTAAAACATTGTTTATGCCACGCCACTATAGTGGGGTATAATTCAGTATGCAGTCTAATGCATTATTCATGTCACGCCACTATAGTCGGGTATAATTCAGTATGCAGTCTAATACATTGTTCATGTCATGCCACTATAGTCGGATAAAATTTAGTATGAAGTCTAATGCATTATTCATGTCACGCCACTATAGTCTGATATAATTCAGTGTGCAGTCTAATACATTGTTCATGTCATGCCACTATAGTCGGGTATAATTCAGTATGCAGTCTAATGCATTATTCATGTCATGCCACTATAGTCGGGTATAATTCAGTATGCAGTCTAATGCATTATTCATGTCATGCCACTATAGTCGGATATAATTCAGTATGCAGTCTAATGCATTATTCATGTCACGCCACTATAGTCGGATATAATTCAGTATGCAGTCTAATGCATTATTCATGTCACGCCACCATAGTCGGGTATAATTCAGAATGCAGTCTAATGCATTGTTCATGTCACGCCACTATAGTCGGGTATAATTCAGTATGCAGTCTAATGCATTATTCATGTCACGCCACTACAGTCGGGTATAATTCAGTATGCAGTCTAATGCATTATTCATGTCACGCCACTATAGTCGGGTATAATTCAGTATGCAGTCTAATGCATTATTCATGTCACGCCACTATAGTCGGGTATAATTCAGTATGCAGTCTAATGCATTATTCATGTCACGCCACTATAGTCCTGTATAATTCAGTATGCAGTCTAATGCATTATTCATGTCACGCCACTACAGTCGGGTATATTTCAGTATGCAGTCTAATGCATTATTCATGTCACGCCACTACAGTCGGGTATATTTCAGTATGCAGTCTAATGCATTGTTCATGTTACGCCACTATAGTCTGTATAGTCGGGTATAATTCAGTATGCAGTCTATTACATTGTTCATGTCACGCCACTGTAGTCGGGTATAATTCAGTATGCAGTCTAATACATTGTTCATGTCACGCCACTGTAGTCGGGTATAATGCAGTATGCAGTCTAATACATTGTTCATGTCACGCCACTATAGTCGGGTATAATTCAGTATGCAGTCTATTACATTGTTCATGCCACGCCACTATAGTCGGGTATAATTTAGTATGCAGTCTAATACATTGTTCTTGTCACGCCACTATAGTCTGATATAATTCATTATGCAGTCTAATACATTGTTCATGTCACGCCACTATAGTCGGGTATAATTCAGTATGCAGTCTAATACATTGTTCATGTCACGCCACTATAGTCTCATATAATTCAGTATGCAGTCTAATACATTGTTCATGTCACGCCACTATAGTCGGGTATAATTCAGTATGCAGTCTATTACATTGTTCATGCCACACCACTATAGTCGGGTATAATTCAGAATGCAGTCTAATACATTGTTCATGTCATGCCACTGTAGTCGGGTATAATTCAGTATGCAGTCTTATACATTGTTCATGCCACGCCACTATAGTCGGGTATAATTCAGAATGCAGTCTAATACATTGTTCATGTCACGCCACTATAGTCGGGTATAATTCAGTATGCAGTATAATACATTATACATGTCATGCCACTATAGTCGGGTATAATTCAGTATGCAGTCTAATGCATTATTCGTGTCACGCGACTATAGTCGGGTATAATTCAGTATGCAGTATAATGCATTATTCATGTCACGCCACTATAGTCGGGTATAATTCAGTATGCAGTCTAATACATTGTTCATGCCACGCCACTATAGTCGGGTATAATTCAGTATGCAGTCTAATGCATTATTCATGTCACGCCACTATAGTCGGGTATAATTCAGTATGCAGTCTAATGCATTATTCATGTCACGCCACTATAGTCTGATATAATTCAGTATGCAGTCTAATACATTGTTCATGTCATGCCACTGTAGTCTGATATAATTCAGTATGCAGTCTAATACATTGTTCATGTCACGCCACTATAGTCTGATATAATTCAGTATGCAGTTTAATGCATTATTCATGTCATGCCACTATAGTCTGATATAATTCAGTATGCAGTCTAATACATTGTTCATGTCATGCCACTATAGTCTGATATAATTCAGTATGCAGTCTAATACATTTTTCATGTCACGCCACTATAGTCTGATATAATTCAGTATGCAGTCTAATACATTGTTCATGTCATGCCACTATAGTCTGATATAATTCAGTATGCAGTCTAATACATTGTTCATGTCACGCCACTATAGTCTGATATAATTCAGTATGCAGTCTAATACATTGTTCATGTCATGCCACTCTAGTCTGATATAATTCAGTATGCAGTCTAATACATTGTTCATGTCATGCCACTATAGTCTGATATAATTCAGTATGCAGTCTAATACATTTTTCATGTCATGCCAATGTAGTCTGATATAATTCAGTATGCGGTCTAATACATTGTTCATGTCATGCCACTGTAGTCTGATATAATTCAGTATGCAGTCTAATACATTGTTCATGCCACGCCACTGTAGTCTGATATAATTCAGTATGCAGTCTTATACATTTTTCATGTCATGCCAATGTAGTCTGATATAATTCAGTATGCGGTCTAATACACTGTTCATGTCATGCCACTGTAGTCTGATATATTTTAGTATGCAGTCTAATACATTTTTCATGCCACGCCAATGTAGTCTGATATAATTCAGTATGCAGTCTAATACATTGTTCTTGTCATGCCACTATAGTCGGGTATAATTGAGTATGCAGTCTAATACATTTTTCATGTCATGCCACTATAGTCGGATATAATTCAGTATGCAGTCTAATACATTGTTCATGCCACGCCACTATAGTCGGGTATAAGTCAGTATGCAGTCTAATACATTGTTCATGTCACGCCTCTATAGTCGGATATAATTCAGTATGCAGTCTAATACATTGTTCATGCCACGCCACTATAGTCGGATATAATTCAGTATGCAGTCTAATACATTGTTCATGTCACGCCACTATAGTCGGGTATAATTCAGTATGCAGTCTAATACATTGTTCATCTCACGCCACTATAGTCTGACATAATTCAGTATGCAGTCTAATACATTGTTCATGTCACGCCACTATAGTCTAACATAATTCAGTATGCAATCTAATACATTGTTCATGCCACGCCACTATAGTTGGGTATAATTCAGTATGCAGTCTAATACATTGTTCATGTCACGCCACTATAGTCGGATATAATTCAGTATGCAGTCTAATACATTGTTCATGCCATGCCACTATAGTCGGATATAATTCAGTATGCAGTCTAATACATTGTTCATGCCATGCCACTATAGTCTGATATAATTCAGTATGCAGTTCAATACATTGTTCATGTCACGCCACTATAGTTGGACATAATTCAGTATGCAGTCTGATGCATTATTCATGCAATATATTATTCATGCCACGCCAATACGGCCTGATATAATTCAGTATGCTGTCTAATACATTGTTCATGTCATGCCACTATAGTCTGATATAATGCGGTATGCAGTCTAATACATTGTTCATGTCATGCCACTATAGTCTGATATAATGCGGTATGCAGTCTAATGCATTGTTCATGTCACGCCACTATAGTCTGATATAATGCGGTATGCAGTCTAATACAGTGTTCATGTCACGCCACTATAGTCTGATATAATGCGGTATGCAGTCTAATACATTGTTCATGTCATGCCACTATAGTCTGATATAATTCAGTATACAGTCTAATGCATTATTCATGCAATACATTATTCATGCCACGCCAATACGGCCTGGTATAATTCAGTATGCAGTCTAATACATTGTTCATGTCACGCCACTGTAGTCGGTTATAACTCAGTATGCGTGGCACAAATCTGTTTGGTTCTTATGATGTTTAATGTGAGTACTCTGAATCAAAATATACTGAACAAAATAAATTTAACACAAATAACATGTGTAATGCATGTCAATTCCATAGACGAGATGCGAAGCCGTGTACGTTCGGGATCAATGATAGAGTGACATAGATAAGACAATTAATAATGCTACAAAGTCATGTGTAAACACTTTAGGCGATAACAAATAAAGCAAATAAGTTAGAACATACATTAACTTTGAAAATCGTTTTTGTTTAAATGAAAACGGAGATAATTTAAAATTTTCGAAATTTGGAACGTTATTGTTTGAGAATAATAATGTTTTGTAAACATATTTCATCTGTTTTTAAACAATAACAATGAATGGGCAATTCGACATTACTTTATTTTATTAGATCTATTGGACCATCTATTGGGGTCACTCTTCGTCGTCCGTCCGTCCGTCCGTCTGTCCGTCGTCGTCGTCGTTATCCTTTGCTTCAAACGACTTCTCCTCAGAAACCGTTTTGTCAATTTTAACCAAACTTCACACGGATGATCCTTGGCTGAATGTTTTTTTAGATTTGTTAAAATCAGGTCTGCGCGACATCAAAGATGCCCGCCATTACCATATATATTCTAAAACTTAAACAATCTGAATCTCAAGAACTTTTGATAGTCTTTCTTTAAAAATGATCGCCAACGCCCTATTCTATCAAGTGTGTTCAAATAAAGTCACTGGGATAAAAAAATATTGGCTGTCACCGGAGGTCCAAATGTTGTATATTGACATTGTGCAGGTTTTTAAAAGACTTACATAGAAAAGAACTTTTAAAAAAACACTTCTTCTCTGAATCCACACGGCACAGATCTCTCATGTATTACATGTACCATCTGCTTATGGTCCTCTACTAAGTTTCTTCAAACAAATGGTGACCCTGGGGTCAAATTTGGCCCTGCCCCTGGGGTCACAGTTTTTCATAGCCTTATATAGGGAAAAAAAATCTTCTTCTCTGAAACTACAAGAGCCGGATGTTTAATAGTTTGCATTTTGTATAAGCTTATGGTTCTTTACCGAGTTTGTTCAACTGGTGACACTGTGGTCACACTTGTCTCCGCCCCAGAGGTCACATGATTTACAAAGACTTACATAGGGACATTTTTAAAAATGTCGTCTTCTCGGAAACAGCTTGGTTATTTTGACCAAACTTCACATGGATGACCCTTAGGTAAATGTTTTTCAAAGTTATTAAAATTAGGTAAACACGACATCCAAGATGGCCGACATAGAAAAATCTTTTAATTAATTCATGTACACTGGGAAGCTAAGGCCTTGGTTCAAATCCCACTGGAGGTGTTTTTTGTTTTTATTCTTCATTTTTATTATAGTTTCCTGTTTGGATACGTTGTTTATTCTTTTGTTTAATCTTTCTAAAGTTTGTATATAAATAGTTTGCATGTTTTACATAGACATATATGGGGAAAACTTAAAAAATCTTCTTCTCTGAAATTACAACAACGAGAGGTTTAATGTGTTGCGTTTGCTATAGGCTTATGGTCCTCTACCAAGTTTGTTCAAATGGTGACGCTTGGGTTACTCTTGCCCCGCCACAAGGGGTCAAATGTTTTACATAGACTTGTATAGGGAAATACTTAAAAAGTATTCTTCTGAAACTACAAGAGCCAGAGGTTTAATATTTTGCATTTACTATAAGCTTTTGTGGTCCTCTACCAAGCGTGTTTAAATAGTGATCCTGGGGTCACATTTGTCTCCCCACACCTCCACCCCACAAATGGGTCACATGTTTTGCATAGACTTATATAGGGATAATCTTAAAAAAAATCGTCCTCTCCGAAACAGCGTGGTCAACTTCACATGGATGATCCTTAGATGAATGTTTTCAAATTTGTTAATTTAAGTTAAACGTGACATCCCAGATGACCACCATAGAAAAGTCTTTGAAGTACATCTTGTACACTGGGAAGCTAGGGCCGTGGGTTCAAATTCCAATGGAGGTAAATCTTCTTTTTTTTTTTTTTTTTTAATTTTTAATTTTTATTATTTTTCCTGTTTGGATGCGTTCTCCTTTTGTTAATACTTCTAAAGTTTGTATATACAGATTTTCAAGTTTTACATAAACATATATAGGGAAATCTTTTAAAATGTTACCATGGAGTTGTGGGTGTAAATTTCGCTGGAAGGTGTTGTGTTTTGCACTTGTAAAAAAGTATTGAAAGGAATTTAATGATGAACCCCTTGATATAAGAGCCATTTTAGCTTGTAGAGCATCCACAGGCCCTCGTGTTCACTTGTTCTTTATTATTATTAATGATCGCTAACCCTTGGTCTATCAAGTTTGCTCATTTGAAGTCCCTGGGGTTGTCTGCAACCCTGGGTCCAAAGTTTGTATGTAGAGATTTTGCATTTTTTTACATAGACTTTCATAAGGAAAAACTTCAAAACATATTCAGTCAGCATTTGCGAGAGGACAATATTTTCATGAATGCAAAGATCCTCAGGTGATCGATTCAGGGCCATATTGGCACTCTTGTTCTTATATTACCACTAAAGTTCCAGTGCCATATCATACCGGTGTAGATATCTGACTGTATTAGCATGCTCATCTAACAGTACAACATGGTATTATGTAAATATTTAGATCTATATTTTACTCTACAGCTGGAGAGAAAAATAAACCGTTGAAAAAATAATTAATGTTTGCATTTCAGGCCATCCGCCGGTCCAAGCATGGTTGGATAAACATTACAACGATTATGAAAATCAAATACTTAACTGTTCCGATTCTGAAGGCTGGCCATTTTGATGAATTCAAGAATGATCATAATAATAAATTGTTGATAAACGTGGAATTATTACTTAGTATTTACAGAACGAGCAGACGATAGAACGACAAATCGAAAAGACCACTAATTAGAAACGAAACGACAAGGTCACACAAAAAAACGAAAAGACCACACTATAAAATGCCGTATTTTCGTGGCAAAATGTCGTCTTCTCTTTTTTTCTCGTGGCACTCTGTCGTCTTTTTTTCTTCTTAAAGTGTCATATTGTTATATCGTTCTTTCGTTCCGCCGTTCTTTCGTTCCGCCTTTCTGTCAACTTTGTGTTTGTCGTCTTTCCGATCTGTCGTCATAACGAAATGACGAAATGGCAGAAATCGTTCATTTAACTTCCTGCTTTAACCTCAAACTCCCCAGAGCACATGTTTCTTCCGATACGACGTTAACCCATAAGCGCTGACCTGTAAAATTGTCCCAACCGCGAGACCCCACGTTGCTTGTAACCGGAATTGTATCAGTTCACGAATCATTTCTACAAACGTTGACGTAATGTTTTACTCTCTTAAATACGGTCACTGATTATTTTGTTCTAAACGAATTTGTTGTACATTTATTGCATATGTTAGGAGTGGGGTGGGAGTGGGGGGAATATTTTTTTGCTGCAGACAACGTTATTGTAATGTTGTTTTTTTAGTCTAGTAATTTGTGTTATTGGAAGTGTTGGACTCCATATCATTGTTCCTCCATTGTAAGCCAGAATACAGACGCGATTTCCTTTACTTCCTGATGTTAACCTCAGCGTTGTGGAGAGGAATGATGTCCTCCAATCTACAAATGCTGATGACAACACATCCTGACTATTACCTAGAGACGTGTAATTGATACAAACGTGTCTTCCTTAACTGAATTATGGAAAATAATATGGCAAGTCGAAGTGTTGTTTTTCTCGGTGTATTGATTATTCAAGTTAGTCTACTGTTGCTGTGGTCATCTTTGATCTCGCTTCACATTGTGGGAAAGAACATGACTTGAATAAAAATTAATAACTTCCCCAGGGTGTATATGTTCATCACATTTACTTTAACCATTGGCTTTAGGCTTGCCCCCAATGGATATTGGCTTTGCACATGTTAATTACTGAGAGTTTTCTTGTTTACTGCCAGCGTCACACATCATGTTAGAGACTTTGATAGTTATTATATGTCTCCGCATACCAATCTCTCGGTATCTTAGTCGTCAACAAAGCACGATTGTATTCAACAAAGTTTGCTAACCATAAAATACGGTGTTCCTTTAGGGCCATCGCACAATCGCGTATTGACGTTTACAAATCGATGCGCGATGGTACGTTGTACGACGGTACGATGGCAATAACGATGGACCATCACCATCGTACCATCGCCATCGTACTATCGTGCCGCCGTACCATCGCCATCGTACCATCGCGCAACGACTTGTAAACGTCGTTATTGTTTACTTTCATATTGTCCCGTTTAGTTTGCATTGAGCTAAGTGTGCAATATTCTACGATATTGCACACATTGATATTGCACCAGAAATTTTTCTCGTGCTTGCTAAGAGCCGCGAAATAGAAATAAGGAACTACTTTCAAATAAAATAACGGAATCCTTCCTATAGTGTCAACAAACAAATACGTTTTTTTTTTATCCTTTTATGGCAGAAATTGATAATATAATTGAAATGGTCACTCACCCACTGTTTTTAACGCTATCGAATGGTAAACAAACTTTAGAAAATCGCTTGATGTTTTTAATGACGTCATCCGACGTCGACGTCGTTTTCGCGCAAAATAATCATCCACACAAAATGAAACTGAATGACAAGATAGGAATTCCATCAAAAGCTATAAAAATAACACAAATACAATGAAAAGTAATAGTCATACAATTAACATTGATCGAAAACAATATGAAAGTATACAATAAAAAGGTTATTAAATGTGTATGGCTAAATATTACTTGGAACTCCTTGTTTTGGCGCAGAACGACTCGCACGCTCGTCGTCCTTTGCCAAAACAACTCGTTCCAAGTAATATTTAGTCATACAAATTCAATAACCTATAATACGTGATGGTAAGATGGTCCTTACGGAACACCGTAATCAAACGTTGTTATTATTTAGCGATTTAGAGAGATATTGATCAAATTCTAGATTTGATATTTCGAGCACATGTTTTCCGAATTATTCACGGAACCAGATTTTTGTTTGAACTTTTGAATATGAAATATAAATCTTTGTCGTAAAATCAACATTTCTCCTACACCATATTGACAAGGTCACGTCAGAAATTCTCAGAAAGCTCTATATCATAATACGGGTTTTGATATTACTGACATACCAATATTTTTTAAAAAAATCGTGTCATTGGTTCTATTTCAAAATATTTGAACAATTCCGAAAGTCCTATAATTTGTTAAAAGGATACCAAATAATTGGAATCCGACGTGTAATGTGTTGTAAAACGAACGTTACATGTAAATGTACGTTAGATATGATACGCAGCCTCTGTGAAACACATCACACATGAAACCAATATTACGAAACTTTTACGAAATCTGTCCTCAAACATCTAATAAGGACTATCACACCCTGACTTTATGCTGCCTTGTTTGTTAGAGATTATAACCTGGCGGGGATATATGTATTTACACTGTCCCGTTTATTGGGATGACAATATGGTAAGAGTGAGGTTTGGTGCACCTTAGAACCTGGTTTAAACCCCCAGCGGCCTTTTTTGCCACTGACCGTTCCAAGGCGGCAGCCCTATTGTCAACCCTTTTGTATTTGTGATGTCTCATTTTGCCCTTTATTCATATTTAAAGCCGTTCTTTGTTTCTGTGTGTGTTTGCTTTCGACTATCGTCTTTGAATGTTATTTTTCCTGTTCAAATTTTATACCTACTTTTTCTACAAGTTTATCGAACGAGATTAAGACTATATCATTTTTCAACGCACTGTATGTGTAGTGGTTGACCCATTTACAGTTCGCCACTATGCTTATCTTTGTTACTGTGCGATGACAAATTGTCGACCATATGATGACCCTGATCATGAGAGGAAGATATATTTTGATGTTTGTCTCCATTCCTGGCTTGTCCTGACCTTATTGATTTATTCTCTTGATGCTCTTGCTTCTGCCAAGTCATTGAAAAAGGGTAAATTTCGAGTCCGCTTATCAGCCCAAAGTTAACCAAACTTGATCTAAAGTAAACCAAACTTTGATAAATACTAATGGACAAATCATCTCGGCCATGTTCTATAAACAGCCAGATTGCATCTCGTCCAGTATCACCGGAGTCATTGCCCCTTAATCGGTGAAAACCGTTGAAATTGATGATGTCCGCTTAATAGCATCAGTAAGTATAATGGATTTATTTCTTTACTTGGATACAGTGAATATCTCAGTCTAGCTCGATAACCAGCCAGTTAAGGCTACGCCCATCTCGATGTTCAAATCAGTCAACTTGATGAGACCATACTCTATTATTTGTTTGAAGTTATAATTATATGCAATAATTGCTATTGAAAGCAGGCATTATCTAACTGCAATACAATGATGAATACAGAATATATTAAAAGTCAGGACCAGGTTTTGATGTTTGTCTGCAATTTTGTCTTGCCTTTCCCTCAATGGTTTGTTCTCTTGTTGCTCTGGCTTCTGTCAAGTTACTGAGTACCTCCTTTGTGGCTTTCTATGCTATTGCATTTTTGTATTTATATATAAATATATTGTGTTTTACTTATATTGCCTATTAATGCTGCCTTGTTGGTTAGATACTAGTTCATGGCGGGGATTTCTTTGTTTACACTGTCCCGTTTTATTGGGATGAAATAGGGTAAGTGTGAGGTTTGGTGCACCCTAGAACCTAGTTTAAACCCCCAGTGGCCTTTTTTTGACATTGACCGTTCCAAGGCGGTAGCCCCATTGTCAACCCTTTTGTGTTTGTGATGTCTTATTTGGCCTTTTATTTATCTTTCAAGTTGTGCTTTGTTTCTGTGTTTGTTTATGGTTGACTGTCGTCCTTGAATGCTGCTTTTTCTGTTCTATGTTTATATCTACTTTTAACAGCAGGAGAGAGTTCTGATAATAGTAGAATAAAGGTAAATTACAGGTTACTGCTATCTTCCACTGGACCGACCATACACCAGCAATGCCTTACTTGATACTGCTATCTTCCATTGGACCGACCATACACCAGCAATGCCTTACTGGACCGACCATACACCAGCAATGCCTTACTGGACCGACCATACACCAGCAATGCCTTACTGGACCGACCATACACCAGCAATGCCTTACTGGACCGACCATACACCAGCAATGCCTTACTGGACCGACCATACACCAGCAATGCCTTACTGGACCGACCATACACCAGCAATGCCTTACTGGACCGACCATACACCAGCAATGCCTTACTGGACCGACCATACACCAGCAATGCCTTACTGGACCGACCATACATCAATGCCTTACTGGACCGACCATACACCAGCAATGCCTTACTGGACCGACCATACACCAGCATCGCCTTACTGGACCGACCATACACCAGCAATGCCTTACTGGACCGACCATACACCAGCAATGCCTTACTGGACCGACCATACACCAGCAATGCCTTACTGGACCGACCATACACCAGCAATGCCTTACTGGACCGAATGGCTATTATAATGATTACATACACACATTATTGTTCACTCTCTTGAGTATTTGGTCGTGGAAAAAGAAGCGTCTTATATCTCGAATTGTAAGAGAGAGCATGTCCTTTCTTACGGATGGCGAGATGTATGCACTACTCGTTTACCCAGGAATAAGTGGGTGCTCTCCATCCCTACAAGTCGACCGTCATACATAGCATAAACAAATCTTAACATGACATTAAACACCGGACAAACAAAATGTTAAAGGCCAAACGCATCATTGGCCTGTTTATCCCAAAGGACTAATAACATTACTTATTTGTTGTCGTTTAATTGGTAAAAAACGGAAACCGTTTGCTATATAGAAGGCGTTAAAAACATTGAGCCAACAGGCGGAAGACAGACCACACTACAGACAAGCGATGAAGGACGACGACGGACACTCCCTGTTACATATGCCTGCCTGGGTTTTGGCTATTTCTGGTTAACAACATTACAAACTATTTCAAATACAAAAATGATACAAAATCGAGGCACAGTTTGTGATTGCTCAAATTAACTGTACTTATGAGCTGTTAAATTATTGGTGAAAAACATTTCGGAAAGTAATTACGTGGACTTTGAGTTAAGATTAATGCAATAAATTAACTACGAACTAAATTTATTTATTTATTTAATGAATACAATTTATATGATAACAGCATTATGGGTTCAGAAACGGTAAGTAGGTATCTCAAACTTGGCACTTTTGTTTCCACATCACTACGAATTCTGAAATAAAAATAAAGTTCTTTTAAAGTAAAGTTCTTCTTTCCAAATATAAAAGTAATTTAAGGACTCTTCTGCGACAAGGACTATCACAACCTGACTTCTATGGTGATGTGATTTATAAACTTCGTAAGATTCTTGGTCATGATCACTTTCATACTATCTTTGTTAAACTTGATAAAAAGTTTAAGAGAAGTTATGACCCTATCATTTTGCAACGTACTGCATGCTTGGTGAATAATAGTACTCAGTATAAAACTGCTATCATCACACTCTAGTCGATACCCTAACTTTAACTCTGACGCGTTCCGAAACAAAAACTGACTGTTATACATACCAACACACGTGTTTGACCTCATCAGATGTATCCGCCATATGCTCTGCACCTCCTCGTATGCCCCCCCTATATCGTTGTGTCAATTTTCAATTTAACCTTATTAGTAGATTTCAAGTTACGCTCCGGACAAACATAACAAAGGGACGAGTGACCTGACCTTCAAGATAATGGCATTGTTGTCCCTTTGAAATTAGCATATATGTAATTACCATCAAAAGTTCAAGACTGGGTTATCAAAGGTGGAGGCGATCGGCCAAAGCGACGTAAAAAGGTAAATTCTGTAAATCATCATAAAATCGATCTACAGCTTTAGTTTAATTGTTGATCCTTTTGTGACCTTAGTCTATGCGTTTTTGTCTGAATGCAATTATGAATAAACAGTTCATATCAGTGGTTGGTTTTACCTTCGAAGTCAATTTTACCGTCGCCATTCCTGTCTCCATCCTTAATCATCATGGCTGCTTCAGACTCAGTCATTGGTTCTCCCAGGGCCTTCATAGCTCGTCTGAAAATGGTAAAAGTTACCTTTAAATTCAATGAAGCGTTTGTTTTCATCTTTGTGTTTTTGTTATATTTATTTATTCGCTTTTCGGTGTGGTGGTTGTTGTTGTTGTGGTGGTGGTGGTTGTTGTGGTGGTAGTAGTAGACGTAGTAGTAGTAGTAGTAGTAGCAGCAGCAACAGTTTAGTAGTAGTAGTAGTAGTAGTAGCAGTAGTAGGAGTAGTAGTAGTAGAACTAATAGTGGTCAATGACTTGCAGAAGCCAGAGCAACAAGAGAATAGACCATTAAAGGCACGACAAGAAAAGACTGCAGACAAACATCAAAGTTACCTTATTTCTTGCTTATCTATGAAACCACTTCCGTCCTTGTCAAACAGTCGGAATGCTTGTCTCATTTCCTTTCCACCATCACCGTCTTTCTCGGATCTTTTGAACTGCTTCAACATAAAGTTCCTGAATTCTCCAAATTCTATTTTCCCATTCCCTGTAAAAATGAAATAATGATTTTGCTAAACAAAGACTTCTGACACTCGTTGTAGTTGAACTATAAGGATGAAGTCTCCTGGTATAAGCTGACCTGTCACTATAAGCACACTCACCTCTGACATTTTGTGTAGTGACAATACATGGGTAAAACCTGTGATATGCCTTTGGTCTTAACCAATCAAATTCAGAGAATGTTTAAATGGGGAGTTCTGTCATGTATTCATATTATTAGATGTATACAATATTATATCTTCCTTCTGAATCTTGGTCACGTGTTTGTAACATCTTTGCATTTCTATTTAAAAAAGGCATGTAAAGTGTATAACATTTGTGAATAAAATATAGTTTAAACTGAATGTGGATTAAAGCTAATGCGAAGGTGGGAAACACATTTGACTGCTTGTGTCAAGCATTTAACATTCCCTTACTATAGTATACATGGTGTTCCAACTAATTATTCCACGTTATTCGTTAATAGTTAATATTTGCAAATGTCTATATTACTAGATCATGAAACGCATTCACTTATTCAGTCCACAACATAATACCACTTACACTCCATTTACCACTGATAACAGTTACCACTGATAAACCAGGGCATCTAGAAGATGTGATCATGCATAGGGCATTGTTTTCATTAAAACGAGCATATTGCGTCATTGATAGTTGACTGGAACAGGGATTGAGTGAAATAGTATTAGTGTATATATGTTGTTTATACTTACTATTTGAATCTATCTGCTTTACGGCGGCCTTAAGCTCCAAGGTGGTCATCTCAAACCCCATCTTTTTAAGCGCCTTACTAAACTCTCCCACCGAGATGCTGTTGTCCCCATTCTTGTCGAATATTGCAAACATCTCCTTTAAATCTGTATTAGAATTGCAAGATACACGGAATATAATCAAAAAAGGGCATGCTTTATTTAAGAAATAAAATATTTCCAACTGGTTCATATTGTCCCAGACCGATACCTGGTGGGTGGGACTTGAAGACGATCGATACCAAGGGCCGTAGGTTTCGTTGTCGCCCAAGTCCCAAGCACCAGCTTTTGATCTCGCACAACATATATCCGCTGGAAATGTTTTATTTTTATCTGACATGACATGGATTTTTATGTATTTTTTACACACATTTTCGGAAGATTGAACATAATACAAACAAATTCTCACAACTTACAGTGTGTGTCCATCTCTCAGCACCAGACGAAGAAAATATACAGCTTTATCGTGTTTTTAACAATTTTAATTAGTTACTTTTACGTATTATTGCTTTAAACTAGCGTACTAGTTGTTTTGGGTGTTTTTAGACGTTAAAAATCGTTTAAAATACGTCTTAACGGTTGAAGGACGTGACGTCAGAGGTCTTGATAGCATTTTTAAAAACTCATCACTAACTAGTCAGCATTGAATATTGTATAAAATCATTTGAGATAACATACCATAATTAAAGAAAAGATATTCTATAAATTAATTTATTAACTTGTCACACTTCTTTTCTCGAACAAAATAAATCCCTCTCAATACGGCAGCTTACGGAAGGCGGTGACAGTCATGCTACTTGTGTAAATGTTTGACTGGTAGGTACGCGGAGTCGAAGGCTAAAGCATAAGTCGAACTATAAAGGACGATTTCTTTACGGAAAGAAATCGATTTTATTCGAATTTTCGACTTTCCCCTTGGCATGCACATCTTCTACAAGCGTTATAAAACATTTGAAGGGATTTCGACTTGATCTATGCAGTGTGTATGAATACATGTCATGTCCACATGTTTAAAGTCAATGTCATAGTATCAACAAAGTGTTTTATTATTCTGACTTTGTACACATATAAAATAACGGGAGGAACTATGCGAACATTCGAATTCGAATTTCGAAGTAGAAAGTGGAACTCGAAGTCAGTATAAACCCACTGGACATGACATACTTGTTATTTAGGAACCTCATAACAAGAGGTACAGATCCCGGATACAGTGTAGTACATGCTACACGTTTCTATTATAATTACACATTTACCGATATATACATGTAGTTCCAAGATCAAGCGTATATAATTAAAGCTTACCCTTTTCAAACTGTTTCTTTTCCTTGTCCAACTGAACATTCTGCTGATCTGTACTGGTTGCCTGAAATGTAAAAAAACAAAAAAAGACATGTGTAATCTTGATAACTGTATTCACTGTAGTCACAAAAAAAACCATTACCTCAGTAAGGAGACGAACGTCAGTAAATGGTCGACACCATCAGAAATAAGACAAACGTCATGCAACTCAGCAACATGTTTACTCGTATATTGCACATTATAAATTGAAGTAAAAAATAAATCGGAGTCATGCATCAACTAATATGCCCGTAAATTGTATTTATTGACCCTCGATAGTTGTTATTATTTGTAGCATTGTCTTTGGAATCCCTTTTGTATTTGCACAGGTGTAAATAGTTTAATTAAACGTAACACCTGTCAGAATAAATGTGCGTTTATTGGAAGTTAGAGTATGGCAGACAGCTGAAATGGACATGCTACGCCCATTTCGATGTTTAAATCACCCGACGAGATGAAACCATACTGTATTTATTTTTAATACCAACACATAACGTCTGAGTCTGGTATGTCTATCATGGTCGTACGCGTGTTATACCTGTTTAATGGTATCATTCTGTGGTGCAGTGCAAATTGGGTATGCTCACTTATGTTGGTGTTTGGAACAGGCCACGTTTAATTCAAGGGGTGTCACTCATACAATTCGTATATTTGTTTTCATACAGAGTTATACATCTTATTTTGTTTGTTTTTTGCTAAAATTTTTACCAAAGTAGTCCAGCAGAGTGATGATGCGTAGTTGATGTCCACAAACATTTGTATCAGAAGGAGACTACACAGGTGTAGCTGCATAGTGGTGGTGGTGGTGGTGGTAGTGGCGGTGTGGTGGTGGTGGTGGTGGTGGTGGTGGTGGTGGTGGTTGTACTGGTGTGTTGGTGGCGGTGGTGGTGGGGGTAATGGTGGTGGTGGGGGTAATGGTGGTAGTGGTGGTGGTGTTGGTGGTTGGTGGTGTTGGTTGTATTGGTGTGTTAGTGGTGGTGGTGGTAGTTGTAGTGGTGGTGGTGGTGGTGTTGTCGTGGTGGTGGTGGTGGTGGTGGTGGTGGTGGTGGTGATTATACTACTTTTATTCAGACACATTGTGCACAAGCGTTTATAGTTGTTGAGACTACACAGTTGTAGGTGCATGGTGGTAGTTGTGGGTGGTGGTGGTGTTTATAATATTGTTATTCAGACACATTGTGCACAAGCATATACAGTTATGTATATCATAAACTGATGCTGAGAAAAAAAATAGAATAAAAAACAGGTCAAAGTAGATGTTTAAATTAAAAAAAAAAGAAAGTTTTATTTGGTTTGATTTTGTTTCTAGTAATCTGGTTTTCTATTGTTTACATAAAACGAGTGCAAACCGATTAACTACTTCATTTAGATTAACAGTTATTAAGCTTAGCTAAAGCCTTCACATTACCCTCTTAAAAACGAAGTGTTACAATGTGCCTATTATATCCACAAAAAGGCCGTAATGACAAATTGTAATGTGTGCCGAGATATAGCGAACTTGACTTCATGTACGGCGTTGCTTTTAGAAGGTACGGCGTTGCTTTTGAAGACGTTTGTATATTTTGGAACGCCATGCTTATTCTGTAGTTATAAATTGTTCGATGAGTGCAGCACGAATAATACAATTTTAAACATTGGTAGCCGTAATTTTCTTGAAGACGACATTGTCGTTCCTTTTCAAATAAGTTGAATTGCAATCTCTCTCATATATCACAAAATAAAATAAAAATAAATTTAGTTAGTTTTTTGTTTTCTTTACAAAATCAGTATTGAAAAATATGTACATGTGCAGATGTGCCTCGCTGATTAAGACTTGTCACACTCAACGCAGAAATACTGTTGTCGACTTGTCCTCGCGATTTGTTGAGATTTCTCTCAACGCGGTGTCCATAAATGCTGTCCACCGCGATCAAAATATGAAGCTTCCGGTCATCAACACGGTGTAAATCCAATGAGAATTCATGAGGTTTCACGGCGATTTACAGATTAATACAATGAATTGCCTGTTCTAACTTCCTATCATTCGCCGCCAACTTGAGACCGAGGAACACGGTCGCTTTCTACTGAAACTGTTTTTTTTGCAATCGCGGTGATATGACGGTTACGCGAATCTCGGTGATATTTTGGGTGACAATCCGCTGTAAACTCGCTACGATTTTCGGCTGTAACTGAAAAACGGTCTCGGTAATACCACGGAAAAGTCATATATATAATTTATCCATGTTACCGGTGGATACTGACACGCGCTTTGTTTACTTTCAAACGAATGTGTGTTGGAGAGCAGGTAAAAACATTGACTCGTATGTTGACAAACTAGTTCACAAACTATGATTAAAATATGGCCTCTATGCACAAAATACACCTACCATCGTTATTATAGCTTGTTAATTCCCGAGTAAGCTCTTGTGTTGTATGTCATTCATATATCACGACGATAATGTCTAGCACATTGCTTTGTATAAAGCCAGACGACACATGAACGTGTAGCGTTTGGTACAAAGCCTCTCTATAAATATAACTGACTTGTAACTGAAAAGAAAGCTTAATGAATCCAGTTATTGTATTACAATATATATCTTATAATTTATTTCGATATGGTCAAAATACGTATTCAAACACGACACATCGTGCAGCACTAGTTGTTCAAATGTGACTTCGATTCTATGGACAAGGAATCTCAGTCTGAATTATACGGGTCAACGTGTCATAGATAATCTACCAAATCGCATTAATAATCAAGTAATTATATATGTCATAAGCCCTTACTGTCATTGGAGTAATATACTGATTGGCCCTGTTGACAGATTATCGGTGGTGTAATATATTGCATGACCCTGCTTATAGAGGTGTTGTATTAGGTCATAGTTGTGTCTGAGGTGCTGTATTATGTAAGTATAGAATAGAGCATGAGTTTTGCACGTGTACGGGGAGATAATGCACGAGCGTTAGCGAGTGCATTATCGTCCGTACACGTGCAAAACTCATGCTCTATTGTATTTATACCACAATAACTAACATATGCTGTGTATATCCTCGGGTATTACACGATGCATAGTGTGTATTTAGGCTATTGTGGTATAATAAAATATATTGCATGACTAAGTCGATATATATAGACCATAATACTGCCAGAGGTGAACTATATTAAATGATCCAGCTAAAAGTGGAAGCTGTAACCGACCGTAATTATGTCAGTAGTATATTTCATGGCCCTTTTAATGTAGTATCCGACCGTAATTCTGTCAGTGTCGGTGGCGTGGGGTCAAAGGAGGGCGTACTTCTGGTCGGCGGGCGCGCATATTGACAGTGTGTAATATATTTCTAAATGTTTGATGTTTCGAAATAATGACACGAGTGGCCTGGGCAATGTCTCTAGTTAATATATTTGCTGAATCAAACCCAAGTCGTTTGACCATCAAGAAAAAAAAAGTTTGACATTCCCGATCCATTGTAGTTCTCGGCCGACCGCTTTGTGGTCTTCTGGCAACACTTCGGTGAGTTGGTATCTTTACCATAGTCGTCCAACCATACTTTGGCTCAACCGCAATAATATGTCGTATGGCGCTGGGTTATGCCCCTTTGTAAGTGTCGGTGGCTCTCGCCACTTCTTTTTCATCAGGTGCCTTCTCGGCAGTATTAATTCCTAATTATAGCAAAATTCAGTTTTGCATTCTGTTTAAATGAAATTCTATGGGAACAAAAGACAATTCTGTTTCTTACACATGTTGCACACATGGCCCCGTTTTATGAAACAGCTTACGACCATTTTGATCGTAAATTAATTTCTTAAATGTTTCACTATAAATTACACTTTTCAAATAAACGTGATTTCATTTCATGTTCTTATACATGCGATATTTCTGCACTACATGCACACATAATTGTCTGCATTGAAGCTTAAGTGAAAAAAAGTGAATAATTTTAAAAATGTAAAACTTATCGTGAGATGTTTAATAAAACAGGGCAATGTTCATGTAGTTTACCATCTAACTTGACAGTGTACCTCAACAAGCCCGAAAACACATAAAATGTTCGTGCAGTTACGGCGTATGGTTAATCACGACAGAAGACTAGCACAAGAGTGTAACAACGGAGACATTTAGAACAGTTAATTATTTTTACTTTAATTTTAAAACAATTATTTATATTTGAATATTGACCCTTAATTTATTTTGTTGAGTTTATGTTTGCCTGAGGTGTAAATATAGTTCTGTTCTTCTTTCTTAGTATGTTAGTTTCTAACGGCGTTTAGTCAACACAGAATAGAATACAGAATACAGAATTTTTTATTTAGACGTTAACAATAAAGTTTTTAGTCTATCAAACAATATTTAACAGCAACAAAGTCACATGTAAAGATTATATGAACAAATGAAACACACGTGCCACATGGCAACAGCAATATATCGTTACTTTTGTATATATTGGATTCATGAACATATATTACAGATCATGTTGTTTGTTCATGTTATTCAGAATCAGTATATTGTTTGGAAATGATTAATCATAGCAGAATCTGTCATAACATAATCAATTTATTGAATAAGCTTAACCGAAAAAGGAGGGTGAAATTGTTTAATTTTTAAGCATAATAATGCTGCGGTAAATCGGCGAATAATTAAAAATACTTTAAATAGTTTCATTTTTACAATAGTGATTTACGGAGAGCAAGACACTCGTAGATGTAATTTCCTATTTTTTTTTTATAACATTTCCATTTTTCGATTGCATCAAAATAACAAATTTATACACACTAGGTTTATTGAAATAGAATGAGCTGATATATTTTCTACGAATATGATAGTAATAGACAGATGGGAACAAAATGATATTCGTCTTCACTATCACTTGAATTGCACAAGAACAGAAAAGCATCGCTCTGTCTATTCTATTTTGTGCATAGCGACCAGTTTCAACACGTAGCTGAAGCGAAGAGAGTCTTAATCTGGCCAATACTGTTCTATATTTACATGGTAACTCATTTAAGTAATCTTCCAATTCAAATGATTGCTTAAAATGTTAAAAAAAAGGAATCCCCTGTTTGCAATATAGCTGTACTAATTATTAAAACTAATAATTAAGAAATTAATTAAGAATTAATTTTAATAATTATTAACCGTAATAACCAAAGATTAACATGCAAGATCATCTAACACTATAAATATTTGAGCTTTATATTAAGGTCTTGACTCTGACTCTCTCAAATAAGAATCATGCATGCAAGTGTCATCTCTTGAACACAGCCCTATACACTTTTTAACACAGTGAACTTTCATTAACTGTCCTAAACTTAGTTGAGGGCTGGCGTGGCGCAGCTGATTTGTAACCGGAGGCCCCGAGTTCAATCCTCCGTGGTGCCACTGAGTTCCGTCGGTGTGCTCTTGGGCAAGACACTTTCCCTTAGCCTCGTCCGTCGGATGGGGATGTAAACCGGGCGGTCCCGTGTATCGGTCTATCCTCCGAGCACGTTAAAGAACCATAGGTATCTATTCGATAATAAGAGTAGGGCCCGGATTCCTATGTATCCCCCCCACCCTCTCTCTGGGGCAGCTCTAAATAACCTATACTGTGTTGATGAGCCGTTAAACAACATTCAATTTAATTCAATTCCTAGACTTAGTTGCATACACCCTTACACAGAACAAAAGCAACCAACATCAATCAAGAAACCCCCTTTCTTTTTTTTTAAAGCAAGATCTTGACAAATATACAATGTACATACAAACATCGAACATGTACATACGAACATCGAACATGTACATACAAACATGTACATACACACATCGAACATGTACATACAAACATCGAACATGTACATACAAACATCGAACAAAGGCAATGCACTATGTCAATCATGAAACTCCTTTTGAAGTAAAATCTTTATAAAATTCATTGATTAAATCAAACATACTCATCAAAAGTCTACTTTCGTTTTCGCTATCCGATAATAAATGTGTCACCTTATTCCACTTCTAATCAAATGATACCGGAAATTAGTTTCAAGTCGTATGGAACCTGTTTAATTACACACATCATTAAAGACTTCATAAGTGTGCTGCTAATCCTTTGATAAGATCAATTAAGCCAATAAACTGTTTGCAAATAACACTTCCCCCAGGCATCATCCAAATCCAGGTACACATCTTGTCACGTGGCGAGACAATACAATCAAGTTGGCTTTTAGGCAAACATATACTAAACAAAGGAAATAGACCGATGCTTTTCGAAAAATCAATTTTAGCAGTTTTACGGGAGTTTTTCACACAATTCCGCGGGGCCGGGAGGAGGGTTAGAATTCCGTGAGATTTCATCTCACGCCGTGAGGTATCACATGTATGCATTAACTACATGTTATCGTTATCATAAGTCCATGTTTCATTTATAAGTATTCTACAACGTTTTCTAAAAAACACATTATTTTTGTTTTATTTGTATTAACTTCTAAACCCCATTCATCGCAATAAACATTTAGCATATTTAGACTTTTTTGTCAGTGTTGTTGGCTATTACCACGAATTACCATATCATCAGCAAAAAACATTAATATAAAAGTGATATCATCTAGTGTGTCTACAATTTAAATCGCCTTGTAAAAACAATTCGTAAACAGAGCTGCACATAATAAATGAAATTGCGTGTAGATATAAGAAACATATACATGATATACATCTAATCCATTTTATAACTCTTAACACAATAGCATGTTTTATCAATATCAACAGGTGCTTCAAATAAACGATTGCAATACAAAAGTCCAACCCTTAATCTATTATAAATGGCGTTTCGCAATAAAATAATCAACGTATATGTGTGTGTTGCGTCCCTTTTGTTGTGATACGCCATTTAGGGGCGTTTTTGAGGGACTATAACAACAGCGAGTGATTTGAACCCTACTGTGTTCTGCCTCCGCGACGTAACCTGATATACATTTATATCAATGTATCCAAATGAAAAGAATCGTAACAATAGTAATCAAATCTAGACAAAAGAATATATAAATAATAGTTGCCTTCAATTACAATTTTTTTTTTGTGTTATTTGTTGGAAACAAACATATTTTAAGTTTTCCTGAAAAAAAGTCCCAGAGTAATGTAGTTATAGACAAGGTGTGAAGCTCTCTCTGGTCTCCATTTTTCTGTGACAAGTTCCAGTTAGGTATACATTCATATTTATTTTGTTCCATAGTGATCGCGTTTTTCGAAGCATTTTGACTTGTCACAGAAAAACGGTTTGATCAAGTTGTTTTCGGTTTTCGGTTTCGAGAATGACATACATCTGCAATTCCAACCAGCCCAGATTTGTAGATAATTCTCGGAATTTGGCCAGAGAAAAAATTGATGAACAGTTAGGTATCAAATGTTGACCAGAGAGAGCTTCACACATTGTCTATAACTACATTACTCTGGGACATTTTTTTTCAGGAAAACTTAAAACATGTATGTTTTCAACAAATAACACGGAAATCTTCTTCTTCTTTTTTTTTTAATTTTTTTTTTTTTTAATTATTTAAAAAGCTGTAGGGTCGGCGTCAAAAAATAGGGACAGTCGGGTAACCAGAAACATAGGTATTTTTTTCCCCGGCCTAATGATAATAATAATTATAATAATAATAACAATAATAATAATATTATTAATAATAATAATAATAATAATAAAATTAATAATAATAAAATTAATAATAATAATAATAATAATAATAATAATAATATAATATAATAATAATAATAATAATAATAATAATAATAATTATAATAATAATATAATAACAATAATAAAAAAATAAATAATAATAATAATATGAAAATAATATTAGTGTAAAAATTTAAAAGTTAATAAAATTGAATAATAAGAAGATCTAGAGCAAAGATAACGAGGACACAATGCAAATAGTAACGGCACTTCGCTGTCACAGTGTGACATGTACACATCCTAGTCAAATATGGTCACCATACTTCAACTCACGTAAAAGGAGTTCAGGTTACAAGGAACCAAAAACAATGCAAATAAAATTCAAAACAAAAAAATGTGTAGCTTTAATATTCATTATGGGTCAATTTTATATTTTGACATTGACCTCCGAAACCAGGGCGCAGAACCTGGATTCAAAATCTTCGCCATTTACACATACTTAGTTACAAATATGAACGTAGTGGTAGAGCATTGGACCCACGATCGAAAAGTCGTGGGTTCGATCTCCGCCATTGCCATATGCGTTGTGTTCCTTATCTGCATTTGCTTAGTACTGGTTCTACCCAAGAAGACATCGAGAGTGATTCAAACGAGTTCAAAGAGCTTTCGCTACAATCGATGTAAAATAAATAAATAAACTAAATACGAACTCCCTCCTGTAAGATTACGAGGAAATAATGAAAATGTATGCTGACCACATATGACCATACGTCCCCTTCCACGGAGAGGAGGATCCGCGAATCAGATCACAAAGCCCGCTCCATATTGTATGCGTGCATCGTTGCTTATAGCATGTAGAAAACATTTCATTCAGAAATATTGAAAACAACGGACTTTGTTGTCATCGACATATCCCAAAAAACACAGGTGCATAATATGAACTCTCTCTTTCAACTAATGAATGATGAGTCCAGGTTACGATCAAAACCGACTGGCGGACGGGCGGACGGACGGACGCACGCACGCACGCATGCACGGGGTCGACCACAGTATAGTCGCTTTTTCTTCGAAAAGTGAAGGTAGAATAATATTACGATTAAAATGCTTTCATAATTTGGATGACTGCGATTTAATTCATGTCCCCTTCCTTGCCTGTGGCATTAAATCCCATATACTTTATAAAGCTATTCAAGCAACGATTGATAGATAGTTATATTCAAAACTGGTCATCCGACCTGGAAACTAATAGAGTATTGACGCTGTACAAATCTGTAAAGCATCGTTTTGAATATGATACTTATTTAGATTTATTGCATACAAGGCGCGATCGCAGTGTTTTAACCAGATTACGTTTGTCCGCTCAATGATTAAGGATAGAAATAGGAAGATATTCTCGCGACGAACTAGAAAGGAATGAAAGGATATGTCAAATATGTAACACTAACGATACCGAGGACGAGTTCCATTTTACCTAAATATGCCCTGCTTATAATACAGTCAGAAGTAAATATATCAAACGATATTACATACAAAGGCCAAGCACGTTTCAAGCAACTACATTTCAGAAGCATTCTCTTTAAGACGTACCATGATAAATAACTTATAAGCTCGTTCATCCTCACGATATAAACGTCATCCTAGTATTGTAATGCAGTAGATTTTCTCCATGTATATATACGAGGGTTGGTTGTTCAAATAATACGCGGACTTTTTTGATATCGCATTCATTTCTTGACGTAAACTTGTAAGATTCATACATGTTGTAATCCAACTCATAAGAAATCAAATGATTTAAACAAAAAATCGAGAACGTGTCTAGTTATGTTGCAGTGAATGTTATAATAGGGCGAGAAACCCATCTACGGAGCAGTCCAAAATGTGACGTTATTATTTCATAACTGCATTTCGGGAATTGATAAATAGAAGGAAAATCGTCGGCACAAATACACAATACTAAAGTAGCATTGTCTCTAGTATTCCAAAATTACCTAGTAAACAAGGAGAACTATGATAAATATAAATAAGTTGACAAACACTTCCTTATTTGAAGTTGAAATTGACGACGTCAGAAAAAATCACGGAGTACTAAAATGTTAATTGAATATTAAATAATAATGTGAACTTTTAATAATAATAAAAAAATAATACCAAAATGAAATACAAAACATAATATTTTAAAATCTTACACATTTTCTTCAAAATATATATGTTAGTAAATTAAGACGACCGATATATGTCTAATAAACGTGTCTTTTGGAATGACTATGCTATTTGTTTTCTAAACATTTTGAATAGTTTTGCTAAACTCGATCAAATTCGTACGATCTCTTTCCGAAGCTGTGATATACTTATAAAACATGATTATCCAACAATGATGCAAACTATTTATTTAATGCAAACCATACATCTAATTAAAAAACAATTGCGCTTATTATTCCTAGCATTTTTCATAATTTATAACGTTAGGTTGTTGTTGGTTTTCCAAGGGGACGCCATAGCACACAAATGACGTGATCCGTGGCGGCGCGGCTACTCTGTGGTTGGAAAAACTCGTATTTCTTCAAATCTGTTTCAAATAATTTTATAAAATTTACTGATGGTATGAAAGTGAATACATGAACATTTATTGGCATGTAATTTAATTTACTTGATTTATAAAAGTGTAATACTTATTAAAAATGTCCACGTAATATTTGAACGGCCCTCTATATATATGTGTGTATATATATATATATATATATGTGTGTGTATATATATCTATTGTGTTGTACCTGTGTACTCATGGACCTAAAGGTCTTTTGTATTTTGAATAAATATATGTTGGTATTTTTTGTCTGTTTTTTGTGTAATTGTTTTCATTCGTGTTATCTGTATTTTTTCACGACATACTTTATAAATAGGTAACATTATACTAATCTTGTCAGTGTGTTTAAATTATATTTGTAAATGTGTATTTATATGATGAAAAACTATGTAATAGTTTGTCAGTAAAAGTTCTTCTTCTTCATTAAAGGGGCACAGGGCTGTCCGAGGTTCGAGACTTTATCAAGCATTAAAATTAGCGTCTCTTTATTTATCCATTTTTCATATTGACTTTAAACCTGCTTGCATATAATAAAATAACAACTTGAAATTTCACTTGTTCTTCTTATTTAACCATATATTTAATTATATCGTTGGTCCAATATAATCACCAAATCAATTCGCTTTATACTATTTTTATAATCGATATTAATGATTGAATAGAATTGAATTGGGGGTTTTACGACGCACCAACACAAAAAAGGTTTTATTCCGCCAAACAGAGACGAACATGCCAGGCTCATCCTCCATTTACACCAAGATAAAATTTGGGGAATGGGCCTAGAACCTTCTAACCTTCAGAACTGAAGAGTTGCTGCACATTCTATTGTAGGCACTCCATTTACGATTGAGCCACGTTTCCACCTTTGCTTACGCGGTGTCATGAAGAAAACCTTGAATCAGCATGAAAAAAATATGACAAAAGGAACCATACTTGGGCCTAACCCTCTGCCTCTAGCGGGATCTGCAGTGGTTGTATTCTACCCCGGCAACAACACGGGGAATATTAACAACTGCAAGTTAATAGAAAAACTAAATGGACGCAGGCCATAAAAATACTTAAGACAATTGATACTAGCAGTTACTAGGCCGTAGATACATGACGTGGTAGATACTAGCAGTTACTAGGCCGTAGACGTGGTAGATACTAGTAGTTACTAGGCCGTAGGCGTAGTAGATACTAGTAGTTACTAGGCCGTAGATACATGACGTGGTAGACACTAGTAATTACTAGGCCGTAGATACATGACGTGGTGGATACTAGTAATTACTAGGCCGTAGACGTGGTAGATACTAGTAGTTACTAGGCCGTAGACGTGGTAGATACTAGTAATTACTAGGCCGTAGATACATGACGTGGTAGATACTAGTAGTTACTAGGCCGTAGACGTGGAAGATACTAGTAGTTACTAGGTCGCAGATATATGACGTGGTAGATACTAGTAGTTACTAGGCCGTAGACGTGGTAGATACTAGTAATTACTAGGCCGTAGATACATGACGTGGTAGATACTAGTAGTTACTAGGCCGTAGACGTGGTAGATACTAGTAATTACTAGGCCGTAGATACATGACGTGGTAGATACTAGTAGTTACTAGGCCGTAGATACATGACGTGGTAGATACCAGTAGTTACTAGGCCGTAGACGTGGTAGATACTAGTAGTTACTAGGCCGTGGATACATGACGTGGTATATACTAGTAGTTACTAGGCCGTAGATACATGACGCGGTAGATACTAGTAGTTACTAGGCTGTTGACGTGGTAGATACTAGTAGTTACTAGGCCGTAGATACATGACGTGGTAGATACTAGTAGTTACTAGGCCGTAGATACATGACGTGGTAGATACCAGTAGTTACTAGGCCGTAGATACATGACGTGGTATATACTAGTAGTTACTAGGCCGTAGATACATGACGTGGTAGATACCAGAAGTTACTAGGCCGTAGACGTGGTAGATACCAGTAGTTACTAGGCCGTAGATACATGACGTGGTAGATACTAGTAGTTACTAGGCCGTAGATACATGACATGGTAGATACCAGTAGTTACTAGGCCGTAGACGTGATAGATACTAGTAGTTACTAGGCCGTAGATACATGACGTGGTAGATACCAGTAGTAACTAGGCCGTAGACGTGATAGATACTAGTAGTTACTAGGCCGTAGACGTGATAGATACTAGTAGTTACTAGGCCGTAGACGTGATAGATACTAGTAGTTACTAGGCCGTAGACGTGATAGATACCAGTAGTTACTAGGCCGTAGACGTGATAGATACTAGTAGTTACTAGGCCGTACACGTGGTAGATACTAGTAGTTACTAGGCCGTAGATACATGACGTGGTATATACTAGTAGTTACTAGGCCGTAGACGTGATAGATACTAGTAGTTACTAGGCCGTAGATACATGACGTGGTATATACTAGTAGTTACTAGGCCGTAGACGTGATAGATACTAGTAGTTACTAGGCCGTAGATACATGACGTGGTATATACTAGTAGTTACTAGGCCGTAGACGTGGTAGATACTAGTAATTACTAGGCCGTAGATACATGACGTGGTAGATACTAGTAGTTACTAGGCCGTAGATACATGACGTGGTAGATACCAGTAGTTACTAGGCCGTAGATACATGACGTGGTAGATACCAGTAGTTACTAGGCCGTAGACGTGGTAGATACTAGTAGTTACTAGGTCGTAGATACATGACGTGGTAGATACCAGTAGTTACTAGGCCGTAGATACATGACGTGGTAGATACCAGTAGTTACTAGGCCGTAGATACATGACGTGGTAGATACTAGTAGTTACTAGGCCGTAGACGTGGTAGATACTAGTAGTTACTAGGCCGTAGATACATGACGTGGTAGATACCAGTAGTTACTATGCCGTAGATACATGACGTGGTAGATACTAGTAGTTACTAGGCGGTAGACGTGGTAGATACTAGTAGTTACTAGGCCGTAGATACATGACGGTATATACTAGTAGTAACTAGGCCGTAGATACAAGACGTGGTAGATACTAGTAGTTACTAGGCGTTACTAGGCCGTATATACATGACGTGGTAGATACTAGTAGTTACTAGGCCGTAGATACATGACGTGGTAGATACTAGTAGTTACTAGGCCGTAGACGTGGTAGATACCAGTAGTTACTAGGCCGTAGATACATGACGTGGTACATACTAGTAGTTACTAGGCCGTAGATACATAACGTGGTAGATACTAGTAGTTACTAGGCCGTAGACGTGGTAGATACTAGTAGTTACTAGGCCGTAGATACATGGCGTGGTATATACTAGTAGTTACTAGGCCGTAGATACATGACGTGGTAGATACTATTAGTTACTAGGCCGTAGATACATAAAGTGGTAGATACATGTAGTTACTAGGCCGTAGATACATGACGTGGTAGATACTAGTAGTTACTAGGCCGTAGACGTGGTAGATACTAGTAGTTACTAGGCCGTAGATACATGACGTGGTATATACTAGTAGTTACTAGGCCGTAGATACATGACGTGGTAGATACTAGTAGTTACTAGGCCGTAGATACATGACATGGTAGATACTAGTAGTTATTAGGCCGTAGATACATGACGTGGTAGATACCAGTAGTTACCTGGCTGTAGACGTGGTAGATACTAGTAGTTACTAGACCGTAGATACATGACGTGGTAGATACTAGTAGTTACTAGGCCGTAGATACTTGACGTGGTAGATACTAGTAGTTACTAGGCCGTAGATACATGACATGGTAGATACTAGTAGTTATTAGGCCGTAGACGTGGTAGATAGTAGTAGTTACTAGGCCGTAGATACATGACGTGGTAGATACTAGTAGTTACTAGGCCGTAGATACATGACGTGGTAGATACTAGTAGTTACTAGGCCGTAGACGTGGTAGATGCTAGTAGTTACTAGGCCGTAGATGTGGTAGATACTAGTAGTTACTAGGCCGTAGATACATGACGTGGTAGATACCAGTAGTTACTAGGCCGTAGATACATGACGTGGTACATACTAGTAGTTACTAGGCCGTAGATACATGACGTGGTAGATACTAGTAATTACTAGGCCGTAGATACATGACGTGGTAGATACTAGTAATTACTAGGCCGTAGATACATGACGTGGTAGATACCAGTAGTTACTAGGCCGTAGATACATGACGTGGTAGATACTAGTAGTTACTAGGCCGTAGACGTGGTTGATACTAGTAGTTACTAGGCCGTAGACGTGGTAGATACTAGTAGTTACTAGGCCGTAGATACATGACGTGGTAGATACCAGTAGTTACTAGGCCGTAGATACATGACGTGGTACATACTAGTAGTTACTAGGCCGTAGATACATGACGTGGTAGATACTAGTAATTACTAGGCCGTATATACATGACGTGGTAGATACTAGTAGTTACTAGGCCGTAGATACATGACGTGGTAGATACTAGTAGTTACTAGGCCGTAGATACATGACGTGGTAGATACCAGTAGTTACTAGGCCGTAGATACATGACGTGGTAGATACTGGTAGTTACTAGGCCGTAGATACATGACGTGGTAGATACTAGTAGTTACTAGGCCGTAGACGTGGTAGATACTAGTAGTTACTAGGCCGTAGATACATGACGTGGTAGATACTAGTAGTTACTAGGCCGTAGATACATGACGTGGTAGATACTAATAGGCACTAGGCCGTAGATACATGACGCATGACGTGGTAGATACTGGTAGTTACTAGGCCGTAGATACATGACGTGGTAGATTCTAGTAGTCACTGGGCCGTAGATACATGACGTGGTAGATACTAGTAGTTACTAGGCCGTAGATACATGACGTGGTAGATACTAGTAGGCACTATTCCGTAGATACATGACGCATGACGTGGTAGATACTGGTAGTTACTAGGCCGTAGATACATGACGTGGTAGATACTAGTAGGCACTAGGCCGTAGATACTTGACGTGGTAGATACTTGTAGTTACTAGGCCGTAGATACATGACGTGGTAGATACCAGTAGTTACTAGGCCGTAGATACATGACGTGGTAGATACTAGTAGTTACTAGGCCGTAGATACATGACGTGGTAGATACTAGTAGTTACTAGGCCGTAGACGTGGTAGATACTAGTAGTTACTAGGCCGTTGACGTGGTAGATACTAGTAGTTACTAGGCCGTAGACGTGGTAGATACTAGTAGTTACTAGGCCGTAGACGTAGTAGATACTAGTAATTACTAGGCCGTAGATACATGACGTGGTAGATACCAGTAGTTACTAGGCCGTAGACGTGGTAGATACTAGTAGTTACTAGGCCGTAGATACATGACGTGGTAGATACAGTAGTTACTAGGCCGTAGACGTGGTAGATACTAGTAGTTACTAGGCCGTAGATACATGACGTGGTAGATACTAGTAGTTACTAGGCCGTAGATACATGACGTGGTAGATACCAGTAGTTACTAGGCCGTAGACGTGGTAGATACTAGTAGTTACTAGGCCGTAGATACATGACGTGGTATATACTAGTAGTTACTAGGCCGTAGATACATGACGTGGTAGATACTAGTAGTTACTAGGCCGTAGACGTGGTAGATACAAGTAGTTACTAGGCCGTAGATACATGACGTGGTAGATACTAGTAGTTACTAAGCCTTGGACGTGGTAGATACTAGTAGTTACTAGGCCGTAGATACATGACGTGGTAGATACCAGTAGTTACTAGGCCGTAGACGTGGTAGATATTAGTAGTTACTAGGCCGTATATACATGACGTGGTAGATACCAGTAGTTACTAGGCCGTTGATACATGACGTGGTAGATACTAGTAGTTACTAGGCCGTAGATACATGACGTGGTAGATACTAGTAGTTACTAGGCCGTAGATACATGACGTGGTAGATACTAGTAGTTACTAGGCCGTAGACGTGGTAGATACTAGTAGTTACTAGGCCGTAGATACATGACGTGTAGTTACTAGGCCGTAGACGTGGTAGATACCAGTAGTTACTAGGCCGTAGATACATGACGTGGTTTATACTAGTAGTTACTAGGCCGTAGATACATGACGTGGTAGATACTAGTAGTTACTAGGCCGTAGACGTGGTAAATACTAGTAATTACTAGGCCGTAGATACATGACGTGGTAGATACTAGTAGTTACTAGGCCGTAGACGTGGTAGATACTAGTAGTTACTAGGCCGTAGATACATGACGTGGTAGATACTAGTA
This sequence comes from Cyrtodaria siliqua, assembly GCA_037043455.1. NCBI lineage: Eukaryota > Metazoa > Mollusca > Bivalvia > Adapedonta > Hiatellidae > Cyrtodaria > Cyrtodaria siliqua. Next base: position 556,385 of record JAWPHD010000048.1, read on the forward strand.
GTTACTTGGCCGTAGACGTGGTAGATACTAGTAATTACTAGGCCGTAGATACATGACGTGGTTGATACTAGTAGTTACTAGGCCGTAGATACATGACGTGGTAGATACTAGTAGGCACTAGGCCGTAGATACATGACGTGGTAGATACTGGTAGTTACTAGGCCGTAGATACATGACGTGGTAGATACTAGTAGTTACTTGGCCGTAGATACATGACGTGGTAGATACTAGTAGTTACTAGGCCGTAGACGTGGTAGATACTAGTAATTACTAGGCCGTAGATACATGACGTGGTAGATACTAGTAGTTACTAGGCCGTAGATACATGACGTGGTAGATATTAGTAGGCACTAGGCCGTAGATACATGACGTGGTAGATACTGGTAGTTACTAGGCCGTAGATACATGACGTGGTAGATACTAGTAGTTACTAGGCCGTAGATACATGACGTGGTAGATACTAGTAGTTACTAGGCCGTAGACGTGGTAGATACCAGCAGTTACTAGGCCGTAGATACATGACGTGGTAGATACCAGCAGTTACTAGGCCGTAGATACATGACGTGATACATGACGTGGTAGATACTAGTAGTTACTAGGCCTTAGATACATGACGTGGTAGATACCAGTAGTTACTAGGCCGTAGACGTGGTAGAAACTAGTAGTTATTAGGACGTAGATACATGACGTGGTAGATACTAGTAGTTACTTGGCCGTAGACGTGGTAGATACCAGTAGTTACTAGGCCATAGATACATGACGTGGTATATACTAGTAGTTACTAGGCCGTCGATACATGATGTGGTAGATACTAGTAATTACTAGGCCGTAGACGTGGTAGATACCAGTAGTTACTAGGCCGTAGATACATGACGTGGTAGATACTAGTAGTTATGTGGCCGTAGATACATGACGTGGTAGATACTAGTAGTTACTAGGCCGTAGACGTGGTAGATACTAGTAGTTACTAGGCCGTAGATACATGACGTGGTAGATACATGTAGTTACTAGGCCGTAGATACATGACGTGGTAGATATATGTAGTTACTAGGCCGTAGATACATGACGTGGTAGATACTAGTAGTTACTAGGCCGTAGATACATGACGTGGTAGATACTAGTAGTTACTAGGCCGTAGATACATGACGTGGTAGATACTAGCAGTTACTAAGCCGTAGACGTGGTAGATACTAGTAGTTACTAGGCCGTAGATACATGACGTGGTAGATACTAGTAGGTACTAGGCCGTAGATACATGTAGTTACTAGGCCGTAGATACATGACGTGGTAATTACTAGTAGTTACTAGGCCGTAGATACATGTAGTTAATAGGCCGTAGATACATGTAGTTACTAGGCCGTAGATACATGACGTGGTAGATACTAGTAGTTACTAGGCCGTAGATACATGTAGTTACTAGGCCGTAGATACATGACGTGGTAGATACTAGTAGTTACTTTAATTCATCGGACACATACATGTATATTAAACATGTAACATGTATATGTAGATGACGAGATACATTTGTTTAAGTCATAAATAAAGATTAAGTTCTGTTCATTAACTCACGTTACGCATATAAAGGATTAAAGAGTAGTGCAGAGTAAAGGACTGCCAACATAATGTGACTGGGTGGGTCAACACGGCATGAATATACGGCGTGGTAATCCAGTAAAGGACTGTCAACATAATGTGACTGGGTGGGTCAACACGTCGTGTATCTACGGCGTGGTAATCCAGTAAATGACTGTCAACATAATGTGACTGGGTGGGGCAACAGGTCGTGTATCTACGGCGTGGTAATCCAGTAAAGGACTGTCAACATGATGCGACTGGGTGGGTCAACACGTCGTATATCTACGGCGTGGTAATCCAGTAAAGGACTGTCAACATAATGTGACCGGGTGGGTCAGCACGTCTTGTATCTACGGCGTGGTAATCCAGTAAAGGACTGTCAACATAATGTGACTGGATGGGTCAACACGTCGTGTATCTACGGCGTGGTAATCCAGTAAAGGAATGTCAACATAATGTGACTGGGTAGTTCAACACGTCGTATATATACGGCGTTGTAATCCAATAAAGGACTGTCAACGTAATGTGACTGGGTAGGTCAACACTTCGTGTATCTACTGCATGGTATTCCAGTAAAGGACTGTCAACATAATGTGACTGGGTAGGTCAACACGTCGTGTATCTACTGCATGGTATTCCAGTAAAGGACTGTCAACATAATGTGACTGGGTGGGTGAACACGTCGTTTATCTACGGCGTGGTAATCCAGTAAAGGACTGGGTGAATCAACACGTCGTGTATATACGGCGTGGTAATCCAGTAAAGGACTGTCAACATAATGTGACTGGGTTGGTCAACTCGTCGTGTATCTGCAGCGTGGTAATCCAGTAAATGCCTGTCAACATAATGTGACTAGGTGGGTCAACACGTCGTGTACCTACGGCGTGGTAATCCAGTAAAGGACTGTCAACATAATGTGACTGGGTGGGTCAACACATCGTGTACCTACGGCGTGGTAATCCAGTAAAGCACTGCCAACATAATGTGACTGGGTGGATCAACACGTCGTGTATCTACAGCGTAGTAATCCAGTAAAGGCCTGTCAACATAATGTGACTGGGTGGGTCAACACGTCGTGTACCTACGGCGTGGTAATCCAGTAAAGGACTGTCAACATAATGTGACTGAGTGGAACAACACGTCGTGTACCTACGGCGCGGCAATCCAGTAAAAGACTGTCAACATAATGTGACTGGGTGGGTCAACACGGCATGTATATACGGCGTGGTAATTCAGTAAAGGACTGCCAACATAATGTGACTGGGTTGGTCAACACGACATGTATATACGGCGTGGTAATCAAGTAAAGGACTGTCAACATAATCTGACTGGGTGGGTCAACACGTCGTGTACCTTCGGCGTGGTAATCCAGTAAAGGTCTGTCAACATAATTTGACTGGGTGGGTCAACACGTCGTGTATCTATGGCGTGGTAATCCAGTAAAGGACTGTCAACATAATGAGACTGGGTGGGTCAACACGTCATGTATCTACGTTGTAGTAATCCAGTAAAGGACTGTCAACATAATGTGACTGGGTGGGTCAACACGTCGTGTATCTACGGCGTGGTAATCCAGTAAAGGACTGTCAACATAATGTGATTGGGTGGGTCAACACGGCATGTATATACGGCGTGGTAATCCAGTAAAGGACTGTCAACATAATGTGACTGGGTAGTTCAACACGTCTTGTATCTACGGCGTGGTAATCCAGTAAAGGACTGTCAACATAATGTGACTGGGTGGGTCAACACGTCATGTATATACGGCGTGGTAATCCAGTAAAGGACTGTCAACATAATTTGACTGGGTGGGTCAACATGTCGTGTATCTACGGCGTGGTAATCCAGTAAAGGACTGTCAACATAATGTGACTGGGTGGGTCAACACGTCGTGTATCTACTGCGTGGTAATCCAGTAAAGGACTGTCAACATAATGTGACTGGGTGGGTCAACACGTCATGTATCTACGGCGTGGTAATCCAGTAAAGGACTGTCAACATAATGGGACTGGGTGGATCAACACGTCATTTATCTAATGCGTGGTAATCCAGTAAAGGACTGTTAACATAATGCGACTGGGTGGGTCAACACGTCGTGTATCTACGGCGTGGTAATCCAGTAAAGGACTGTCAACATAATGCGACTGGGTGGATGAACACGTCGTGTATCTACAGCGTGGTAATCCAGTATGGCAGCGCACAGACCTCAAAACAAACAGATTGGAAACTCAGAAAATCTCCTGCATTTCAGGTGGGACAGTGCGATGATTTGACAAACTGTTTCCCAAGTTCAAAAAAACGTGTAACATGAAGAGTTTTATAGATACAAGTTTACTTTATGCCAAAACCATCACATATTTAATTCTCCTTCTAATGGAAGCATTTTCCTTACTCTACCATTGTAAACAAAAAAGGAGTTCAACGGCAAGTTTTACTATGTCAAACTTGATTTTTTAATAGAGATAAGCAGAAAATAATGAGGTGTTTATCTTTAAACAGCTTTTTATAATACTTACGTTGAAAATAAAAAAAAGATTAATTATAATCCCATTTTGATAATCATTATGAACCTTTTGAATGAATTTTCATCAAAATCAATGAATAAATGAGAGAGGAGATAGAAGGAAAAGTAAGGTGCCACGTGATATTTTGGATCCTTTATTGGTTAAGATAGGAAGTTTCTTATTTGTTTGTTTTTTAATACCTCTGTGGGCAGCGTTATTAAGTTGAGGATTGAGATCATTGCTCCGAGCAGACACCGTGTCGTGATATGACTGAAATATTGTTATAAGAGACGTTAAACCCCATGCATACTATACCATATGTTCATACTTTCAGAAACAAAACTGTCATACCGTAAAAAGTAAAATGATAGGTGAACAAAAGAACACAAAGTTGGTAAGTGAACAAAATGATGATTAATGTTTGTTCCTGTTCTTTTTTTCTCTCTGTAATCAATAACGTTAACTAGTATTATATTATATATTTTGACCGTTTTCCCCCCCTTTTTTTTTCCATCTCTTCGTTTATTTCCCATCGATGTTTTCTAAACTCGCAATAATATAACTAACCCCGTGAATAATCGATCGCTGACACAATACCTACCCACGAGTGTGCCCATCTTGTCGGCGAATAATTACCTATTTTATATAAATATTTGACCGAAGCGCATTTAATTTGACAGTGAAATGACCACAGAATCCAATTACAGACAAAACAGGTACGAAAACTCTTTAGAAAAAGTATTGACCGTCTAAAAAGGCCAATTTGTATTTTCTATACGTTCGTCATTGTTTTTCACACTTACCGTAATGTGCTTAATCACGTGACCTCACTGGTCATTATTGAGAGACGCAATTCTGCTCTTTCATTTTTTCCTCCGCTCAACCAATCAAAATGCTCGATTCCAAATACGCCCAGTTGCTCGCCAAAATACCTGTTTTTGCATAAAAAATAAAAATAATAATCCAGATAATGTATGACTTGTGACAAAGACACGAGAAGCAGTAGAATCGAGTGATTAGCTTCTAAAACTCTTATTTGTTTAAATTTCCGTGGATTTTTACATTCTTACATAAGGACCCTTAAAATAATATTCCACAGTTCGCAGTTTAAGACCAGTCTTACACTTCAACTGTGTTTATGTTATAAACATTTTTTTGCGCATGCGGTGATTTCACAGAACTTGGTCGGAGTGTGGAAGAAATATTTACACATTCCGTTGTGTGCTTGATGGTGTCACCCCACCTTGCTGTTAAAGCGCTAAACACGCTAAATACACACATATAGACTTGAAAAATGCTTCGCTCAGATGGGAATACCTGTCAACTGCCTGTGAACAATTCATTTTCACCTTACTTGGACTCTAGAAAAACGGACTATTCCCAGAACGGCGGCGTGTATCAAGACTGCGGCGTTTCTTTTACCGATGCGTTACCATCCAACAATTATAAAGGATATGAGTGCCGATTTACAAACTCCGACGGCAGTAATGCAGATTCTGAAACTGTTTACGAACAGCTTGGTGAAGGGTCACCCGCCGCGACGCGAGATGAAAACCAGGAAGATGACGCGACGCGTAATGATTACGCTGTAGCGTGTAGAAAAGCGGCTGGGCCTGGACAACCAGACTACCCGGCGTGTCGAAAACTATCTTTGGTGCCGCAATCACCTCATCCTCAGTACGCGGCTATTCAGAGCCTGGGCCCAAGTTGTGATTACGGAAAAGCAAATTACGGCAACGGTTCTTTGTATCCGACCGCGTTCCACCGACAGAGCAGCGGGTATAGCGTGTATCCAGAACATTTCAATGTCAGTCAAATGTATTACCATGGTCAGATGTCGCCGGCAATCGCACATTCTCCGCCGGGAATGATGCAAATGGGTTATATTCAATCGTCGTCGCCGGCAGGTGGAATGTATTCGTCGGGAAATATTTGCGTGTATTTATGCAATAGAGATCTATGGGCCAAGTTTCATCAGCATACTTGTGAGATGATTATAACAAAGCAGGGAAGGTATGTATGACTGTAGTATATAGATAAACGCGTTTTGAAAGCATTAAGTGTTTTTATGACATCTCTTCATTGCAAAGCAGAGTGTGCTATGTGTTTCTTATTGCAATATTTGGATCTTAATTTATTCATAAAACTTATAATTTTTATTTGAAGGTATATACTTAATAAATGGATATTTTGGTTACCCGTATCAATATTCCGACTTCAAACGAAAATGACATATAAGGAACTAAACGCTGCTCGATGAGGTAGTATCAACTTATTATTGTTGTTGTTGTTTTTATTATTAGTATTATTATTATTATTTTTTTTTTTTTAATTATTATTATTATTGTTATTTTTGTTATTATTAATGTAAATACACAGTTGCAATTCTTTTTTTCTTCAAATTAATTAGCTGACAATGTAAAATGGTCACATAGATGAGTCTGTTTACATATTAAATGATGTTTAACGGCTTATCAACACATTGTTTGGGTTATTTCGAGTCGTCCAAGAGTAACGAATATATATTTTTTATTTTCTTAATGTTCTCGGACGATATACTGCTGTACAAACTGGAGGCACGGTTTGCGTCCCCATCCGATGCAAGTGGCAAGTTGCTAAGGGAGTTCATATTGTGTTTACGTGAATAAAATTATCAAAAATGGTTCATAAGTTAAATTAAATCAAACTATTTTACTTTTTTTATACATTCATTATTTCATCATACACGATACCAGTATAAGATAAAAGATGCTTTATTTGACATCGGATAGAAATAAGAAGGTAACATTATAGCTCTAAGAATTATTTTTTGACAGTCATATTCATTTTTGTCATTTTTTGTTGATGCTCATTTAAGGTTTTCATCATGACCCCTGCATTGTTTCAGGTGTCATCTCGCTCACATCACTAAGAGCAGTGGCAGAAAAACAATAAACGTGGCTCCAGCGTTAATGGAGTGTCTACAATAGAATTTGCAGCAATTCTGCAGGTCAGGGTGAGAAGGTCCTAGGTCCATTCTCCATATTTTATCTCGATGTACATGGAGGATGAGCCTGGCATGTTCATTCCTGTTAGGCGCCATATAACCTTTCATGTGTGGGTGCGCCTTAAAACCCAATTCAATTATCAATCAATTATGAATATGGTTTAACCTGTAAAAAACAGCTAACATAAAGCACATGTACATGTAGAAAATATTAAGGCACATATTCACACTATGAATTATACATTCAACGACACATATAAACAAATAACCTTTTCAGAGGAGCAAATCAAAAGACACATAGTAAATCATCTTTTTCTAAATAGGTATTTGAGCATCATAAGAAATAAATATCATTATCAACGTTAACATACCGAACTGAATTGAAATAAACTGAATTGAATTGAATCGAATTCGCTTTTACGGTGCACCAACACAAAATTGTTACATGTATATTGCACCAACAGGTATGAACTTGGCATTCCTGGCAAACCCTCCATCGAGATAAACGCATGCAGAATGGGCCTAGAACCGTCTCACCTGCAGAACTGCAGAGTTGCTGCAAATTATGTTTGAACCTGCCTATAGATTAAAAAAACTGAAATATGTTGTAAAATATACAGAACCAAACTTATAACGTAACATGTATTTTTTTCAATATTGTATTATATATACTGTTTATGTTTAAAATGTTTTACCTCAAGGTTTGGAATGAAAGATAACTTTCAGAAAATATGGAATATCAAGAAGCGATACATCTATTTTAGATATTAGACTCATTTTAATATTTTTACTTGACTATAGAAAAAACACTTAACAAGTAAACTTTAGGATTGATTTATCAATGAATAAAGAATAAACAAAAATTAAGTCTATCGATCAGATACGAATTAAAAAGTGATGAAACTTAATCTAGACATACATGTAAGCATATCCTCGGTCTACAACTGCATCGGAACAAAATACTAAGCAACTATATGGATGTTTCTATGTCATTTTGAATTATGTGCACATCCCATACGTTATATTGGCACACACGATCATGTTGGTTATATCCCAGACGTTATATTGGCACACACGATCATGTTGGTTATACCATACGTTATATTGGCACACACGATCATGTTGGTTATACCATACGTTATATTGGCACACACGATCATGTTGGTTATATCCCATACGTTATATTGGCACACACGATCATGTTGGTTAAACCATACGTTATATTGGCACACACGATCATGTTGGTTATTCCATACGTTATATTGGCACAAACGATCATGTTGGTGATAACTTATAACTTTTGTTCAACATATCTTGTAGCTTTCTTAATTCTTTTAAGAATTAATGAAAAATTCATTAAACCGGCTTGATCAATACACTTTTCCTTTAGTATATTAGACGCGCCATGTTCTACTCCGTATTATTTCGGTTGTGAGCCCCGCAGCTGGAGGTTTGCCGGTTCGACATATTTTACTATATATGTATTATTTCGGTTGTGGACTGCTGTCACCAGTTGTCGGTTCGAGATGGCGCTATCTTTACATATATAACAATTTAAATAAGATTGTGTCCTTCCTTCATGCACATACATAACACTATACATAAGATGGTTTTCTTCTTTCGTATAAAACTTTGACTTTCTTTCCCTCAAAACGGCCGTGTTTCACTGATAAATAAAATAGTGTAAATGTTTCATGATTTCATTAAACAATAAAAAGTACATACTTTTAGAAGCATTGTTCAACATACAATATTATAAAAAAAAAAAGAAGAAGCAAATAGACGTGTGTTATATAAACTGTACATTAAATATGACTTTATATATTATATTATTTTATAAGCGTATGTAAAGCAAACATCGAAATTTACGATCCAGAAAGAGCTAAACTTTCAAACTTAATTTATGAAATACTACGCGTCGTTTTAAATATAGCGCTTATTTTTTAATAGTTTTATCTTTATATATTTACATTAATTTTTAATTAATACTTCATTTTTCATAATTTTTTGCGCACAATATGACCTATTTATGTGTCGACGTGCCGTAAAACACCATTCATTCATTCAAATATAGCGCAACACGTATCACAAAAAGAAACTTTCCGTGGCTAAATCAGACCAGAGACATACTGATTAAATGTGGCCTAAGTGGAGTATGGGATTCACAGACCTTTCCCAACACTAAATGGTTGAAGTGTTCAGTAAATTAAAAATCGAAGATTTATTCTTAAATGAATGGTATTCTAAAATAATGAATTCGAGCAACAGCACCTCCTATCGTTTTTTTTAAACATACATTTTGCTTTGAAAACTATCTTACCAACGCACCGTATTGTTTGTTAGAGTATATAACCAAACCCAGAACAAGACATCATAGGTTACCAGACGAAACTGGCAATTGGAATGAAACTCCGTATAATCGTAGAATATGCCAGCTTTGCAAAAACGGATATAGGAGATGTTCCATTTTCTGTTCGTATACCGCGAAATCAAATGTCAACGTAGTAAATATATCAGTCCAGAATATTTTTAAAGACCAACTGCAGACACATTTGATAAATTAATAAACACCAAAAAAATAGTGCAGAGTTTAGAAAAATGTATGAATTTACTAAACTCATCATGCAACGAGTCAAGTAGATAATATTCATGTTGTAATGTAATTCTGTTTGTTGGTTGTTTAATGATGTATTTCTATTTACTTATATTGGTTTCGACTTATTATTTTGCCACGCATTTGCCAAGAAATACATGAAAAACTGTCCCATATATATGTATACAAAACAGATCTTTAGTTATATGATAAATGAGGACTACCTGGGAGATCATTTCTTCTGCCAGCTATTACCAAATTGCATTACTCTTTTGTAATTAACAATGTCATATTATATCTATAATATCTTTTTCTATTATACTTAAGAGCCTCGATGATGATTTAAATGTTCTATACATACCTCATATATTCATGTAAATGTGAATTGAGTGACTAAAAAATATTGTATTGTATAAAGGCGGGGAATTTAGGTTTTCCTTATACTGTTGCTAATATATTTTAATGATGTTTGTTCTCACGTTTTGTAAATATATGTCTTGGTACTTCAGTAAATTATATAAATAAATCAATAATAATTACATTATATATCAATAGGCGGCCAATTGAATTGTATTTTAGCAGATGATTTTTTGCAACAGTTGTTTTTAAAACAATCAAATTGTATTAAAGAAGAATTAAACTCCTTTCATTCATGAAATTGCCGTCGTTGCATAAAGTGGTACTTCTGTTTAATCGGCACATTAGATAAGCAAACACATCAATCAAACATGTAAATATTTAGACAAGTTGATGAAAGGGAATCATAATGCACACTTATTATATTCAACAGGATTAAACCGCATGGTTAATCCGGATTAACTACAACGATTAAGCCGACACGTTCATATATATAGAGAGAGGTTATAACAAGATTAACCCCGGCACGTTCTGTTGTGTTTGCGATATATGGGTGTATTATTATGCGATATATGGGTGTATTATTATGCGATATATGGGTGTATTATTTATTTTATGGTTAAACTTTTTTTAAAAAAAACATTTCTACGTAAATATGTGATGCAAGCTTCAATTTCAGTTTCTTTTTATGTGGTCTGCCCTGAAAATGATTTAAACAAATATTTATCCAATGTAAATTCTATATGGAATACTTATGGCTTCATATATGTTTGGTATCACATTTAGTGAGGGAAATATAAACTACTGGGAGCTCGACTTGTTCAGTGAGAATGTGTGGATTATAATGTATGTCGGGAGGTATACAATACTGGTTCTACTCAGGACAAATGGTATGGTCTGCCTCTACCACAAACAAATTGACCCTCATATATGGCCTACCATGTGCTAAAAATGACGTAAAATACCATTAAAACATAAAAACGGGAGCGCTGATTGAGACCGCGACAGTGGTGTCATGACAGAGCTCCCGCCAAAATGCGAGAGGACGTGGGATCAAACACCGATTTTGTCATACCAAAGAGTTTATGAAAATGGTATAGTAGGCGCGTGTTTATTTCATAAAAAACATACATTACATATACAATTAGTAGCTTATGATAATAGCTAAGAATATCTTGCTATCACACATACATTGAGAGTCATCTTACATTCGATCGATCAGAAGCACGTGTGGCGTAATGCATTCTGGCCAGACATCTGATAAATCACCAATTGTTGATCTAACGTCAGGGTAAATGGCAAATGCCCGCGAAAGGTTTTGTTGACATGTGGCTTCCAAGTGTGACCTTGACCTTTGAGGTACGGACAGGGCCCCGTTTTATTAAGCATCTAACGATAAGTGTCATATTTTAAAACTGTTCACGTTGTTGCACCTAAGTATTCAATGTAGACAATTATGTGTGCATTATGTGCAGAAATATCAAATGTATAAGAAAATGAAATGAAATCGCGTTCATTTATTAATTGTAACTCATAGTAAACTATTTAAGAAATTAACTTACGATCAAAATTGTCGTAAATTGTTTCATAAAACCGAGCCCAGATTTTTGCTTGCGACAAAACCTTCTCATTGCAATTAACATTTGTTTGAAGTTTCATAAAAGTGTACCTTCAAAGTCATGGCTGAAACATGATTGTTTCTGAGGAATGGACGGACGGACGGTACGACTATTATATGCCTCATTAGGCAGGTATCCATTTTAAGATGTAATATAGGATAACTCTGGTATATATATAACGGGTTTGTTGCTATATTTGCTCACTCAATCGTTTTGCAAAATTCTTATTGATTATGGGTTATTGCTGTATATAAGAGATGATTAAATATTGCATATAAAAGATTTTCAATACTATTGTAAGTATGTTAGTTAGTATACAGTTTTTATGTGTTTAACTATTTGGATAGGTTTTCTCACAGCATGTGGTTTTCTATATAAAGCTTGGTAAAAAGTATTTGTCACGAACATGTAACAATTATAGATTTTCAGCGGAAAACCATGGGAAATGGTAAATACCCGATAATTGGTTCGATAATAATAATAATAATATACTGTGAATAACAACTTCGCGAAATTCGAAAGTCAAAGTGATTATTTTAAGTATCAACAGTTTGTTCAAGTATATCAATATAAGTCCCATCTCAATACAATAGCTTAACATACAAAAAATAGCCTCCGTGGTCGGGATAGTCGGATGCTTCTAACACTTTATCGCATCTCACAGTTGCTGGTTCGAATCCCACTGGGGAATCGAATTGTCAAGTGAGAACGTGTCACTCTTATGGATGGCGGGGGTATACAGTACTGGTTTTACAAAGGGACAATGGGGTGGTACCACCAAAATAATCATATATGGCCTAGCATGTGCTAAAGAGACGTAAAACACCATTCAAGCAATCATAGAAACAATTGTATCATCAAAAGATATTGAGCCATTCAATTTGAATTTTACCAAAAAATATTTTACACAGACATCATGTATACCGGTTCAGTTATTACTTCAATTGTATGTTTTTTATGCGTTTATTATTATATTAGTGTTTGTAAGGTGTTTGTAAGTTTTATGGACCATTTGATAGGTTTGCTAAATAGTTGTATTTGAATGCATTTTCGAAAAATTTGTTTTTAATTTTCTAGGCTTGCAACTATTACGACATTAACATATTACATACGATTTAAACACCAATCTTCCATATCAAACTTACCTCTCATAAATAATTTGTAAAACAAAATTACGCAATGGTGCTTAATTAACTAGCGGTAGCCTCCTTTGTTTACGGATACAATATCCCAAAATAAGTTTATGTATACATATTTCTACCACAGTTACGTTTCATCTCTTTTAAATGGAATGTAACATTTTGACTCATAACGTATCATATGAAAGCCCACCAATATATTTTAACAGATTCATCAAATAAAAATGAAAATATGTAATCAATTTGATAATCGGATTACATTCAATCACCGCTTTAAATTTGAGTAAATTATGATAAAAAAGATTTATTAGCACTGATAATCGGGGTACTTATTAGTCTCGTCTAGGGTATAATATATTATATGTATTTATGTGAGGAAGTGTTATATATACGCCTTCTGCTTTTGTCAGCTCGGTTAAGATAAACTGCGTATTGGACATGTATTGTTTGTAATACATACACTGTTGCCATGCTTTGTGAAATTGTATGTTGTATATTCACGGGCTTTTAAATTAGAAATAAATATATTTATTTATTTATCTATCTATAATATTATATTTAAATCTGTGTGTTACATTTGTACATGCAAGCAATATTAACCATTTAGCTTTTTCCCCAAACATGTGCTTTATATTTTAATGCATTTTGAAAAGTTTGTTTTAACGTACATTTCCACCGCTTTCGAGTTCCTTAACATTACTAAGAAATATACATATCAAGAATATATTAAACAGCACACTTCCATTGTAAGCCTAGGTCTCGTCATTTACAGCCGCAGCACTCTTCCATTGTAAGCCTAGGTCTCGTCATTTACAGCCGCAGCACTCTTCCATTGTAAGCCTAGGTATCGTCATTTACAGCCGCAGCACACTTCCATTGTAAGCCTAGGTCTCGTCATTTACAGCCGCAGCACTCTTCCATTGTAAGCCTAGGTCTCGTCATTTACAGCCGCAGCACTCTTCCATTGTAAGCCTAGGTCTCGTGATTTACAGCCGCAGCACTCTTCCATTGTAAGCCTAGGTCTCGTCATTTACAGCCGCAGCACTCTTCCATTGTAAGCCTAGGTCTCGTCATTTACAGCCGCAGCACTCTTCCATTGTAAGCCTAGGTCTCGCCATTTACAGCCGCATCACTCTTCCATTGTAAGCCTAGGTCTCGTCATTTACAGCCGCAGCACTCTTCCATTGTAAGCCTAGGTATCGTCATTTACAGCCGCAGCGCTCTTCCATTGTAAGCCTAGGTCTCGTGATTTACAGCCGCAGCACTCTTCCATTGTAAGCATAGGTCTCGTCATTTACAGCCGCAGCGCTCTTCCATTGTAAGCCTAGGTCTCGTGATTTACAGCCGCAGCACTCTTCCATTGTAAGCATAGGTCTCGTCATTTACAGCCGCAGCGCTCTTCCATTGTAAGCCTAGGTCTCGTCATTTACAGCCGCAGCACTCTTCCATTGTAAGCCTAGGTCTCGTCATTTACAGTCGCAGCACTCTTCCATTGTAAGCCTAGGTATCGTCATTTACAGCCGCAGCACTCTTCCATTGTAAGCCTAGGTCTCGTCATTTACAGCCGCAGCAGTTTTGCATTTTATTTTCCCTACACCAAAGTATTGTGTTATGAAATTTCAACATATTGTTCGTTTTCAGACGGATGTTCCCGACGCTGCAGTATAGTTTGAGTGGGCTAGATCCCCATGCCCAGTATAACGTGTTTGTGGACATAGTGTTGGCCGACAACAGTCATTGGAAGTTCCAGAACGGACACTGGGTACCGTGTGGTCAAGCCGAACAACTGCCGCAAAGTAAGTAATTCGACACCAATCAATCGACACGTATAGGATAAAACGTACATCGGAATACATCACGTGACAATCATGTGACACGTTTATTAATGGTTGGCAATGCACTTTTTATCAGGATGTAAGTATACAGGGAGTAAGTATTACTGTTTTTATTAAGTAATACTGAGTGATTAATTGCTTAAGAATTTTAACTATGAGAGAAAAGATACTATCTTTATCTGAAATTACGATTCATGCTTTTGGAACGCATGCATATATAACAAGAAGTAAGTCAATTGTACTGTTTATAGTGTACGTTGTTGACATTGTAATGTATTTGGACACATCGCTGTTTCCCTAGACAAGCCCAGCATGGTTCCACTCGTTGGTCAGTTAGTCCGGCTCCGCCATGCAGCTGGTTGACCACTTGCCATTGTCCGAAATTTACGAATAATTTAAGAGTAATTATGTGGTAAGCAGTGAAGCAGATGACAGGTGTCGTTAAGGCAGATACCGTATTTTATTATTCTTGCCAGTAACGCAAGCGCGTAGATTAGGGGAACATGTGGTTAACCAAAGAAACATACGTATCTTATCTTTTAAAATACAAAATGTATTTGTCATTAAAATGCTGTCAGTGATTTACTATATACTGCGAGATTTTACTGGTTAGTCATATGTCTCCACATTCTGAATGTGTTACGGAAGAACATTTAATATTTTAAATCAGAAATAGGTGTGTGCATTTAGCGAGGAGTTTTAGGTTTCGGATGTACCACAACCCTGGATGTCAAACGTGTTCTTGCAAAAATGGCGCTTTGTACACCATGCATTTTCACACCACTATAGCATTATTTGACGATTTTAGCCGAAGAACATATTGTTTTACATGGACATTTTTTTGCAAATATTCATTTCGCCATGAAATTCGAAACATGAATGTTCACATCATTGCCAGTTTGTCATATTACATGGGCAAAATACAGATATTTGATTTTGATCACACTTTTAAACATTTCGGTTTTAGCGCCTTATCACCTTTATTGAAACAATCAGGCGCCTCCAATAAGCGAAATCAGATATCACGAACATAATATCGCCTTCTAGGTGTACGAACGGTAAAAATGGCACGCGTTCCTGTGTTTTGTGGCAGACAATTTAACCCTTAACCCGCTAAGCACGACTATAATAGCCTTTGCGTCCATTGTAAAACCCAGATCAGCAGCCGGACAAACACCCCTTTGTCACATAAATGGTCTTAAATCAAAGAAAGAACAGTCCACTACATATATGTAGCGGGTTAAGGGTTAAAGCAGATAAGTCTAATTCTAATGTCATCAAGTTAAACTGGTTAACCAATATAACAAAAGCACAAACTGATGTTTAATTAATATATAGAGACTGTTCTGAGCGAGTTGGTTTATTTAAACATCTAGATGGGCATAGTGGGCGTAGCCCATCGAGGTTTTTAAATAACCAACAACGAGACAGACTCTATCTGCTTTGTAGAATGATGTACTTAGTGACCCTGCCTGTACTATAAATTTAATCATGAAACACACAAAACAAAGCACAACAAGCCAATGAGCTTGCGTCTTTAAGAGTTAATAAAGCTTTGTTTGGTAGATCTGCACAATTATTTTAACATAAACAGACATACGGCAATCTTTAAGGGAATATAGCGACACAGCCAAACAATCTTTATTATTGAGAGTTCTGAAAAACTTGGAAAAGGGTGAAATAATTATCAAAATGTGATAAACAAAGAAGATATGATCATTTGAAGGTTCTGTTGTTAGAGCTATGACATTACAGTTCTAAATGACCATATATGGAATATTGATAAATATGAAAATTTACTCATTTATATCGGGAAAAATTAAAGTAACTGTAAGAAGAATATGTATAACTAATGGCAATAATGCTGTATATGCCCAGTTAAGGGATTCGCATTCATTTGCAGTGATTTACTTTGCGTTAAAAGATATTAATCAATATTCCATATATGTGGTCATATGGAACTATGACATCATAGTTTTCAAAATGGCGGCTCCCATATCAATTTTAGTACAACCTTCAAATGGCCATATTGTTTTTGTTTATCATCCGATTTTGATAATTCTTTCACCATTTTGCAAGTTTTTCAGAACTCTCAATAAAAGAGCTGTTTGGTTGTGTCGCTACATTCTGTGTATCACATGTTCAAGCCAAGCTTATGAACAAATCAAGCATTTATAAATAAAATAAATTAATTTATAAATGAAAACATTAATAAATTAATAGAATAATAAATCAATGGATGGATGGATGGATGGATGGATGGATGGATGGATGGATGGATGGATGGATGGATGGATAAACGGACGAACAAACGAATGACAACAAATCGATCAATAAATTCAATTGATTGTGCCCTATATACACACACAACATAGTCCACACTTGATTGTTTTTTAATAACAATTTAGGTGATTAATCTTATAAAGTAGGAGCATTCACTATAATTGATATTTTCGGAATCGGGTACGAAGCATTAAACAGTTCTTCCTCCTCATTACGAAGTAGAAACTTCAATGTTTACATAATCATAATCATCTTTATTGTTTCACTCAGGTTACAACATATATGAAATACATGAAATAACAACATGAGGCATAGTACACAAAATATGATGTTATATAACGGGGTAGGGGTACGTGGGATGTAGGTAGAAGAAGTAGCAGGTAAGGGAGAAGTGAGGCTATGATTACATAGTTAGATGTAGAATACTAGAGCAGTTGCAATTCAGTATTATTACTTTGTGGCGATTATTATGCACTTGATGAATCAGTTTTAAGTGTGGTGCACATTTTAATACAATTCGATACAGAAACAAATGAGTAGAATAGTCTATTTAAATTGCAATATACCACACTGCAGAGAGAAAAACCAAGAAGCGTGACAGAGGGTATAAGTTGTTCCTTTGTCAGTTTCTTTTTTCTTTTTCTTTTTTAACAAAAACAAATAAATATTTTTTTAAATATATATATATAAGTTATCAATATATATATATATTTTTTTTATACACGAATTCGTACTAAATGTAGCTCTTGCGAACTATTAAAGCTAATTTAAGGGGAGCGGGTGGTGTGAAATGCAAAAGTAAATAAATATTATTATATTACTTTGAGGAAGACTGTTTGGCGATATAATACACGTATATTGATATTACCTACCTGTTACACTGTTTGGCGATATAATACACGTATATTGATATTACCTACCTGTTACACTGTTTGGCGATATAATACACGTATATTGATATTACCTACCTGTTTCATTTTAAACATATTGAAATTCGTACTCTAACCATAAAGATAAAAACGCATTTTAGGAAATAAGTTTTCAACTAAAGTACATCTTGTATTTTGTTAACAATATTCCTAACTTGATTTAATGACTTTTGTTTACAGATGGACGGGTGTATCTGCATCCCGACTCGCCCAACTCGGGTGCACACTGGATGAAACAAGACATAGTGTTCAGTAAGCTGAAGCTGACCAACAACAAGAACGCCGACGCCGTACAAGTCAGCTCAAATGTAAGTTACACACAGAACGCCGACGCCGTACAAGTCAGCTCAAATGTAAGTTACACACAATGGCCGACGCCGTACAAGTCAGCTCAAATGTAAGTTACACACAATGGCCGACGCCGTACAAGTCAGCTCAAATGTAAGTTACACACAGAACGCCGACGCCGTACAAGTCAGCTCAAATGTAAGTTACACACAATGACCGACGCCGTACAAGTCAGCTCAAATGTAAGTTACACACAATGGCCGACGCCGTACAAGTCAGCTCAAATGTAAGTTACACACAATGGCCGACGCCGTACAGGTCAGCTCAAATGTAAGTTACACACAATGGCCGACGCCGTACAAGTCAGCTCAAATGTAAGTTACACACAGAACGCCGACGCCGTACAAGTCAGCTCAAATGTAAGTTACACACAATGGCCGACGCCGTACAAGTCAGCTCAAATGTAAGTTACACACAGAACGCCGACGCCGTACAAGTCAGCTCAAATGTAAGTCACACACAATGGCACAGAACTAGTAACAAACAGATAGGAGACTGTGAAATTTATATCTATTTCAGGTGTCACAGTCTGAACATTTAACGAAATATTTGCCGATTTAAACTCATATATAATAAAGAGCATTTTGCAAGTCATTTACGTAATAAAACAAAATTACAAATTGATAATCCTTTCCAATTATTGTATTTTCCTTAATCAAAATAGGAGTTTGACGGAAAGTTGCAAATCCTTTGATTTATAAATATATTGAAACCACTGGATAATATATCGTATTCGAGATTGTTTATCTGCAGATATCGAACAAGATTGCATGCTCTGACTGTTTTTCCACGAATAGTAAACGTTTCCTCGAATATTCTACTCTCAATGTTAATCGGTAATTAACATTGTTTTACCATACAGCTAACAGAGACGTCATAACACGTTACGTCTCCTGAAATTTAAGTTGTGCAACGCTCAATATAAACATAAGGCAATACCGTTTTTTTTTACAAGATCCAGACAGGAACGGAACACTAATGAGATACAAGTGTTTACATCTTTATATAGTTTGCATATTCTATTATAGATTGTGCTCAACTCCATGCATAAATACCAGCCCCGAATCCACGTGATCCAGGTCGACTCGTGTGGACCGGAAGATCAGAAGAGTCTGCAAACGCATTCATTTCCGGAAACTCAGTTTATCGCCGTGACGGCCTATCAAAATACGGATGTAAGTCACGTGATTATACCCGTACTGAATCAATGGTATTCCGGACTCATTTGTCCACAAACGAGGACAGTACATCTTACACATACACAAACATATAAACCTGTGATTCCGGACGTTATCAGAATGTCACAACTAAACCATCATTCATGCAAGAATTATAAAACTTATTCATGATACTACTACTCTGCTGCTTCTGCTGCTGCTGCTGCTGCTGCTTTATTTACAAGATCACTTATTATATAACAGCTAAATCTTCCACAAGGCCCTCTACAAAGTAATATAGTCTACAAAACATCTTGAAATATGTACTAGTATTGCGAACGTCTAGCCAGATGATTAGATGTAAAATGGTTTATTGATGTATTAAAGTGGAATATGTTAAGTCAGAGATGAATAATAACTGACCAGTGGTGCATCATAGCGTAACAACGTCAAAATGTAGTTTTTGCTGTTTTGTTGTTGTTTTTCAGTGTTAAATATACATTATTTAATAGTCTAATATTATGATACATTAATGGTTTGAAAAAATGATTCCGTTACAATATATTTGAAAAGGACAGATTTGTTCACATATCAGGACATTTAATTATTACTATTATTAGCGTCAATAGCCTAATAATCTGTATAATGCAACTTCGGTTCCCGATTTACTATTCTTTTTTTGGTTCCCTAAACTGTTGTAAATTAATATTTTTTCTAAATATTATTTTGTATTTGTATATATATATAAAAGTGATTACAATCATACAACAATATCATTAAGTTCGCATAAAGATATGACGTCCTCGGAAGCTTAACTGTTCATTCAAAGGAGTTTTACCACCAGAGTTCTAACATTCACAATTTCGCAGCGTGGCGATTTCATTTAAATAGCAAGTTTTAAACAATTACACTATTAGAATATAAAAGTTATTTCGTTTGAAGTATCACGTTTATACTATTTAAGACTGTAGTAGAATTATATTCATGAGAAAATACTTATTGTCAAATACTTATTGTTAATTTCAAACCTCAGGCACCCATTACGTTAAAAATGATAAAGTGATAAATATAGAATACTTAAGGTCGGAATCGTTTTCGGACATTTTCTCTCTATATATTAATTAGTCTATCATTAGTTTCAGTCTGTATATATTTTAGTAATGAGAGTGTTTTACAATGCACGTGTATTTTTGCTTTTGACGTCTTTTAACGTTTGACGTCTAAAAAACAACGGAGTGACATTTTTCTTTTACTGAAAAAACACATATATATATGAGTCAAGATACAATATTATCGCATCAATGAAACTAAAAATGTATGTGCATTTTTTGTGTAGTGTCAACACTTGTGTCAGCTATTTCGTTTGCTATTTACGACATCGTGCTTTAAACTTGTGGTCGCTGAAATACTATATTTTCTGAAGTGTGACATCGCATTAAGACTTCAAAATTTGAATGACATTACGTGAGTTTGACACTGAAATTGATAATAATTTTGTATCTGATAGCAGTTTTTCGTGTATTTTAGTGATATATAAAATGATAAGTATACAATGAATCTTCAACGTTGACATTTATATTCTAATTGGGCATTCTCACTTAAAATTCAATTCTGCCCAATATCTTCGAGCTTACCTTTCGACATATTTGTGTGTTGCCTCATATCAATACGCAAAAAAATCAATTTAACGTAATAACGGCATTTGCCGCCACGAAAATGTCATTTAAATCCGACCACGGAAACACTTCTTTTCAATAATATTCCCTTAAAGAAAACGAACACTTATTACATCTGCCACGTAATTTAAGACGTTTCTTCTCAATTTTAAGTTGAACAAATGTAATTATATTATTATTGGATAATTTGAAACAATGGCATCAACAAATTAGATATTCTAAGAGCTGTATAAAAACGTATAGTTTAATGGTATACATTGTAAAATCATCCAATACTTGACGGTTAGGGGTATTTTATTCAGTTGCACTAAAGTCTCGCTTAACGTCTAGTACACTAATATGCACCTTGTTCCTTCACACAGATTACACAGTTGAAGATCGATCACAACCCATTTGCCAAGGGCTTCAGAGACAGTTTTGACAGGTACATGTAAGTTTTATCGAACAACAATACCTTTCTACGAAAACGTAAACCAATTCTTGATCGAATAACTCCTTAGTATATCCTGCAATACAGGTATAGCAACCTTCAGTGAAGTTGTTAGAGACATGCAGTCTGTATCAAGCTTGCGGGTACTTAGAAATGCATAGCGCACTAATTAGCGAAACTTAGTATAATAACAGTAGCACGTGTTTGGTGTTATGACTATATTTAGAGAATCTAGAAGTTTAAACTAATGTTTATGATATTGATTTGGGATAAACTCGCCGACTCGGAATATCTCTGTTGAATAGACCACACTTCTTAATTCATCCAAGGACTGTAGATAGACGTATATTAAACAGGTCCTGATTGATCGGATGATTACAGGGTATGAACATTTATATTTGATTAGAGTACAATTTACTTCTATTACTTTATATGTACAGTATTAATAATACATGATTTTACACCAAGAACTCATCGTGTCATCGAGTACTCCAGAGCAAATTATTACATAGACAACAAGCAAAGTTTTACGCAAGCGTAAAATAGCTGCCGAGAGGAAATAGCATATATCTGGGTAGGGACTGGAAACGAAGTTTAACACAATAACATATCAAGTCACGGGTGTTGAAATAATATTGAAAAAATAATGTTGACGTAAACGCGCCACGACCGTTTTTTTTACTTACCAGACACATTCTTCACGAGTTTTACCATCAGTTGTTCCTGCCAAACATTTTGAATCAAGGTGGGCGACCTCGCTTTTCTCTGTTCAAATACCTTGATTTGCCTTACATACTGATTACAATTCAACTTTGGAGCACGACGTGCTATAAGTACACATAAGCATAGAAATACAGGTGTTCGCATGTAAGGGATGCGTGTGCGTTAGCGTGTGCATTACAACAGAGATAAACGTCTCACTGCTACCATGTGTAATTATAAGAATACGTCAAAGTGAAAAACTCAATGAAACTGTTCATTGCTACCTTACCATTACATGTGCAATTATGAAAACCATACAGGCAGCGAATAAACCCATCGACTATTTACGAGAATACCCATTATAAATGGGTATTATTCCATAAAAAGGTATTATTCCATTAAAATACAGATTTGCACTTATTCCATTCCGATACTTGCGGTTTCATTCAGTTTCACTTACGGTTTCATTATGCTTCGTAAAAAATCCCGGACGTGAAGATCCCGGAAATATTGCCGCATTCTACACTTTAGTAGACTGCTCTACGAAAACGTCATTTGAGGCAATAAAACGGCAAGCTTTGAACATTGAAAAATATGCGTTTATACCTTTCAAGTTTTTTAGACGGGTTCCCTAGGAATTGGAGTTGTAATGCATGCTTATTGTCGGCTACATGATTCACAGTCTGTTAACCATAGACATATTCTAAACCCATAAAAGAGTCAGCTGACTAATTAAACCGACGGTAACAAGCGGCCCAATTTAGTGCGTAGCATGTCTGAATTGAAACTAAAGCGTCTGATTTGAAACTAAAGCGCCGCCTGATGGTTTCCTATGTATTTTGATAGACAGCCACACTCTCTTAGATCTTTTGCAGTTCCTCGACAACAGTCACTAATTTAGTGCATGTTGTATATACACTGAACAAAATTTCTAAGTATCTACTTTTGTATCTTGACAAATTTCCTTATTTTAAATAGATATATGATAAGTATTTTGTTTTGACCCATAGTTTGTAAAGCATTTATTCTTTGTTTGAATTGTTACATCTTTTGAGAGTTACCCTCCCTTTATGTTTATATGAAAACATGAAATGTACGAATAAAACACATAACATGAGTCAAAGATTGCTTAAAGATATACATTTCTTACAATTGGTATGAAATAATAGAAAAAAACATAAAAATTTGACCCATTTATCGCAGATTTTCTGTCTATAAAAAAATGAAATATTGATAATCTTAAATTACCTCCCTTTAAATTGAATATTGTTTGAAATTCAAGTAACTGTGATTCAGCGTTAACATTAAATATTTCGAAAATTTCTTTTGCAAACGCATTTGTAGTGGTAATGCTAGTAAAACATGATGTCAAATTAATTTTAACTGTCAAATTTTAGAATTAGGAACATCGAAAGCTTCACTAATTCGAAGTACTTAATGAAATCCTATATACCCAGTTGTATAAGTGTTATAACTTATTTCTAAGAAAACATATTGACTTAGAAGTTTTAAAATATGTTCATGCAATCAGATGCAATCAGAGCAGACGATTTACACTCGTTATTTTTAAGTTTAACCGTATCTCTAATCTAGCTCAAAATACACAAAACAATGAGAATATTATTGACATATTCTTAGGTTGGTACTTAGCAATTTGGTTTAGTGTACAGTGTTCAACTGTAATGCCTGTTTCACGTTAGTCCGATATTATTCATTGAATGTCTTTTAAATATTTTTTTATTTTTCATTTGAATCAGTATGTCTTGTGTTAATTAAAGTTTAAAATAATATTTGGTTATGTCGCATTGAAATGAAGGCGCAGCTGTGTTGCAGCAGACGCACTGAAATATGCCGTTTGAAGAAAAAACAAGCTTTATTTAAGAATTTTAAAAGTACATAAGGCACAATGATAACTATGAGTTTAAGCACAATCACTATAAATCATTAACTGATCACAATCACTGTAAATCATTTACTGATCACAATCACTGTAAATCATTAACTGATCACAATCACTGTAAATCATTAACTGATCACAATCACTGTAGATCATTAACTGATCACAATCACTATAAATCATTAACTGATCACAATCACTGTAGATCATTAACTGATCACAGTCACTGTAAATCATTAACTGATCACAATCATTGTAGATCATTAACTGATCACAATCACTGTAGATCATTAACTGATCACAATCACTGTAAATCATTAACTGATCACAATCACTGTAGATCATTAACTGATCACAATCACTGTAAATCATTAACTGATCACAATCACTGTAGATCATTAACTGGTCACAATCACTATAAATCATTAACTGATCACAATCACTGTAGAACATTAACTGATCACAATCACTGTAAATCATTAACTGATCACCATCACTGTAAATCATTAACTGATCACAGTCACTATAAATCATTAACTGATCAAAATCACTGTAGATCATTAACTGATCACAATCACTATAAATCATTAACTGATCTCAATCACTGTAGATCATTAACTGATCACCATCACTGTAGATCATTAACTGATCACAGTCACTATAAATCATTAACTGATCAAAATCACTGTAGATCATTAACTGATCACAATCACTGTAGATCATTAACTGATCACAATCACTATAAATCATTAACTGATCTCAATCACTGTAGATCATTAACTGATCACAGTCACTTTAAATCATTAACTGATCATAATCACTGTAGATCATTAACTGATCACAATCACTGTAGATCATTAACTGATCACAATCACTCTAGATCATTAACTGATCACAATCACTGTAAATCATTAACTGATCACAATCACTGTAGATCATTAACTGATCACAATCACTGTAAATCATTAACTGATCATATGATGCGTTGATGCTCGTTAAAATAATATTTTAGAATACAGTAACTGTAATTGTCTTTCCTATAAATTGGTTAATTCTCATATTTATAAATATTCCGTATAGTAATTTTGAACTATGATGTCATAGTTCTCAAAGTGGATTGTCCATATCCCTTTTAGAAGAATGGTCACATCTTTTTTGTTTATTATCCGATTTTGATCATTCTTTCACCATTTTCCAATTCTTTAAAAACTCTCAATAACAAAGTTCCACTTCTTGCCTATAGTTCATTTAAAATAAACAAACTGCTCTCATATAGCTAACTGTGTTATTTTTTATTCTGCAGAGGACCAGAGAGATGCAGCCCATCGCCTCCAAACTATACCAACGCAATTCAACCAGGTTCGAATTGCTATCCATTCCAAATACCACGTGCAATGAATTTTACCGGACGAATACATCAAAGTGCGAATAGGTCATATCCGATATCGGCCATCGAGCATGCGCAGAACACTTACTTCGATCAAACCAGTGCGAGCGGTAAAGCGGCTGTGACGTCATATATGTCGTCTCGGGACACTAATTCAATGGTGAAGTATTATTCTTCGGCAGGAAACAACAACAATAACAGTGTTTCCGAGATCATGAATAAAGGTTCGATGGTTGCTAGCCAATTTGGAAATGATTTTCAAAATCAGAATCAGAATCAAAGTCAAGCTTTCACACATGTCATAAAAAAGATTGATAGCCAGACAATTGACACTTGTGAAAATGCGTCCATAACACGTGATGTGTCACGTGATGTAAAACCGAGCCCAGCATTTTTAACCGGAAGCTGGCACCAGGTATCGCCTGGTTTGAAACGAAATTGTCAAGAAACGGACGATTTTGATAGTCGAAACAAGCGTCAGAGGTATGACGATGGCGATACTGTCCAAACTAGCGGGGAGTGTCTAATTTCTAACCAGAGTGCGTCCACAAATTCAACTCAACCACAAACACCTTCGATATCGTCGAGTTCAAAAACATACACAGAAGAAACACATGACGACGGTTTGTCACTTGATATCAACTGTAAAACCGAAAACAATCACTGGTAACCTCTATAGCATTGAACCTTCATCGAGCTGTTTTAAAAACAACACCTGGTTTTGACCCACTTTATTGCACAGTTGTCTGGTCCGTTGACAGCTTCTTTCTAAGCATGCAATACGTGTATTTAGTAGAAATATGTCAAAAGCTTTTCTTTATACTGCAAGTAGCTCAAACAACAAATTTAGAATACCATATTGCGTAAGTGTTTGAGTACATGCATAACTTTCACACCCGGGCATTTTTTACACATTTCCGAGATGCTGCGATATTTACTAGGTGGAAAAAAATATTATTTTCAGTATGTATAATGAATAACTAAAATTGATAAAGAATCTTAATACATTGGTGTTATAAAAGAAGGCATTACCAAAAGAAGTTTTATAACTGTACAAAGAAATAACGCGGTTTATAATTCTCAGTAAAAGGGCATTAACGATAAACACCGAGTCAACCCTCTAAGCAAATGTGGATGATAATTTATTGATCACTGCTTGGACAAATTATTTTAAAGTCATGTTTAAGTTTTTTATCTGTCGTGTGTCCTTGCTATATAACAGTGATTGGTTTATGAGCAAGTATAACACACAACCTGTCCATTGAAATACGGTGCAACAGATATCGGCCCACAACAGGTTGCACCCGATGCAATGTATTGAGATCTAGGTAAAAAAAGGTTTACCTGCGAATGCATGTTTTCCCTTTAAATTGCACACGGTTCAATAAAATAAGATTGAATATTTCATTGACACAATGCAGCTTTTAGTTTAAAGCTAATAGTTTGTGTCGGTGAAACTGGCCGCCCAGAAGCCTTTGCAACTAGATTTGAGTACTATTGTTCGGGGCCTTGTATCAACCAAAGGTTTTTGGACGACAAGCGCCCCAAATTATAATGCTAATCGCTTTATTTATTTATATTGCTTTATCGTCAGTCATTGTTCTTTCATAATTGAGTTTAATTAAATGTCATGTTGTCTGACATATATTATAATCTATTACTTGTACATTCATATTTTAATCATAACTGTCGTGTCAATGCATTTATAAACTTATGAAATAAAATCGTTGTACGTCGTTATTAAACGTTTTTATTTGTCAATATTTAATATCAGATTTAAGGACTATTGGTGGGTCATCTTTAAAAAAAAAAAGAAGATAAAAAAATGGATGAGGTATGGGCAAATGAAATGTTCAACCAAATTCATATTTAGACCTGAGCAATGTCAACCATATAACACATGATAGTAATTCAACACGATGTCAACCATATACCACATGGCAGTGATTCAACACTACGGATGTCAACCATATAACATATGACAGCGATTCAACACAATGTCAACCATATAACACATGGCAGTGATTCATCACTACGGATGTCAACCATATAACATTTGACACCGATTCAACACGATGTCAACCATATAACACATGGCAGTGATTCAACACTACGGATGTCAACCATTATAACATATGACAGCGATTCAACACAATGTCAACCATATAACACATGACAGTGATTCAACACAATGTCAACCATATAGTACATGACAGTGATGCATGACTGTTGATGTGAACCATATAGTACATGGCAGTGATTCAACACTACGGATGTCAACCATATAACATATGACAGCGATTCAACACAATGTCAACCATATAACACATGACAGTGATTCAACACAATGTCAACCATATAACACATGATAGTGCTTCAACACTATTGATGTCAACCATATAACACATGACAGTGATTCAACACAATGTCAACCATATAACACATGACAGTGATTCAACACAATGTCAACCATATAACACATGATAGTGCTTCAACACTATTGATGTCAACCATATAGTACATGGCAGTGATTCAACACTACGGATGTCAACCATATAACATATGACAGCGATTCAACACAATGTCAACCATATAACACATGACAGTGATTCAACACAATGTCAACCATATAACACATGATAGTGCTTCAACACTATTGATGTCAACCATATAACACATGACAGTGATTCAACACAATGTCAACCATATAACACATGACAGTGATTCAACACAATGTCAACCATATAACACATGATAGTGCTTCAACACTATTGATGTCAACCATATAACACATGACAGTGATTCAATACAATGTCAACCATATAACACATGACAGTGATTCAAGACTATTGATGTCAACCATATAACACATGATAGTGATTCAATACAATGTCAACCATATAACACATGACAGTGATTCAACACTATTGATGTCAACCATATAACACATGACAGTGATTCAATACAATGTCAACCATATAACACATGACAGTGATTCAACACTATTGATGTCAACCATATAACACATGACAGTGATTCAACACAATGTCAACCATATAACACATGACAGTGATTCAACACAATGTCAACCATATAACACATGACAGTGCTTCAACACTATTGATGTCAACCATATAGTACATGGCAGTGATTCAACACTACGGATGTCAACCATATAACATATGACAGCGATTCAACACAATGTCAACCATATAACACATGACAGTGATTCAACACAATGTCAACCATATAACACATGACAGTGATTCAACACAATGTCAACCATATAACACATGATAGTGCTTCAACACTATTGATGTCAACCATATAGTACATGGCAGTGATTCAACACTACGGATGTCAACCATATAACATATGACAGCGATTCAACACAATTTCAACCATATCACACATGACAGTGATTCAACACAATGTCAACCATATAACATATGACAGCGATTCAACACACTGTCAACCATATAACACATGACAGTGCTTCAACACAATGTCAACCATATAACACATGACAGTGATTAACACAATGTCAACCATATAACACATGATAGTGCTTCAACACTATTGATGTCAACCATATAACACATGACAGTGATTCAAGACTGTTGATGTCAACCATATAGTACATGACAGTGACTCACGACTACTGATGTCAACCATATAGTACACGACAGTGATTCACGACTATTGATGTCAACCATATAGTACATGACAGTGATTCACGACTGTTGATGTCAAGCGTATAGTACACGACAGTGATTCAAGACTGTTGATGTCAACCATATAGTACATGACAGTGATTCATCACTACTGATGTCAACCATATAGTACATGACAGTGATTCATCACTACTGATGTCAACCATATAGTACATGGCAGTGATTCAAGACTGTTGATGTCAACCGTATAGTACATGACAGTGATTCAAGACTGTTGATGTCAACCATATAGTACATGACAGTGATTCAAGACTACTGATGTCAACCATATAGTACATGACAGTGATTCAAGACTGTTGATGTCAACCATATAGTACATGACAGTGATTCACGACTGTTGATGTCAACCATATAGTACATGACAGTGATTCATCACTACTGATGTCAACCATATAGTACATGGCAGTGATTCAAGACTGTTGATGTCAACCATATAGTACATGACAGTGATTCAAGACTGTTGATGTCAACCATATAGTACATGACAGTGATTCAAGACTACTGATGTCAACCATATAGTACATGACAGTGATTCAAGACTGTTGATGTCAACCATATAGTACATGACAGTGATTCACGACTGTTGATGTCAACCATATAGTACATGACAGTGATTCATCACTACTGATGTCAACCATATAGTACATGGCA
Organism: Cyrtodaria siliqua; assembly: GCA_037043455.1. Classification (NCBI taxonomy): domain Eukaryota; kingdom Metazoa; phylum Mollusca; class Bivalvia; order Adapedonta; family Hiatellidae; genus Cyrtodaria; species Cyrtodaria siliqua. The sequence continues at coordinate 586,187 of JAWPHD010000048.1, forward strand.
GTGATTCAAGACTGTTGATGTCAACCATATAGTACATGACAGTGATTCAAGACTGTTGATGTCAACCATATAGTACATGACAGTGATTCAAGACTACTGATGTCAACCATATAGTACATGACAGTGATTCAAGACTGTTGTTGTCAACCATATAGTACATGACAGTGATTCAAGACTGTTGATGTCAACCATATAGTACATGACAGTGATTCAAGACTACTGATGTCAACCATATAGTACATGACAGTGATTCAAGACTGTTGATGTCAACCATATAGTACATGACAGTGATTCATCACTACTGATGTCAACCATATAGTACATGGCAGTGATTCAAGACTGTTGATGTCAACCATATAGTACATGACAGTGATTCAAGACTACTGATGTCAACCATATAGTACATGACAGTGATTCAAGACTGTTGATGTCAACCATATAGTACATGACAGTGATTCATCACTACTGATGTCAACCATATAGTACATGGCAGTGATTCAAGACTGTTGATGTCAACCATATAGTACATGACAGTGATTCAAGACTGTTGATGTCAACCATATAGTACATGACAGTGATTCAAGACTACTGATGTCAACCATATAGTACATGACAGTGATTCAAGACTGTTGATGTCAACCATATAGTACATGACAGTGATTCATCACTACTGATGTCAACCATATAGTACATGGCAGTGATTCAAGACTGTTGATGTCAACCATATAGTACATGACAGTGATTCAAGACTGTTGATGTCAACCATATAGTACATGACAGTGATTCATCACTACTGATGTCAACCATATAGTACATGGCAGTGATTCAAGACTGTTGATGTCAACCATATAGTACATGACAGTGATTCAAGACTGTTGATGTCAACCATATAGTACATGACAGTGATTCACGACTGTTGATGTCAACCATATAGTACATGACAGTGATTCATCACTACTGATGTCAACCATATAGTACATGGCAGTGATTCAAGACTGTTGATGTCAACCATATAGTACATGACAGTGACTCACGACTATTGATGTCAACCATATAGTACATGGCAGTGATTCAAGACTGTTGATGTCAACCATATAGTACATGACAGTGATTCATCACTACTGATGTCAACCATATAGTACATGGCAGTGATTCAAGACTGTTGATGTCAACCATATAGTACATGACAGTGATTCAAGACTGTTGATGTCAACCATATAGTACATGACAGTGATTCAAGACTGTTGATGTCAACCATATAGTACATGACAGTGATTCATCACTACTGATGTCAACCATATAGTACATGACAGTGATCAAGACTGTTGATGTCAACCATATAGTACATGACAGTGATTCATCACTACTGATGTCAACCATATAGTACATGACAGTGATTCACGACTATTGATGTCAACCATATAGTACATGGCAGTGATTCAAGACTGTTGATGTCAACCATATAGTACATGACAGTGATCAAGACTGTTGATGTCAACCATATAGTACATGACAGTGATTCATGACTGTTGATGTCAACCGTATAGTACATGACAGTGATTCAAGACTACTGATGTCAACCATATAACACAGGACAGTGATTCAAGACTGTTGATGTCAACCATATAACACAGGACAGTGATTCATGACTGTTGATGTCAACCATATAGTACATGACAGTGATTCAAGACTGTTGATGTCAACCATATAGTACATGACAGTGATTCAAGACTGTTGATGTCAACCATATAGTACATGACAGTGATTCACGACTATTGATGTCAACCATATAGTACATGACAGTGATTCATCACTACTGATGTCAACCATATAGTACATGACAGTGACTCACGACTACTGATGTCAACCATATAGTACATGACAGTGATTCAAGACTATTGATGTCAACCATATAGTACATGACAGTGATTCATCACTACTGATGTCAACCATATAGTACATGACAGTGACTCACGACTACTGATGTCAACCATATAGTACATGACAGTGATTCAAGACTGTTGATGTCAACCATATAACACAGGACAGTGATTCAAGACTGTTGATGTCAACCATATAACACAGGACAGTGATTCACGACTATTGATGTCAACCATATAGTACATGACAGTGATTCAAGACTATTGATGCCAACCATATAGTACATGACAGTGATTCATGACTGTTGATGTCAACCATATAGTACATGACAGTGATTCACGACTGTTGATGTTAACCGTATAGTACATGACAGTAATTCAAGACTGTTGATGTCAACCATATAGTACATGACAGTGATTCACGACTGTTGATGTGAACCATATAGTACATGGCAGTGATTCAACACTACGGATGTCAACCATATAACATATGACAGCGATTCAACACAATGTCAACCATATAACACATGACAGTGATTCAACACAATGTCAACCATATAACACATGATAGTGCTTCAACACTATTGATGTCAACCATATAACACATGACAGTGATTCAACACAATGTCAACCATATAACACATGACAGTGATTCAACACAATGTCAACCATATAACACATGATAGTGCTTCAACACTATTGATGTCAACCATATAGTACATGGCAGTGATTCAACACTACGGATGTCAACCATATAACATATGACAGCGATTCAACACAATGTCAACCATATAACACATGACAGTGATTCAACACAATGTCAACCATATAACACATGATAGTGCTTCAACACTATTGATGTCAACCATATAACACATGACAGTGATTCAACACAATGTCAACCATATAACACATGACAGTGATTCAACACAATGTCAACCATATAACACATGATAGTGCTTCAACACTATTGATGTCAACCATATAACACATGACAGTGATTCAATACAATGTCAACCATATAACACATGACAGTGATTCAAGACTATTGATGTCAACCATATAACACATGATAGTGATTCAATACAATGTCAACCATATAACACATGACAGTGATTCAACACTATTGATGTCAACCATATAACACATGACAGTGATTCAATACAATGTCAACCATATAACACATGACAGTGATTCAACACTATTGATGTCAACCATATAACACATGACAGTGATTCAACACAATGTCAACCATATAACACATGACAGTGATTCAACACAATGTCAACCATATAACACATGACAGTGCTTCAACACTATTGATGTCAACCATATAGTACATGGCAGTGATTCAACACTACGGATGTCAACCATATAACATATGACAGCGATTCAACACAATGTCAACCATATAACACATGACAGTGATTCAACACAATGTCAACCATATAACACATGACAGTGATTCAACACAATGTCAACCATATAACACATGATAGTGCTTCAACACTATTGATGTCAACCATATAGTACATGGCAGTGATTCAACACTACGGATGTCAACCATATAACATATGACAGCGATTCAACACAATTTCAACCATATCACACATGACAGTGATTCAACACAATGTCAACCATATAACATATGACAGCGATTCAACACACTGTCAACCATATAACACATGACAGTGCTTCAACACAATGTCAACCATATAACACATGACAGTGATTAACACAATGTCAACCATATAACACATGATAGTGCTTCAACACTATTGATGTCAACCATATAACACATGACAGTGATTCAAGACTGTTGATGTCAACCATATAGTACATGACAGTGACTCACGACTATTGATGTCAACCATATAACACAGGACAGTGATTCAAGACTGTTGATGTCAACCATATAGTACATGACAGTGACTCACGACTACTGATGTCAACCATATAGTACACGACAGTGATTCACGACTATTGATGTCAACCATATAGTACATGACAGTGATTCACGACTGTTGATGTCAAGCGTATAGTACACGACAGTGATTCAAGACTGTTGATGTCAACCATATAGTACATGACAGTGACTCACGACTACTGATGTCAACCATATAGTACACGACAGTGATTCACGACTATTGATGTCAACCATATAGTACATGACAGTGATTCACGACTGTTGATGTCAAGCGTATAGTACACGACAGTGATTCAAGACTGTTGATGTCAACCATATAGTACACGACAGTGATTCAAGACTGTTGATGTCAACCATATAGTACATGACAGTGATTCACGACTATTGATGTCAACCATATAGTACATGACAGTGATTCAAGACTGTTGATGTCAACCATATAGTACATGACAGTGATTCACGACTATTGATGTCAACCATATAGTACATGACAGTGATTCACGACTATTGATGTCAACCATATAGTACATGACAGTGATTCACGACTATTGATGTCAACCATATAGTACATGACAGTGATTCACGACTATTGATGTCAACCATATAGTACATGACAGTGATTCACGACTGTTGATGTCAACCATATAGTACACGACAGTGATTCAAGACTGTTGATGTCAACCATATAGTACATGACAGTGATTCACGACTATTGATGTCAACCATATAGTACATGACAGTGATTCACGACTATTGATGTCAACCATATAGTACATGACAGTGATTCAAGACTGTTGATGTCAACCATATAGTACATGACAGTGATTCATGACTGTTGATGTCAACCATATAGTACATGACAGTGATTCAAGACTACTGATGTCAACCATATAGTACATGACAGTGATTCACGACTATTGATGTCAACCATATAGTACATGACAGTGATTCAAGACTGTTGATGTCAACCATATAGTACATGACAGTGATTCATGACTGTTGATGTCAACCATATAGTACATGACAGTGATTCAAGACTACTGATGTCAACCATATAGTACATGACAGTGATTCAAGACTGTTGATGTCAACCATATAGTACATGACAGTGATTCATGACTGTTGATGTCAACCATATAGTACATGACAGTGATTCATCACTACTGATGTCAACCATATAGTACATGACAGTGATTCATCACTACTGATGTCAACCATATAGTACATGACAGTGATTCATCACTACTGATGTCAACCGTATAGTACATGACAGTGATTCATGACTGTTGATGTCAACCATATAGTACATGGCAGTGATTCAAGACTGTTGATGTCAACCATATAGTACATGACAGTGATTCACGACTATTGATGTCAACCATATAGTACATGACAGTGATTCACGACTATTGATGTCAACCATATAGTACATGACAGTGATTCAAGACTGTTGATGTCAACCATATAGTACATGACAGTGATTCATGACTGTTGATGTCAACCATATAGTACATGACAGTGATTCAAGACTACTGATGTCAACCATATAGTACATGACAGTGATTCAAGACTGTTGATGTCAACCATATAGTACATGACAGTGATTCATGACTGTTGATGTCAACCATATAGTACATGACAGTGATTCATCACTACTGATGTCAACCATATAGTACATGACAGTGATTCATCACTACTGATGTCAACCATATAGTACATGACAGTGATTCATCACTACTGATGTCAACCGTATAGTACATGACAGTGATTCATGACTGTTGATGTCAACCATATAGTACATGGCAGTGATTCAAGACTATTGATGTCAACCATATAGTACATGACAGTGATTCATCACTACTGATGTCAACCATATAGTACATGACAGTGACTCACGACTACTGATGTCAACCATATAGTACATGACAGTGATTCAAGACTGTTGATGTCAACCATATAACACAGGACAGTGATTCATGACTGTTGATGTCAACCATATAGTACAGGACAGTGATTCAAGACTGTTGATGTCAACCATATAGTACATGACAGTGATTCAAGACTGTTGCTGTCAACCATATAGTACATGACAGTGATTCAAGACTGTTGATGTCAACCATATAGTACATGACAGTGATTCACGACTATTGATGTCAACCATATAGTACATGACAGTGATTCATCACTACTGATGTCAACCATATAGTACATGACAGTGACTCACGACTACTGATGTCAACCATATAGTACATGACAGTGATTCAAGACTATTGATGTCAACCATATAGTACATGACAGTGATTCATCACTACTGATGTCAACCATATAGTACATGACAGTGACTCACGACTACTGATGTCAACCATATAGTACATGACAGTGATTCAAGACTGTTGATGTCAACCATATAACACAGGACAGTGATTCATGACTGTTGATGTCAACCATATAGTACAGGACAGTGATTCAAGACTGTTGATGTCAACCATATAGTACATGACAGTGATTCAAGACTGTTGATGTCAACCATATAGTACATGACAGTGATTCAAGACTGTTGATGTCAACCATATAGTACATGACAGTGACTCACGACTACTGATGTCAACCATATAGTACATGACAGTGATTCAAGACTGTTGATGTCAACCATATAGTACAGGACAGTGATTCAAGACTGTTGATGTCAACCGTATAGTACATGACAGTGATTCATGACTGTTGATGTCAACCGTATAGTACATGACAGTGATTCACGACTATTGATGTCAACCATATAGTACATGACAGTGATTCAAGACTGTTGCTGTCAACCATATAGTACATGACAGTGATTCAAGACTGTTGATGTCAACCATATAGTACATGACAGTGATTCACGACTGTTGATGTTAACCGTATAGTACATGACAGTAATTCAAGACTGTTGATGTCAACCATATAGTACATGACAGTGATTTCCGACTATTGATGTCAACCGTATAGTACATGACAGTGATTTACGACTGTTGATGTCAACCATATAGTACATGACAGTGATTCACGACTGTTGATGTCAACCATATAGTACATGACAGTGATTCAAGACTGTTGATGTCAACCGTATAGTACATGACAGTGATTTACGACTGTTGATGTCAACCATATAGTACATGACAGTGATTCACGACTGTTGATGTCAACCATATAGTACATGACAGCGATTCACGACTGTTGATGTCAACCATATAGTACATGACAGTGATTCAAGTCTATTGTTGTCAACCGTATAGTACATGACAGTGATTCACGACTGTTGATGTCAACCATATAGTACATGACAGTGATTCAAGACTGTTGATGTCAACCATATAGTACAGGACAGTGATTCAAGACTGTTGATGTCAACCATATAACACAGGACAGTGATTTACGACTGTTGATGTCAACCATATAGTACATGACAGTGATTCATGACTGTTGATGTCAACCATATAGTACATGACAGTGATTCAAGACTGTTGATGTCAACCATATAGTACAGGACAGTGATTCAAGACTGTTGATGTCAACCATATAACACAGGACAGTGATTTACGACTGTTGATGTCAACCATATAGTACATGACAGTGATTCATGACTGTTGATGTCAACCATATAGTACAGGACAGTGATTCAAGACTGTTGATGTCAACCATATAACACAGGACAGTGATTTACGACTGTTGATGTCAACCATATAGTACATGACAGCGATTCACGACTGTTGATGTCAACCATATAGTACATGACAGTGATTCAAGACTGTTGATGTCAACCATATAGTACAGGACAGTGATTCAAGACTGTTGATGTCAACCATATAGTACATGACAGTGATTCAAGACTGTTGATGTCAACCGTATAGTACATGACAGTGATTCATGACTGTTGATGTCAACCATATAGTACATGACAGTGATTCACGACTGTTGATGTCAACCATATAGTACATGACAGTGATTCAAGACTGTTGATGTCAACCATATAGTACATGACAGTGATTCAAGACTATTGACGTCAACCATATAGTACATGACAGTGATTCAAGACTGTTGATGTCAACCATATAGTACATGACAGTGATTCAAGACTATTGACGTCAACCATATAGTACATGACAGTGATTCAAGACTGTTGATGTCAACCATATAGTACATGACAGTGATTCAAGACTATTGACGTCAACCATATAGTACATGACAGTGATTCAAGACTGTTGATGTCAACCATATAGTACATGACAGTGATTCAAGACTGTTGATGTCAACCATATAGTACATGACAGTGATTCACGACTGTTGATGTCAACCGTATAGTACATGACAGTGACTCACGACTATTGATGTCAACCATATAGTACATGACAGTGATTCAAGACTGTTGATGTCAACCATATAGTACATGACAGTGATTCACGACTGTTGATGTCAACCATATAGTACAGGACAGTGATTCAAGACTGTTGATGTCAACCATATAACACAGGACAGTGATTTACGACTGTTGATGTCAACCATATAGTACATGACAGTGATTCAAGACTGTTGATGTCAACCATATAGTACATGACAGTGATTCACGACTGTTGATGTCAACCATATAGTACATGACAGTGATTCATGACTGTTGATGTCAACCATATAGTACATGACAGTGATTCACGACTGTTGATGTCAACCATATAGTACAGGACAGTGATTCAAGACTGTTGATGTCAACCATATAACACAGGACAGTGATTTACGACTGTTGATGTCAACCATATAGTACATGACAGTGATTCACGACTGTTGATGTTAACCGTATAGTACATGACAGTAATTCAAGACTGTTGATGTCAACCATATAGTACATGACAGTGATTTCCGACTATTGATGTCAACCGTATAGTACATGACAGTGATTTACGACTGTTGATGTCAACCATATAGTACATGACAGTGATTCAAGACTGTTGATGTCAACCATATAGTACATGACAGTGATTCACGACTATTGATGTCAACCATATAGTACATGACAGTGATTCAAGACTGTTGATGTCAACCATATAGTACATGACAGTGATTCACGACTATTGATGTCAACCATATAGTACATGACAGTGATTCATGACTGTTGATGTCAACCATATAGTACATGACAGTGATTCACGACTATTGATGTCAACCATATAGTACATGACAGTGATTCAAGACTGTTGATGTCAACCATATAGTACATGACAGTGATTCACGACTGTTGATGTCAACCATATAGTACATGACAGTGATTCAAGACTGTTGATGTCAACCATATAGTACATGACAGTGATTCACGACTGTTGATGTCAACCGTATAGTACATGACAGTGACTCACGACTGTTGATGTCAACCATATAGTACATGACAGTGATGCATTACAGTTGATATCAGCCATATAGTACATGACAGTGATTCATGACTGTTGATGTCAACCATATAGTACATGACAGTGATTCTAGACTGTTGATGTCAACCATATAGTACATGACAGTGATGCATTACTGTTGATGTCAACCATATAGTACATGACAGTGATTCATGACTGTTGATGTCAACCATATAGTACATGACAGTGATGTATTACTGTTGATGTCAACCATATAGTACATGACAGTGATTCAAGACTGTTGATGTCAACCATATAGTACATGACAGTGATTTACGACTATTGATGTCAACCATATAGTACATGACAGTGATTCACGACTGTTGATGTCAACCATATAGTACATGACAGTGATTTACGACTATTGATGTCAACCATATAGTACATGACAGTGATTCACGACTGTTGATGTCAACCATATAGTACATGACAGTGATTCAAGACTGTTGATGTCAACCATATAGTACATGACAGTGATGCATGACTGTTGATGTCAACCATATAGTACATGACAGTGATTCATGACTGTTGATGTCAACCATATAGTACATGACAGTGATTTACGACTATTGATGTCAACCATATAGTACATGACAGTGATTTACGACTGTTGATGTCAACCATATAGTACATGACAGTGATTCACGACTGTTGATGTCAACCATATAGTACATGACAGTGATTCAAGACTGTTGATGTCAACCATATAGTACATGAAAGCGATTCATGACAGTTGATGTCAACCATATAGTACATGACAGTGATTTACGACTGTTGATGTCAACCATATAGTACATGACAATGATTCACGACTGTTGATGTCAACCATATAGTACATGACAGTGATTTAAGACTGTTGATGTCAACCATATAGTACATGACAGCGATTCACGACTGTTGATGTCAACCATATAGTACATGACAGTGATTCACGACTATTGATGTCAACCATATAGTACATGACAGTGATTCAAGACTGTTGATGTCAACCATATAGTACATGACAGTGATTCATGACTGTTGATGTCAACCATATAGTACATGACAGTGATTCACGACTATTGATGTCAACCATATAGTACATGACAGTGATTCAAGACTGTTGATGTCAACCATATAGTACATGACAGTGATGCATTACTGTTGATGTCAACCATATAGTACATGACAGTGATTCATGACTGTTGATGTCAACCATATAGTACATGACAGCGATTCAACACAATGTCAACCATATAACACATGATAGTGCTTCAACACTACTAATGTCAGCCATATAGTACATGACAGTGATTCACGACTGTTGATGTCAACCATATAGTACATGACAGTGACTCACGACTACTGATGTCAACCATATAGTACATGACAGTGATTCAAGACTGTTGATGTCAACCGTATAGTACATGACAGTGATTCATGACTGTTGATGTCAACCATATAGTACATGACAGTGATTCACGACTATTGATGTCAACCGTATAGTACATGACAGTGATTCAAGACTGTTGATGTCAACCATATAGTACATGACAGTGATTCACGACTATTGATGTCAACCGTATAGTACATGACAGTGATTCAAGACTGTTGATGTCAACCATATAGTACATGGCAGTGATTCAAGACTACTGATGTCAACCATATAGTACATGACAGTGATTCAAGACTGTTGATGTCAACCATATAGTACATGACAGTGATTCACGACTGTTGATGTCAACCATATAGTACATGACAGTGATTCAAGACTGTTGATGTCAACCATATAGTACATGACAGTGATTCATGACTGTTGATGTCAACCATATAGTACATGACAGTGATTCACGACTATTGATGTCAACCATATAGTACATGACAGTGATTCACGACTGTTGATGTCAACCATATAGTACATGACAGTGATTCAAGACTGTTGATGTCAACCATATAGTACATGACAGTGATTCACGACTGTTGATGTCAACCATATAGTACATGACAATGATTCACGACTGTTGATGTCAACCATATAGTACATGACAGTGATTCAAGACTGTTGATGTCAACCATATAGTACATGACAGTGATTCATGACTGTTGATGTCAACCATATAGTACATGACAGTGATTCACGACTATTGATGTCAACCATATAGTACATGACAGTGATTCACGACTGTTGATGTCAACCATATAGTACATGACAGTGATTCATGACTGTTGATGTCAACCATATAGTACATGACAGCGATTCACGACTATTGATTTCAACAGTGATTTAACACTATTGATGCCAACCATATGGTACATGACAGCGATTCAACACTATTGATGTCAACTGATGTCAACCATATAACACATGCCAGTCATTCAACACTATTGGTGTCAACCATATAGTACATGACAGCGATTCAACACTATTGATGCCAACCATATAATACATGACAGCGATTCAACACTATTGATGTCAACTGATGTCAACCATATAGTACATGACAGTGAATCATGACTGTTGATGTCAACCATATAGTACATGACAGTGATTCACGACTATTGACGTCAACCATATAGTACATGACAGTGATTCAAGACTGTTGATGTCAACCATATAGTACATGACAGTGATTCACGACTATTGATGTCAACCATATAGTACATGACAGTGATTCAAGACTGTTGATGTCAACCGTATATTACATGACAGTGATTCACGACTGTTGATGTCAACCATATAGTACATGACAGTGATTCACGACTATTGATGTCAACCATATAGTACATGACAGTGATTCATGACTATTGATGTCAACCATATAGTACATGACAGTGATTCACGACTGTTGATGTCAACCATATAGTACATGACAGTGATTCATGACTGTTGATGTCAACCATATAGTACATGACAGTGATTCAAGACTGTTGATGTCAACCATATAGTACATGAGAGTGATTCACGACTGTTGATGTCAACCGTATAGTACATGACAGTGATTCATGACTGTTGATGTCAACCATATAGTACATGACAGTGATTCAAGACTGTTGATGTCAACCATATAGTACATGACAGTGATTCATGACTGTTGATGTCAACCATATAGTACATGACAGTGATTCATGACTGTTGATGTCAACCATATAGTACATGACAGTGATTCATGACTGTTGATGTCAACCATATAGTACATGACAGTGATTCATGACTGTTGATGTCAACCATATAGTACATGACAGTGATTCACGACTGTTGTTGTCAACCGTATAGTACATGACAGTGATTCATGACTGTTGATGTCAACCGTATAGTACATGACAGTGATTCATGACTGTTGTTGTCAACCATATAGTACATGACAGTGATTCATGACTGTTGATGTCAACCATATAGTACATGACAGTGATCAAGACTATTGATGTCAACCATATAGTACATGACAGTGAATCACGACTATTGATGTCAACCATATAGTACATGACAGTGATTCACGACTGTTGATGTCAACCATATAGTACATGACAGTGATCAAGACTATTGATGTCAACCATATAGTACATGACAGTGATTCACGACTGTTGATGTCAACCGTATAGTACATGACAGTGATTCACGACTATTGATGTCAACCGTATAGTACATGACAGTGATTCACGACTATTGATGTCAACCGTATAGTACATGACAGTGATTCACGACTGTTGATGTCAACCGTATAGTACATGACAGTGATTCATGACTGTTGATGTCAACCATAGAGTACATGACAGTGATTCACGACTGTTGATGTCAACCGTATAGTACATGACAGTGATTCACGACTGTTGATGTCAACCGTATAGTACATGACAGTGATTCATGACTGTTGATGTCAACCATATAGTACATGACAGTGATTCACGACTGTTGATGTCAACCGTATAGTACATGACAGTGATTCACGACTATTGATGTCAACCGTATAGTACATGACAGTGATTCACGACTGTTGATGTCAACCGTATAGTACATGACAGTGATTCATGACTGTTGATGTCAACCATATAGTACATGACAGTGATTCACGACTGTTGATGTCAACCGTATAGTACATGACAGTGATTCATGACTGTTGATGTCAACCGTATAGTACATGACAGTGATCAAGACTATTGATGTCAACCATATAGTACATGACAGTGATTCACGACTGTTGATGTCAACCGTATAGTACATGACAGTGATTCACGACTATTGATGTCAACCGTATAGTACATGACAGTGATTCACGACTGTTGATGTCAACCGTATAGTACATGACAGTGATTCATGACTGTTGATGTCAACCATATAGTACATGACAGTGATTCACGACTGTTGATGTCAACCGTATAGTACATGACAGTGATTCATGACTGTTGATGTCAACCGTATAGTACATGACAGTGATTCATGACTGTTGATGTCAACCATATAGTACATGACAGTGATTCAAGACTGTTGATGTCAACCATATAGTACATGACAGTGATTCATGACTGTTGATGTCAACCATATAGTACATGACAGTGATTCATGACTGTTGATGTCAACCATATAGTACATGACAGTGATTCACGACTGTTGTTGTCAACCGTATAGTACATGACAGTGATTCATGACTGTTGATGTCAACCATATAGTACATGACAGTGATTCATGACTGTTGATGTCAACCATATAGTACATGACAGTGATCAAGACTGTTGATGTCAACCATATAGTACATGACAGTGATTCATGACTGTTGATGTCAACCATATAGTACATGACAGTGATTCATGACTGTTGATGTCAACCATATAGTACATGACAGTGATTCACGACTGTTGTTGTCAACCATATAGTACATGACAGTGATTCACGACTATTGATGTTAACCATATAGTACAAGACAGGGATTCATGACTATTGATGTCAACCATATAGTACATGACAGTGATCAAGACTGTTGATGTCAACCATATAGTACATGACAGTGATTCATGACTGTTGATGTCAACCATATAGTACATGACAGTGATTCATGACTGTTGATGTCAACCATATAGTACATGACAGTGATCAAGACTGTTGATGTCAGCCATATAGTACATGACAGCGATTCACGACTATTGATGTCAACAGTGATTTAACACTATTGATGCCAACCATATAGTACATGACAGCGATTCAACACTATTGATGTCAACTGATGTCAACCATATAACACATGACAGTCATTCAACACTATTGGTGTCAACCATATAGTACATGACAGCGATTCAACACTATTGATGCCAACCATATAGTACATGACAGCGATTCAACACTATTGATGTCAACTGATGTCAACCATATAACACATGACAGTCATTCAACACTATTGGTGTCAAACATATAACACATGATAGTGATTCAACACTATTGATGTGAACATAATATCAGCTCCTATACAAGAAAAACTTGATGCAAAGCAGCAATTCGGCGCCAAAATTTTGAAGAATTAAAACATACGTTATTAAATAACAGTACACGTGTTTATCAGTTATTTTAACTATCTTATCATCAGTACTAAACCTTGGTATATTTAGTGGTCATGGACATAATATTAACAAACGTTGCTATGTTGACTTGGTTAAATGTATTTTGAATTAACTAGGTCATTCAGACAATTTTCCAAACGGTTTCGTTGCAGGACTTTCCTTAAAATGTGTTAAATGAATTGACTGCATTAGGTTTAAATAAATAGTTTATGGAAAGATAAGGTGATGAATGCCGAGTGATTACAAAGTCGTTGTTGAAACATTTGGAGAGAAAGCTAAGTAAGCCAAGAATTAATGGACAATGCACTTCACATATCTGTTTGAATTTTTAACGTCGTTTTTATGCCATGAAGGGCCAACAGACGATCAGTTTTAGACTAATTGTTTTTGTTTTGTTATTAAACCTAGTACTGTATCACATGAACCATCTATACAGGTAACTGATAATCTACTCATTTGAATTAGTGGCTGAAGACGAGGGACAATAAGACACAATGTTGCATGTCAATCATTATAAAGGGTGTACGCTATAGAAATAGTGTCATGTTTAAAGACAACATGGTACTGTCTGAGGATCCAACTGACCTCTGGATTCAAAGCCCAGTGCGCTACTAACAGTGGTAATGCCGACTTTTTCAGTTTTGACCAGAAAACCTACTTATGTGCAAAAATAAGTGAAGAAGTCAGTTATTTATTTCTTAACTTTTATTGAACATTATAAAAATATATATTAAAACTTGTTTCTTTCATTAGCATCAAAAATATGTTAACACACAGGAATAGAAAGACGTTTGTACTTAATTGAACATTATAAAAATATATATTAAAACATCAAAACTTGTTTCTTTTATTAGTATAAAAAGTATGATTTCGCTGATCTGGCTGAAAAAATTGTAAATGTGCAATGTAGATTTTTGGCACATTAAAGGTTTTACCAGAAGTTGAACTTAGTGATATAGTTAATGACCTGAACAACCTGATTAAATAAACTGGAGAGAAGTTGATTAATACCAGGATGCTACACATGAAGTTTCATTTAAATCAGACTGTTTGTTTCTTTAAGGTTATACATAAGTTAATTTTATAACGTAGTAAATGACATGATCCACCCAATTTGAACAAACTTGAAAGGTCAATGCTAAGATGCTTAACATAATGTTTCATGAAAATTTCAGTGTTGGTTACTGAGAAGAAGATAGATGGATGACAGCCTATGGTAAAGCTGATCTTGCACAAGCCAGTTCAGCTTACAAAACAATATGAAATGCAGTGTCCAATCTAGGATCTAAAAAGCAGGGGGGATTTTCCCCCCTTCCTCTAAAAATGTGGGGGGATTTTCAAAAGTAAAGGGGGATGGGTTCAAACAAATCTATTACACCCTTTTCATAACACCATTTCGACTGGAAGTCGCATAATTTTGAATATTTTTGATTCCGAGTCTGCGCTCATAAATCTACTTTCGTTTTCAATACATTTGTCTGCATTTGACAGTCAAAATGAAGCATTACAAAATAAGCGATTTCCCGTAAACGAAATTTAAATGCCAAAACTTTCCGATATATCATCGTATTTTCTCATTTCTTAGCAACATTTAATGTAATTTGCCAATAATAATTAATCAAAACGATTTAAAAACGAGAACAATGTGAAAACATTTGAAACGCAGATATTACGATCGATAAATTTCGTTAAATTTTTCTAAAATTCGTATTACGCATTTAACCATTTGATTTTATAAGGGAGATAAGCACGCGGGAGACATCGTTTTAATGAAATGATTTTGTATAATTTTTGAATTATTGGTGCATCATTTCTTACAGAAATTCAAGAAATCGCTAAGCAGTTTTATCTCTTGTGTTTTATATCTTATTCTGGTGCGTTTTATAGCATGCTTTAAATGCCATTTAAACATTTTTAATTACCATCCAAACATACTCAACTATCAGTCATTTTGATTCCCCATGCCTAAGGTCAAAGTACTACCACAGTATGTCCGGCGCCCTCAGGGGCGCCGAACAATAACTCTGTGTAAAATTGTGGCGTTGGAGGTCAACATAGAACAAAATTGGTAGCGGGCCAAAAGCTGATGTTACATATAATATTTGTGAGATATCTGCCTTGCGGTTGTAGAGCCGAAGACTTGTTATGTGTTTTACTATATTAGTCTATGCAAATCATTCAGAATCTTTAACATACCAACTTTGGACCCCTGATGCGCAGCTATTTTTGACCCCGGTGACTTCATTTGAACAAACCTGATAATACAAGGGTTGGCGATCATTAATAAAGAAAGTCTGTCGAAATCTGTTCAGTGGTCCTTAATAAGAAGATCGTTTAAGGTTTCAAAAATTAATGGTAATGGCGGCCATCTTGGATGTCGCGATGACATAATTGTAACAAATTTGAAAAATACATCAAACTCAATATTATATATGTGAAGTTTGTTCAACATTGACCAAACGGTCACTGAGATTACGTCGTCTGAATCAATTGTTGACGGACGGACGGACGAACGGACGAAATGTGATTCGCACAATAGCTGAATAGAGGTGAGCTAAAACTAGTAGTATGTAGTTACAATACAAACATCTGCCTCCAGTCAGTACATGCCATTACAGCCCTGTATTACGTAATATTATGTTCGACATGCGCACGTGATTGACAGCGCTTGTTAAAGTATAAACATGATTGATTTATGCATTATGTATATATGTTGATGTATGCCTTATATGTTTTAGTTCTTAAATTATTAGTTGAAGGTTAAGTATGTATATCAGTGTTCATAAATATTCTCCTATACACCGAGGAAATAAAGCTTACTTCTACGTTTATGTCATGTTTCATATGTGAGCACAGTCTATCACTATACATATATGTATAGGTTATCGTTTATATTTTGAATTTTATGGAACTTCATGCAAACGACGCGAAAATATACTAAAACGAAAAAGAAACGCAACTTGGGAATTTTCGCTATATATGGTATGTACAATATGCTGCTGTTAATCGAATGGTACATGGCTACGTAAGACCTTTCCTTTGGGGAAAAAATCACTAAAACAACACATAACAGAGCAAATAGTATTCCTTCAATGTTTCATGATTGACAGAGTACACGTTTGGCTCAAGCATGCATATATATGTGAGCAAACTTAGGACGCAAAATGTTGCAAACTCTTTACGTTAAATACTGTACTAAAATGGCTCCATTTTTCAAAGAGGAACTTCAACATTTATGAATTTCTTGTTACAAAGTGTACTGTGATTAAAACGTCTACAGCATCACAGTTGTGTCCTTTCTCTAACTAACTACACCCTTTTTTACAAAACATCTTGGGATTTCTTTGGAATATTATGTGGAATTAAGTATGCAGTATATACAATATATAGCGGGTTGCGTTTCTTTTTCGCTTCAGTAGATGTACTTTTAGTGAACAGAGTAAGAATATAGTCGATGCAAGTTGAATGAAATTGCCCATTTTCTCAAAAAATTTGGAGATACATAAATACTTTGAATCGGAAACATTTTTGAGAACATATCAGTAGACCAAGGATATCTTAGCTTCCGCTTCATGAGTGAAGCGTACCCCACAAGTACAAATATGGACCCAACATACAATAATGAACCCAAACTACAAAAATGTCTCAAAAATAAACATATAAACCAATTTGTTTGATCTAGTCAGCGTCTCCGTGATAGAGGGATTAACAACGTTGCGTTGTAAAACTTCTGGCCTCTCACCGTCATATATAACCTTACTTTAATACATGTGTTGAAAATGACGTAAAACACCAGACAAACGAACAATTTTTTTGATCTAGTCCAAGTACTTACCGAAACACACAACTGACACAAATATATCACAAAGCCTATCGCACTTAAAGCCTCTGTATGTTTATTTTCAAACTTAACTGAGAATTTCGAAGATACATAATTCGTGTCAATTAATAATGTCAAAACAAATTGTTTTTAGGTCTGTTTTTTATTGTATAATATGACCGTTGCATTAAATCACTCAACGTGCCCATGCATTTAAGATGAATGGCCACCCTTTTTGTATTATTATCAATTAACACATGTAAATCTTAAACATCATATGAACATTTCCTGATAGTCCCGGAGAGAAACATATATGTAAAACCGCTACTTAGTTGTATGTAAAAATAAGTATTATTTTCATGACGTAGATACTACTTTTACCACTGAGTGACTGCACGGGGAAATGAGGTAAATCTGAATTGTATAGCTGCACAACTATTGCCAGATAATTGATAAATATATTTATCTGTGTATTAATTTACATGTTCAAAGTTTTCTACGCCATCAAATAAAATCTTATTCTCGCTTTTCACAGATATTGCAATGCGTGAATTGTAAATATCTATTGTTGTAAATTGTTTTCGATTTAAATAAACACAAACATGTTCATGAAACAAAACATAAACTTTAATTAAAACAACTAAGTTAAAACCAACACTTTGTTAAAAACGTTCTGTAAAAACTCTATGTGAACTGTTTAATTTCATCAAATGATTGTTTGTTTTTAATTTCAACAAAACACCAGTAACACGTATACGCGACCGATTTATTCTAGTGGTCAAACTGGTTTGTGTCGATACGTACAGGTAAGCGCTCACCGCGTTATCGATCGGAAGACCCGTCTTATCGATAGACGCGGAAATCTCGCACTTTCTATGCGAGAGTCCGCGAGATTTCATCGTGTTGCGAATCCTTCTTTTCAAAATATCATTGACTTAATCAAATAAAGAAAACGTGTGCTATAAATAAGTTTAGACGTCATGTTTGAAACAATTGATTTGCTTTTAAAGTTTTAATCTATTATGTTGATTGGATCGTGGAATTTCCTAAGTTTTAAGGCTTCCGATTACTCGTCAACTGTTTCATTTTACGTTTAAATAAGCATACGCTGCCTTTAATTAGATATTTATCAGGCCGGTGCAATATCCTTCAATACAACACACGACACGTCTCACATACTGCGGACTTGAGTATGCCCTAGAATGGCGGAAGGACTTTAAACCGTAGTACTACGCCCACTTTAAACTTAAGACTCTATATCCGCTGTGCATCCGACAAGCATCTTGAATAGTAGTGATACGATAGCCGAGTGAAATTATCTTCACTGTACACGTTATGGCAAGGACAATGCATCATTACTGTTAACTTATATGAACAAATACACACACAAAAAGTGCGTGAATAAACATGATTAATGAGGCAAAGTACGTATTAAAATACACTGTCATGTTGAGAGTAACCACACAGTGCAACAATATGTGCTATATAAAGTAGCGTTTAATTTGAAATGTTAATTATATAACTGGTAATTATATTTCGTGAAACTGGGACGGAATCTGTTACCTTCCGATTTGTTAATGTGACATCATGGAATAATGGATTACATGCACTCGGTGAAGACGCTTCTAAAGCGGATGGCAATCTCACCTGCACCTAGCGTACACGGCAGTAACGATGACCCTTTCCCGCCTTCGCCTATCACTATCCGAGTGAGCGACGACTTGGATGACGTGTTTGATGATGGACTTGATACGAGTTGGCCTCGAGGACGTAACTTGAGTGAAACGGCCCTAATTCCTCCAAATTCTGATTATGAGAAAAAAGGACTACATTTAAACGGAAATACCTCAGAACCGCGGACGAGTTGCAGTACTCATGGACACAGATTAAGCGCCAATACATTAACGGTAGACAGGAGTTATGAGCCGGAAGGACATAGATTGAGCGACAGTACCTTAAAACCTCAAACTCATGAGACCCAAAAACATAGATTGAGCGACAGTACCTTAAAACCGTACACAAATTATGAGACGCAAGGGCGAAGAGTAAGCGGCGATACGGTCATGCCACAAATGAGATATAAGACGCAAGGGATTCGACTGAGCGGCAATACCACACTTCCACACACAGGCTATGAGTCACAAGAACGTGCATTTAGCGGTAATTCGTTGATGCCATATCCAGGTGAGGGGACATATGGATGTAAATCTATCGGAAACACAAAAATAATTTCAACCTTAAATCAAAATGGACGAGGAAAGACATTAAACTGCAATCCTCTAATGCAATATCAATGTCAAGAGAGCGCAGGCGCAAACTCGAGCGGCAATGGCTCGTCGTTCATATATACTGAGGCACAAGAACGAACATTGAGCGGACGTGCTAAATTGACCCACCCAGGTCTCGGACTCTTGAAGCGCCCCGTGTCTGTGACTAGATCAATGCCCTCAACACCAACAATTACAACTGACGAGACACAGGACAGACAGCGGCGAGATCTCAAAATGAAAATAGATGTGCTTAATGCTGAGTTGGTAAGATTTGTCTGAGCACTGAGTTTGCATGGTAATGTCTTTATATTCTACATCCTTATATCCTCTCTCTGTATTTGTATCTTAACAACCCCTATTAATATCTTTCTCTCTCTCTATCTCTCACCATATCTATATATTTCTCCAAATGTCTCTGTCTCGCTGTCTCTCACTACCCTCACTCTCCACCCCCTCTCTCCCCCTACCAGGAATCTAGTTATAAAACGCCAAGTACCTTGTTGTAAAGCGCCAGGTACTTTGTCGTTAAGCACCAGATACATTGTTGTTAAGCGCCAGGTACCTTGTTGCTAAGCGCCAGGTACCTCGTTGTTAAGCGCCAGGTACCTTGTCGTTAAGCACCAGATACCTTGTTGTTAAGCGCCAGGTAACTTGTCGTTAAGCGCCAGGTACCTTGTTGTTAAGCGCCAGGTACCTTGTTGTTAAGCACCACGAATCTAGTTCTCAAGCGCCCGGTACCTTGTTATTCAGTTTCAGTTACTTGTTATTAAGCTTCAGATACATTGTATAAAACTCTTAGTGCCTTGTTTTTAAACTCCAATTGCATTACTATTAAACTCCAGGTACCAGGTACGTGTTATCCATCTCTACGTACCATGTTATTAAAATCTTAGTGCTTTGCTTATAAACTCTCTGCACGTGTACATTGTTTATTAACTATGGGAACACTGTTTTAAATGCAAGCGTGTAACTTGACACTTCGTTTGCAAACGTACATTACTGCATTGTTGTTCAACTCCAATCTCTCCCAGAGGCCATTACATTGACCTCTGTCAACGTCTAAGAAAGTAGTCTGCGATCATATGATAATTTTTCACATGACCATAGCTAAACTACAAAAATAGCAACAAAACTTCAACACCGTGACACCACCAACTATCGACCGTTGATTGACATGTAAACAATCGAAAGAAACACGACTTATTATCTACATTTTGATATATAGTATAGGTTAGTACTTTAATTTAAGTAGGTTGTGTAAGATCTATGTGATATTGGAAAGTGCTGGTAAGCAAATCGCTGTACTCTTACGCTATGGGGACGATTTGGCGGTGCCTATTTTAAAGTTTTGATGACGGAGTGACATGCCAAAGTGCAAACCTTTATTCTACCGCAATATAATCCTGTGCATAATTTACTTTATATTTAAAACGTTCAAGCCGAAAATTGTTTTCTTTGTAATATAAGCATTTCATATGAAATTAATTCAGAAAAATATTAGTGTCATCAAGAAATTTTGCATTTTAACCGTTTTTCATCATTTGCCAAGATTCTTGGTATTTGGTGAAACGTTGACAGAGATGTATGTGTATGCAAGGAACGACAACGCTGGGTAGAGATTGGTTAAACACTAGATACCATGCTACAAACCTCTAGATACTTGAGCTAGTAAGCGTTATTAACACACACACTATTTATTTGTGCAGTTGATTGATTGATTGATTGACTGATTGATTGATACTTCCTTCCTTCCTTCCTTCCTTCCTTCCTTCCTTCCTTCCTTCCTTCCTTCCTTCCTTCCTTCCTTCCTTCCTTCCTTCCTTCCTTCCTTCCTTCCTTCCTTCCTTCCTTCCTTCCTTCCTTCCTTCCTTCCTTCCTTCCTTCCTTGGTAACTTTGTAAGCAATCTCTTTGTTTTCAAACAATAAACACTTTGTTATCTGTTATTTTGTTGTTTTCCAGATGGCGATGAAAAAAAATGATCAAGAACTTGCTAAAAAATTCCTGAACATTTATTCAGAAATACGAATAATTAAGGTACAGAACTCCTGTATGAACTACAGCGACCTACTTGAAGAAGCATTTTACGAAGCGGAAGTTGCGGATGCTTTTCCGGACATGTGTGACTTGCCCAGAACATCAATGAACAGGCTGCTATTAAACCGAGGGGTTACAAGGATGAATATTTCTGCTCGACGATTTTCGTGTAGTTGATATGCCTCATGTTTATATTCATAGCCGAATTATCAAAAACAAAACAAAAAACAAAAAAATACTTTTTGTATTTTTCTTTATGAAAAGAAGAAAACTACAAAAATGAAATTATTTACGATTTCGAAATGCGCAATAGTTGCCCGTGCAAGAGTGCATATATCCCAATACACTCGAATAACCTTTTAATTACATACGCATGTATAATAAAAAATAAATTAATAATTAAAACAAAAACATACAGGTTTTATAACACAATTATGCAAAAGTAGTTCCAAGTACATTACCCAATATGACTTTACAACACGCGCGGGATATGGGCGAACATTGACGTATCCAGTTACATTGAAAGTAAACGGAGTTCCTAAATGCGTATATAATAATACGTATATAATAATACGCAATTTTCATTTCTTATACGTTTTCCGGTCTTTCTTAACTTGTCAAACACCTTCACTGTATTTGCCCCAACATTCTGTATGGCCACCTTACATGTATGTATTGTCCTATTTCTAACCTCTTCGTTGATATTTTCAATCACTACCCAGAGTTGTCGTTCCTTGCATCCACATAAAACCGCTGTCAACATCTGAGCAAATACCAAGAAATTTGCAAAACGATGAAAAAAAATACTTAGTGACAATATATTTTTTTCTGGCTCGGCTTTATATGAAAAGTTTAACTGCAATGAAAAAAATACATAGTACGATAATTTAGTGAATACACACATACTTTTGCTCAGAATTATATTGCGGTAGAATACAGTTTATAATTTGGCATATCACTACGCCGTTAAACATTCAAAATGCACACCACCTTTACGTTTCCCAAAGGGTTACATGTTAGACTCTGTGCTTACTAGCACTTGCCAAAATCTCCTAACTCTAAACAGCCTACATTAAGCTAAATTACTAACCGAAATACATAACAAATGTCCAAAGTAAGCGGTGTCGATTACTAACCGCTCAATCAGCAGCACGCCATATCATTAGTGGTGACAGGTCAAGGTGTTGATTTGATATTTTGCTACGGCCACGTGACAAATTATCTTGTGATCGCAGACTCCTCGCAGAGACGTTGACAGAGTGACATATGACCCTGGTAGAGATTATGACCATTTCCTGTCCTCGATCCACTGCATTTGTCCCCAATACTTTTGAACTATTTGTGTCTTCCATGACATGTTCCTGTGTATCTAGCCCCTCTCCTACTGCGGCCGGATTACTTCACGTTTTCTTATGTATATAAGTGACCAGACAATAATTATCGTGGAGTTGGGACCGGTTCAAAATGGCATGGGACAGGTACATTTTTTGCCGCGATAAATTCCGCTTGCTTGCCATGTGACTTACACTTTTTTTTAAAACAAATTGTTTTTGCCAAAACTTTCAACAATACAAATTTTGAAGCAGTGATCTTAGACCAAAAAAAGGTGCTTATGTACCAGGCAATATTTATCTGGGTGGTGGCAACCGGTGCAAAATGGCATGGGACATGTACTTTCTTTGTCGCGACAAACAATGGGATGATATATTGTTTTCGTTTGCTTGCCGTGGGATGTACAGTTTGTTTATATCACATTTTTATTTGCGCCGGTTCCGCCCCTACACCCCGATAAATATTTTCTGGTCCCTAACATGTTGGACCGTGTTAACATAGCATCAGTATTGTTGCGTAAATTTAACCATGGGCGTATATTAGTAATGCTTACATATACAAACATATAAAACTATAATATGACATACCTTGTAGTTACGGTTCTTCCGGGTAATATGCTTAAACCGTTCTGATGCTTGAACCTTAGAACCACCAACAGTTTTTTAAACCAAATTCATGTTGTTAATGATCACTCGGGCGCGGCTTCTATACAATGGAAATCATAGTCATATACAAAATATACTGAAAGGAAAAAGAAACGCATAATGGGTATTTCCGCTATTGTATGTTTAATATGCTACTGCTAATCGAATGGTACAGGGCGACATTAGGCCTGTCCTTTCGGAAAAAAAAGTTTAAACAGCACCGTACACACCAATCGTTACCCCTTTAAAGTTTCCTTACCGACAGAATGCGCATTTGACTCAAGCAGGTGAGCAAACTTAGGCTTTAAACGTTGCAATCTCTTAACATTAAACACAAAATACTGAAATGGCTTGACGTTTTCAAGCGAAACTTCAACATTTATGAATTTCGTGTAACAAAGTATACTTTGATTAAAATGTATACTACATAACAGAGTTGTCCTTTCTGTAATTAGTTGTAGCCCCTTTTTGTACAAAACGCGTTGAGATATATCTGGAATATTACGTAGAATTAGGTGTATATAATAGCGCAGTATAGGCAATTTTTTGATTATGCGTTTCTTTTTCCTTTCAATATACATTTGGCTGCTGTCTATGAGGCGCCATAAGTGATTATATGCTGCAAGATAAATATATAGCGTTGTGTGTATAATAATTATAATGGATTTATCCCTGGCGCAAAGAGCGAGCGCCAGGGATGAAAATCCCCTTAACGGTATCAACTTCTGTCCACATACTGTGAGTCAATCTCTACACAGAGTACTCTCTACCCAGAGTACACTCGTTCCTCATTTGATTCTGTCAACGTCAAAGGAAGTAGGGCGAACAATCAAGGTCACTTGAGTATTCAAAAAAGTTATGACGATGTTTACAATAAACCCTTTTGCGTGATCGGCAAAGATGAAATATAGACCTATATCAAATAATTTTAAAAAAAAATCTGAGTTATTTTTTTTTCGTAATTTTCTGCTATCGAGCTTCGGTTTGAAATGTTTACATATATATGCGTATCGATTGAGAAGAACTAAGTACGTATTAGTTACCAGTTACCAATAATCGATAAATACGACTAAACAGAACAATTTCTTTAAAAAACTCTATTTACTAGATACTACTCAGGTCTTGCGTAAGTATCACGAGTCGTGGAAACAGTTAATGATGACGTCACGTCACCTAAATGTGACTGTGGCGTAGTGGTAAGCGCGCTCGCCTTTCACGCAGGATATCCGAGTTCGAATCTCTAAATATTATATGATTTTGTAACTGTAATAACTAAAAAAAAAAAAAATCAGGAATAAAATTTAAAAAAAATAAAAAATGAAGGAATCTTCTAAAATAAATCTTGGCCTTTGATTTAGATTAGTCATAATAAACCGAGAACAAAAAAAAAACGTAATTTCTCCAGTGTCCAGCATTTCCGTGAATAAGTTTGACAATACATGTACATTATATATTACTATATACTTTTATTTTTAACTAAATAAGAATTAAAACGCGGTTTATAATTAGAAAATTAGTTGAGAAATACATATTTTACAACCGAAACACGTTTATGATAAGGCTTTTCACATGCAAACCTGGCAAACAAGTTTAATAATATATTATTATTTGTTTCAGTTAAACGTAGCATTTTGTAATGAAAACTAACGCAGAGTGTTTTAAGGATGTTGGCTGGTCAAGTTTTGACATCTTCAAGTCTAAACATTTTATTTTTTAAATCATAGTTTTATTTTACAACAGAATTATTTCATTTTTTCCATTCTAGTAGATATGGATATAATGTAGGATTTAAGATGGTAACATACCAAATTTTAAGCAAATATTTTTTTTCCATATTTTTTCCGTCATTTGTGATCATTTTTTGTTGTCAACAAAATAGGGGGTATGGGTAGCTCTGAGTAGAATTTATCCTTTTGCTATAGAATAAATCAGATTTTTGTTTTCCAGTAGTGGAATACATATATAAAAGTAGATACTGAGCTAATTTTATTTTCGATCTCCATGTCAATATTGTGTGTACAGTATTTTACATTAAAAATGTCAAAATAACTCCAAAATGGTTGTAATTTAAAGAATTTTTAATAAAAAATCATTAGAAGCCTGGTGACCTATATATTTTTTTACTTGTTTTGAAAGAAATGTCATAGGACCTTGACATATACAAATTTAAAAAAAAGTTGATCATTAGAACATATTTTTTTATCTTGAATTAATTTTTCGGTAAAAACAAAAGTGGGTGGGGTACGGTCCATATACGTTTGCTTTTTAAAGTAAAAAGAGGAATGAGGATTACAATTGTTTTTGTATGATTTGAAAGGTATGTATATATGCAATCGAAAATTAATTGTTGTTTTTCAATAAACGTAGTGTTATGAAAACAATTGTGAAAATGTTCAATGACTATATTTTTCCTCTTTTTAGTGACATTTTGAAGTTAGAAATATGTGCCTTCTTCAATTACGTCTAGTGGGAAAAAAAGCGTGGTGACCTAGCCTTTTTTTGATAATTTTGAATCTAAGTTATACCAAAGAAGCCTTAAATATTAATTTAAAAAAAATCTCATCACTACGTCCTTTCCCAGCCAACCTCCTTAATTCAGATTTATCGAATAAATTACAACCATGTTTTTTATGTGACATTATAAGTTTGTGCTTTGGACCACGGGTTTGAGTCATGAACAGTTTAGCATGCATACATTCTATATGTGTGCTTATCTTCTAGATTATTTAAATCTACTAGATACTTACTTCCCGCGATCAAGATGCAGAATTATGCTTTAAATATATGTTTGCATGAAATGAAATATGGATCTTTTTAAATTACCTCGATAATACTTACCCGTATACGAAGTATAGCATGTGTGTGTTAATCTGAGTTTTGATTCCATGGAAGTCTGTATTCTTTTCTGCAAACTTATTTTAACTGATATAAATGTGTTTATTTGTGTATCATACTCATTTTTACAAGAGTTGTCTCCTGGATGATCATGTTTATTTCTATTTTGAATGTTAACTAAAGAGCACGTTTACATTTAACCGATGATCGATTATAGGCTTTCATAATCGATCATCATAATCGGAAGCCTAACAAACCGATGATGGGTTTAAATCAATCGATTAATCGGTACATCACTAGCGTTAACATTAAATATTTCAAAAACTCTTTTGCAAAAGCATTTGTGGTGATGTTTGTGGTGCTAGTAAAATATGATGCCGAAATAATTTTAGTTGGCATATTTTAGAATTATGAACATCGAAAGGTGCACTAATTCAAAGTACGAAAGTCCAGCGTGTTCTTAGAAATTCTATCTAATGCATCATTGTACGACGTCAACCAATCTTTCCCAGGTCATGCGCATATACTTATTGGAGATAATTACAAACTAGACGTTGGTATGGGTGTATAAGAATTGTTGTTTTGTACACAATAAAGTTTAAAAAAGAAAAGAAAACTAAAACCATAGAGTTGGGTTTTTCCTTTTGTCTGTTACCAATGTTAAAACTGTTAATAGGCATTACTTAGTTCACTTTGTATGTTGCGACATCGTTAATAATCTGACAATGCATCCGATTACCTACGTTCATGCACCTTCGCAACATCTCGATATATGAAATCAGGAACTTTTATTTCAATTTTCATCCCAGAACACGTGCATGTGAATCTCTGTCCTTTTTTTACGTAAAATCGAAGATGGGTGCAATATAATCAATTATTCTATACCTAATTTATACATCCAATCGTAGACGCTCTTTCGAGTCATGTGACCGTACAATATATTTCCGTATCGGGACGCACGCGCGTACAAAATATCCCGTATTTTGTTCGTATTGTACGCTTCACAGGTTCCATGTTAAACCTATGATAAAGACCGAAACGCGTGAAAAGGTCCGAATAAAAATCAGAACCGACAGGCTTCTGTCATTACCTAACCATAAATTGTTGTCAAGTAATGAAAACCTATCTATTGCACATATTTTTATTTAATTTTCCTTTATAACAAAAAAAAAACACAAAAAACTAGCATAATATATCATTGTTTGAAACTGACCTTCGGTAGTATTTAATCACTGTTGACAACGGAGAAATGGGCATTCTTTCAAGCAAATAAAGCTTGAGAGTAAGCCATGTCGAACACAATATATAAAATACATAGACCTACATGCAATTGTGCTTTCGATGTTCATAGCGACTTGCTTGAAAGCATGAAACAAACGAAAGTTATATCCGAATTATAAATGATTGGTTAAAATAAAGGTATAGAATAAAAAGGTTACTTAACATGGTTCTGTACAATACGGGATATATTTGGACTCGTACACAGCTGGAAAAAATCATATTGGACTCGCCTAACGGCTCGTCCAATATGACTTTTCCAGCTGTGTACTCGTCCAAATATATCTCCGTATTGTACAGAACCATGTTAAATAACCTATAATTATACAGTTTGATATTTTAAGGAAATAGATATATAAAAGTAGATACTGAGCTAATTTTATATCCGATCTCCATGTCAGCAAAATTGTGTTCAGTATTTTTACAGCGAAAATGTCAAACTACATGTAACTCCAAAATATGTGTAATTTATAGAAATTGTAATAA
Organism: Cyrtodaria siliqua; assembly: GCA_037043455.1. Lineage (NCBI taxonomy): Eukaryota > Metazoa > Mollusca > Bivalvia > Adapedonta > Hiatellidae > Cyrtodaria > Cyrtodaria siliqua. The sequence continues at coordinate 615,652 of JAWPHD010000048.1, forward strand.
AAAAATGATTAAAACCTAGATCTATATATATTTACTTGTTTTGAAAGAAATGACATAGGACCGTGTCATATACAAGTTTTAACACAAGTTGAGCGTTATAACATACTTTTTTTTTATCTTGAATTATTTTTTTTTTGGAAAAGGAAAAGATGAGGTACGGTCCATATATGTTTGCTTTTTAAAGTAAAAAGACGAATGAGGATAACAATTGTTTGTGTATGTTTTCAAAGATGTGTATATATAGGTAATCGAAAATTAATCATTGTTTTTCAATAAATGTAATGTTATGAAAAAATGGTGAAAATGTTCAGTGACTCTATTTTCCCTCTTTTTAGTGACATTTTGGAGTTAGAAATATATGTCAACTTCAATACGTCTAATGGAAAAAAAGTGTGATGACCTACCTTTTTTTGATAATTTTGTATCTAAATGATACCAAAAAAACTTCAAGTATCAATGCAATACAAATCTACGTCCTTTCCAAGCCAACCCAATAATTGAAAAAAAAAATAAAAAAAAAAAAATTAAATCAAAAGGATAAATTCTACTCAGAGCTACACATATATATTTTGTTGAAAACAAAAGTGATCAAAATGACGCAAAAATATGAAGGAAAAAACAATGCTTAAAATTTGATACCATCTTAAATCCTACATTATATCCATATATATTAGAATGTAAAACATGAAACAAGTCTGTTGTCAAATATAACTATGATTTAAAAAATAAAATTCTTAAACTTGAAAATGTCAATACTTACCAAGCCAGCATCCTTATGTTTATTACTGAAGCTGGATAAATCCCCGTTTAGGCTGTGCCTTTTTCATATTTTGAATACAAAGATATATGTGATACAGACAAATATATATGTTACTCCGAAAAAATATATATCGTGTCCTTAATATATATTTGATACAGACAGATATATTATGTTACTCTGAAAAAAAATTAGTGTTCATAAAATATATATTGTAGGCACAAATATATAATTGAGCCGAAACACGCGAAAATGACCTTTCAGACAAAATGTTCACATTTTATATGTTTGATGTTTATGAAACACGGTGCTTTTCTTTTTAAAAAACTCTTTATTTTATGTTGATATCTTACTTAGAAATGATTTTATCTCAATTTGAAAATTAAAGATTGTACTCACCATTAATTTTGATGTTGACGTCAGCGTCTTGGACGACGTCGTTGATTAAATAACAACAAACAACATAAACAATTTCCATTTTCTCTTGCATAAACTATTTATATTAAAAAAACACATTCCCTATGATATAATAATTAGATAAAACACGGAAGTGACGAGAATTTGATTAGTAATTAATTGATTACCGGTCATAAATTGTTACTTTATGACGTTGTCGACTGAACGTCCGAAGAGCCGTTTTCGTGTGTTGCGGCTCAATTATGTAGTTCCGAAAAGGATTCGCTTTCTGAAAATAGATTGTCTCTATAGATATATATTGAAGATATTTATATATAAGACCTGAATACTACTTAATAAATTATTGTCTCCCCACTGGTGTGTTTTCCAATTTGTTTTTGTGGTTTTGTGAGAATTAGGTAAGGAAGGGATCTATTTGAAACCGATTTTCATGGGAGTTACTAAAAAATCTACATGCTATCTAGAGATCATTCTGTAGATTCTGTTAGAGGTTAACGTTTTTCACCCCTTTTTTCTAATGTTGTTTAATCCGGTGATCAAACCCGTTTATCTAAACCTATCTAAGTGTACAGGTCATGTATGTGTGCCAATTAAAAGTATAGTTTTTCACGGGTTCTTTAAATATCCGTGATTAAATATATGTAAAATGAATTCAGAGTTGGTAACTCTTAATTCGACGCTCCAGTTTTGGGGTTTGGTCTAGCTGGTTAAAGCAGTTAATATTGTGTCTATAAAGTTTGGATCTCAAAAGATGTATGGCGGGAGGTGTACAGTACTTGTTCTACCCAAGAAAAGTGGGTGGTCTGCCTCCACCACAAAAAATATCGAATGTCATATATAACTTGACATGTGTTGAAAATGACGTAAAACACCATACGAACAAACAAACGATGGGTGGGGGTGTCCAGAGGGCGTTTTCGAGAAAACAATTCCAGGAGGGGTGAGGTATTTTCGAGATTTCCAGAGGTCTGGGGTGTTTTCAATAAATATTTTCTTTTGGAGGTGATTTTAGGAGACCGAATGAGGCAATGGAGCAGGACGGGATTTCTGGAGTGGGTTGGTGTGGGAGGGGAGGAGGTGGAGGGGCGTAAAGGAAAAACATCCAGAGAGGTATTTAAGTTTTGTTTATATTCAAAAGTCATGGGAGTATTTTGCGTATGTTCAAGAGGGTCGAGGATTCCTCAGCCGCGCCCACCCCACCCGCCCCACTCTGACACTTGAGCTGTAGGTATTATATAAAATAAAAAAATACGATATCCCCACGGTTTATACAAAACAGTAGGGGTGTCATATTGTTTATATATAATATTTGCGGCTTAAGTGCCAGTGTATTGCTATTAGCAAAAGTTTTAAAATCACAGATTCAATCTGCGTAAACGCACACAGTATGTTCACATACACAATCTGCATACACAATATATCAAAAGATGCCAACAATTTCAAACAAATCTTATGACGTGTCTCACCAGATAATGTTTGGTTTGAATTCATTTTTTTAATTTAACTGACGGCTGTGGAGCAGTCAGTCTCAGAGAAAGTAGTGTTTTTGTTATGCGGAATGCTTTGGGATAAGGTATATATTTTCAAACAAATATTCGTATATTGAATGTCTATGTCGAATGTTGTATGTCGCGTGAAACGACATTCACTTTGAAGGATGTTTCTGATGTCGTATTTCGTATGTCGAATGTCGTATCTCGAATGCCGTTTGTCGAATGTCATATGTCGGGTGAAACGACATTCAGTTTGAAGGATATTATTGAATGTCGTATGTCTTATGTTGAATGTCGTATGTCCAATGTCGTATGTCAAATGTCGTATATTGAATGTTGTATGCCGTGTGAAACGACCTTGACTTTGAAGGATTTTTTTGAATGTCGCATGTCGAATGTTGTATGTCGAATGTTGTTTGTCGCGTGAAACGACATACATTTTGAAATATGTTTCTGAATGTCGTATGTCATATGTTCAATGTCGTATGTCCAATGTCGTATGTCGAATGTCGTATATCGAATGTCGTATGTCGCATGAAACGACATTCATTTTGAAGGATGTTTTTAAATGTCGTATGTCGAATGCCGTATGTCGAATGTCTTATGTCGTATGTCGAATGGTGTATGTCGCGTGAAACAACATTCATTTTGAAGGATATTTTTGAATGTCATATGTCGAATGTCGAATGTCGAATTCGTATGTCGATTGCCGTATGTTGAGCCAACTTCACACAGCTATATTGACACTATTTATTTATCGATATTTCATCAATATTTGTGTCTGCAAAAAAAATAAATTATAATATATATATTTTTTGAAATTATATATATTCATATCTTCAATATATATTTAGAGAGACAGTATATTTTTAGAAAACGAATATATTTTTCGGAATAACGTATATATTTGCGCCTACAATATATATTTCGGAGTAACATATATTTTTGCGTCTACAATATATATTTTAGGGACAAAATATAATTTTTTCGGAGTAACATATATATTTGTCTGTATCATATATATTTTCGTATTCAATATACATATTTTACAAACACCGTATATATTTATCTTACAACATACAGTCACGTATGGCGCCTCATAACTGTTAGTATAGCTTTTATCGGGCAGGCATGTTTCATTTTACCGATTAACGTCTCTTATACGTGAAAGGGACATTACTACTGTCTCGTTATATATATTACGTCTATAACAGTGGTCTGTTTATATAAAAGATTAACGCACGCACATTTGAAGGAAAAAAATGAATGAATTAAATGAATGGTGTTTTACGGCACGTCGACACAAACATGTCATATTGTGACATTTACAGGTATCTTAAACAATAGGTAAAATGGGCCGAGAATAATTATATTGTGTGATGATCAATTTGGTTGTCGGAAGGGACGCTCCTCAGTTGACGCCATGGACTGTGGTACAAGTTGTATACGCTTGGAATCAGTGCTGACATGTTAAACTATCACGTAACGGTACATCTGTTATTGATTATTTGTTGTGTAGTGAACGTCATTTTTCATTGATCAATGATTTTACTATTGGGCATTTTACTGAATGGAGCGATCATGCCCCGTTACATTTTTCATTTGTATGTAATAATGTATCACCTGATGTTGACAGTTATTCTGAGATACGATTTAAGTGGAATGATTTGTATAAGGCGCAATTTCGGTCTGGTATTATTGCCAAATTACCCGACTTCAATAATATTGCATTTAATTTAAATAACTGGACTAAACAGTCGATAAACGAGGCTTTGAGCAATTTTACTGATACTTTACGGAGTGTTGCTGATCCTTTATTTACAAAACGCACTTATTTTGAAAATAAACCTTGTTTTGAAACTGAGTTTCGTATGAAAAATGCAGACTGGTTTGATCAAGACTGTGTGAATGCTCGAAATACGTATTTAGATGCCTTAAACCTGTTTAATTGTTATAAAACTGATACAATTAGAATAAATTTATGTGAACGTAAATTATTGTATAAGAATATAATTTGTAAGAAGAAAAATACATTTTATAAACGTAAAATGTCTGAAATAGGGAGTCTTAAAAAAAGTAAACCACGAGATTTTTGGAAGTATTTCAAGAGCTCAAATAAGTCTGTTGCTAATAAGATAGCATTAGATACTTTTCGTGAATATTTTGAAAAGCTTGGCAGTGATGTATTTAACTGTACAAATGATGACGCGGAATATTTTTTGTGAAAATAATGATTTTGCCAATGCTAATGGGTCCTTCCCAGAACTTGACCAGCCCATCACGATTGATGAAATTTTAAATGCTGTAAACTCTTTAAAAAGAGGGAAGGCTTTTGGTAGTGATTGTTTACTGAATGAATATTTTATTGAAAGCATAGACATATTATTGGCTCATTTATGCGATATATTTAACAGCATTTTGAATTCGGGTTTTTACCCAGATAAATGGATGGAAGGGATTATAATTCCTCTACACAAAAAAGGCGATGTAAATGATGTAAATAATTATAGGGGCATTACGCTAGTTAGTTGTTTCTCAAAGGTTTTTACTACTGTAATCAATAGGCGACTTGAAAACTTTTGTAATGAGCATAACGTAATTTCGGATGCTCAGTTCGGATTTCGCAAAGGAAGATCCACTGTTGATGTGATTTTTATACTTATGTCATTAGTCCAAAAATACTTGAATGAAAACAAACGATTGTATGTTATTTTTGTCGATTTGATGAAATGTTTTGATTCTATTTATAGAAATGCATTATGGCTTAAGATGTATAGATGTGGTATTAATGGCAAATTACTTAGAATTATACGGAATATGTACCAAAAAGTCAAATCCTGTGCTAATTATACTGATTATTTTAATTATGCTGTTGGCTTACGTCAAGGGTAGGTAATGTCCCCTCTTTTGTTTTCTCTTTTTGTTGAAGATTTGGAGTTATAATTGCAAAATAATATAGATTCAGGTTTGCAATTAGATGATATAGTACTAATGTTATTGCTATTTGCGGATGACATGGCCATTGTAGGAAAAACACCTGCTGAAATACAAGTACATTTAGATACATTAAATAATTATTGCGATTCGTGGGAACTTAAAGTAAATATTGCTAAAACTAAAATTATGTTTTTTCGTAAACGTGGCGGATTATTAGACAGTGAGCATTGGACCTACAATGGAGACGTTATCAACGTAGTGAATTATTTTAACTATTTAGGGAATGTTTTCAATTATACTGGAAATTTCGCTCTTAATCAGGAGCATTTAGTTGGTAAAGCTCTTAAGGCAATGAATGTTCTATTATGTAAATGTAAAGTATATGATTTGAGTCCTAACACTTTATGTCAGTTGTTCAATGCCTTTGTTGTGTCTGTTCTTAGTTATGCATGTGAGATTTGGGGCAATATTAAATCTAAATAAATTGAAAGAATTCATTTAACATTTTGCCGAAGGTTATTAAAGGTTATACCTAATACATGCAATGCCGCTGTGTATGGCGAACTTGGAAGATATCCCCTATATGTTAATAGATATATAAGAATTATGAAATATTGGTTGAAAGTAATAAATACTGACAATATCATTCTAAAGACTGTGTATGAACACGCTTTACAGGACTGTAATAACGGAAAAACGAACTGGGTTAGCAGTGTTAAGAAATTACTAGATGATTACGGTTTTTCTTATGTATTCGATAATGCTTCTTATATAAACAGTGACGTATTTTTGTATGACTTTAGAATTAGAGATTTAGATGCCTTTAAACACAATTGGTGTGGTACCTTAAACAACAGTTCTGTGTTAACATTGTACAAAGATATTAAAACTAGTTTGGAATATGAAACATATTTAGATATTTTGCCAAGAAGTTTACGTCTATATTTTACTAGACTTAGACTATCTGTACATCCACTCAGAATACAGACTGGTAGATATGCAACAATAGAACACTTCGTGAAGAAAGATATTGCCTAATTTGTAATAGTTTAGATATAGAAGATGAATTTCATTTTGTATGTATTTGTCCTTGTTATATTGATATTAGAAAGAAATACTTAAAACTTTGTTATTACAACATCCTTCCGTTTTCAAATATGTGGAGTTACTGAAATCACATGACAAGATAGAAATAATAAAACTTTCGTTATATGTTAAAGAATCAATTGTATTAAGAAACGCTTTATTAACTATTGAAAGGTAGTTACTTAGTTCAACCTCCTACTCTTATTTACTATACTACATAATAATAATAATAATAATAATAATAATAATAATAATAATAATAATGAAATGATTAATTATACCATTTGTATATATTTCACCATTTACGTGTATATATACGATGACATCATATATGCTAATATGTATGTACTGTAGACGATGTACTTTGTACAAGTCTGAATAAAAAATCTGTCTGTCTGTCTGTCTGCTAAACATTAGTAGAGATGTTAAAACTTGCTAGAGGGGATATAACTCGTATTCAGACTTTTTTGAATGCGCAGTTCGGTTGAAACAAGGGAAAGTAATTCCGTCTCCATTTTTTTTTCACTTTTCATAGAAGATCTCGAGTTGTTTTTACAAGGCGATTTACATTGTGGACTTACACTTGATGATATCACTTTTATATTATGTTTTTTGCGGATGATGGTAATTCTTGGTAATAGCCAACAACACTTACAAAAAATCTAGATATGCTAAAGATATATTGCGATAAATGGGGTTTAGAAGTTAATACAAGTTAACAAAACTAATGTTTTTTAGAAAGTATTCTGTATTCTGTATCTGTATATATTCTGTATTCTGTATTCTGTATCTGTATCTGTATATATTCTGTATTCTGTATCTGTATATATTCTGTATTCTGTGATATAAATGGACAATGAATAAGTTAATTATTTAAACAATAGAAAACAATACCGAAACGATGTGTGCGGAACAAAGGACAATAGTCTGCCTTAGAAATGAGCGTGTACGTCGCTTACAGGTGCATACGGTAACGTTAGTGTTTAAAAATTGCATTACGTTTAAATTACAAACCATATTTAATAATCATAGTTGTAGCATGGTCACTGAAAATCTTTTTGTATTAATAATTTTGCACAGGTGTAAATCGTTTAATTGAAAACAAATCAGTGTGCACGGCCCTGAAATATACTGAAAGGAAAAAGAAACGCACCACGGGAATTTCCGCTATATATTGTATATACTGCACACTTAATTCCATATATATTCCAAGGAAATCCCAAGATGTTTTGTAAAAAAGAAAAGTTGCAGATAGTTAGCGAAAGGACACAACTGTGATATTGTAGACGTTTTAATCACAGTACACGTTGTAATAAGAAATTCATAAATGTTGAATTTCCTCTTTGAAAAATTCCAGTTCAGTACTGTATTTAACGTAAGAGTTTGCAAAATCCCAAGTTTGCGCCAAACGCGTACTCTATCAATAAGGAACTTTGCAGGAATACTATTTGCTGTGTTACGTATTGATTTAGTATTTTGTTTGCTGGAGAGATAGCTCTCCGTAGATACTGTAACTAAAACAACTTATCTTAATGGAATTGTGTACCCAGTAAGTCGAGAAGTGAAGAAACATCTTACTCGACGGAGATATGACCGGTCCCTTTGTCACCGTCATTCACCTCTGATACACAACTATACACCATTCAACCTGGATAAACATATATTCATTCAATCAGAAATAATGTATAATTACGCATACCGATCATCAGAAAGCTCAATCTGGCATCTGGTAGTCACAACTCTCAATATTTCGAACAATTTTCACGTTCACCTGCGCTCTGCCATCTTTGGAATGGTTCCCTACTCGCCAATCGGATGATTACGCGTTAATAGGACTCAGACACCTTTGTACATTATGTTTTAATTCGCTCTGTTCAAACAAACATAAAACATTTATGATCTATTCTCCAAAATAATTTTAAAAAACCTCAGGTTTTCAAATTATACCAATAAATGTTACATTCTAAAAGAATAACAAACAATAGAAGGGTGTTAATTCGCACAGGCAAACATTTATTCGATTTATTAACAACATAATTCAATGGCGATGATTCCGGTTCCTGCTCCTTGAATATTGGAGATCCTGTCCAATGTACCTTATAACATATGAAATGAACACAGAGCTATAACGCTCTCACTAAGAGCTAGAAGTTGAAACATTGCGCGTTTAAACACTGTAGCTCTTGTTTTCACTGTTTATTGTCCGGAACTCATCACAGCCTATGTCCAACCTTCTTAGAACGGTACTACAAAAGAACTAAAAATAATAATTGTTAATAACAGTTCTTTGAATAATGTCCCACTGTAATATATCGCACTGTTATTACATAATTCATCATGACACATAATATGGTTTTACTTGAAATATATTTTTCCTCTGTACTTCAGCCATATTTAACCCGTCGGTGCCGTTAAGCATTGTCTATGGTAATTATTATTTTTTAATGTAGCAGTGTTACATTTTCTGTCACGTGTATATTGCAGTTGATGTGTTTCTTTAAAGCGAATGTAGCGAGACAGCCAAACAAGTATTATATTGAACGTTCTGAAAAACTTGCAAAAAGGTGACAGAATTATCAAAATCGGATGATAAACAAAAAAGATGTGACCATTTGAAGTTTGTTCTAAAATAGATATGGGAGCCGCCATTTTGAAAATATGACGTCATATCTCCATATGACCATATATGGAATATTGATACAAACTCTTTAACTGCTCTTATAAAGCATTATTGCCATTAATTATACATATTTTTCATACAGTTACTTTAATTTTTTCCCCTATAGATGAGTAGATTTTTTTCATATTTATCAATATTCCATATATGGTCATTTAGAACTGTGATGTCATAGCTTTCAAAATGGCGGCTTCCATATCCGTTTCAACAGAACCTTCAAATGATCATGTCTTCTTTGTTTATCATCCGATTTTGATAATTATTTCACCCCTTTCCAAGTTTTCCGGAACTTTCAATAATAAAAATTGTTTGGCTGTGTCGCTACATTCCCTTTAAATATCGTCATTAAAACACATAGGTATAAAAATAATTCACATACATACTAATAAAAATAATGCACAATGCCAGGATTCAACAACTAAGTTACAAGAGACTATGAATATCCAGCATATTCATTTTATATATAAGATAATACATGTTAATCTTTATTATGCAAGATCGACCTAATATGACCAGACAAAATATAACTCTGTAAATAAAATAACAAAATCCCGACAGATTAAATGTGTATCCAAGTAATAAGCTTGATAAATTCATTCCGATAAAACAACTTATTCATAATTTTGCTAAAGCAACATCTAAGTAGACTTTTTTTGGTAGATGATAGACTAGGTCCTTATCCTAGACGTTTAACCAATTTTACTGTAGAACTTAAAGTATTTATGTGTGATCCTTTTAAAATCCTGAATATACTTGTATATGAATATTAATATGATATATGTATCCGTTTCAAAATGTAATCTTAAAAAACTGGTATCTTTTTACAATGAGAGACTTCACTATTTTAAGGATAAAAATCGAGTAACACAAATTGTATGACCTACTGAAAATAAGGCGAAATCTCAACATCTGGGTAATGGAAAAGTATGAAATGTAATATGTTGTATACACATTTTCTATTTTGTCAATCGCTTTTGAAAATTGTCGATTTTGAAATTTCGCTTCGCGCGCTCAAATTCACCTTTTCCAAAAATCTCAGGCTTTTTCTTAATTTTATTATGGTAGCCCTGGTAATACTACGATTATTGTAACTTTATATTAAAGTTCTTAATGACGTAGATGGGTGGGTAGGTGGGAAAAGCGACTTTAACGTTTGCCTTTCGGATTCGAATGACAGAAAAGCTTTTCTGCTCAGTACACGTCAGCGTATACTCGCTTTGCACGTGCAAACGAGTATATAGCGCCCTCTAGGAACCGGTTGAAACCTGTATGAACAGATTCATTGTGACTCGTCGAACTTTAAATTATTAAAGAGACACTTCCATAAATTATTATATATAGAGGATCTTACATGAGTACTCATTCATTATTGAATTTATTAAAAGAGTTGGCAAAATGATATAATGCTCGGCTCTTGATATAATGCTCGGCTCTTGCCAAGCATTATATCATTTTTGCTAACGAGTGTAATAAATTCAATAATGAATGAGAACGAATGTTAGATTCTATTTATCACTTATAACGTCACATTACGTCAAAAAACGTACATTGACGTGACGTCCATGACATCATTAACGTTATTTTATACCACTAGTGGAATATCGAAAATATTGAATGGTGTTATTTCACTGCCACACCGCATGTTATGTGATAAATATATTTATCACATAAATATATGTGATAAATATATTTTATCACATATATTTCGATTGATTGATTCTTTATTTTCCTCCCAGTTGGAGAGCATACAATATAAGTTTACATATAAGCATTCAAACAATTCAATAATAATATATACATGACAATCAGTAATTTAGGGACAAATATACGCAGTAACACAGAAGTACTACTACAATAGACAATGTGAGAAATTTTGACATAGAGTAAAGTATAAGAATAAGTTAATATATATACATTCATGTTGGAGTCTTTTAATATAATTAAACTGATTCCATGACTGTACTCGTATGTTCATGGAACATATTTGCTTACCCTTATAATAAATACTTTTCATATTCAATATGTACAACATATTACAAAGTGTTAACAAATTGTTATGTTTAAAGATAAACTAGTAATCGAGTCCATACCCAGCCTTTATGAAACGAAATAAAAGATCAGGTATGGAATCACACATAGTTTACTTCATCTTACCAGTTTAGCAAATACATTCTTGAAAAATAAACATCATAACATCACTCTCCCTTACGGAAGCGAAATATAAGGGAGAGTCAATGACATTACATTTTAATTACACACATGGCTATTAATACATTATTTTCAATTTACCGCTTGTCCAACACTCCATATTAAATGGAAAGCGTTAATAACAACTTTTAAACAAGTCAAATTGCATTTATCGCTAAGTGGTCTCATACCATTTAGCATGACAATTATTTGTTCCCGCGGACTTAAGTTTATGAATATGTTAAATACATTTGAACCAACAATGGTAAAAATTGACTGCCACAATTTAACTGAAATATGTTCAGTACGAACACAATAAAAAATATAGTGTTCTGAGATAGATGAAACTTGTCTTTCACACCGGGGGCAACTTTTGGTATAAGTGTCACTAAATAATTTACATAATAGACATATTGCACTTTTGCATTTAGTCGTGTATTTTGGTTGCGCTTTAGAAAATTCCCATAACTCACAAGCATGACTAAGCATTGGTTTTATGCACAAAAAGTCTCTTAAAGAGCAATCATTATTTACTCTGAATGACCACTCAGTTTCTGCCATTGTACACACACTGTTTTTTATCATGCGCTTCCAAGTAAATTTCGAAGGAAATACACCAGAAATTCTGAATTCATTTAAAACATTGAGAAGTGAATACTTCCTTAAAATACGATAGATTTCTGGTATGTATCCTCTCTGATGCGATGGATTTTCGATAAAATGTAATAGTCTATAAATAAAGACCTCTCTTACTACATGTGGACATATTGAACGGCATAATTGTCCTAAAAATAGAAGCTTACGAATGTCAATTTCGCTCTCAATTGATTTAGCACCTATCAAACTAAGACATATATCAGTTCTCGTCTGAGTAGGAATTGATTGCATATATTTTATGCAGAATCGATGCGATCGTTCCAACAATAACATATCACTTTTTGTCATGTCATACCACAGTTCGCAACCATACAGGGCTTTTGGAATTACAACGGACTTATATATTTTCATTGATGTTATAGGGTGAAGACCATCTTCATGTAGACCAGCATTTATCAAACCTAAAAATGCACCTCTTAATTTACGGCAGGATTCTTTGATACTGCCCTGTATATCCATGTATTTATTACAAATAACGCCTAGATGTGAATAATTTATAGTTTCGACGACAGGTTCATTACCAATTTTCCATGTTCTATTTTTGTTTTCGAATTCAAACTTTGTCTCATTAAACACTATCACGGAACATTTACTTGCATTATATTTAAATCTCCATTTAGTTGCATAGTCATTACATATGGACATCATTTTGTCCAGGCCTAGTTTTGAAAATGACACGAGAACCATATCATCCGCAACAGTTAAACAACTACAATTAATGTTGACAAGACAAAAGCCAAGACCCGAGTCTTCAAATTTCTGATATTAAGCCATTAATATATGCAAGATAGAGGAAAGGGCTACTGACTCCTCCCTGTCTTGTTCCCTGCCGTACACGAAGCGTTTCAGATACATTGCCATTACATCGAACACGACTTGTTACATTATTATACATATCAATTATGGCTTTGTAAGTTGTAGGATCTATGTTAAATTCATTCAGTTTAAAGAAAAGGCCATTATGCCATAATCTATCAAACGCCTGTCTTGAGTCATTTAATCCGACATACAATTTGCTTTTAGTTTCCTTAGCAAAATAAATGCTTTCACGAAATGTAAAAGATGTCATTAAGCATCCCAAGTCTTTTTGAAAACCCCCTTGAAGATGGTTAATAGGTATTTTGTTTCCATTTGCTAAGCGGGACAATAACACCCTTTCATATAATTTCATGAATGGAGATGACAGAGTTATCGCCCTGTAGCTATTAGGATCCCTATGATCTTTTTTCCCACCTTTAAATAGTGTTATGATTATACCGCATTTCATCTTTTCGGGAGCGTGCGCTTATTTCAACATTGCCGTAAGCAAGTTTGCTATCAGCTGTTTAACTATTACACCGGCATGAATAATATGTTCATAGTATATTTTGTCCTCGCCACAAGCTTTGTTTCGTTTCGCCAGCCTTAGAAAATAATTAATATCCGCTACTGAGATTGGTATTAAATCGCATACATTATAATTACTTAATTCTACGTTCTTTGAGTGTACTGTCTCATTTACATGTTGAAAAAATGCACTATCGAAATTGGAATCGTCATCGACAGAGTACAAATCACTAAAGTAATTACGCCAACCCGACAATATGTCTATTGAATTTCTAGATAGTATTTCATTAAAGTTCATTTCAGTACCGGGGGCAGTACATGATTTTTTCCGTCTAGCGTTTACTAAGTTCCAAAATAAATCTTGGTCAATCTCAGCAGCTTCGTCTATTTCAAGATTTAGCTTAACCATATACTGATCAACAGCATATCTATGTTGACATCTAAACTCGCGTTTTGCTTCTTTATAATTAAAGTATGATAAACCGTTTCTCGGTTTCCCATTACTCAGCCATATCATTCTTTTATTTTTCATGTTATTATGATAACAATTCAGTTGTTTATTCCAATAAGGCTTTAAGTGACGCCTGAATTTAGCTTTTGGCAAACATACAGTGGATGCATTTAAAATCCTTGTGACCAATAAGTCATACAATTGATCTATGTCTGATTTAGAAGTCAAAGCCAAGTCCTTAGCGTTTTTAAGGATTGGGTCATTTTCAAGGAATATTTCATACTCTTTTAAAATGTCCACTGGTACTTTGGACCATTTAATACGCTGACCACTCTCAGTGCTAGGGGTGATTCTTTCATAACTCGGAAATAAGAGAGTACATAAAATAGGACGATGATTGGAGAAACTTAAAGAACCGTCGTCTAATATTTGACAGTCAGAAGCATAATCTATTTTATCTGTTGGTAGTAAAATATGGTCTATAAGGCTCTCACCATTTTTAGATACAAAACTTGAAATTGCACCACTGCATAATGGCAAAGTATTTATAGATGTAAATCTGTTTTCGAGCATAAACTCATTAAACACATACCCCCTATCGTCAAGACGCTTATTATATTTATAGGAATTGAGGTGTACATTTAAATCACCCATGAAAACTACAAAGCCTCTTTCTGAATAAGCATGTATCAAATCTGAAAGTTTATCTACATATTCCCTAAATATGGCACTACAGTGGTTCTTACTTGGTAAATACACTTGAAATATGAACACGTACACGTTGGTACTTACTTCTAATTGTATACCGATAATCCTATCATCGTCAATTGGTAATGTGGATATTCTACTCGTATACTTTATATTCCACAAAATGGCTACACCCCCCTTTCCTACTTTACGATTACTTGGAAGTTTGAGATCGTTATCACATACAGAATGACATACATACATATTATCAATTTTGCTCAAAAAATGAAGATCTTTCTGATAAAGCCAGTGCTCCGATACTCCACATATGTCAACTGAGTACTTGTTTAAAGTATCACTAAGATATGTACAACTTGACATAATACCAGTAACATTCCATGACATTAGTCTTAGCATTGCCATTTTAACTAGTTATAAATGGTACTTTTTATGAGTAGAACACTGCTTACTCATCAAGGCAAAGATATGGATTATAATCCGACCAGTCAGATCGATGTGCAGTCTCGTTCCAGTAACTAGCATGTTCAGGGCCATGACCCTTATGGTAATCACTGTATCGAGATGGACAATGTCGATTTTCACTGTGCCTTTTAGTATACATCGAGCGCGAGACCAACGGTCTGCATGTAACACCTTTAGCCCAGAAGAACCGATCTTCCAGCAAGCTTGCATCACAATCATCTTCTACATTCAGACGAATTACAACTGGTTTAAGCTTATTTCTAAAGATTGTTACCTTGGTTACCTTTGGTCCCCTTCTGTTCACATATTGTGCAATTTTACTTTCTGTTATAGTTGGCTTGAACCCACCCAAATAAAACCGCTTAGTCCGCTTCCTAATATAATCAGAAAAATCTGATAAATCCTCATTATTATCATCATCATCCGAAGTACTATAACGGGCAGCCGACTGATAATAGTTTGACAATCTGTTGGATTTTACAACAGGAATATGTTTGTTTGGAGTAATTTTGGGAGCAGAAGGGGTGCCAACCGATTTAATTATTTCCGAGAAACTTATATCTCGACTACAAGCATGCGATTCCTTAGATGGCGTACTTGTACCCAGCATAGGAGGTAATGTCTGACAGTAAGGCTCAGAGGATATCCATGACTGGTTTACAGTATTTTTAGTTGCATAACCTGCTGGAGTATCCGTTAATTTTACATTTGTACTCAGCGCATTAGGTAGTATCTGAGAGCAAGAATCAGAGGACATCCCAGACTGGTTTTCAGTATTTTTATTTCCACAACCAGCTGGAGTATCCTTTGACTTTACTTGTGTGTGAGTAGGAGTTATACTCGGACTAATTGCAATATGATTGTCTTGTCGAGGTTGATCTTCATTCTGCACACAGCTTTCATTTGTTTGGATTATTTTAGAAGATACTTCTTTCTTATTTTTAGCAACTGTGGAATATAATGGCATTTGATTGCTTACTTTGGTTAGGATGGCCATTGCAGAATCAAGATTGTCCTCACAAGACTTTACGCTTTCTTTAAGCACTTTGAGTTCATTTTTCAGGGAAGCAACACCTGAAGATTTCTCTGACTCAATACGCTCCATGCAGAGTTTCACTTTGTCAATGTTGCATGTCACTGCTTGTGCTAATTCCCGTACATCACGCTTCAGGCTTAACACTGTATCTTTTAGAACACTTATTTGGGATGATCGCGCACTTTCATTCGCAGCATACTTCTGCTTTAAGTTCAGCATATCCGCTTTTATGTCCAACAAAGATTCTTGGATCGAATGCACTTCCGGTATGGGTTGTAGAACTTGGGTAGAATGCATCATTCCTTTAGCAGGGGTAGACATACAACTTCCGGGAACTGACTTCGAGCGCTGCTTACGTCCTGTACTAAGCAGCTCCTTTACATATGGACAGCTAAATTCGGCCCCTTCTAGAACTGACAGAAGTGTATGAATGTCATACGCCAGTTTTTCAGCAATCGTCTCACCCGATCGGGTCTGAATACGCCTCTTTATATTACAGTTTGCAAACGTAGAACCATATTTATGTTTTGCTAACTCGAAGAGATCAGTTCTCACTTCGTCGAGTTTAACCTCGCATGAGGCATACGCTTTGAGGATAAAATCCTTATACATTGTCCTCGGCAATCCTCGGTATGTTAGAAGGAGCTGCTGCAGCTGTGAGTCTGTTAGCTTACTCACATGGTATAGTGTAGATTGATCAATCTCACTGTCTTGAGTGTTCATGTTGTCGATTTGTTCGACCTTCACTGCATACATAGTCCCACCAGGTCTAGGACAGACCGGTACCTTGACCTCCGTATTGTCATCAAGTAGTACCGGGGTTAATTCTGTATATGTCAGTTCTGTCAATTCTGACTCCATCGTAAAATGTCATGTATGTGTGCCAATTAAAAGTATAGTTTTTCACGGGTTTTTAAAATATCCGTGATTAAATATATGTAAAATGAATTCAGAGTTGGTAACTCTTAATTCGACGCTCCAGTTTTGGGGTTTGGTCTAGCTGGTTAAAGCAGTTAATATTGTATCTATAAAGTTTGGATCTCAAAAGATGTATGGCGGGAGGTGTACAGTACTTGTTCTACCCAAGAAAAGTGGGTGGTCTGCCTCCACCACAAAAAAATATCGAACGTCATATATAACTTGACATGTGTTGAAAATGACGTAAAACACCATACGAACAAACAAACGATGGGTGGGGGTGTCCAGAGGGCGTTTTCGAGAAAACAATTCCCGGAGGGGTGAGGTATTTTCGAGATTTCCAGAGGTCTGGGGTGTTTTCAATAAATATTTTCTTTTGGAGGTGATTTTAGGAGACCGAATGAGGCAGTGGAGCAGGACGGGATTTCTGGAGTGGGTTGGTGTGGGAGGGGAGGAGGTGGAGGGGCGTAAAGGAAAAACATCCAGAGAGGTATTTAAGTTTTGTTTATATTAAAAAGTCATGGGAGTATTTTGCGTATGTTCAAGAGGGTCGAGGATTCCTCAGCCGCGCGCATCCCACCCGCCCCACCCACCCGCCCCACTCTGACACTTGAGCTGCAGGTATTATATAAAATAAAAAAATACGATATCCCCACGGTTTATACACAACAGTAGGGGTGTCATATTGTTTATATATAATATTTGCGGCTTAAGTGCCAGTGTATTGCTATTAAAATCACAGATTCAATCTGCGTAAACGCACACAGTATGTTCACATACACAATCTGCATACACAATATATCAAAAGATGCCAACAATTTCAAACAAATCTTATGACGTGTCTCACCAGATAATGTTTGGTTTGAATTCATTTTATTTGATCATTTGTAGGTACAGACAGTCGTTAATTTAACTGACGGCTGTGGAGCAGTCAGTCTCAGAGAAAGTAGTGTGTTTCGTTATGCGGAATGCTTTACTATAAGGTATATATTTTCAAACAAATATTCGTATATTGAATGTCTATGTCGAATGTTGTATGTCGCGTGAAACGACATTCACTTTGAAGGATGTTTCTGATGTCGTATTTCGTATGTCGAATGTCGTATCTCGAATGCCGTTTGTCGAATGTCATATGTCGGGTGAAACGACATTCAGTTTGAAGGATATTATTGAATGTCGTATGTCTTATGTTGAATGTCGTATGTCCAATGTCGTATGTCAAATTTCGTATATTGAATGTTGTATGCCGTGTGAAACCTGATGTTGACAGTTATTCTGAGATACGATTTAAGTGGAATGATTTGTATAAGGCGCAATTTCGGTCTGGTATTATTGCCAAATTACCCGACTTCAATAATATTGCATTTAATTTAAATAACTGGACTAAACAGTCGATAAACGAGGCTTTGAGCATTTTACTGATACTTTACGGAGTGTTGCTGATCCTTTATTTACAAAACGCACTTATTTTGAAAATAAACCTTGTTTTGAAACTGAGTTTCGTATGAAAAATGCAGACTGGTTTGATCAAGACTGTGTGAATGCTCGAAATACGTATTTAGATGCCTTAAACCTGTTTAATTGTTATAAAACTGATGCAATTAGAATAAATATATGTGAACGTAAATTATTGTATAAGAATATAATTTTAAGAAGAAAAATACATTTTATAAACGTAAAATGTCTGAAATAGGGAGTCTTAAAAAAAGTAAACCACGAGATTTTTGGAAGTATTTCAAGAGCTCAAATAAGTCTGTTGCTAATAAGATAGCATTAGATACTTTTCGTGAATATTTTGAAAAGCTTGGCAGTGATGTATTTAACTGTACAAATGATGACGCGGAATATTTTTTGTGAAAATAATGATTTTGCCAATGCTAATGGGTCCTTCCCAGAACTTGACCAGCCCATCACGATTGATGAAATTTTAAATGCTGTAAACTCTTTAAAAAGAGGGAAGGCTTTTGGTAGTGACTGTTTACTGAATGAATATTTTATTGAAAGCATAGACATATTATTGGCTCATTTATGCGATATATTTAACAGCATTTTGAATTCGGGTTTTTACCCAGATAAATGGATGGAAGGGATTATAATTCCTCTACACAAAAAAGGCGATGTAAATGATGTAAATAATTATAGGGGCATTACGCTAGTTAGTTGTTTCTCAAAGGTTTTTACTACTGTAATCAATAGGCGACTTGAAAACTTTTGTAATGAGCATAACGTAATTTCGGATGCTCAGTTCGGATTTCGCAAAGGAAGATCCACTGTTGATGCGATTTTTATACTTATGTCATTAGTCCAAAAATACTTGAATGAAAACAAACGATTGTATGTTATTTTTGTCGATTTGATGAAATGTTTTGATTCTATTTATAGAAATGCATTATGGCTTAAGATGTATAGATGTGGTATTAATGGCAAATTACTTAGAATTATACGGAATATGTACCAAAAAGTCAAATCCTGTGCTAATTATACTGATTATTTTAATTATGCTGTTGGCTTACGTCAAGGGGAGGTAATGTCCCCTCTTTTGTTTTCTCTTTTTGTTGAAGATTTGGAGTTATAATTGCAAAATAATATAGATTCAGGTTTGCAATTAGATGATATAGTACTAATGTTATTGCTATTTGCGGATGACATGGCCATTGTAGGAAAAACACCTGCTGAAATACAAGTACATTTAGATACATTAAATAATTATTGCGATTCGTGGGAACTTAAAGTAAATATTGCTAAAACTAAAATTATGTTTTTTCGTAAACGTGGCGGATTATTAGCCAGTGAGCATTGGACCTACAATGGAGACGTTATCAACGTAGTGAATTATTTTAACTATTTAGGGAATGTTTTCAATTATACTGGAAATTTCGCTCTTAATCAGGAGCATTTAGTTGGTAAAGCTCTTAAGGCAATGAATGTTCTATTATGTAAATGTAAAGTATATGATTTGAGTCCTAAAACTTTATGTCAGTTGTTCAATGCCTTTGTTGTGTCTGTTCTTAGTTATGCATGTGAGATTTGGGGCAATATTAAATCTAAATAAATTGAAAGAATTCATTTAACATTTTGCAGAAGGTTATTAAAGGTTATACCTAATACATGCAATGCCGCTGTGTATGGCGAACTTGGAAGATATCCCCTATATGTTAATAGATATATAAGAATTATGAAATATTGGTTGAAAGTAATAAATACTGACAATATCATTCTAAAGACTGTGTATGAACACGCTTTACAGGACTGTTATAACGGAAAAACGAACTGGGTTAGCAGTGTTAAGAAATTACTAGATGATTACGGTTTTTCTTATGTATTCGATAATGCTTCTTATATAAACAGTGACGTATTTTTGTATGACTTTAGAATTAGAGTTTTAGATGCCTTTAAACACAATTGGTGTGGTACCTTAAACAACAGTTCTGTGTTAACATTGTACAAAGATATTAAAACTAGTTTGGAATATGAAACATATTTAGATATTTTGCCAAGAAGTTTACGTCTATATTTTACTAGACTTAGACTATCTGTACATCCACTCAGAATACAGACTGGTAGATATGCAACAATAGAACACTTCGTGAAGAAAGATATTGCCTAATTTGTAATAGTTTAGATATAGAAGATGAATTTCATTTTGTATGTATTTGTCCTTGTTATATTGATATTAGAAAGAAATACTTAAAACTTTGTTATTACAACATCCTTCCGTTTTCAAATATGTGGAGTTACTGAAATCACATGACAAGATAGAAATAATAAAACTTTCGTTATATGTTAAAGAATCAATTGTATTAAGAAACGCTTTATTAACTATTGAAAGGTAGTTACTTAGTTCAACCTCCTACTCTTATTTACTATACTACATAATAATAATAATAATAATAATAATAATAATAATGAAATGATTAATTATACCATTTGTATATATTTCACCATTTACGTGTATATATACGATGACATCATATATGCTAATATGTATGTACTGTAGACGATGTACTTTGTACAAGTCTGAATAAAAAATCTGTCTGTCTGTCTGTCTGCTAAACATTAGTAGAGATGTTAAAACTTGCTAGAGGGGATATAACTCGTATTCAGACTTTTTTGAATGCGCAGTTCGGTTGAAACAAGGGAAAGTAATTCCGTCTCCATTTTTTTTTCACTTTTCATAGAAGATCTCGAGTTGTTTTTACAAGGCGATTTACATTGTGGACTTACACTTGATGATATCACTTTTATATTATGTTTTTTGCGGATGATGGTAATTCTTGGTAATAGCCAACAACACTTACAAAAAATCTAGATATGCTAAAGATATATTGCGATAAATGGGGTTTAGAAGTTAATACAAGTTAACAAAACTAATGTTTTTTAGAAAGTATTCTGTATTCTGTATCTGTATATATTCTGTATTCTGTATTCTGTATCTGTATATATTCTGTATTCTGTATCTGTATATATTCTGTATTCTGTGATATAAATGGACAATGAATAAGTTAATTATTTAAACAATAGAAAACAATACCGAAACGATGTGTGCGGAACAAAGGACAATAGTCTGCCTTAGAAATGAGCGTGTACGTCGCTTACAGGTGCATACGGTAACGTTAGTGTTTAAAAATTGCATTACGTTTAAATTACAAACCATATTTAATAATCATAGTTGTAGCATGGTCACTGAAAATCCTTTTGTATTAATAATTTTGCACAGGTGTAAATCGTTTAATTGAAAACAAATCAGTGTGCACGGCCCTGAAATATACTGAAAGGAAAAAGAAACGCACCACGGGAATTTCCGCTATATATTGTATATACTGCACACTTAATTCCATATATATTCCAAGGAAATCCCAAGATGTTTTGTAAAAAAGAAAAGTTGCAGATAGTTAGCGAAAGGACACAACTGTGATATTGTAGACGTTTTAATCACAGTACACGTTGTAATAAGAAATTCATAAATGTTGAATTTCCTCTTTGAAAAATTCCAGTTCAGTACTGTATTTAACGTAAGAGTTTGCAAAATCCCAAGTTTGCGCCAAACGCGTACTCTATCAATAAGGAACTTTGCAGGAATACTATTTGCTGTGTTACGTATTGATTTAGTATTTTGTTTGCTGGAGAGATAGCTCTCCGTAGATACTGTAACTAAATCAACTTATCTTAATGGAATTGTGTACCCAGTAAGTCGAGAAGTGAAGAAACATCTTACTCGACGGAGATATGACCGGTCCCTTTGTCACCGTCATTCACCTCTGATACACAACTATACACCATTCAACCTGGATAAACATATATTCATTCAATCAGAAATAATGTATAATTACGCATACCGATCATCAGAAAGCTCAATCTGGCATCTGGTAGTCACAACTCTCAATATTTCGAACAATGTTCACGTTCACCTGCGCTCTGCCATCTTTGGAATGGTTCCCTACTCGCCAATCGGATGATTACGCGTTAATAGGACTCAGACACCTTTGTACATTATGTTTTAATTCGCTCTGTTCAAACAAACATAAAACATTTATGATCTATTCTCCAAAATAATTTTAAAAAACCTCAGGTTTTCAAATTATACCAATAAATGTTACATTCTAAAAGAATAACAAACAATAGAAGGGTGTTAATTCGCACAGGCAAACATTTATTCGATTTATTAACAACATAATTCAATGGCGATGATTCCGGTTCCTGCTCCTTGAATATTGGAGATCCTGTCCAATGTACCTTATAACATATGAAATGAACACAGAGCTATAACGCTCTCACTAAGAGCTAGAAGTTGAAACATTGCGCGTTTAAACACTGTAGCTCTTGTTTTCACTGTTTATTGTCCGGAACTCATCACAGCCTATGTCCAACCTTCTTAGAACGGTACTACAAAAGAACTAAAAATAATAATTGTTAATAACAATTCTTTGAATAATGTCCCACTGTAATATATCGCACTGTTATTACATAATTCATCATGACACATAATATGGTTTTACTTGAAATATATTTTTCCTCTGTACTTCAGCCATATTTAACCCGTCGGTGCCGTTAAGCATTGTCTATGGTAATTATTATTTTTTAATGTAGCAGTGTTACATTTTCTGTCACGTGTATATTGCAGTTGATGTGTTTCTTTAAAGCGAATGTAGCGAGACAGCCAAACAAGTATTATATTGAACGTTCTGAAAAACTTGCAAAAAGGTGACAGAATTATCAAAATCGGATGATAAACAAAAAAGATGTGACCATTTGAAGTTTGTTCTAAAATAGATATGGGAGCCGCCATTTTGAAAATATGACGTCATATCTCCATATGACCATATATGGAATATTGATACAAACTCTTTAACTGCTCTTATAAAGCATTATTGCCATTAATTATACATATTTTTCATACAGTTACTTTAATTTTTTCCCCTATAGATGAGTAGATTTTTTTCATATTTATCAATATTCCATATATGGTCATTTAGAACTGTGATGTCATAGCTTTCAAAATGGCGGCTTCCATATCCGTTTCAACAGAACCTTCAAATGATCATGTCTTCTTTGTTTATCATCCGATTTTGATAATTATTTCACCCCTTTCCAAGTTTTCCGGAACTTTCAATAATAAAAATTGATTGGCTGTGTCGCTACATTCCCTTTAAATATCGTCATTAAAACACATAGGTATAAAAATAATTCACATACATACTAATAAAAATAATGCACAATGCCAGGATTCAACAATTAAGTTACAAGAGACTATGAATATCCAGCATATTCATTTTATATATAAGATAATACATGTTAATCTTTATTATGCAAGATCGACCTAATATGACCAGACAAAATATAACTCTGTAAATAAAATAACAAAATCCCGACAGATTAAATGTGTATCCAAGTAATAAGCTTGATAAATTCTTTCCGATAAAACGACTTATTCATAATTTTGCTAAAGCAACATCTAAGTAGACTTTTTTTGGTAGATGATAGACTAGGTCCTTATCCTAGACATTTAACCAATTTTACTGTAGAACTTAAAGTATTTATGTGTGATCCTTTTAAAATCCTGAATATACACGTATATGAATATTAATATGATATATGTATCCGTTTCAAAATGTAATCTTAAAAAACTGGTATCTTTTTACAATGAGAGACTTCACTATTTTAAGGATAAAAATCGAGTAACACAAATTGTATGACCTACTGAAAATAAGGCGAAATCTCAACATCTGGGTAATGGAAAAGTATGAAATGTAATATGTTGTATACACATTTTCTCTTTTGTCAATCGCTTTTGAAAATTGTCGATTTTGAAATTTCGCTTCGCGCGCTCAAATTCACCTTTTCCAAAAATCTCAGGCTTTTTCTTAATTTTATTATGGTAGCCCTGGTAATACTACGATTATTGTAACTTTATATTAAAGTTCTTAATGACGTAGATGGGTGGGTAGGTGGGAAAAGCGACTTTAACGTTTGCCTTTCGGATTCGAATGACAGAAAAGCTTTTCTGCTCAGTACACGTCAGCGTATACTCGCTTTGCACGTGCAAACGAGTATATAGCGCCCTCTAGGAACCGGTTGAAACCTGTATGAACAGATTCATTGTGACTCGTCGAACTTTAAATTATTAAAGAGACACTTCCATAAATTATTATATATAGAGGATCTTACATGAGTACTCATTCATTATTGAATTTATTAAAAGAGTTGGCAAAATGATATAATGCTCGGCTCTTGATATAATGCGAGGCTCTTGCCAAGCATTATATCATTTTTGCTAACGAGTATAATAAATTCAATAATGAATGAGAACGAATGTTAGATTCTATTTATCACTTATAACGTCACATTACGTCAAAAAACGTACATTGACGTGACGTCCATGACATCATTAACGTTATTTTATACCACTAGTGGAATATCGAAAATATTGAATGGTGTTATTTCACTGCCACACCGCATGTTATGTGATAAATATATTTATCACATAAATATATGTGATAAATATATTTTATCACATATATTTCGATATATCACTAGTTATATAAGCATGCAAATAAGCCAGTATGCGCTGTCAAAAAAAATCGATAATGACTATGATCTAATTCCCACGGTTTATGCGGTTTCGCTCGGCAAGAGCCTCGTATTATATCATTTTGCCAACTCGTTTAATAAATTCAATAATGAATGAGTACTCATGTAAGATCCTCTCTCTATATATATATAAAAATGTTTTTTGAAAAGTATTAAAATGTTATTGAAATGATATTTGGATGGTTTTTTTTGGAGGGGTGTGGTGGGGTTGGGGTGGAGTAGTAGTGACCAAATTACGCGCCGAATACCTGTGCTTGCGGCCTGATGGCAACCTTCATCTCATCTACTTCTGAGGTTATTTTCCCATATCACCTAATGTGATGTGTAAAACGTTAACCCCCATTCAGACACACTGAATAACTTACCCGTATTGCATAGATAATCGATCATAATATTATATGCTTGGGCGATTCACAATACCTATTGAAGTAACTGCAACCTGGGTATACTGTATATAGAGCCCGACGTTGTATTTTAAGTGAAAATATTTGTATGATATGACCGATAATATTAAACTCCTCACAATATCAGTTTACAGCGTTCACGTTTACATTAAGATTTATAGAATTGCGTTTTATTATGTTGTGGAGGTGGCAAAACTTAATTTTATTTTTTAATGATAAATCAAACACTTAAGCATTAAAACGTTCAAAGTTTTAAAAGTGGCAAACTGAAAGTAGACGTTAGTGTAAAATAATGTGTGCTAAACACCTGCTTTATATTGATGTTTGAAGATACATTTATGGCTATAACTAGTCACAAACGCTTGTGGACTACACAACATGTTGCCATAATAAAGGAGTGTATTATGTAAATAATTAAATGCAATGGAAATATGTTTAGGGTTACTAAGAACAAGTAGGTGGATGGCATATTACAAAACGGTAAGTCCGGTTTGAACACAATATTATAATTAAAACTAACCCATAACATGCAAAACGATACAATGGATTAGCCCGGCGTTTAAGCCAGTTGTGTTTGAAGCCTTTTTAAAAAGGACACATTGTCGTACCCACATACATTTAGAAAAAGAAAATAAGGGAAAAGAAAACATTGTTTGATGCTATGAATGTTCCTGAATCAGTTTAAATATGTTAGACAGTAGGCAGTGATATTAGTAGGATTATTGATAACGAAATTGAGTTTGAAAACTACCCACATGTACGTGTGACTGTTTGAAGTTTACAAACCGAAAGTAAACAAACATAAATTATGAGTGTTTGAGACATCAAAGCATAAACGTTAATATATGATTAACCAAAGACGATGTATTCAGATAAGACAGCTATAAAAAAAGGACAGGTATGCATCAATTTTAAATTATCTTAAATTTACTGAACTTGATAGCTAGTCTTCATGTTAAATATGTTATGTTTGTATTTGTATAGGTACGTATGTTTGACGAGACACTTAGTTAAGTCAATACAGTACATTGCCTGTTATGTTAAGTTCCGTTCTGCTATTATTAATTGTTGTGTACCTTTCCAATGCTTGTTGAACAGCTTGCTAATTAGGTGTGAAAATACGCTACTACAAAGTTTTGGATCGACACAGGCAACTAGTATGCTACTATATAAGTATACTCATCCAATAGGCGCATCCGTGGTCGAGGGGTTAATGACGTTGCGTTGCACACATTCTCGCCTCTCACCGCTGCGTGCGGTTCGAATCCCACTGGGAGCTCAACTTGTAATTGAGAAAGTGTCAATTCTTACGGATGACCCAGGAATAAGCGCGTGGTCTGCCTCCACCACAAAAAAATAATCAACCGTCATACATAGCCTAAAATGTGCTGGAAAATGACGTAAAATACCAAACAAACAAACTCATCAAATAAAAGTGAGACCATGTTGTTTTTCTTCTCAATATGTCTATTAAATTCATTAATGTATTACTTTATCAATACAGAAACAGGTTTACACATCCTGTTAACATATAATTTTATAAATAAATGTATATAGAAGTAAAACATGTTTAGGTCAACCAGCTTCCATTTGACAGTTCAAATACATGGTATAAATACATGGTACAAATATATTGTACAAATATGTGTCACACATATGTGGTAGTACTTTCTGTATGGAACAACACATCAATTTAAATACGTCCAGGGACGTCCGTGGCAGAGTGGTTAGGGTCTCTGACATGAAATCACGTGCCCCTCACCGCTGTGAGTTCGATCCCTCATGGGCCTATAAATCTTTATCTGAGGAAGCTATACAGCTGGCTTGCGGAACGCCGGTGGTTCTACTCAGGTGCCCGACAGTGCACGAAAATTGCCTGGAGGGGCACCTGGGGTCTTCCTCCACCAATGGAAGCTGGAAAGTGTTGGTGCGACTATAAAATCCAAATCAATTCAATTCAATTTATTACGTCCGTCATGCATTTTTTTCGCAATATTATAATATTATAACTACATGTAACTTCATCTCACCTCCCTCTGAGGCTGTTGTCCCAAAATTCAGTAGGATGTGCTAACGGAACTTAACACCCCATTCCGTAATGTGTTACATCCCAGGTATGGGCAACAGAGTGGAGTGTGTGGTCTACTGGTAGAACGTCGGACTTCAGATCCAGAGGTGGTGGGTTCGATCCTCGCCGTGGCCATGTTATTTACTCTTGACATTGCTTAGTACGGGTTCTACCCAGGAAGCCATCGAGAGTGGTCCATATAAGTTGGAAGTACTTGTTTCCCAATCAATGTAAAACAAATAAGTTTAAACTATGAGCAATACGTGTAACGCAACCAATATATGCAAGGCAATTTATCATGTGTTATATAGAATTCATTGTGTAGATTAAAGATGTTCAACATGTAGGCCCTTCACAAAATAGTTGTAAATTAATATGTCTAGTTATAAATGTCGCGGTAGTAAGTAAATATCTGACGACGAGTAGTCGATATGTAAATATCTACTTTTGTAAAAAATGGAGATTAAGTTAAAGAACTAGTATAATGGTTATAATGATTTTTTAAAAGACCTTAAGTATATAGGAAACCTATTTCATTTCCCACTTTTTCTATTGTTATGGCAACATAGTACAGACGTAAAACAAGTAGCCTATACCGTAAGTTACAATGTAAAAGCTGCATACATTGAATAAGGTCATGTGACGATTTTCAAGCTTCAGTTGGATGACCTCAGGTGCCCTTCCGGGCAATTTTCGTGCACGGGCGGGCGCCTGGGTAGAACCATCGACGTTCCGCAACCAGCTCATATAGCTTTCTCACAATAAAGATTCCCATGCCCATGAGGGATCGAACCCACAGCGACGAGGGAAACTGATTTAAAGTCAGATACTCCAACCACTCGGCCACGGCCACTCCTAACAAAATATAATAAGCATATACATATCTCTGCCTTGCATAAAACTATTTATTATTGATAACAATATATTAGTGTCGTAATTTATCAGTTGAATTCGCTTTATTTCAGAAGTAGTCTATTGTCGTAACACATTTTCTATTGTCGTGAATATGTATATAGCATTATAAAAATACAAAATTGCAAAGAACAATATATAAAGATGTGTAAAAATATGACGAGGTTTTGATTTTCAATGGCAGCTCGAAATACAAACAGATACAATTGACACTGCGGTAACCCGGATTATAGGTTTAGCCTACTTCATATTAATAATAATTTAAATATTTCGTAGAAAAATGTGTTTTATATTTCTATTTGTTTATTATATTTCACCAAACTGAATAATATATTTAAATCTTAGGTAGGATATCGAAAGATAATTTAAAACTCAATTTTATTTGATTATATGCAAGCAGATTATTCCTGGAGTAATTAAAGAAAACGAAAATGCCCGTAATTAGCTTAATTAAAACAATCACGAATGAACATGTAAACTTTCGCTATGTTTAGATGATCGTGTTTAGACTATGAACAGGACAAGGTACGGATTAAGTGTTTATCAACGTAGGTTATCCACATGCTTTGTTTAGTCTATTAGTTGCAAGTTATGCTTGACCAACCTCCGCGCAGGGATATTGTAGCCACTAATCCCTGCCACCACATAAGCACGCGAAGATAGCTGAGGCCATGTGATTACAAAAAAATGCTTGGTACAGCAAACTCTTGCCGTAACCAACAGGCAATTGACAATCGATCATCACCTTCGAGAAGATGTTGAAAACATTCAACCTGGTTTTGGCTTGGGTGTAATCTCTTTATTAAATTTACGCACAGCTTCTGTAATGATCTCAACGGAATACATGTTTGTTTACAAGAGCTGTAACTTAGTAACCGGCGCTAAAATCGATTTGTTTTATACAAATAAATTATTTTTGTACCAAGATACCGTTTTTCACACTATTTTCCTATATTATGAACAAATTATTGGCCTAAAAGATATTTAAACAAACAATTAAACTTAGCTGGATTTCAGCTTTAAATGTGTGTGGTGGCAGTGATTACTGTAACATAAAGAGGAAGTAACAAAAGCAAAACGCTATTAAACAACGTTTACATAAAACTGGCAAAACGTATTTGAAAACGGATGTGTGCATGATTGAACATATTACATACACACAACATGTTACCCACAGCTGTGGTATTCATTGACGAGAAATCGTTCATTTTAATACTGCGGATTATGGATACTGTTGTGCATGCATCTACTGTATTAACTACGCATTTATTCTACCGATGTCAGTATGTATGCAAACGGCCTAAAACATATAAAGACAGGTTCACGATATAATACATCTTATTTCTGTACGATGGCTGTCCGAAACGTTCTTGAACAAGTCAAAAACTGAGTTTATTTTCCAATATATCAAACTAATTACGGGCGTTTAGTACAGAACATTCACGAAACTCTGTAGCTTAATTATTTGCAAACCTTTGATTATGGAATCTGGACCGACGGTGATCCACAAATCATTGAACAATTTGTCTATTTAGTTTCTTTTAGATTGGCTACAACTTGAATAATTTAATGTGTCCACGAACTTTTCCGACATCCTTGTATTTATACAGCCATTTATAAACCAATATAAACCAATATGTACCGATACACCTATACTGAACATAATTCGGGTAAACACAATTACGCACATTTATATACTTTTGATTTAAAAGATCTGAACTGTCGTATTGTACATGCATTTTACACATCAATTAACAAAATGAATAATGTGATCGGATGATGTTTATATCTTACAATCATATTCAGTTATCATCGAATTGTATGAGAGTCATTCACAAACGATCAAACGGTGGTTGGGATAGTAAAGACGCCGTGTTTAGTACTTTCTCACCTCTTACCGCAGCGGGTTCGAACCTTGCAGTACTAGTTCGTGACGACCCTTGTGGTTGGGATTAACTCAGGAAAGAATCATTGTCGGTGTCTGTATTCACATACATTTAATGCAACTTTTGAAATATGTTAAATATATATACACTTTTCAAAGAAAAACAAGCGAATATACAGATGAAAGATGAAAAAGACTGTTCTCATGAACGTATAATACGTTCGTAGTATTATCACGAATACTGAATACGTCGACTGTTTATAGATGACTAGAAAGTGTTGTTGAAGTTACAACAATGTTTATGATCAGTAACGTTACAAAGAATTATGATCTAACGCAATGTATATGATGCGCGTGACTTGATGAACATGACGCGCGACTCCAGTGAGCGTTGATTGTCATCAAACGCCTTCTATATGAGTTGACGACGTGATGATTATCCTCCAACGAGGTTGTGTGGTGAAGTTCCTCCAGTGAGGTCTGATGACGGGCCAACCACGTGTCCTGGGGGTGGGGTGGGGGGGGGGGAGGCGGGGGTTGTCGCTTGTACGAACACCTAACCATGTTGTCGAGGTACGGGGACCCGACCGTCTCTATCCGCTAATTACGTTATACGCTGAATCACCTGGAGGGCTTTAGCTCCACTCCGGGAGGCTTAGGCTGTAACGATACATACTTTTAGACGTCGGTTCACTTATACAATCATTGTTTTACAAACAAATCATTATCTAGTAAATATATGTGACCAATCTCTAATTATGAGTGTAGCAATGTATAGGTATTCTACAACGCCATTTATACGGGCAAAGCTCGACCTGCCGAAGGCAGGTCGGCGAAGCCCGACTATAGGTTACACGTATGTACATGTATGCATGGGAATGAATATGTTAAATACTCACTAACTAACGCTACTAATTTTCATTTTCGTAGTGCGTCAAACTTGATTTTTGTCTCCAAGATGGCAGACGAAGCGGACGACGCCATTCTGTTCTGTTCTGTTCTGTGTAATCTTTACCGCCAACAATGGCGAACCCTAGTATACTAGGTAGGAGTGTCCTTCACCACAAAAATGTTTTTATATGTACACAATCCGTCACCACAATGTTTATAACAGTCACTGTACAGCGTATAATTTTCAGTACTTAGCAATATTGTTCACTAGGGTTCCTAATTCATGAAGACCACGTTACTAATGGGTGGTCAACCAAGAAGGGAGTTTCTATACAGTGTGTATCTCAACGTATGTAGGTTGAAGAGGAGTCGCCTCGACTGGTATTCCAGCTGGTGAGTGAAGTCATCTTCTCGTATATATGTTGGGAACACGTTTGACCAGTCCACAATCAATTTCACAATGTCACTTGATAAAGTTTTACTCATGGAGATGCCGTTCTGCTGTAAAATCACCTTGATCTCCCCGAATGCTGATTCCCTAGCCGGCTGTAGAATCCTACATCTCAGGATAAAGTGTTCGAGTGTCTCGTTGTCCTCGTGGCACAATGGACATAATGTGCTTACTTCGTTCTGATTAAACCTTGCCCTATTCACTTGAAGAACGTAGGTACCGGTCAGTATTCGTAGTCTGGCTGGGATTCTTGTTGCTTCTCTACTGGAAGAGCAGTCCACTCGCAGGATTGGGTGAGGCTTCCCCGGTGAGTAGGTGCAGTTCATATATCTGAGTGACGAGTATAGGCGTGCCTGAGCCTCGATCGCTTTCCTCCAATTTTCTTCAACAATAATGTGTACATGTTTCTTCCAACAAATCTTGTTCAGCGGGTTTTCAAGATATGTAAAAGCACTCCCTAGTTCATATTTCGCTAATAACGGTTGCACCAGTTTAGCCCATGAATGAGATTTTTCACCTTTCACAATAAGTTGCCTAGACAAAAGTTGCTTTTCGAGGCTTGTATCGCTCTGGTTACACAGATTGTTGAAGAAAGATCTAAAACAGCTTCAACTGGTAAGAGGCCCGTGAGAATATACACTGACGGATCAGCTACATTACTTGTTAATGACAAAATTTGTTTAAGAGTGTTTTTCTGGAATTTTTCTAGCATTATAACAAGTTTGGACGTAGGTACAGTTAACTCGAGTCCATACAGGAGTACCGGTAAAACATACACTTTATATAGATTTATCGAAGTCACTGGGTCAAGTCCATTCTCTCCGTGCAGACCTGCTCCTAGCAGGCTATAAAGGGCTCTCCTAGCTTTCTCAATGTTCTTGTTAACGTTCGCTTCAGCATTTTCATTAACGGTGGAAGTTCGTGTGATACCCAGGTGCGGGGCAGTTTCAACAGTTTTTTAAGGCACCGCACCCAAATGGAAGGCGTCTTTGACAGACTCATTTCTTTTCAGCTTAGAAGGTTTCACGTTTAATGCAACGGTTTTTGTAGGCTGAAGTAAGTATCTTTCTTCACAAGAGAATGTTTCAGCCATATTTATCATTAATTGAGTGTCATATTCAGAGTTGCCCATGATACATACATCGTCTGCACACGCACTGCTATTTACTACTATAGTTCCTATTTTATTTCCGCAGCCGCACGATAAGAGTTGGTTCAGCAAAGGATTTACATAAAGTTTATACAGATCAGTAGAAAGTATGCCACCTTGGCGGACACCCTGCTTTATTTCAAATGAATCACTAATGGAGTTTCTCATTTTCACAACGCTAGACGCGTTTTCATGTAATGACTGAATAAGTAGCCAATGTTTATCGTTGACACCCGCGTGGTACAATCTTCTAAGTAAATGTTCATGAGAAACTACGTCGAAAGCCGATTTTGCATCAAGAAGTATCACATGACCCTTTACCTTCTGATCAAGACATTCACGGTAATATTCTTCCAATATATATGCCGCATTCAGCGGGGAGGAGCCCCTCGTAAAACCTCTTTGAGCTATGTTCTGAGTTTGGAGTACCTTATCTTGGACCCGATTCCTAACGATTGTTTCAATGATTTTGCATATTGTAGGGAGAACTGTTATTCCTCTATAATTCCCGGCTTCAGACGGATGACCTTTGTTCTTGAATACTGGCGAAATCAGCCCCATTTTCAGACAGTCCGGTATTTTTCCACACTCAAAAATGGTATTAACAACGTTCACAAGTTCACCCTGTAGCAATTCGCCACCATGCGCAATGTGCTCAATATTAACCCCATAAATGTCTGCAGATTTTCCCTTATGAATGGTTCTTAGAGCTTTCAGAAATTCTTCAGAAGATACAGTTTCAACTTGTTGGGTACATTTCACATTTTCATTAATAACCTTCACTTCAGCTAATACAAGTTTATGATATTCATTGTCAAATGTTTCATTTACCGATTCCCTAGCTAGGCTTTCAAAATGTCGTTTAAATCCAGCGAGGACACCGTCCTCCCCAGAATAACAGATTCCCTCAACGTGCAAATCGTCGATTGAGTTTTTAAGTGTACCTCTCTGTTTATTTATGAGTTTGTAAAATAACTTTGTGTCACGAGTACGTGCGCTCATTATATCATCACGTTCCTTCCTAAGTTTCTCGGCAACACTCACTCTACAGAGACGCCTAAATTCCGACTTTCGTTTCTTTCTTTCAATAAATAAAGGGCCAAGTGGGTCATTATCCCTTCCAGATTCTAACCATTGTTTATGTATAATTCTTACTTGTTTCAAAGATTCAGAAATTTCATTGTTCCACACCGCGAGTTTCGGTTTAGACCGTTTCCCACACTTTTTCTTACCAGAAGCCTCAGTCCCCGCTCTGGTCATAATGCCACATAGCTTCAAGATTGAACTTTCCGTGCTTTCACTTTTCCGATCGAAAGTATTCAGTTTCTCAGTTACGAGACTCTGGTAAACATCTTTTTCAACCTTTTCCCAGTTAGTTCTCGCCGGGAGAGATGATTCTTTACTATTAGAGTTAGACCCCTTCACTTTCTGCAGATTCACTCTGACCGTTATGGCTATGGGCTTATGATCGGAGACATTTTCAATTGTTTCCAGAACGCTTTTCTCATTTTTAATAAAGTTTACATCACCACAGGATAAAAAATAGTCTATTTCAGATTGATTCATACCATTTGGGTGTAAAAATGTAGGTGCAATACACTTGTAACGGAGACCACACTCTTGAATAAACTCATGAATATAAGTGGAGCGCCTATCTTGACAAAGCTTGTTCAAGTCTTCATTCAGATCCGTTCCAATTAAAATGTTATGTGTTTTCATATACTTGGAAACAATCTCAAACAACTCGTCTACACACTCGCAGAAGTCCGCGGTGCTGGTTGTGTAGCCTTTACAGGGAAAATAAACGGAAACTAAAAGAGTCCTTCTCTGGAGTGCACCTTTCATTCCTAACTCTACACATTGGATGCGTTCCGTACCATCTGGAAGCACAGTGACATGACGACTGTAGCAGCTCCTCCACAGGACTGCGACACCGCCGTATCCTCGGGGCATCTGTATGGGTGGTAGCGGGTTTTTAAAGTCTGCACCTTTACCAGCAGCGTTGATATTCGAATTTACTTCATCTAATAGAGACAACTGGGCCTGAAAAAGCCAGTGCTCTTGCAATAATATAACGTCAAAGTCTTTAAACAATTCATTCACGGCAAGCGCGGAGGTTTTAATGTTTTTACAGTTGAACGACACGACCCTGAGGGAAACGTGATCTTCACTACTTATAATTGGCGCGGCTGCAGGCTTGGACACCGAAAAGGAGGAGGTCCCTGCCTCTGTTCAACAGCAACATTTCCAGTCTGCCTCGGTTGTATAGGTGGTGGTTGTGGACCATACTGCTGTGGTTGTGGCACATCGCCTAAGCCCGCCCCCTGTGGGTGCAGCAGCAGAGGAGGCACATATGGAGGAGGTGGTTGCTGTAGGTTTGGTAGAGGCAGTGAACTTCTCGAAGTCGCTGCATCAGACGCCTGTTGCCCGCCCTGTTGTAGACTGCCAGATTGTGTCTGTAATTGCTGAGATGCCAGCGCTGACTGCACCCTAGTGTTGGGCTGGCGGCTCTGGTATGCACTGCGGGGTGGCCGCTGCTCAGGCCTTGGACGGGTCTGGAAAAATATAGGGTTTCCCTCAAACTGGGAGGAATCTGCAGGTTGATCTCTATCATTGCTCGTACTGCTATCACTTTTCTGTTCATTATTCTTGTTCAAAGATTGCTCAATATTATCCAACTGCTTATCAATCTGAGAAAATACAATATTACTAATACGATTGTGTAGATTGTGAAAGTTTGTACTGAATTCAGGGTGCATTGCACCAGGAGCCTGTGAGTCAACCCGTATATCCTCATTCGATTCAGACCGACAGTTACCAGAGTCATTCCCTTCGAGAGTTACAATCCTATTTCTCAAAGTCAATATGGTTTTTTCAAGTTCATTAACTTTGTTCTCAATTTTCTTTGTATAAGTCTCGAGTTTCAGCTTTCCCTTAACTACTTCCTCTAATTTACTCTCCTTAATTTTCAGTTCTTTTTCCCATTTCCCCAACCTAGCTTCCTTAGCACGCAGTTCAGACATTTTGACACTCTCTAGATTTGCACTGTTTGTCTCAGACTGGTCCACTGGGATGAGCATAAGGGGTTGTGTACTACCTGTACTGGGCTGTGGCGCCGGTAAACTTATTGGGGTTGATATGGTGTCCAAGTCTTGCCACATCAACGAGCTGTCTAGATCGACCGGAGTACTCGGCCTTGTTGAACCCTCATCCAGAATGCCCCTTGCACTGGCTGAGGCAACATGTGTGATGGCTGGTAACCGGAGCTTCTCCCCACTGCTGGAACAAAGTTTACAGTTATATTCACTATCGGAACTGTTTTCAATTTCTTCAATTTCAGCCTTTTGGAGCTTCATACAAGAGTAATGAACCCAGTGGTCCCCAAATGTACAGAGCACACTCTTTGTGCGGCAATTCTTACGACACTTAATGCAGACAGAACCATTACTACCCTCAAGCGCGCACTCTATTTTTTGTACTAGCATGGTATTGATATCGTCTGTGCATACAGTTTTCCCATTAAATTTGGCATTACGCATTATATCCATTATCACCTCTAGGTCTTCATCGACGAAAGCGTGAACATTTTTTCCATTGATCATGAACTTGCTCGTAGTCATATAACTGTTCAGTGTGTAGTGTGTATCAACACGTATTGTTCTGGAAACTATATTTTTCCCAGACTTGTCAGAAGTTTCACTGATACTGATCTTACTCTCTGGGGCGTTGGCCATTTCCTGATAATAAACGATTGCCGCCTCATTCAATAGTTCAAAAGTTGCTGCATCAGCAATAATGACCAGCCCACCTCCTTTTATAGTACATTCAATGCTTTTTGCACGTTTTGCTGCTTGTAACTTTTTAGCTAAGGACTTTTCAACATTCAGTTCATAGTCATTGGTTTTGTGTATCACTGACCTTGAAGATTTTCTCATACCAGGGGAGCCCTGTCTCAATGCCACTTCACCTTCCATATTCACAGACGAGACTAGCACCATTCACCAACTTCTCTCCACGGACCACGCTGGATTTCCCTGGAAGTTCAAGCTGGACTCAAAAATTCACAAATGTTCGTAGAAACTACCCCTCTTGATTGTCACCGCCCATAAGGAACATGTTAAGGCATCTTTTAATTCAATTTAAAAACTTAAAGGACTGCCAATAAAAAAGTTTCAGGCTAAAACTTCATAAAATTTTCGTAAAATTCAAGATGGCGGCTGCGCCCGCCCGAACACAAAGGAGTTTATTTTCCACAAAATTACACAGATAAAATATCTTTCCGTGATAAAATACTTCAACAATTAAAACCTAAGAGTTCACATTTTACTATTAAAACCATAAAATCACTGTATGTGCATTTAAAATTTATAAAAATTCAATTTTCCCTTCTCCAAAAAGCACGTCCGTCACCATCAACTGTCACCAACCATCCAATATGTTTCTTGTTAGCGTTTCTAAAATTCACGTTCGCAAAACCTCGATATTCAGGACCGAGAAAAAACAAATGTGTACTTATAATAAAGGGAGACTAATCTCTTGACTGGTTAAAAAGGACAGGTTCAAAACTTCCGGTCGCATTTTTGACCAGCTTCCTGTCTCACGGTGAAGTCACGCAGACGTGATTAACAGTTGAAAGCCAAAAATAACTTACCGGCGTTCCATTGTTAACAGAAATAATTAATTTTGAAGAATGCTTACATTTTTATGAAGTACCTAGGAGTTTTCTATATGTTTTTCAGTATTTCTAGGACTCTGAAGCGCTTCAATTTTGAAGCGTCTGTGATCGGTGTAGATCGTACATTTCGCACGTCGTAATCGGTATAGGTCGTAAGTTTCACACGTCGTAAAGAAAGTTTCCACAGCGCGTAAGCGTTCTCTACGACGTGCGACTATTACATGTCACTGGCCTTATTCTCCCCTCATTTTACGGAAAATACGAATTAAGTGACCTTGCTGTGTAATGTTTTCGTTTAATAAACAAACAAATTAACGCAGCTCTGTTGCATATTTCTTGTTAGCGTTTCTAAAATTCACGTTCGCAAAACCTCGATATTCAGGACCGAGAAAAAACAAATGTGTACTTATAATAAAGGGAGACTAATCTCTTGACTGGTTAAAAAGGACAGGTTCAAAACACGGCGAGATTTCCGGGTTCTCCATCGAATTATAAATGGGTTCCAAGTAGGTGAGGTTTACTGCAATAAAATACATTTTTGAGACGGAGTGAGTCGAATTTCGACCTCTTATAACAAATGTGATACCAGCAATTGTGATTAAGAAGAGTTTATTTTAGTTAGAAGAGTTTATTTTAGTATATGATAGAACAAAATATGTGTTTCAAGTAAAGAGATCCTACATAAAATAAGGAAAAGGCTAGATAAATATACATATGTTAACCTTAATCGCAAGTTAAACATGTAACAATAATGTTTTAATATGAAACAGGCACTGACTAGATAATGGTCAAAGTACTTTGATACAATGAATGATTAATTGTGTATGGAATGGATGGGGACTGGAGTAAGAATTTGATATTAACAGGTAACAAAGATTAATTAAATATTCTCAATAACTCGAAACAGATAACAAAAACTAAATTTCACTAATAACAGTTTAAGATATGAAAAAGGAAAAAAACTTGCTTCCCCCTCCTCAACACCACCAGAGCCTTTTACTAGATACAGGGCTTTTTTTCAAGGAAATTGGGAAAAGGCCTAGGCCTGCTGAATTTGGGAAAAATAAGCGCGAGACTGTCCAAATTGGGAAAAAAATAGCGTGATTTTCGTTGTTTTGGGAAATGTTTTTTTAACGGGAAACTTCATTAAAATGAAGTTAAAATGAAGTTTTAGGTAAAATATTGATTAGGTTTTACAACTGAGTTATTTTAACATACAAACTATGTAAAGTATGTCACTTAATTACCAAAAAAAAAAAATATATATATACATATTTTTTTTTTAAATGGGAATTTTTTACCCCAAAGTTGGGGTAAAATAGAGTTTTTTTGCAATTGGGAAGAGGCCGAATTTCGGCCCCTGTTAAATAGGTTAAAAGAGCCCTGAGGTCTGGAAATGGGCATTTTGGCCTAGAATGTGGGAAAGATCCACGACTGGGAAATGACATTTTCAGAGTTAATTAAGTTTAAAAAATGGGGAAAACTGCATGATTTTCAAAGTGATTTGGGTGGGGAAGTGGCCTTATACGGACCGCTGCGAAAAAGGGTTAAACGGCCTCGACTACCTACCTACCATTACCTATGAGTCTCATTCAATAAACATAGAAAAAACATACTATGTATTTTGATGGGTATTTATGCCAGCAAACAGAACCTTGATATATTTCAATTTTATGTATACACTTACATTTCGTTGGACATGCTAGAATAAATAATAAACATGTTGAAAGATTCTTTGTGATTATCTACAGTGGTTCGGTCAGAGAAGGCTCGGATTACGAATAAACATGTGTTCACCGTGACCGGACCATCTCCTTTAAAACGCTGCCGACATCTTTTATGAGAATAAAACAAATCTATTTTTTCCGAAAACTGTTTAGTTTGTTAGTCCCGCGAAAATTGAAATACACCGACTCACACAAAACTGCACCAGAAATGCTTGCGCATATTTTCTGTGTAAAGGAAAAGATCAAATAACGTCTGCACTCAAATCTATCCGTATCTTATTGTTCTCAAGTTTAAAGTCTTATTACAGATACAAAATAAAACAAAAAGCTGACCCTCCTACCCATTACTTCTTGTTGCAGTGAACAAGGGTATTATTTTATTAGGCCTTACAAATATATTTATTTACGTATTTGTGCAAAGATCTATCTTTAAGTTTTTCCTGACTTTAAGATTAAGATCTGATCAAATTTATAGTTAGTTCTGACCCTTAAAATAGAGATGGGTAAAAATGTACATGCTATCAAATTGCTTTGCCCGTTACATAGGTAGTGCCTATTTCATATTACTCATTGGTATAGCATCTCACCGTTAACCAAAACACCTAATATACAACGTGATCAATTTAATCTTGTATTATACTTAATGATCGACTACTATAACTATATCTAATAAAGTTAACTTCATATGCTAGTTGTATCAAGTTAATGTTTGGGAAACATATACAAGTTGACCGGATGTAACATCACCAAACAAAATGGCGACGCCCATTGAATTATAATGTACAATAAAATTTAATAAAATATACTGACCAAAAAAGAAAAAAGTACCCCCTTTCTTTCTGGGATTCCCACAGGCCAGTTTTTGAGGGCGAAGGAGAGCTTGAAAAGCGTAAAGCGCTTAAACAATGTTTGAAGTTTTAAGCACACTTCACTGAGTACTAAATATTCCTTTAAACAGTTTCAAATTTTGCGAAGCAATACTCTTTTATGGATGCTATGGAAACCTTAAAGGGAGGTAATTTGATGATATTTGATAATCAAAAGCTGCTACCTACCCAATCGGTGTTTTTTTTTGTTTTTTTTTTGAAAGCAACATATAGAAAATAGTGTCTTGACAAAATGCTTGTAGATTTTAAGAGTTTTTACCAAAATTGCATGGTTTAAGAAAAAGGGGGATAACACCCTTCTGTACTGAATTTATTAAAAAAAAGTAATTTGTTTGGTGGTCGATCTAATTATTCTATATACGTCATTTATTGTTTCCTATTTTGCTATCTATATAATAAGCGAAAGACAAAAGGGTACTGTTTATTTTGCTCAGTGCATACATACTGACCACATATTGCCTGTGAATCTCACCCTTTCCAACCGACTGCTCCAAGCAAAGCAACTTTCAACACTCCCGAACAATGCACTTTATAATCCAACGTCCCACCCAAACAATCATTTCTCACGTTCATTCCATGACACACGTGGCAACAGAAGCAACTTTCATATCTACACGAAAGGACATTTAAACAATTTTGCTCTACGAGAGAGATAAATTGTAAAATACCTGTAATATTACATTCATTAACGCATATATTATATACCTAAATATTTCAAAAATTCCGAAAATCCTGTAATTTGTTATAAGAACAAAAAAAAGCAATTACAAGTATGCTTTTCAACTACAACCTTTTGGTTTTCTGACCTTGATATAGTAAATAACACTCCTAAGGAATGCGAGTGTACAACATCTAAATTTTGCTACATGTCGTTATTGGTAATTTTGATATTATAGATACACGTATTCGGCAATTGTTTTTAAAGGTCTGAAGTATAGATTGCCTTCTGTGATTGATTGTAAAACATGTCGTGATCAGATCGCCCAATCCACTGAGGATTTTAGTATTAAATGGTGTCGTAGAGAACATGCTGACCCTAACTCCTTTCTTCTTGGAAAAAGACGGGTTTTAAACATCATAGATACCCGTATTAACTTATATACGGCTAACCCTCCTACTTCCCCCTAGACCTAGGTTTTCATTTAGTAATTTAAAATCGGGAATCCAGGAATTTCATATAAGTTTGTTTTAGTTCCTGCTGATAAAGCAGCTAATAATATAATTATTGTTTGACGCCTCAATTACGTCAATTTTTATCTCATGAATCCGGAAGTACCAATTCGTATACACCAGTGCAATCTACTGAATATGATGTTGTTTCAATCAGTGCAAGATTTTCAAGGCTGGAGTAGACGAAATTACACAGACAACCATATAAATATAGATATATAAATCGAACAGGAAAAGAAGCATTCAAGGACGACAGTCAACCACAAACACACACAGAAACAAAAAACAAATTTAAAGATGAATAAAAGACCAAATAAGACATCGCAAACACAAAAGGGCTGACAATAGGGCTACCGCCTTGGAACGGTCAGCGGCAAAAAATGCCGCTGGGATCTAAACCAGGTTCTAGGGTGTTACAAACCTCACACTTACCCTACTGTCAACCAAATAAGCCCGTTTTATTTCCAGTTCTAGTTTTTGCACCACTAAATATATCTACAAACTTTTAACATCTTGTCTTACTGCCGTTAAAGACCACGTTAAACAATATTGTGCTAACGCTTATGAAAACTCTGGTATTAATTTATTTTGGTATATTAAAAACTCAGGCGACGTACTTGATAACATTTGCAATAAACGTCAAGCTTCATCTATAAGTACTTATGATTTTTCTACATTATATACAACTTTAC
This sequence comes from Cyrtodaria siliqua, assembly GCA_037043455.1. Classification (NCBI taxonomy): domain Eukaryota; kingdom Metazoa; phylum Mollusca; class Bivalvia; order Adapedonta; family Hiatellidae; genus Cyrtodaria; species Cyrtodaria siliqua. The sequence goes on from JAWPHD010000048.1 coordinate 657,764, forward strand.
ATCACAACCTTATCAAAGAAAAACTTATTGCTCTCATTCAAAAAAAATTTGCTATGCAAATTACTACATTTTTGACCAGTAACAATATTAAAGTCTTTTTTACGAACGGCAGTACACTATGTGGTACACTATGTGGACTTGCCATGAAGTTTGTGAATCACTGATTTAATTTGGATGACAGTAGGGTAAGAGTGAGGTTTGGTGCACCCAAGAACCTGGTTTAAATCCCCAGCGGCCTTTTTGCCATTGACCGTTCCAAGGCGGTAGCCCTACTGTCAACCCTTTTTGTGTTTGTGACGTCATATGCCTTTATTATTACTATTGCCATTCTTGTTTGTCTTTTTGCGTGTTTTGGGGTTTACTGTGTTCTGTGAAAGCTGCATTTCCTGTTCGACTTGTATATTTACTTTCATTGAACGGTCCTGCCTTAGCCCCATCAACAACGTTACGAAAATTCTCGCTTTCCAATGAAACATGGATATATGATGCAAATGGTGAATATGTTTCAACTGGACAAAGGAATTCTCTAAACAAATTTATCAACAGCTGTGCCATAATTATAACTTATACCCATTCAGGGATCTATAGAATGTTGGTTGACAATTATCTTACTCTAAGATTTATAATTACTATTGGTATATTTTAATAACATCAAACCCAGTAAAACAGACAAAGGTGGACATGTGTGAAGCAGATGTGTTACATATTGGGAATCTAATTAATAATATGAGTAACATATTGTATCCTAATGAATATAATTTACGGCAAATCGACTACTGGGCGAGTTGTGTTAGCTTTTGATTGCTAGTTCTACTCCTATAACATTATTGGATAGAGGATAAATGTTAAAGATCGGGATGCTATACGTCTTTTAATGGAAATGTAGCCGCACAACCAAACAATCTTTATTATTGTGAGTTCTGAAAATCTGGGAAAACGGTGTACGAGTTAACAAAATCGGATAATAAACAACAAAGGAATGACCATTTGAAAGTTTTTCTAAAACGGATATTGGAACCGCCATTTTGTGAGTTATGACATCATATTTCTGAATTACCATTATATCTGATTGGCAAATATCATTTAAAAGGAAGGACAATCACTAAAAATGATTGCAAAATCCTGTATGGACCATATAATGCATTATAAAACTTTGGTATACTTATTTTTCATACCTTTGCAGTGATTTTACTTCTATAAATCGGTTATTTAAAATATTTATGAATATTCTATAAATGGTAATTTAGAACTGTGATGTCAAAGTTCTCGAAATGGCGTCTTACAGATATCCGTTTCGAAAGAACGTACTAATGATCGTATCATACCCAATGATCCGTGTGAAATGTCTACATTACCTTCGACGTTGAGTATAATTATCTGCCGCTATTACAGCGTGTACAATTCTGCACGTTTTCAGTTATGACCCCTACGTGATTTGGGATATTATTTGTCTGCCATTTTTGCTCGAATTTGAAAACGTTTTAGGATGTTATTGTATAAAATGTTGATCAATTCAACGATGCATCATCGTATTAGTCATAATAACTATGTAAATTCCAGTTTGCAACTTCAATTACTACTATAATTTCTAGTCCATTTCATTTTTTTTACCGAGTATATGACAGACTGAGGCAAATGATGAAGGCCTAGTGTAAGTACTAGTATGGCAGTATGTTGGAGAGAAGAAATGTTGACGGAACTAGTGTCAGTATTTAAAGGGACACACGGCAATCTTAAATCTTGATATTAGCCTCGCGATTTATTTTATTCAGTATCGTTTTGACGTTTAACCTGCTTGCATACATAATTAAATATAATTTAGCGTTTTCTTTGTTTCCTCTTATTCTACCATATGTTTAAATATATTACTGGCGCAGTATAGCCAACATTTAATAATGTACAAAATCAATTAGTTGTATACTATTCTTATAATTAATATTAATAATGATAGAACAAATGCAAGTTGCGTAGCTTGATGCCGTGAGATTTAAAAAAATTAAGATTGGCGTGTGTCCGTTTAAATATAATTATCTCCTTATATGGTCATTCACTCTTGTCATTATTTGTACCAGCTATTGTCTAAATATAACTAAGTGTTTGTGCTGGATACATTATCATATATTGGATAGATCACCTTTTACAAACACTGTACCCACGAATACTGCTATAATACAAACACTGTACCCACGAATACTGCTATAATACAAACACTGTACCCACGAATACTGCTATAATACAAACACTGTACCCACGAATACTGCTATAATACAAACACTGTACCCACGAATACTGCTATAATACAAACACTGTACCCACGAATACTGCTATAATACAAACACTGTACCCACGAATACTGCTATAATACAAACACTGTACCACGAATACTGCTAGAATACAGAGTATTGTTGTTTTCCCTCAATTGTTATGTGGAATATTTTATATATATGTTTTTTTTTCTAAATGAAAATGAAAAATTCCAGTTAGTTTAAATGTTCCGCTAGAGCCATCGTACTATCACGTATTGATGTTTACAAGTCGATACGCGACATGCCTCCTCTCACGTATTTATCTATTACTATATACATGCATAGACAGTATAAAGTATACAGAGCACACACCTGAGTACATTCCTATTTTTTTTTCATTTTATACACCCATGACGTCATATAAACCTATTCACCCAGATACTCCCGAAACCACATTTAAATATGATTTATAATGATTTATATATATCTGCCAAAAGCCCTAGACGCACTGTATGGAGTTGTATTTCTTGTATCACCATCACAAAAGGGCACTCACTGTACATAAAGGTTTCTTTCTGTTATGTTATACGCTCAGTGACCTACAGCAGTACAAGAAGTGTGCCTCGGTACACGAGACACTTCTTGAGTGTGAGACCATACACACTTGCGAGAGAATCGTGCGAGTGCTAGACACTACTGTGCGTGCTAGAAACTACTGTGTGTACGAGACATTATTGTGTGCACGAGTAACTATTGTGTGTATGAGACACTTCTATGTGCACAAGAGACACTACTGTACGTGCGAGACACTACTCTGTGTACGAGACACTGTTGTGTGTAAGAGACACTGCTGTGTGTACGAGACACTGCTGTGTGTACAAGACATTACTATGTGTACGAGACACTTCTGTACGTACGAGACACTACCCACTGTGCGTACGAGACACTACTGTGTGTACGAGATACTACTGTGCGTACGAGACACTACAGTGTGTACGAGACACTACGGTGCGTGCGAGACACTACTGTGTATACGAGACACTACTGTAGGTACGAGACACTGTTGTGTGTACAAGACACTACTGTGTGTACGAGACACTACAGTGTGTACGAGACACTACTGTGTATACGAAAAATTCCGGTGTGTACGAGTAACTACGGTACGTACGAGACACTACCTACTATGCGTAAGAGACTATTGTGTGTACGAGACACTACTGTGCGTACGAGACACTATTGTGTGTACGAGACACTACGGTGCGTACGATACGTTACTGTGTGTACGAGACACTACTGTGTATACGAGACACTACTGTAGGTACGAGACATTGTAGTGCGTACGAGACACTACTGTGTGTATGAGACACTAATATGCGTACGAGACACAAATGTGTGTACCAGACACTACGGTGTGTACGAGACACTGCTGTTTGTACGATAAACTACTATTTGTACGAGTTACTACGGTGCGTTCGAGACACTACCTACTATGCGTAAGAGACACTACTGTGTGTACGAGACACTACTGTGCGTACGAGACACTACTCTGTGTACGAGACACTACTCTGTGTACGAGACACTATTGTGTGTACGAAACACTACTGTGCGTACGAGACATTACCTACTGTGTGTGCGAGACACTCCTGTGTGTACGAGACACTACCGTGTGCGCCATACACTACTGTGTATTCGAAAGACTACTGTGTGTGTACAAGACACTACTGTGTGTACGAGACACTACTGTGTGCACGAGATACTACTGTGTGTACAGGACACTACTGTGCGTACGAGACACTATTGATTGTGCGTACGCGACACTACGGTATGTACGAGACACTATTTTGTGTACGAGACACTACTACTGCTTGTAAGAGACAGTATTGTATGTACGAGACACTTCTTTGCGTACGAGTACAAGACACTACTGTACGTACAAGACACTACTGTGCACGAAGTACTCCTATAGTTAAGGGACAATACTGTGTACTAGACAATATTAACATATCTCAGTCTGTAGATAGCATAAACTAATGGAAATCTGTTTGTGCTCATTCATACATTGAGGCTTTCTTAACCGGAGTTTGGCTGTGTAAACTCCTACAATTAAAATAATCCCGGAATAGAGAGAGAAAGATTATTAACAATACAACATAGGGATACTTGGATTCTTCAATAAATACGGTATCGTCTTTATAACGATGTAACTAACATTCCTTTTTACGTGAATTCGATGATATGCAGCATTAGGAAAAAAATATATCACATCATATATTAAGCTTAAAGCTCTTGGGCTCAGTATGTGGTCTCAAGATGATATTGGGTGCGATATTATATAAATATCACTTTCATGAAAAGGTGACAGTAAGAATGTTCCCCCTTGAGGATATGATTATCACCCGAGGCGAAGCCGAGGGTAATAATCAATTTCTTAATAATTTAAGTTCTCTCATGAATGTGATATTTATTTTATTATACCGAAATTCTCTCGGGCCAAAATAAGGTGTGTTTTTTTTAATACAGATTTCATTTTCCGGGATTTGTTTCAAACGTTGCTATGGAAGTTATATCATTGGACTAGAAGTAACCTAACTAAGATGACGTCGAAACAGTTAGGACACCAACGCGCACCAAAGCTGCGCATGTGATCATTTTTTACCACTATCACCCTATGCCCCTCACCTCAGATAATTATAAGGAATTATACATTGTTGTCTATGGGGGTTTAGCATGGGCGGTTTTTGTGCGGTATAATATTGAAAATGTTCTATTTATCGCACACCTTCATTATGCAATGAGTTTCGATGCATGGATCGTAATGATAGCAAGTTACGCGTGATAATTTTATCGTTAAAGAGGAAATTTTCTTTCCTTACTTTCTGTTGTTTAAATGATCGCTTTATTTGTATTGTTACGTGGATTAGAGAACACAGGTATGATATGGTTGTTTGTCTTTTTTACTTTCAGATGCAATTTCTGAGACTCGTCAAATATTATTAACTGACCTTTTGTAAAACGGTAAACGGGAAGAGATTATAAGATCTTGGAAGATTATTTTGTTCAAACCACAATTAATGGGATTTTTGTAATCTGAAAATATCACTAGTAGAACTCAGGTATTAACATAAAGCACCAATACGTGTTCAAAGTCACGACAGAACATTGAAGCACTGTGACTATTACACACGTTCCGATCTTACTAAACATAAAATATCGTCCTGCCTTTCTGTAAGTAATCTTTACGGGTTGGTCACAATGGTCAAACTATCATCCATTAGCAGGTTTACGATGAAAACCGCGGTACCTATCGTGATTATTCTGTTGTTACTGAACTTATTCCTGATGCTACAGCTGCACAGGAACACATCTAGCACCACGATGATATTCAGCGAAGTTCATAATAACGGAAATGATGGAGCTTCCAGCTCCGATATCAATAAGGATCACATTCATGACAAGGATATACGTAATGGACATGTAGCATCTGATACTAAGCCAAGCTCTAATGATGATACACCGTCTAATACGGAGGAAAAGAACGAACACGAAACTAAAACAAACACCAAGCTAGACGAAGAGGTGATAGCAATGAAAGACGACATGGTTGATGATATGCTGATCAAGCTGAAGCGCTCTAAATTGTATCCATTTTTTCCAAGTTATTTTTGGAATGCATCGATGTCTCAGTTAGTTAAAAAATTGGGCTCTGCAGCAAGGAAAGCTGCAAAAACACTTGCGGGATATTCTAATAATGCAAGGTGAGTAAGTTTATTTACCAATGAACAACACAACATTTAGAAACCTTTTCATACGCATTTGTTTCCGTACTCAGAAGTTTAAAATAGTTCATATATGAACCACTATGTAATACATATGTTTCCATATTTTCATTCTCTATTTGTTGTATATGTTACACTAAAACATACTTTTATTTTATTAGCCTTCACGTATATTTTCGATTGTAAAACATATTCATAGTGCAAATGTGTATTCTAAGTCAAATTTATGAGGGGTGATAATGTCAACTAGAATAAATGCGTTATATAAAACGTAAACGTTCATAATATTTAAAATAATATTGTTTGAATGATTTTCTTGCAAGAACCGCAGTCTCCGCCTGTTGGAAACGTTTTCATAACCCATTACTCTTGCCGGCACTTGGAAACGTTCATCTCAACCCATTATTCTCGCCGTCAGTTGGAAACGTTCATCTCAAACCCTCATTATCTTTGTCATTTCAGAACATTATCAAAGCCTATTATTCTTTTTCGTCAGTTGGAAACGTTCATCTCAAACCCTCATTCTCTCTGACATTTGAGAACGTTATCACAACCCATTATTCTTTCCGTATATTGAGAAAGTTGAACCAAACACACTACTATCTCTCTCTGTTGGGTGGGTCATTCCCTAACCGATTACTATCTCTGTCATCTCGGAACGTTCATCTCAGCCGATTACCCTCTCCGTCATCTGAGAACGTTCGTCTTAACTCATTACTATCTTTTACAGTTGGGAACGTTCCCCGAGCAGGTTACTATTTCTATCATCTGGAGAACGTTCATTCTCAACCCACTAATCCATCAATCTGTAGGGTGGGAACGTTCTTCTCAATCCATTAATAGGTCTGTGATTTCTGAGCGTTCATCTCAAACCCATTTCCCCTTTATCTGTTGCAAATGTTCATCTCAACTCATTACTCTCTCCGTCTTTTGAGAACTTTCGATTTACCCATCATTCTATCTGTTGGAAACGTTAAACTCATTTCTTTCTTCGGCATTTAGGAAATTTAGTCATCTCAGCTCATTTCTTCTCCAAGCAAAGAGAAACGTTCAGCACAACCCATTACACTCTTCACCATTTGGGAACGTTTATCTCAAAGCATTACACCTTTAATAATTTTTAATCTCAACCCATTAGTCTCTTCATCATTTAGGAACGTTCTTCTTTACCCATTACTCCCTTCATCAATTAGGAACGTTCATATAAACCCATTACTCTATTCATCATTTAGGAACGTTCATCTTAATTCATTACTCTTTTAATCATATAGGAACGTTCATATAAACCCATTATTCTATTCATCAATAAGGAACGGTCATCTAAACCCATTATTCTATTCATCATTTAGGAACGTTCATCTAGACCCATTGCTCTTTCATCATTTAGGAACGTTCACCTAAACCCATTACACTTTTCATCATATAGGAACGTTCATATAAACCTATTATTCTATTCATCATTCAGGAACGTTCATCTCAACCCATTACTCTCTTCGTCATTTAGGAACGTTCATCTAAACCCATTACTCTCTTCATCATTTAGGAACGTTCATCTAAACAAATTACTCTTTTCATCATTTGGGAACGTTCAATTCATCACATTACTCTCTTCATCATTTAGGAACGTTCATCTAAACCCATTACTCTTTTCATCATATAGCAACGTTCATTTAAACCAATTACACTTTTCATTATATAGGAACGTTCATATAAACCCATTATTCTATTCATCATTTAGGAACGTTCATCAAAACCCATTACTCTTTTCATCATTTGGGAACGTTCATCTCAACACATTACACTTTTCTACATATAGGAACGTTCATATAAACTCATTATTCTATTCATCATTTGGGAACGTTCAATTCTGCACATTACTCTCTTCATCATTTAGAAACGTTCAACCCAACCCATTATTTTCTTCATCATTTAGTAACCTTCATGTGAACCTATTACTCTCTTCATCATTTAGGAACGTTCATCTCAAGTCATTAATCTCTTCATCATTTAGGAACGTTCATTTCAAGTCATTACTCTTTTCATCATTTAGGAACGTTCATCTCAACCTATTACTCTCTTCATCATTTAGGAACGTTCATCTCAAGTCATTAATCTCTTCATCATTTAGGAACGTTCATCTCAAGTCATTACTCTTTTCATCATTTAGGAACGTTCATATCAACCCATTACTCCCTTCATCATTTAGGAATGTTCATCTCCACCCATAACTCTCTCCATCATTTAGTAACGTTCAACTCTACCCATTACTCTCTCCATCATTTAGTAGAGTTCATCTCAACCCATTACTCTCTTCATCATTTTGCAGCGTTTATCTCAACCCATTACTGTCTTCATCATTTAGAAAGGTTCATCTCAAACCATTACTCTCTTCATCATTTAGGGACGTTCATCTCAAGTCATTACTATCTTCATCATTTAGGAACGGTCATCTCCACCCATTACTCTCTCCATCATTTAGTAACGTTCATCTCCACCCATTACTCTCTCCATCATTTAGTAACGTTCATCTCCACCCATTACTCTCTCCATCATTTAGTAACGTTCATCTCCACCCATTACTCTCTCCATCATTTAGTAACGTTCATCTCCACCTATTACTCTCTCCATCATTTAGTAACGTTCAACTTTACCCATTACTCTCTTCATCATTTAGGAACGTTCATATCATCCCATTACTCTCTCCATCATTTAGTAACGTTCAACTCTACCCATTACTCTCTCCATCATTTAGGAACGTTCATCTCATCCCATTACTTTCTTTATCATTTAGGAACGTTCATCTCCACCCTTTACTCTCTTCATTATTTAGGAATGTTCATCTCAACCCATTACTCTTTTCATCAGTTAGGAACGTTGATCGCAACCCGATACTCCCTTCATCAATTAGGAACGTTCATATCAACCCATTACTCCCTTCATCATTTAGGAACTTTCTTCTCAACCCATTACTCTCTTCATCATTTAGGAACGTTCATATCAACCCATTACTCTGTTCATCATTTAGAAACGTTTTTCTAAACCCATTGCTCTCTTCATCATTTAGGAACGTTCATCTCCACCCTTTACTCTCTTCATCATTCAGAAACGTTCATCTCAACCCATTGCTCTCTTCATCATTTAGGAACGTTCATATCAACCTATTACTCCTTCATTATTTAGGAACGTTCATCTCACCCCATTACTCTCTTCATCATTTAGGAACGTTCAACTTAACCCATTACAATCTTCATCATTTAGGAAAGTTCATCTCAAGTCATTACTCCCTTCTTCATTTAGGAACGTTCGTCTCAACCCATTACTCTCGTCATCATTTAGGAACGTTCAACTCAACCCATTATTCTCTTCACCATTTAGGAACGTTCATCTCAGCCCATTACTCTCTCCCTCATTTAGGAACGGTCATCTCAAGTCATTATTCTCTTCATCATTTAGGAACTTTCATCTCCACCCATTACTCTCTTCATCATTTAGTAACGTTTATCTCAACCCATTACTCTCTTCATCATTTAGGAACGTTCATCTCAAGTCATTACTGTCTTTATTATTTAGTAACGTTCATCTCAACCTATTATTCTCTTCATAATTTAGGAACGTTCATCTCAAGTCATTACTCTCTTCATCATTTAGGAACGTTCATCTCAACATATTAATCTCTTCATCATTTAGGAACGTTCATCTCCACCCATTACTCTCTTCATCATTTAGGAACGTTCATCTCAAGTCATTACTGTCTTTATTATTTAGTAACGTTCATCTCAACCTATTATTCTCTTCATAATTTAGGAACGTTCATCTCAAGTCATTACTCTCTTCATCATTTAGGAACGTTCATCTCAACATATTAATCTCTTCATCATTTAGGAACGTTCATCTCTACCCATTACTCTCTTCATCATTTAGGAACGTTCATCTCAAGTCATTACTCTCCTCATCATTTAGTAACGTTCATCTCAATCCATTACTCTCTTCGTAATTTAGGTACGTTCATCTCAAGTCATTACTCTCTTCATCATTTAGGAACGTTCATCTCAACCCATTACTCTCTTCATAATTTAGGAACGTTCATCTCAACACATTACTCTTTTCATCATTTAGTCATATCAACCCATTAATCTCTTCATCATTTAGGAACGTTCATCTCAAACCATTACTCTCTTCATCATTTAGGTACGTTCATCTCAAGTCATTACTATCTTCCTCATTTAGGAACGTTCATCTCAACCCATTTTTCTCTTCATCATTTAGGAACGTTCATCTCCACCCATTACTCTCTCCATCATTTAGGAACGTTCAACTCTACCCATTACTTTCTTCATCATTTAGTAGCGTTGATCTCATCCCATTACTCTCTTCATCATTTAGGAACGTTCATCTCAAGTCATTACTGTCTTCATCATTTAGGAACGTTCATCTCCCCCCTTTACTCTCTTCATTATTTAGGAACGGTCATCTAAACCCATTACTCTTTTCATCATTTAGGAACGTTGATCTCAACCCGTTACTCTCTTCATCATTTAGGAACGTTCATATCAACCCATTACTCCCTTCATCATTTAGGAACTTTCTTCTCAACCCATTACTCTCTTCATCATTTAGGAACGTTCATCTCAACCCATTACTCTCTTCATCATTTAGGAACGTTCATATCAACCCATTACTCTGTTCATCATTTAGAAACGTTTTTCTAAACCCATTACTCTCTTCATCATTTAGGAACGTTCATCTCAACCCATTACTCTCTTCATCATTTAGGAACGTTCATCTCAACCCATTATTCTCTTTCATCATTTAGGAACGTGCATCTCAACCCGTTACTCTCTTCATCATTTAGGAACGTTAATATCAACCCATTACTCTCTTCATTCTTTAAGAACTTTCTTCTTAACCCATTACTCTCTTCATCATTTAGGAACGTTCTTCTCAACCCATTACTCTCTTCATCATTTAGGAACGTTCATATCAACCCATTACTCTGTTCATCATTGAGAAACGTTTTTCTAAACCCATTACTCTCTTCATCATTTAGGAACGTTCATCTCAACCCATTACTCTCTTCATCATTTAGGAACGTTCATCTCAACCCATTACTCTCTTCATTATTTAGGAACGTTCATGTCAACCCATAACTCTCTTCATCATTTAGGAACGTGCATCTCAAGTTATTACTCTCTTTATCATTTAGGAACGTTCATCTCAACCCATTACTCTCTTCATCATTTAGGAACGTTCATCTCAACCCATTACTCTCTTCATTATTTAGGAACGTTCATGTCAACCCATAACTCTCTTCATCATTTAGGAACGTGCATCTCAAGTTATTACTCTCTTTATCATTTAGGAACGTTCATCTCAACCCATTATTCTCTTCATTATTTAGGAACGTTCATCTCCACCCATTACTCTCTCCATGATTTAGGAACGTTCATCTCAACCCATTATTCTCTTCATCATTTAGGAACGTTCATCTCAACCCATTACTCTCTTCATTATTTAGGAACGTTCATCTCAAACCATTACTGTCTCCGTCTGCTGGGATCTTTGAACTAACCCCACTACATCCTTAATCGGGGTCGTGTATATCAAGCCATTACGCTTTCCGCTCACAACGAATAAAGATGCTTACTCATATATTACATGGTAACGGCATGGAATCTATTTGAAATGAACTGAAGCGTCCGTATTTGTCTTGTCACCCCTCTGATGTCGGCTCATTATAATTGAATGTAAACACCTAACAGCAATTAAACATATATTCAGTCAAGACGATTTGCCGAACTGGAAGTTGTTGCACAGACATATTCGACAGTTTTCCCTATATGACCCAGACGACCCTGCGGTTGATGGTTTGTTAAAGGATTTAGCTACGTTACCTATTAAAGAAGTCGGTAAGTGCATCGCTGCGACAGTATTACTAAATGTCGTTTCAAAGACTACAGCACCCAATTGTAAAGATGAGACCATCTGTATTATGTTTCAAACACTAAGTACAAATATATGAACAATCATCTGTTCTGTAATTTCGAAAAAATTAAAAAGTTTTATAATATTAACAATGGATACAAAAGCACAATTAGTTTAAAGTTCACATGCAGAATCACTGTATGTACAGTCGTTTTTAACAACAAGACGCAATGAGCTCAGTAGTAGACGTTATAGTATTAGCATGTCGTAGACACCTGCAATGATACCCCATTCAACAACGTTATATTGTCACCGGGCCAACCAGTCCTAGCACTACCATTTATATGCTCAACTTCTAGCATGGTAGACATTAAAAGCTTAATATCCAACACCGCAGATGTCAATTGTCTAACCACATGACCAGCTTAGTGATACAAGCCCGCCTCTTTTGCGAGATGTCGTGGGTTCGATCCCGGACGGGTCACACCAAATACTTCAATACTCTTACTAACGAACCTATTCCTATCGTACCTTAACTAGCTCGGTAGATAGACTGCGATACATTTGACTGTTCGTCATATGATGCTAAGGGGGAGGCGTTGCACTCTACATTACCTCTCATGAACAGAATCAGTAAAACCTAGTCTGCTAATTTTATCTCTTGTTTTTGTTTGTTGCTTCCAAGAGATCCCTTTTCAGTATTTATAGACATTCACATTAGCGTTTGTTTAGTGCTGTGTGGCGGCCATAAACAGTCGCCCCGGCTACAAATCAGTAATAGTGTTATTACTTACTGGTCATTTGGGATCATCAAGTACAATCGTTGTGGTTTTAAACAGAATATCGCTTAAGCCGGTGCTAGGAGGCGTGAGAGGTGTTGCACTTTACATTACCTCTCATGAACATGACTCAATAAAACCGAGTCTGCTACTTTTATCTCCTGTTTGTGTTTGTTGCTTCCAAGGGAGGTATGTATTGTCTAAGGGAGGTATGTATTGTCTAAGGGAGGTATGTATTGTCTAAGAAAACGCAAAAGACACTCCATGACGCCTGTGTGGCGTGAATCCGTGTCGTCCAGATGTCAAGTCCACGGGGCCATCTACTGGGTCAGGTCTGGATTATGAAGGAGAATACCACCATTGTTTAATGATATAAGTACTTCATATATACTTTATATATATTACATGCGTATGTATTGGGCTAAGACAAATACTTTGTGAATGCTTGGTACATATAGATTTGTAACATGTTTTTCAGAAGAAAATGACGGAGGAACAGAAATAAAAGTCAACATCAGATTCAACGACAGTGGACGGGCTGTATTAAAGCCTATGCGGTACGGCTGTTTCGATTTGTTACATCTGAGTGATACGTTTAAATTCATCTGAGGCAATACTTACATACATGTACCTACAGCGTTACTTGTCTATCTATCGCTCTGCCTGTTGACCGCTACGGTGGAGTAATGGTCGAATATCCGCCTCGAATGCGGGAGGTCGTGGGTTCAATTCACGACCGACTTATACCAAAGACTTTATGAAAATTAGGGCTTCCCTTCTGTATCCTGCTTGCATCATTGGGGTTCGGTCAATCATAACGTTAGGGCGAACGCCTGCCTGTTGTGTTGTGTAAATGAATCTTTAGAATGTGTCTTGTTAGTATTGCTCTGTCATACTACTGATAAATCTGAAGAATTTGTATTCTTACCAGTATTTCTTGGTCATGCTCTGATCCATTTTCAGTATTCCTCGGTCGCGAGAAGCAAATCCTGATCATTATGTTTTTGACGACATGGAAAGACACTTTGCGGAAATAGCTTCATTCCAGCTCGACAGGTAAACGGAAGAACTAGTGTTCCTACCTACCTCTCTGCTTGTCGGTCAATTTTACTCGATGGCACCAGCCAAAGCCCATGCTTTGGATACTGACATCCGACTGTAGTCAGCCACGTCCTAATATAAACGATATTTTTGTTTGTTTTAGTATTCAAAGTCATGTTTCAGTCCATTGTAGGCTATGCATGACGGCTATGCATGACGGTCGATATTTAGTGGGGAAGGTAGATCGTTGTGTAGAACTACATGTAGTACTGTATACCGTAAGACACGACATTTGTTCACTTCCAGTAGGAGCTTCCAGTAGGATTCGAACCTGTGGCGACGAGAGGCGAGAAGTTTTCAAACTAATATAATCGAATAAAAAGAGCAAAGCAGCACTCTTTATGTTTAAATTAATAAGAAACAACAACAGTTGAACATAGGTTTCCACAGTTAGTGGAAAAATGGTAACATGGTATACACGCACATTAGTTTCACATATTTGTCAAATATACGATAGTGTATATTTTGGTAACATACTTAAAATATAAAAATAAATGGTTATGCCTCTAAAATCATGTCTTTATCAGTTTATCATAGATGGCTTATCACTTACTATTCCCACTTTTTGGTATGCTTTTTTCCTTCAGAATACTGGGTTTCTACAGAGTGCCTCCCACTGTTGGACGATGGATCAACCTGACGTCAGAGATTCAACCATTAGCTCCAAAAGTCATAGCTAAAACGTTTTATACTTCTCCGGGTATGTCTCTATCGACATTAAGAGTCACTTGTTTATATCCCGTTACATGGGCATCTATTTATTATGTATATCGATTTTACCTGCATGAAGGCGTGTCGCGTCCGATTCCGGCTAATATACCAACGTCGAATTGAAGCTTTAAAGCTACAGAGTCCCTATATCAATCGATTTCTTCTTTGTAGGCGTGTCTTTATTTGTAAGTTCATGTTCACCAGCTCATGTCGAAATCGGGTATTTAAGCGAGCAAATATAGCGAAGGAAATTATTTACTGTATAAACATCGACCAGTGCACATCGTACCTATACACAGGTAACAGTAATTTTTACAAAAAAAAATTTAGCTTCTTTCGGGGCTCGAACGCACGACCTTCTGATCTCAAGTCCTGTGCTCTATCCACTGAACTACAACGCTACTTGAGAAAATAGTATACCAACTACCTTATATTATGAGGCAAAATAACTTAACATATTTGAACGCAACTAATGATGGATCAATAAATATGAAGTCCATATTGTTGCACGTGTAAAGTAACTTTGCCTGATGTAATACTGTATCTTATCAATATGAAACTAATACTTCGCCTCAAATCAACCATATCTCGACTTGTTATTTAGCGCTTTATGAGTTTGTGTGCGCACTCTTGTTATTACGTAATGCCTATTTAGTGTTAAAAATGCTACAACGTAAAAATAAATAGCAGTGGTCTAGAGGTTCAGCGTACATCTTTCAAATCGTACAAGTGCAAGGCTGTGGTTCAAATCTGTTCCGGGCAACTATTTTTTTATCACATATATTCTGGAGCCGTATATTTATCGATGTAACATGTACGGAGGCTACATAAAAATGTGAAATTTTACGTATCGATTTCTCCTTAATATATACCGACTTTTGGGGTGTTCGTCGATTTGAAACTACTTCACACGTGACTCATTCATATTCATGAGTTATTAGCAGTTAAAATAGGGACTGTACAGCTTTAAGGTAAACATGTTTAGGAATAGTACATATGTAGTTACATCTATTGGTAATTTATCAGTGATTGGAAATCGCCACCGATACCTCCACCGTTATTTCTTTTGAAACGTTAAACTGTGTACTGAAATGAACATTTTCTTGAAACTTCGATGCAACACTATCACACCTTCTTCCTTATGTACATGTAGTTATACAGTCATGCGCTGAAACTTCGACGTGTTAGATAAACGTGACGATATTTTAATATAAACACAGAGTTGCATTATTTTTTTACTTTAGTATATATTTATTTGTTTTTAGCTATTTCATGATAACAACGAAATATTGTTCCTCTGCGTGGAATGCATGACATTCTAGAACGTTCGCTTACATATATACTTTTATTAAATTTTACTGTCTTTTCGTGATCTTTTGTAATATAACCTCAATGTTTCCAGTGGGAAACAAGTGTTTCTTTGGCAAGTGCGATTACTACTGCGACAGTCGACATCCGGTTTGTGGTAACCCGCACATGGTTGAAGCGTCCATAATGAGTTACCTCCCCTCACGCAACATAGCTCCAAGAAGTTCGTGGTATCAACCGTTTAGACGGTCGTATAGGTAAGCCACATTCACCTTTAAGTATGTGTATACCCAGCAACGAGTCCGTCTCTTTTTTTCATAAAGTTCGTTACTCAGATACCAAAAGCCATACAGTTTTCAAACTTCATACACACTTACATCATAATTAACGCTGACAGCGTTAAAGCGGGGCATCCGTGTCTCATGGACACATTTTCTTGTATACAGCTATTTAATTCCTTAGTTCTAAGTCAATGGTTAAAACTGTAGCAAAAAATGTTAACATTCCGCTAATGTTTAATTCCGCTAAATGTTATAAATATTACGCTAAATGTTAAAACGCGTCCGCTAAATGTTTTAACTTCGGCTAAATGTTAAAAATGTATTAACTGCTCAATGTTATACATTTTAACATTTAACGTTTAGTGGAATCCTTAATCGCTAAATGTTATGTCAGTTATATATGTGTAAAGCATCGACTTGTATAACAGTGCTTCTTAAACGATTCGTGAATCTTTATGAAAGAAACGTCTTAAACGCCAGACTTTCAGGAACAGCTTCTCCTTGTTGCTGCTGCTGCTGCTGTTGTTGCTGTTGTTGTTATTGTTGTTTTTAGCGCATATTACGTCGTTACGCAGCCTATCTTAGGCTTTCATAAACGGGATACTGAAGGTAACCGTGTTCTCTTTCGCCTTGCACATACCGAGAAGAATAAGAACATGGGACCCTTGTGAGATAACATTAAGGCAGTCCGAGGAACCCCTTTCTAGTTTAATTGTCCAACGAACAGCTGCTGTTAAATGTTATCTATAGAGTACGTCTCATTCATTGTATACTATGCATATGGAAAATGACTAAATCCAATTGTATTATGTTAAGGACAGAAGGCAATCTCGAAATAATTATATGTACTTGTATGCACGATAGAACGATATATGCGTGTATGTCTGGAAATACTATTGTTAGTATGTTTGTATGTGTGTGTGCGTGCGTACGTGCGTGCGTGCGTGCGGGAGTTGTTATCAAAGAAATAATAAAGAAGATACCAGCTTTAAAGGCACTAACCCGCCAAATAACGACACAGTTACACTGGTTACACAATCGTTTATATAAACCCTATACAGGTGCTCAGGTCATAAAATAATTTATATGTGCCGGTTAAAAATATATTCACGGGGTACTTAAATACCGATATTGAATATGCATAAGTTATAAGCAGGTAATTCAACGTTACAGTTTTGCGATTTGGCTTGACTGGCATTTATATTGTGTCTATAGAATTTTGATTTTCTAAATTTGTAAGTTATATATACAATCAGGTGTTTTTTTGCCGTGAGGGCACTCTAGCCCCTACATTTTTTATCTGATACTACCCAACCTTACACAGTTGTTAAATTTTCACAAGATCTCGGACGAGGTTTGGACTTGCCAGATTCAATCGCTAATGGCCGAGTTATGGCCCTTGGATCTTCGAAAATTTCATTTTGCATGGTTAACATGGTTAATATAAAAACAAATTAATTGTTAAATCTGATCTTGATCAAACCTTTAACAGTGCGTTTATAACATAAAGATCTTCAACGAACTGTTTAACCGCATATATCCGATGGTATCAACATGAGTTATCTGACCTTAAATCTGCAAAGAAATACATATGTGTACAGCAAGTAGAGCGGTACAGGCCTCTTAAGCCTCTTGGTTTTGAAGCGGAGTGAAACAGTCGCCAGTGTTCATCTATGTGTTTTGTTCAAGTTTAGTAAAGTCAGAACACACATTGTTTTGTTCTCTTAAATCGCAAAACTATGCATGATGTGGTACACATACACATATTCCCCAATGTTTTATTACACGTCTTGATCGGTCTTATAGGATTGCAACACGTCTCTCTATTTTGGACTGTAACTTATGTCTATATTTGGACTGTAACTTACGTCTATATTAAGAAATAATTTTTGTTTACACACTTATTTTGTTTAAATTTTCATTTTTAATCGGTGTACTATATAGTTTACATGGTACGTAATAGCAATAATATGTATATTAATTGGCATTTGCATGAATGACTTACTCATTGCTCCTCTATACTCAAGTATTCGTGTCCCGCCTTTGGAATTGTTCATACTGTGTAAGCGGTGATTTGTTCTCAGTATATATGATGTGTGTCATACATCAAAGCAAATACCAGGAGACAACCTATTACCCCACCCCAGCCCCTACTCCCTTGCCCCAACCCCTCTCCAATTCACCTAATTTAATAAATGTATGTCATTTATTAACTCGATGGTATCGAGGCAAGGATGGAAACAAAATCTCCCATAGTTTTTAAATAGTCGAGATATAGACATAACCTTCGACATCTTATATGAATCCGTTCTGTACTTGTTCAATTTTAAGAAAAATGGCATTTAGTAAACATGTGTTAGTGACGACGCATTAGTATCTCTATAGATCGATAAACTAGTCCCATAATGATATTTAAAGATATTTAATTACTGTATTTAACAGTATCTTTATTGTTTGCTTTTTAATTAATGCCACAACTAATTTCATAGTTTATTACCGTCTCATTATTTACGTACATTACATATACACTACATAAAACGGAGGACTTACAGATCGTAACATATGTTAAATAATATAGAATGACACCTGATACATGTGTTGTGCAACTGACGTGTTTGTTATTTGACAGATGTTATTTATGAGATTTCCACTATATCTATATACATATATGAAGGAATATGTCACAGAACTAGGGTCAAATGTTTGTATGAAGAGATCATAGGAAATCTCTAAAATATGTTATATATGGAATGCAGAATTTGTTAGAAAAAACATTGTTTCAGTCGCTTTTTTTTATCTATCCATCACAGACTGATGAAACAAATAAGCAATGAAATTAAAGATAAATAGGTTTCAGAATCTTCCTTTTGAAATTCCAACACAATTTCGTACTTTGCGCAAAACATTCTCAGATTGCGCAGTCACTTGGTATTTATGTTATATTGTTTAAAACCTTGCACAATTCCTGAATAGTCCTGCACAATTCCTGAATAGTCCTGCACAGTTCCTGAATAGTCCTGCACAGTTCCTGAATAGCCCTGCACAATTCCTGAATAGTCCTGCACAATTCTGGAATCTCCGGGCATTTTAAGCTGACTTTGCGTAGAGCAGTTCCGGAATCGGAATACTCTCACATCTCGTATAACAGTATAAACTACCACATGCAGCTGAGTCGTATAACAGTATAACTATCACATGCAGCTGAGTCGTATAACAGTATAACCATCACATGCAGCTGAGTCGTATAACAGTATAAACTATTACATGCAGCTGAGTCGTATAACAGTATAAACTATTACATGCAGCTGAGTCGTATAACAGTATAAACTATTACATGCAGCTGAGTCGTATAACAGTATAAACTATTACATGCAGCTGAGTCGTATAACAGTATAAACGATCACATGCAGCTGAGTCGTATAACAGTATAAACTATCACATGCAGCTGAGTCGTATAACAGTATAAACTATTACATGCAGCTGAGTCGTATAACAGTATACACTACCACATGCAGCTGAGTCGTATAACAGTAAAAACTACCACATGCAGCTGAGTCGTATAACAGTATAACTATCACATGTAGCTGAGTCCTATAACCGTATAACTATCATATGCAGCTGAGTCGTATAAAAGTATAACTAACACATGCAGCTGAGTCGTACAACAGTATAACTATCACATGCAGCTGAGTCGATTAAAGCACCACTGTTCAGATCATTATATGTCTTAGACAACATTTCTGACATTTAACATTTAACATTTAGACTTTAACGGATTCCACTAAACGCTATCTGTTAAACATTTTAACATTTAGCGTACATGTAGCGTTGTTTTTAACAATTAGCGGAAGTTTTAACAGTATAATTATCACATGCAGCTGAGTCGTATAACAGTATAACTATCACATGCAGCTGAGTCGAGTCGTATAACAGTATAACTATCACATGCAGCTGAGTCGTATAACAGTATAACTATCACATGTAGCTGAGTCGTATAACAGTATAAACTATTACATGCAGCTGAGTCGTATAACAGTATAAACTATTACATGCAGCTGAGTCGTATAACAGTATAAATTATTACATGCAGCTGAGTCGTATAACAGTATAAACGATCACATGCAGCTGAGTCGTATAACAGTATAAACTATCACATGCAGCTGAGTCGTATAACAGTATAAACTATTACATGCAGCTGAGTCGTATGACAGTTTACACTACCACATGCAGCTGAGTCGTATAACAGTAAAAACTACCACATGCAGCTGAGTCGTATAACAGTATAACTATCACATGTAGCTGAGTCCTATAACCGTATAACTATCATATGCAGCTGAGTCGTATAAAAGTATAACTAACACATGCAGCTGAGTCGTATAACAGTATAACTATCACATGCAGCTGAGTCGATTAAAGCACCACTGTTCAGATCAATATATGTCTTAGACAACATTTCTGACATTTAACATTTAACATTTAGACTTTAACGGATTCCACTAAACGCTGTCTGTTAAACATTTTAACATTTAGCTTACATGTAGCGTTGTTTTTAACAATTAGCGGAAGTTTTAACAGTATAATTATCACATGCAGCTGAGTCGTATAACAGTATAACTATCACATGCAGCTGAGTCGAGTCGTATAACAGTATAACTATCACATGCAGCTGAGTCGTATAACAGTATAACTATCACATGTAGCTGAGTCGATTAAAGCACCACTGTTCAGATCATTATATGTCTTAGACAACATTTCTGACATTTAACATTTAACATTTAGACTTTAACGGATTCCACTAAACGCTATCTGTTAAACATTTTAACATTTAGCGTACATGTAGCGTTGGTTTTTGTCACAGGATGACCTTAGTGGTTGGGCTAACTCAGGAAAGAATCAATGACGGTGAATGCATTTACATAAGTTTAATGCAACTTTTAAAATATGTTTAATATATATACAATTATCTAAAAAAACAAGCGAATACACAAAGGAACTATGAAAAGAATGTTCTCCTGAACGTTTAAGACGTTCTTAGTATTGTTATAAATACTGAATGTCTAAGACACTGAAGTGTTGTTAAAGCTATAACAATGTTGATCTAGCGCGATAACTGTGATGCGCGAGAGCTCATGAAGATGATGATGCGCGAATTCAATGGATGATCGTCATCAAATGCCTTCTGTAAGGGTTGATGACGCGATGCAATGACAGTTAATCTCCACTGAGATTGTGAATGATATTCCTCCAGTGAGGACTGGTAACGGGCCCACCTTGTGTCCCGGGGGTTGTCGTTAGTAAAACCTGGCTGCGCAGGTACGGGGACCGTCTCCACCGCTTGTAACGTTATTCGTGGAAGCTTAGCTCCACTCCTGGATATCCAAACCTAGATGGCTTATTCCAACCCTGGATGGCTTATATCCTGGATGGCTTAGGCTGTAATTATACATACGTTTTAGCTGTCGGTTTACAAACATAACAATCTTGCATAATTATCATTACCCAAACAAATCATTATTCAATCAATATATGTAAGCTGTACTAATGATGAGTAGCAATGTATACATATTCTACAACGCCATGTATACGCTATGTACGTCGCTGTTAATCAATGCCCCTAATACATGTAATATAAACATGATCAAATAACTCATATATTACACTCACTGAGTTATGTTTGCACGCAATGTTAACAATCGTGTATTACAATCACTGAGTTATACGCCAACGTTAACTAATGCACCTATTATCCACTGTTATCAAATTAATATTGTTTTACAATTAATGATCAATTACAATAATTACATCTAATAAAGTAACTTCAAACTCATATGCTAGTCTAAAGTTATGTTTGAGAAACATCAATGCTAACCGGATGTCGTAACCGCCAAACAAGATGGCGCCGCCCACTGAATACAAATATACGATAAAAGTTTAATAAAACTACTAACCACATGTTGCCTGTGAAATTTGCCGTCCAATCTCTGTTCCAACAAAGTACTTTCGATGATCCCGGCGAAAGCTAGAAGACAATGGGTTTTATAGCAAACATTACGCCCAAATCATTATTTGCCCCGTTCAGTCCGTGACAAACGTGGCTAAATCTACAGTATTGAATCTACACGCGAGGCCCTTATACAATTTTGCCGTTTAAGGAAAATATACCTATACGTTTACATGCATTAGCACAAAACTAAACTTATGACACGGCCTCTCTGGCGGCCACTTAAAATGTGCACGCTTTTACGTGTTACATGAATAGATCATGAATATTGTGAAATTGTTTCACCTCGAACAATAGATTTTGGGTGTAACCGATACAAGAGCTATATACGACCAGTACGCTCTACCCGTGACATTTTGTGACAACATCTCCCCACTTAAAGAAAGTGCTACACTTTTAAAATTCAACAAAATGATAATTAATATTTACACGTTAAGAAACTATTAATTCTTCTGAGCAAACGTACAAGCTGATCGCTCAATCGCTTGAGTATGTTATCTATTACCACTGCAGTTATAACCTAACTATAATATGTAATTACAATTTCAACACTATTCTACAATTGTACACTACCCTGTCGTAACATATACTACTATTGTACAATACACTGCAATACACTATTGTATTAAACCGGTCATTATGTGCGGCGACTTAAATAGTCTGCCCCAATATTGTCCTTTCCTCGGTCTATTACACCGACTTTACGGTTACTAATAACACTACTTCCTGTCACTACAAGAACTCCAACTTTACACATTGCATCCATCGCATTACCAGTATACTGTTTGCGAAATGGAGTAGGGTCTCTCGTTTCCCTAATCGGCTTTGCTAAAGTGTGCTTAAAGCTACACTGCACTACATCTGTTGGTCTCGACTTATCGGACCGAACAGTACTACACTCAGAGTCTAAACGACTTACCTCTCGTTTCTCTGCTACACTAAGCCTGCTCGATATGTCTACATCGGCTGCTGTCTCCTTACCTTCACTAGTGGGAAAATACATGGGACTAGTGTCCTCACTACTGTCTTCCTCACTATCCTCAATAACTGCAACATTAACTACGGTTAACACCCCTTGTTGCCCATTATCGGTTCTACTGATATACTCTTTCAGCATATTCGCATGAAAGGTCTTTAACTTTCCGTTTATCTCGATACGGTAATCCATAGTGTTCACTATCCCTCTAACGTAAAACGGACCTTTCCATTGTAATAACAACTTGTTATTGTCAGTCGGGAGTAACAGTAACACCTGGTCATCTATCTTAAACTTCCTAGCTCTAGCTTTCTGGTCATAGTACCGTTTGTACTTGGTACTTGCCTTAACTAACTGACTTTGAGCTATCTTACAAGTCTCCTCTAGTTTCTCCTTCAGATCTAAAACATACTGATATGTAGTCTTAACCTCATCACTATCTACTTCACCTGCCCACATCTCTCTAAGAATCCTCATGGGACCTCTAACTGACCTACCGTACAATAACTCAAACGGAGAAAATCCTAAACTCTCTTGTGGAACCTCTCTAAATGCAAACAATAAAGCATTGAGATACTTGTCCCAATCTTTGGGTCTCTCGGTACACATACGCCGTAACATTTGCTTTAACGTCCCGTTAAATCGTTCGACTAACCCGTTACACATAGGGTGATATGGTGTTGTCATGATTTGACGCAAAGACAATAACCTGCTTACTTCAGCCATAAGTTCTGACGTAAACTGTGACCCACAATCAGTCAGCATTTCCTCTGGTACACCTAGCCTACTGAACATATCAACTAATGCCTCAGCTACTCTCTCAGTTTCAATTGAGGGCAATGCGACTGCCTCCGGATACCTAGTTGCATAGTCTACCATGGTTAAAATGTACCTATTTTTCCTATCCGACACTGGAAAAATTGGTCCAACTATGTCTACGGCTACCCTCTTAAATGGTGTATCTATCAGTGGCATCTGACCTAAATGTACTTTGGTCACTCGACCTTTTGGTACTGTCCTTTGGCATACATCGCAGGACCTACAATACCTAGTTACATCTCCACTAACGCCTGGCCAATAAAATTCTGCCAATACTCTATCTGACGTTTTCTTTACGCCTAAATGACCTCCCATAATCGACTCATGAGCTACCTTAAGCACTGTCGTTCTATACTGGGTAGGAACCACTAATTGGTGAAACTGTCTACTACCACTATCTTCAAATTCTCTGTACAATAACCTATTCTTATGTACAAACTTACAACTACCGGACCCTTTACACTTCTTCACTACACCGTCCTTGGCCTTCACTTTACAAGGACCTAATGACTCGTCTTGAGTTTGTGCTTCTATAAACTCCGCTTTAGATATGTCACCTACGGCTGCAGGAACCTTTAATTTTCTATAAGCCTGAGCTTGCTTCTGAACCTGCGCTCTAGTCTCTACGGCATTACTTATGCTACTTCTAAAATCGGACATTACCGGAAGTGCTGAACCATCTATGTTCCCTATCGTTAAATCATACATCGGGTCGTCCATACATAGTGCCTCTGTAGTCCCTTTAAAGAAAGGTGTATCTACCTCTATTCTCGCTATTGGCACGTGCTCTACCGACTTATTTAACAACATACACGGTGACTGTTTACCTACCAACTGGTCATCCGTAACTAAACTACGCCTAACTACCACACCTGTACAACCTGTATCCCTCATTACAATTACGTCCGTGCCATTCACTCTACCATCTGCCGTTGGAAGATTTGCATACGGAAAGAGACATGTTCCGATCTTCGTCATTACACCATCCGCTTTAACACAACAGCTACTACTCTCGGTTTTAATAACCGGACTATTACTACCTCTGCCTCTACCTCTACCTCGGTTTTGACCACCTCTACCTCTACCGAAATTCCATGGGTTGTTAAAACCTTGGTTCTGACTCCCTACATTGTTGTCCACTCTACTATTTTCACTAAAATTGTCTACGACAGCGGACACTTTCACCGCTTTCCTACACTCATGTGAAGCATGATTCCCATTACAGTGACGACAACGAATAAAAGGTCTACCTATGTTACCACTATTGCTACCTCCTCTAGCACCCATCGAACTACCACCACCTCTATAGTTTCCACTCTGGCCTTTCTGTTTATGATCGTCCCCTTGCCTATCTCTAAAAGTTCTGTCTTTCGACACTACATTATGAGCTCCACCTCTAGCCTCGGCAAACTGATCTGCTTGTGTTGCCATTTCTCCTACACTAGTAAGTTTTCTTTCTTTAAGAAATAAGAACAGATCTCTACTACAAACATTGAATAGCTGGTCACGCAACAAGAAATCTATGAGGCCCTGATAAGTCTGCGCTACCTTCCCTAACTCTAACCACCTATCTAAGTAATTTCTAGATCTACTAATGAACTGAATAAATGACTCGCCTTTCTCAGGCAGACACGCTCTAAACCGCTTTCTAAAACCTTCTTCAGTTAACTCAAATCTCTTTAAAAGAGCATCCTTTAACTTGTCATAGTCAAGAGCATCTAAACTAGGTAATCTAGAAAATACATCTAAGGCCTTGCCTCTCAATAACGCACTTAAATGAACTGCCCACTTATCTTTGGTCCATTCCTGTAACTCAGCATAACGCTCGAACCGTAACAAGTAACTGTCCATGTTATCTTTGTCAGCATCAAAGTATGGTAACTTCGAACCTCTTAACTTCCCAGAATAACTATCTTTCCCTTCAGTTTTACTTTCCTTACTATGTGTCTTAGCTGCTTCCAACTCTAAAGCTAACTTATGCTCAAACTCTTTTTGCTCCCTTTCCATTATCATCTTAGCCTTAGCTAGTCTACCATCTGTTTCGAACCTCTCATGTTCTAACTCTTGCTTCTCCTTTACTATTCTACTTTCTAATTCTACCTTCTCTTTATCATCATCTCGCTTCTCTTTAGCTAATCTACTTTCGAATTCTAGCTTCTCTTTAGCTAACCTACCTTCTAATTCTAACTTCTCTGTGGATAGTCTACTTTCTAATTCTAGCTTCTCTTTAGCTAACCTATTTTCGAATTCTAACCTATCTTTCTCTTCATCCCTTTCCCGCTTTGCTAATTCTCTTTCCTTAAGTCTAAATTCCCTTTCCCTAGCCTGTTCGTCTTTAACAAAGGTTCTAAGCTCCTCTCCAGCATACCCTAACTCCTTACCCATTTCCGTAAGATCCTTTATGGACGTCATGTCTATAGACATTGTGAACTACACACTACGATAATTACAATACACACGTCACTAATAATTCTACTCAACTAACTACTAATGGTAAGTCACTGTGTCCTCAGTAAATACCTGGGCATCATCATAGGACAAGTTACATACACATTTGTACTAGCGCTAACTACTAACGATTATGTGTAGATAGTATCTAGCTTCCACAAAACATATGCACTACATAAAATATCTTAATTTGATATTGGACATAAACCTTAAACAATCATCGAAATGTGTATAACATGTACATGTATATTTACTTCTCCCATCAATATAAGTATACTCGAGTGTCACAGCATGAGTAGAACGTCTTGTTCGCCAACCTAATTGGATACTATGTGTATATCAAGGGAGGTAAAAACAAACACCCAAATTATTGAGCAAAAGTGCCTCAGACCCACTCGTGTAGACCACTGCGACCTCGCGCCAAGGAAAGAACGGACAAAACAACAGTTTGGACTCACCCTACCCTTGTCGTGTCTTGACTTGTCTTCCAAGCTGTGGCCGTGATCGTCGACAGTCGCCTTGATGGATCAGAGGGTGGTACACAATTCTAAAATAATAAGTAGAGATTTAGTATATCATAATAAAGATCACTTATTGATTCTTTCCCTCCGTAGTCGCCCAAAATCCCACTTCTGACACCAGTTGTCACAGGATGACCTTAGTGGTTGGGCTAACTCAGGAAAGAATCAATGACGGTGAATGCATTTACATAAGTTTAATGCAACTTTTAAAATATGTTTAATATATATACAATTATCTAAAAAAACAAGCGAATACACAAAGGAACTATGAAAAGAATGTTCTCCTGAACGTTTAAGACGTTCTTAGTATTGTTATAAATACTGAATGTCTAAGACACTGAAGTGTTGTTAAAGCTATAACAATGTTGATCTAGCGCGATAACTGTGATGCGCGAGAGCTCATGAAGATGATGATGCGCGAATTCAATGGATGATCGTCATCAAATGCCTTCTGTAAGGGTTGATGACGCGATGCAATGACAGTTAATCTCCACTGAGATTGTGAATGATATTCCTCCAGTGAGGACTGGTAACGGGCCCACCTTGTGTCCCGGGGGTTGTCGTTAGTAAAACCTGGCTGCGCAGGTACGGGGACCGTCTCCACCGCTTGTAACGTTATTCGTGGAAGCTTAGCTCCACTCCTGGATATCCAAACCTAGATGGCTTATTCCAACCCTGGATGGCTTATATCCTGGATGGCTTAGGCTGTAATTATACATACGTTTTAGCTGTCGGTTTACAAACATAACAATCTTGCATAATTATCATTACCCAAACAAATCATTATTCAATCAATATATGTAAGCTGTACTAATGATGAGTAGCAATGTATACATATTCTACAACGCCATGTATACGCTATGTACGTCGCTGTTAATCAATGCCCCTAATACATGTAATATAAACATGATCAAATAACTCATATATTACACTCACTGAGTTATGTTTGCACGCAATGTTAACAATCGTGTATTACAATCACTGAGTTATACGCCAACGTTAACTAATGCACCTATTATCCACTGTTATCAAATTAATATTGTTTTACAATTAATGATCAATTACAATAATTACATCTAATAAAGTAACTTCAAACTCATATGCTAGTCTAAAGTTATGTTTGAGAAACATCAATGCTAACCGGATGTCGTAACCGCCAAACAAGATGGCGCCGCCCACTGAATACAAATATACGATAAAAGTTTAATAAAACTACTAACCACATGTTGCCTGTGAAATTTGCCGTCCAATCTCTGTTCCAACAAAGTACTTTCGATGATCCCGGCGAAAGCTAGAAGACAATGGGTTTTATAGCAAACATTACGCCCAAATCATTATTTGCCCCGTTCAGTCCGTGACAAACGTGGCTAAATCTACAGTATTGAATCTACACGCGAGGCCCTTATACAATTTTGCCGTTTAAGGAAAATATACCTATACGTTTACATGCATTAGCACAAAACTAAACTTATGACACGGCCTCTCTGGCGGCCACTTAAAATGTGCACGCTTTTACGTGTTACATGAATAGATCATGAATATTGTGAAATTGTTTCACCTCGAACAATAGATTTTGGGTGTAACCGATACAAGAGCTATATACGACCAGTACGCTCTACCCGTGACATTTTGTGACAGTTTTAACAATTAGCGGAAGTTTTAACAGTATAACTATCACATGCAGCTGAGTCGTATAACAGTATAACTATCACATGCAGCTGAGTCGAGTCGTAGAACAGTATAACTATCACATGCAGCTGAGTCGTATAACAGTATAACTATCACATGTAGCTGAGTCGATTAAAGCACCACTGTTCAGATCATTATATGTCTTAGACAACATTTCTGACATTTAACATTTAACATTTAGACTTTAACGGATTCCACTAAACGCTGTCTGTTAAACATTTTAACATTTAGCGTACATGTAGCGTTGTTTTTAACAATTAGCGGAAGTTTTAACATTTAGCGGAGCTACAAGTGTAGCACATTGAGCTAATGTCCGGTAACTGGGAGTCTGCCTTTATCTAATGTCCGGTAACTGGGAATCTGCCTTTATCTAATGTCCGGTAACTGGGAGTCTGCCTTTATCTAATGTCCGGTAACTGGGAGTCTCCTTTATCTAATGTCCGGTAACTGGGAGTCTGCCTTTATCTAATGTCCGGTAACTGGGAGTCTGCCTTTATCTAATGTTCGGTAACTGGGAGTCTGTCTTTATCTAATGTCCGGTAACTGGGAGTCTGCCTTTATCGACCATTATTGATCCTTATGCTGCTATGCATTGTCTTCAAGCAGGCTGCTTGAGAAATTCTTATCCCATATTATTGCATTACGGGATCCGAGTATTAACTTTCATACCCCATCCAACCCCTTCTCAAAGAATCGAAAACGGGGTTAGCTGGGGTATAAAATAAACCTTAAATTCGGTTTAAAAAAGTTTGCATATTGTAAAATTAAACATTTAATAGGTAATTTTAAACAGGGTTTCTCATTGTATCCATTTTATCATTACACACGTTTTAAACTCGTTTTATTGTCGAAATATCCGTCATAAAATCGTGCTAATATGCAAGCTTCTCCATCGCTGAATAGTTGAATGATTGAAATGCGGTTTCACGGCACACCAACACAAGAAAGTTTTTATGGCGCCAAACAGGGATGAACATGCCAGACTCATCCTCCATTCCATCTAGATAAAATATGGAGCATGGGCCTAGAACCTTCTAACCTGCCGAACTGCAGAGTTGCTGCAAATTATATTGTAGACACTCCATTTACGATGGAGCCACGTTTCCACATTTGCATATGCGATGTCATGAAGAAGCCCTTGAAAAATGACAAAATGAACATGAAGTGTGTGTGTGTGGTGGTGTGTGGGGGTGGGGGGGGGACGATTATACCCTCTGCCTCTAGCGGGATTTGCAGTGGTTGTATTCTACCCCGACAAGCACACGGGGAGATCGCTCAATGGAATTAAGACGGGACCACGTAATGTGACTGTTTTTTGATACAATATCAATTAAATAATACTGTAACAAGACTAAAACATAATCTTGTAGGCACTTTGTAAGAGACGAAAGAGAGTAAAGAAGACGAGGTATAATCTGGTTAACTAACACGTCGAATATTGGAGAAAGAACATTAACTCAATATTCAAAATTGTATAGTATCGACCGTAATAGTATTTCCCTTTGCTTACTTCAAAATAAATGTAATGACATTCCTATGTTAATATGAGATTATCGTGTACTGTTCCTTATACATGTTTTATGACTGTATTCTAGTTTTACAATGGCATTTAACACGCGTCTTGACAAATGCCTTATTGCTGTAGTGACGGTTTAGCCCCTTGTGGCTCCCGAGCAAGAATAGGGCCAATGTTTATACAGGCAGAGGGGTAAATCCCCTGCTCCCAGAATTCATGTTCATTGTGTCATTTTGTTCATGTTCATTAAGCGTCTTCATCGTGATCCCTGTATTGTTTCAAGTGCTATTTGGGTGGGGGCAGAAACACAAGGATCGTTGCTCCAGGAAATGATAGAGGTTTTACAACATACTTTAGTTTGTTGCATCTCTTTATTTTTGCAGGAAAGAAGGTTCTAGGCCCATTATGCATATTTGTATCTCAATGCAAATAGAGAGTGAGTCTGGAACATTCATTCCTGTTGGCGCCATATAACATTTTTGTGTTGGAGTCTGGAACATTTATTCCTGTAGGCGCCATATAACATTTTTGTGTTGGAGTCTGGAACATTTATTCCTGTAGGCGCCATATAACATTTTTGTGTTGGAGTCTGGAACATTCAATCCCGTTGGCGCCATATAACATTTTTGTGTTGGAGTCTGGAACATTCAATCCCGTTGGCGCCATATAACATTTTTGTGTTTGAGTCTGGAACATTCATTCCTGTTGGCGCCATATAACATTTTTGTGTTGGTGCGCAGTAACATCCAATATTTTAAAACTAACAATGCTATTGTCTTTGTTGATGTAACATGCATTTCCGACAATAAATATGGTTATGTATATCTTATGGCAACCTTCCATGTTTATTGTATTGTAACACATCAAATGTGTTCACAAAGCTTGAACTAGATACACAAATGTTATAAATTATACATTATGTGTGTACACTATTTCAAAAAATAATAAAGTTTAACATTTAAAGCCATTTTCAAATTCACCTCAATGTTTGTTTTGCAGTAAATTCAGCAAAGCGGAATGGATGCGGCAAGACGACTTCTGTGATTCTGTGCGCAATGAGTACCCATATAACAACGGAAAGTTACTTTTAGATATGATCGACGTGCATACATTTGATTTCGTGACAGGTAAGTTACATTCATAAGTAGATTGTCTTGTGTGAATTCTTCGCCTAGGATTTAAGTACATCTCTCGTTTTGCGTATTAATTCATAACAATGCGACCGAGTGACCGAATGCTTGATTAAGGGAGCTTGTCCTAATCAGTTTTTTAAAATCAACGGATTAGAATTATGAGAGGAAAATGCTATTGAAAAGAAGTAAACTATTGTGCAAGGCCGAAAGCATTCAGCCTCTTGAAACAGTTTACTTCATGGTAAATAGTAACTTCCAAGGATAAATTGAGTTGTATTTGAGTATCATGAGAATGTGAGATCTATATTTGAGTATCACGATAATGTGAGATATATTTCAGTATCATGACAATGTGTGTATATTTGAGTATCATGAACATGTTATATATATGTGCGTGTCATGCCAATGTGACATTTGGTTGAGTATCTTGACACTTCGGTATCATGCCATTGTGAGATATATTTGACTATCATGAACATGTGATATATTATCATGCCAATGTGGCATTTGTTTGCATATCATGACACTTGAGATATATTTGGGTATCATGCCACTTGAGATGTATTTGTGTATCATGACACTGTGAGATATATTTGGGTATCATGCCACTTGAGATGTATTTGTGTATCATGACACTGTGAGATATATTTGGGTATCATGCCACTTGAGATGTATTTGTGTATCATGACTCTGTGAGATATATTTGGGTATCATGACACTGTGACATTTGTTTGCGTATCATGACACTTGAGATATATTTGGGTATCATGCCACTTGAGATGTATTTGTGTATCATGACACTGCGAGATATATTTGGGTATCATGCCACTTGAGATGTATTTGTGTATCATGACACTGCGAGATATATTTGGGTATCATGCCACTTGAGATGTATTTGTGTATCATGACTCTGTGAGCTATATTTGGGTACCATGACACTGTGACATTTGTTTGCGTATCATGCCACTTGAGATATATTTGTGTATCATGACACTGTGAGGTATTTTTGTGTATTACGACACTGTGGGATATATTTGGGTATCATGCCACTTGAGATGTATTTGTGTATCTTGACACTGTGAGATATATTTGGGTATCATGACAATGTGAGATACATATGAGATCATGACAATGTGCGATATGTTTGAGAGCATGACAATTAGATAGATATATATATATATTTCAGCATTATGATACTGTGAGATATATTTGGGTATTTTGAGATATATTTGAATATCATGATACTGTGAGATATATTTGGATAACATGTCAAATATGATCATTTTAGTATAATATTTTGAGTACCGTGACAATTTGAGATTTCATTTTTTCCAGGAAACAGGGATAGACACAGCTTCGCCTTTTTTAAAGAGTGGGGAAATTATTCATTCCCAATACAGTACGATAACGGCAGAGGGTACGTTTGTTTTCCCTTTTTAGTACCTCATAGCCGACTATTATTATTTTCGGTAAATATTCATTCATAAATGATGATATTTTCAAATATCAATTTCTCTACTAAAGAGTCAACTGTAAAAACAGTAAAACGCGCAATTATAAATTCACACCTGAGTATGTGTTGAGGTGATTTTTGTTCTCTGGTTTTTAATCCGAGCGGTGTGTTCTGCTACTGATATTGATAATCAGCTGTTTTCGGGCAGTATGGGCTACACGAAAAATACGGTTTAAATAACGAATTGGTATACAGAAAACCAGGAACTTATCCTTATATATATATAACAAATGCCATCTCCTGTTCATAAGATATCAAAACACGTTCATTTGAGTATACATTCGCAGTTCGGATTGCAAGAAATTGACACGGACGAACACTAGCAAAAACAATACTCATTTATTTTTCATGCACATACATTCTCGCTTGCCATTGTATCACAGCGTTCTTGTGGGGTTTAGGGCGTAGGGTGGAGGTGTGGGGGTGGGTGGACAGTTGTAACTCTGAGGTGTGTGGATGTGCTGAATAAACTGAACCCATTTTAAAATAAGGATGATTATATACTGAGCAAAAAAGATTAGCACGACCTTACAGGGACAAAGATTAATCATATTGACACTGATATAACTAAGACATTTGAAATGCTAGAAGGATGTGTAATAATTAGGTCCGTGCGTATATTAGAAACAACTTATTTCAGTATTAAAACTTATTGCTTTGAACACATTTGTTGTTTGGCATTGACAAGAATTGCCCATTATGTTATTGTTTAAAAAATGCTGAAATGTTTAAACAAATGATTATTATTCTCAAACAAAAACAAATGACATCTATTTGATGTGCTAAATTTATTTTGCTCAGTGTATTATGAATCATGCATTAATTTTGATATTTCTCTCTTATAAATGTACATAGGTTTGGAATTTCAACTCACGACGGAATGTCCATACTGGCACCACTAGTACGCTGCTGTCTTATTCGTAAATCGACCTTTCTCAAATATCTAAAACTTTACACGGGACCAGAAAAGCTGAGCTACCTGATGGAAATGGCTTTACAACATGACGCTGTGGCTCCAGTATTGAATAAAGGGTTTCTTATTGCCATGGACAGACGGGTTACTAAACTGTTACACGCTGTTGCAGAATGTTTAAACAAGTTTTCCGTAGAAAAGGTTATAGTTTATGATAAGTTTTAGCATTAAATAACCTTTAATTTTAGTTCTTTTTAAAGTTTTATATTTTTGTTTGTATATTTACGTGTATATTCGCACAAATAGTAAGTGGTGATGTATTTAGACTCAAAACTTTAAAAATGCCTATCATTTAAAGTTTTTACACGATTTTTAATATTTGCCTTCGAAACTCTTTAATGATGTCAGCGTCAGTGAATGTGTGTAGTAACAACAACTTTCCATATAGCCTGGTGCTTTATGTATTACCACGTGTGTACACCTAAGTTTTAAGTATTTCAAGGCATCATATTACATGTACGTAGTAATTATATGATTATTCTGTCTTTGATTTAGGTATTGGTAACTTGTCCCCTGGATACATTTGAGCTTATACATGGATCTAATTATTGTGTTTACTGTCTTACCATGCCAGTATTTACATAAATACAGCATGATCTCAAACAGATTTTGGGGCGTCCGTGGCCGAGTGGTTAGAGTCTCTGCCTTGAAATCACTTGTCCCTCACCGCTGTGGGTTCGATCCCTCAGGGGCCTAGGAATCATTATCCAGCTGGCTTGCGGAACATCGGTGGTTCTACCCAGGTACCCGCCCGTGCTCGAAAATAGCCCGGAGGGGCACCTCGGTTCTTTCTCCACCAATGGAAGCTGGAAAGTCGCCATATGTCCTTAGCTGTTGGTGCGGATATAAAATCGAGTTCAGTGTATTCCGATTTTACTATGTAACTTACTGTATACTAGTAAAAACCATTTACAGATTCAAGCACATAAATCATGACATGAATTTCTGTTGGAAATGCGGTCGAAACTAAAGTCTTACTCGCACTGCCGAGTAAACACCAGGAACAAAAGACAAGTTATATATTCACGTGTAATACATAGATTATTCAACGAGTATGTACTTTGTCGATTTATTGCTGATGTTAGTGACACGTCTATTTTCTGTACTCGGTTGATACTTCTAGAAATATTACTCTTTTTACTTTTGCAATTTTGCAATAAGAAAATACGCATATTTGATTGGCTCGGTCGGTATTCATCAAGCAACTTAAGTGGAAAATATTTCTTAAGAAAAAAACGATATTTATGTATTTTTAAATATCGTTATTAACCTCTCAGGGAAACTACACACCATGTAATGTACGATACATATTTATCCATAACCTTATTAACAATGGTAAGAAAACGTTTGATGCCTATAACAATGATATCATTTGACTTAATTTAAGATATTGCTCAGAAGCTTTACTGACCATTGTATTTATTATGTGGTTATTTGTCATTTATCAGTACAATACTGGATGCAATTGGACGAGTACCCGGCACACAGAATGTTGACTGAATTTGTCTGATGGGTACAGTAATCTAGCCAAACGTTGTACATTTTACTTCCAACATAATATTTCTGTTATTAATGGAACAGAACAAAACTATATAATTTTTAAACATTTATTAACTGTGTAAAATGTAAATTTGAAAACCACACGTTAAGTATCAAAACAGTACTTTCAATTCAATTTCAGCTAACATAAAAATCGTGAGATAAATAGTGAATGACTGTTTTTATTGTTAAGAGTTATCTTCCCATAGTACAAATATGGAATATGGATTTTTTTGACCCCACATCTTTTGCCATAGTACGAATACTGAATATGGATTTTTTTTGACTTCTCATCTACTGAATATTACCTCCCTGGTCATTAAAATAGAACGATTTCGATAAAATATACAGGTATGTTCCTAACTTCTTTGCTTTATTTTTATCATCGGCTTTGTTTACAAATGACTTTGTAGCATTAGTATTGTCATATTAATGCCACTTTATCATTGACCCGAACATGCACGGCTTTGTATCTCGTCTATGGAAATGACATGCATTTATGTTCTAAATTTATGTTGCTCAGTGTACTTATACGATTATATACCTTTGCCATTCGTTATGATAATAAAGCAGTGATAACATGTGTACCCATATGTCACTTGGTCTTTTGTTTGAATGAAGTATGTATCTGTTTTGATATATTGAAAGGAAGGGTGCCATGAAAAGATGGAGTTTTGCGTCTCGTTAACAAGTCATATCAGGTTATATTGAGACAGCGACCTCAGAGGGAGAGGCAATGAAGGATAACAAATCCTATCAGACATGCCGTCGGCTTGGAGCGAACTAACGCTTGGTAGGGGTATACAGCTCTAAAGCCAATGGTTCACTAAGCTACCGAGACTGCTCTAAAACAAATATTAAATGGTTTTAATAATGGTAAGATAAAGACGTTGAGAGTATTGTTTTTAAATATTATTACCGGTGTTGCGTTATTCATATTATATATCATGTTAAAAACATGTATAGTTTATGTTGAAACAAAATTATATAGTAATTATTATTATGTTACTATTTTATGCTGTTAATTGCACGTTTACTAGTATTTCCACATCAGTGATTTCATACTGTATTCGTCAATGTTAGTATCAATGTGTTTTGCTTGTTTTTACTTTGAGACCAAATATAAACATTTCAGGGACATGTCCACATACACCGGTTCCACGGGGCATGTAGAGGTTATAATAGGGTAAATGGTTCTCCATGCACCTTTCGCACAAAAGTGAAGATGCTGACAACATGATAAAACTCAGCATTGTTGGAATTCTGGGAAAGTTACTTTATCATGCAAATAAACATGTCCGCTATTAAACATCAAAAAAGAAATTGGGATTGAACATCTTCAAAGAACGACTTCTTTAGCTGAATACTAACACCAGGTCAAAGGTCAACATTGTCTTCAACCCTTGCAATTGCATGCGCTTTGTACTTTCGCTTTTATAAATGCATGTCTAAAACTGTAAACATGATGATGAGCTGCATTTCCAAACGTCAATAACATGTCCAAAATACAGTTACAGCCAAAACATAAACCATTACGTTTTGTTTTTTTAAAGAAAACCATATTAGCACTCTTTAATAGAGAACTACTTTTGACTACACCAGGCGAGCACATCCGGCTGATTACAGTAATTTAACATAGAGTAGTGACATTTCGGCGAGACTTCTACTCACACATACCGATACCACTACTATACAGACTTGTGTGACTAACTAATTATGTTTGCTCTTCAGCCTCGCCCATCTCTTAAATGTCAGTGCTTTGATGAGCATTATTCGGTGTTTTTCGTAACTTCCCATGGTTAAATGGCCGTGTTTCATGTAGCGCGCACTAGTTACAATATTACTTTTTGTTGAAATAAATATTAACCCAAGCAAATGGTATATAAACGAATTATGCCGAATTAACTGTATCTCGCAAAAAATGACAACAGTTGCAAATTATTATATTTAATGAGAACATGTGTTATTATACGATTACTATATTCGAATATGGTAACAATAAGGTAGCATTGCACAGTTACTTTTGGATTCTCATTGACAATGCAATCCAAGGGTGTTACAATGTAAATATTTACTCTAAAGGCACCTCAAAGGATATCTATGTAGGGATCATGCCTTGAAAATAAGATGGTTAGTAGGGAACATTGTTACTGATAGTATCGAGGATGCATTTTAGGGTTTATATTTGGGGGAAGAATGTGTCTGGTAAGAAAAACGTTCGGGCGTGTAATTGATAACCAGCCTTCGTTCTCAGTACTGTTGCAGCTCCCGTGTCTTATTCTATTATTATAATATAATTTCTTCGTTTTAGTTCATCTCCATATACACTATTTCGGTAGATATTTTGTGTGTCCGTAAGACCAGGCTTGTCCTTTTTTGCCACTGACCGTTCCAAGGCGGTAGCCCTATTGTCAATCCCTGTGTGTTTTTGATGTCTTATTTTGCCTTTTATTCATTTTTGTCTCGCCCACAAAGTGGGTAGCGAGACATAGCAGTCATTTTTCCGGCGGCGGCGGTCACAATTTAAATCAACTATATCTCAACAACCGCTGCTCGAATCTTTCTGAAACTTTGTCAAATGCTATGTTGGGTCAAGGGACATCGCGTTATGCCAAGGTCAGGGTAATATTTTGCGTTATTTTCCCAAAATGTAACCTTGGCTAGGTAACTTAACCTTGGTTTGGTAACTTAACCTCTGTTAACTGTATGAGATTGACTCAGTTTCTTTGTTTGATACTTGGTCATATGTATTGTTGGCATTGGCGGACATCACTGAACGACAAAAATTACCACGGTCAATGTCATATTTTGCTTATTTTCCCCAAACTTGACTTTTGTTAGGTAACTTAATCTCAGTTAACTTTATGTGATTGTCTCACTTTATGTTTTTGATACTTGGTCATATGTATTGTTTGCATTGGTGGACATCACTGAACGACAGAAAATACCAAGGTCAAGGTCATATGTTGCTTATTTTCCCCAAACTTAATATTGGTTAGGTAACTTAACCTTTGCTAGGTAACTAACCTTGGTTAGGTCATTACCCTCGGTTAACTTCATGTGATTGCCTCACTTTATGTCTTTGATACTTGGTCATATGTATTGTTGGCATTGGTGGACATCGCTGAACGACAGAAAATACCAAGGTCAATGTCATGTGTTGCTTATTTTCCACAAACTTAACATTGGTTAGGTAACTTAATCTTGGTTAGGTAACTTAACCTCAGTTAACTTTATGTGATTGACTCACTTTATGTTTTTGATACCTGATCATATGTATTATTGGCATTGCTGGAAATCGCTGGACGACAAAAAATACCAAGGTCAACGTCATATTTTGCGTTACTTCCCCCAAACTTAACCTTAGTTAGGTAACTTAACCTTGGTTAGGTAATTAACCTCAGTTAACTTGGTGGACATCGCTGAACCAGAAAAATATCATGGCCCAGGTCATATTTTGTGTTATTATCCCAAACCTACACCCTGGTTAACCCATTTAACCACAAAAACTTAACTTCTTATGATTACCTTGCTTTTGTTTGTTAGATACTTGGTCATATAATGGTCATAGAAAGTGTTGTCTTTGGTGAACATCATTTAAGCACAAATTTAATAAAATATTGTATATGCCGTTTGCCGAGGTGGGCGAGACACACTCACACCAAGGTCTTGTTTTATACAGTTGTTCTTTGTTTCTGTGTGCGTTCGTGGTTGACTGAATTTTTAGTGTATTTGAGCTTTTAACCCCTGGGGCGGGCCCCCTTTGGGCGGAGTCAAAAACAGAGGTTGCTCTTGCACGTCGTTATGATGTGTTGAAGTACTACACAAAGCTTGGTTGACTTTATAAGACATAATCAAATAAGATTTGACCCACACCCCCACTCCCATCATATTGGCCCAACACCAGGTCGCACATCGGAGGTTGAAATAAAAAAAAACGTTTGATATGTTGTGTATATTATATAGATGGGTATACATACCAATTTGTATGTAAACATAATAACAAATAGTAGTGTAGTTACTTTTAGTGATTGACCTTTTGCCCCTGGGGCGGGAACCTTGGTGTGGAGTCAAAAATAGTGTTGCTCTTGCAAGTTGTCATGATGTCGGGAAGTCATACACTAAATTTGGTTGAATTACGCCTAGTGGTTTAGGAGGAGTTACGCAACATTACACAGACGTATGGACGTACGTACGGACGGACAGGAATACATGATCCCCAATATTTCTTGAAAAAAGGTGTGGATAAATACAATGCAAAATCGATGTATGCGACAAACTCAAAAGTGTTTAAAATATAGCCACCGCCTTGGAACAGTCAAGGACAAAAAGTCCCCCGGAGATTTAAACCAGCTGGAACTGGACCACTATTAATTTCCCATAGACTTACATTATAGCCTAGTATGGTGTCACACATGCCATCATACTCCGTCATACTTGAAACTGTCAGTAAACCATATTCAAAGCCAGCACAACACAGACATAGCAAAAAATCAAGCTCCATTTCGGCTTTCAACTTCAGAATTTTGCTCAAAGTGAAAGTATGTATCGATTCTGACGACTTCAGGTCAAATCTGACGAAGAACACAAACAAATCTTACCTCACAAAAAGTAGTGCCATTCACTTGTCTCAGCTCTGATTAACCTGATTTTTGCAGCAAAATATCTGGGAATCTACTCTCTACACAAAAATATTAATCTACACTTACTGTGGAGTGCACTTTCATTCACACACCATCTCAAATAACACTACTGTCAACTGTATATAGGACTACTTTCGGCAACTACCATTTTGACTCTCTGGTTCCCGGTCCAAGTCCAGCTTCAATTGAATGTGAAAAACAGCAAATTACATAGACCGATCGAAGCGAGTTCATACAGCTAATTACGCCGAACGAACCGAGGTTTTGTGCATTGCGTAATTGTACAATATTTAGTAGTCAACATTGATTCTCACAGAGGATTATTTACCATTGCTTCTAGTCTAGTATATGACTTATATTCAGCTACATTGTGGATTTCTTTTTGACAGTTTAATTAAATTTAATTCTAAAACGATGATAATAGTATGTTTATTTCTTAATTTGAAAGTAATGTTTCAACAACAAGAACGTCCTCGATTTAAAGCTTTAATTTTGTTTAAGTAAAAGCGAATTCGTCAATATTTATTTGTTTAAAATAAAAATATTGAATAGAAATATCAGGATGATGCTTCTACATATTCATGATATGTTTGGCCCCATGTGTTTTTGTTTCTACTCGGCATGTGGAACGAAGCCCGTTGGCGAGCTTTTCAATAGACGATTATGGTTGCAAAAGAGTCCTGTTGATTGTCGGAGTTTATTCCATATCGTCGAGGAAGAATTCCATCGAGGATAATTATGTTTCTGTGGAAGATAATACTTTTATTTGGAGATTTCGGTCAATCGGCCTGCAGAATTGTGACTAGGGCCAATTTGCAGACTCGAAATTGTTTTAGCCAATCAGGAAAGCGATCGTCAATTACGCCAAGTAGGTCAATCCCACCGATCGTGTTATTTGTGGTGTGTCTTTTCCAGTTGATGATGGCTCCTCCGGGATTCACACTGGTCGTAGAAGTGGTACAAGTAATAATCCGCGCCCACGACCAGTGTGATATCGCATCGGCTGTCGAAATTGAAAGTTGCTTAATATATGTGTGTGCATATTTCATTTAAAACGCACAAAAAAAAAAAACGTACACATAATGTCACCTATGTAGACTATGCCATTGGGCAACTAATTACGTAAACGCACACAATTCCTGTGCACTGATTCAATGTTTCTTCAATGTTATGCCATAGAACATCTGCAGGCAGTTTGACACATAACTTCCAGATTGTAAATACAAATCACGAAGAATAAATACTGATGAAGGCGAGCCTTTGCAAGCAATAAACACAACCAACATAATAAAGTAGCAGACTCGATTGTATTGAGTATGTTCATGGGACGTAATGTAAGATGCAACACCTCTCACGCCCACTAGCGACGGCTTAAGTGATATTCTACTTCAAAGCCGCATACATTGGTCCCGTTGATCCCAAAGGACCAGTAAAAATAACACTTCTGATTCGTGGTACAGGGAGACTTTACGGCCGCCACACAGCGCTAAACGAACGCTAGTGTGAATGTTAATAAATACTGATAAGGGTGATCCTTTGGAAGGAATAAATACAACCAAAAGAATAAAGCAGCAGACTCGGTTGTATTGAGTCTGTTCATGAGAAGTTATGTTGGAAGAAACACCTCTCACGCCCACTAGCACCACTTAAGCGGTATTCTACTTCAAAGCCACAACCATTAGGCTTGTTGATTCCCAAAGGACCAGTAAAATTAGCACTACTGATTCGTAGCACGGGAAGACTTTAACTGCCGCCAAACTGCACGAAACGAACGTTAGTGTGATTGTTAATAAATACAGGTAATGGAAATCCTTTGGAAGCAACAAACAAAACCAAGAGAACAAAGTAGGAGACTCGGTTTTATTGAGTCTGTTCAAGAGAGATAATGTAAACGCAGCAA
Organism: Cyrtodaria siliqua; assembly: GCA_037043455.1. NCBI lineage: Eukaryota > Metazoa > Mollusca > Bivalvia > Adapedonta > Hiatellidae > Cyrtodaria > Cyrtodaria siliqua. Next base: position 699,559 of record JAWPHD010000048.1, read on the forward strand.
CACAACCCATGGTGAATACATGTCCTATGAGCTGCACACTACTTGCGTTTATTATACCTCATGTCAATCCCCCGTGTTAAATTCCCATATAATCATTTCGCGCTGTCGTACGGTGTTGTAATGTCACATCCTGGAGTGACGTCACTGAAAGGCTGCATTTTTTAAATGTTAACCGCAAAATCGCATCATCTCGGAATCAATGTATTTATAAAGATAAAATCCGACGTCACAGCAAGTTTATAGATTACATGAACAACACGTTATGCGCAAATGAATCGGTGAACACTTTATTAGTACATGTAATTCTATTATGTTTTTTTTATATTTCTAAAATGTTGATATAATATGCTTTTTTTTAAAGATATGAACAATGTTTTTGTTGACCATAACGTGTTACTTAAATCAAAAATAATTAATACATAAATAAAAATATCATCTTTTTTAATAAAACAATAAGACCTCGCCCCACACCATCCCCAAAAACTTCTTTTTTTTTCGGTATAATAAAATAAATATTGCATCACAGTGAGGGTGACACTGGATATTGTCTTCGCCTCGGTCGACATTATTTTCCTTAGGTTGACAATATCCACTGTCACCCTCACAGGAATGCAATATTTATATGTGTGATCCTTAAATGATTTTGAGGTGTATACAATCGTACCAGTTGAATTGTTAATTTACGTGTATATAATAATACAGTGGCAGCATTGATCTGGGCGGTGATGAAAGTAATGATAACGATGATGAAGTTGATGATGATTATGATTCTCATGATGATGATTGATGATGATGATGATGATTAAGATGAGATGATAATGCTGCTGCTGCTGAATACGGAATATATTGATGATGGCGATGATGTAGTTGAAGATGAAAGTAATGATATTGACGATGATGTTGACGTTGATGATGATGATGGGGATGACGATGATGATTATGATGATGATGATGCTGCTGCTGCCGATGATAATGATGATGATGTTTGAGGTGATGATGCTAATGATGATTATGTTGATGATTATGAAGATGATGACGAAAATGGTGATGATGATGATGATGATTTTGATGATTATCTATGGAATATATTGATTATGGCGATGATGAATCCGATGATGATGATAATGATCATGATGATGATGATGATGATGATGACGATGGTTGTGATGATGATGATGATGATGATGATGCTGATGATGATGCTGATGATGATACTGTGATGATGATGATGATGATGGCGATGACGACGACGACGACGACGACGCCGATGATGATGATGATGATGATGATGATGATGATGTTGATGGTCTCACTCCTCAATTAATTTTCCCATAGGGTTACTGTACAGCCTTTTCCAACATCTGAGCTTCAAAGCAGGCCAGCAGACATTGTTGTTGGTTTAATATCGTCAGTATAGCCAACATAACATTTAGTAGCTATGTGCAGTACCTATACAGTATGACCATACGCATGCCTCTATCGTATTTAGAAGTGAAACAAATCAGCATTATGTGATTGAGAGTAACGCGTGGATTCGACAAGCTCTCGCTGTAAAATAAAAGTGAAAAAAATGTTTTCATAACATGTAGCACTTGTAAGTTAACTCCACGATTTGTGCCTCAATCTTCATGAGATTTTCATCAGAATCTCCTGTTGTCATCTGCTATCATATGATCATGATTAAAACAATATTAGTTCATGTCATGGTATCATATATATATATGTATTTAATGATCAACTGCTGAAATCTGAATAGGAAAAATATCATTTTTTCCTGTATCCATGGTAACAAGATAAAAGTCTAAAGTATACCAGTCAATAGCTATGCATTTAGATTCTGCATGTCAAACAAACCACAACTAAGCTTAGATATTAGAATATAAAGAAATATGCAAGTCAGAGTATCACTTGAATTTTGGCGATATTCTGCCTTTAACATAAAAATACAAAAGAAACGCTATCAGCCATAGTATTTCTGTAATATATCTGCCAATTTTATCTCAATCTGCATGAAACTTTTCCCAAACATGGTCTGTGTCACCTGCTTTCTGATAATGCAACACGTTACATAAATACCCCATGTAGAACAAACATAATTGAAGCTATAACTGTAACTATTCCGGTAAAAAATTAAAGAATTCAAGAACTGCACCTATTTCGACTAGATAACAGCTATACAATAATGATAAATTCCACCTAAAACAGAACATCAACATTATTATAGTCTCTGTATTAAATATGGAGAACACCAACAGAAACTTGAGAGTTGGAAGATACACACACAACAACAACAATCAATTGTGTGATCACTGTCCAACATGGCATACAAATATGAGTTGTTGGCCATTTAAAGTTGAGACATCAACAATATGTGAGATATCAGATATATCAACTTAGATATCTGCTATCTCTATAAGATTCCCTTACAGGAACTTGTGGCTGCTGAAACAATGCACATGTATATACCAGAAAACATCATGTTTTTATTTATCACATGATTACACACCTGTCAAAAAAGTATACACACTTGCACACAATTTTCTCGAAAATGCTATTATGCAATTTATATCAAATACCTGATATGGTCATATACTGGACACAATATGTGCCAAATACATTCTTTATCTGTACCAACAACTAGTTGCAATTGTCTGACAAGTCATTACTTTGAAACTAACACACAAATCAATTGAATCAAGGTGTATAACTGGCTTTTAAGAAAAGGCATCTGTGTAACTATGATAAAACATTAGCTACTCTTCCGGTCTCGAACCTCAAATAATTTTCCCATAGGATTACTGTACAGCCTTTTCCAACATCTGAGCTGCAAAGCAGGCCAGCAGACATTGTTGTTGGTTTAATATCGTCAGTATAGTCAAGACCAGTAATTTAAAACTATAAAATACATCAGTTAGCCAGGTTTTTTTTTCTTTCTCGCTCATGTTTATGTGACCCCTATGGAAAATACACAGTTCATACACTAGCCAGCTGAATATGTGGTGATTAGGTCAAACACTTCTGAAATTTGAATGAAACCTCATATCAACATGGGATTTTTTGTATCATCTGTCTTTCACACTGCAGATATATGATAAAGCAAAGAAAAACCTATTTTTCAAATTAAAAATTGTCTAAAATTGAGAAAAAAAAAGAATTATTTTCTGTTTTCCTTTTGTCTCTTGGTCCGTGAGATTTCAGGTGAGATAATAGAGGTGTGAGACCTGATGATGATGTTGATGATGATGAGGATGTTGACGACAACGACGACGACGACGACGAGGACATGTTGATATGAGGTTTCATTCAAATTTCAGAAGTGTTTGACCGAAACACCACATATTCAGCTAGATAGAGCATGAATTTTGTATTAAACTTTTCTATATGTGTCTCATAAAGATTTAAATTACTGGTCTTGGCAATACTGAAGATATTAAACCAAAGCAATGTCTGCTGTCCAACATTGAAGCTGAGATGTTGGAAAAGGCTGTACAGTAGCCACATGGGGAAATTAATTGAGGTGTGAGACCCTAACATGTGCTAAAATGACGTAAAAACATACATTTATACAAGCGTATACACATGTAGCTTCCTTCTGAATCATTTTCACATGTATGTAACATCTTTGAATGTCGTTGTATTTTAAATGAAAATATTTGTATGATATGACCGATAATAACTCCTCACAATATCAGTTTACAGCGTTCATGTTTACATTAAGATTTATATACATACGTTTTATTATGTTGTGGAGGTTGCAAAACTTAATTTAAGCATTAAAACATTCAAAGTTTTAAAAATGACAAACTGACAGTAGATGTAAGTGGAAAATAATGTGTGCTGAACAAACTGGTTTATATTGATTCTTGAATATACATTTATGGATATAACTAGTTAACAAAAGCTTGTAGACTGCACAGCATGTTGCCTTATTAAAGGAGTGTATTATGTACATAATTAAATGCAATGGAAACATGCGTATGGTAACTAAGAACAAGTAGGTGGATGGCATATTACAAAACAGTAAGTAATGTTTGAACATACTATTATAACTAGTACTAACACATAACGTGCAAACACGATACAATGGATTAGTTTAAGTCAGTTTTATTTGGAGTCTTTTTTAAAAAAGGCCGATTTCATTGCGTGGACACGCCTTAATTCCATTAAGCGATGGGAAAGCTTATATTAACAAGTATTTCGATAATGAAACGCATTTAAACACATTGTTTACTGGATAAATGTGATAACCTGTTTACAAGTACCTATTAAATGTTTTAATCTTACATTATGCAAGCTTTTTAAGCCGAAATTGAGGTTTTATTTCATACCCCAGCCAACCCCGTTTTCCCTTCTCGGAGAAGAGATTGGATGGGGTATTTAAGTTAATACTCGGAACACGTAATGTGTCGTACACACATACATTTAGAAAACCAAATTAAGGGAAAATAAAATACTGTCTGATGCTGATGCTATGCAATTTGCAGAAGTAGTTTACTTATGCTAGACGGTAGGCTGTGATATTAATAGGATTTTAGTGATACATATTTGAGATGGAAAACTACCCACTTGTAACTGTGGTTGTTTGAAATTTACAAACCAAAAGTAAACAAACATAAATTATGAGTGTTTAAGACATCAAATAATACAAGTTAGTAGGAATAACCAAAGACGATGCATGCAGATTTTAAAACTTAAAGGACAGGTATGCTTCAATTTTAAATTATTCTTAAATTTATTCGAATATAAGTCTTGTCTTCACGTGCAATAAGTAGTGTTGGTATTTGTATATGTGCATGACGAAATACTTAGTTAAGTCAATACAGTACATTGCCTGTTATGATATTAATTGTTGTGTACCTTTCCAATGCTTGTTTAACAGCTTCATTTTTAGGGACTACGCTACTACAAAACATGATCTATACTCATTACGGAAAAATACAAATCACGGAGATCCAAACATGTTTACATCGGCGAAATTACACCCGATACCCCCCCCCCCCCCCCCCCCCCCTTCCCACCCACCCACCACACCACCCAACCCCTATTTTTGAATCGACACAGGCAACTATTATCATAAATGCTACTACAAGGATACACATCAAATAGGCGAAGCTGTGGTCGAGGGTTAACGACGTTGCGTTGTAAATCTTCCCGCCTCTAACCACTGCGTGTCCGAATACCACTTTGAGCTCAACTTGTAAATGAGAAAATGTAATTTTTTACGGATTATAGGAGGTATACAGTACTGGTTCTACCCATGAATAAGTGGGTGGCCTGCCTCCAACAAAACAAAAACGTGCCAGAAAATGACTTTTAAACACCAAACAAACAAACTCTTCAAATAGAAGTGAGACCATGTTGTTTGTCTTCTCAATATGTCCATTTTAAACAGTATGCATTCATTATTGGATTGCGTTATTAATAGTTTTACACAGCATTTCAACATAACATTTTATAAATATCTAGAAGTAAAACGTTGAGGTCAACCAACTTCACTTTTGATAAACTCGACCATGTTTTCTGATGTTATGCACCTTACCACATTTACTGCTTTGTTTTCATCACGAAACATAGTTAAAACATATGGTACAAATATGTGGTACACATATGTGGTATAAATATGTGTTACATATATGTGGTACACATACGTGGTACATACGTACACATATTTGGTACATTTATGTAGTAGAGATATGTGGTACAAATATGCCGTACAACTATTTGGTACTCATATGTGGTGCCAATATGTATTACAGATATGTGGTACAAATATATGATACAGGTATGTGGTACAAATATGTGTTACACATATGTGGTACAAATATATGGTACACATATGTGGTACAAATATATGGTACACATATGTGGTACAACTATATGGTACAAATATGTGGTACACATGTGTGATACAAATATATGGTACACGTATGTGGAATAAATATGTGGAACAAATATATGGTACCAATATGTGGTACAAATATGAAGGTACACATATGTGGTACAAATATATGATACACTTATGTGGTACAAATATATGGTATAAATATGTAGTACACATATGTAGTACACATGTATGGTACGACTATGTGTACAAATATGTTGTACAAATTTATGGCACAAATATATGATACTATGTGGTACAGATATGTGGTACATATACGTGCAATCAGTATATGGTACAAATATATGGTATACATATGTGTTACAAATACAAACACACTTGTGGTACACTCATGTAATACACACATGTGGTACACACATATAGTACACCTATGTGGTACACATATATGGTACAATTATGTGATATACGTATGTGGAATAAATGTGGTACACATATGTGGTACACGTATAAGTATATGGTACGAATATGTGTAATAAACATATGATATAATATATGGTATATATATGTGGTACAACATACTGTACAAATATATGGTACACATATGTGGTACAAATATGTGGTGCACATATGAAGAATAAATACGTGGTAGAACAACCAATCAATGTAAGCTCGTTAGTCCTGCATTTTTTCGTAATATCATAACCACATGTACCTTATCTCATGGCCATGTTAGTTATCCTTGAGAAAGGTACTTAATCCACATTGCTTAGAACTGGTTCTACACAGGAAGCCATCCAGAGTGATGCATATAAGTTGAAAGAACTTGTTTCCCAATCAATGTAAATCAAAAAATAAATAACTTGAAACTATGAGCAAAACGTGTAACACAAGCAATACATGCAAGGCCATTTATATTCAGCCCTCGATACATTGTTTAGATAAAACATGGTCAATACATGCAAGGTCATTTATATTCAGCCCTCGATACATTGTTTAGATAAAACATGGTCTTGAATCACACTAGCAGGCCCTTTACAAAATAGTTGTAAATCTTTTTAATCTGTCGGGTTAGAAATGTCGCGGTAATCTAACGACGAGTCATACATTATTACAGGGGCTATGTCAATATTTACTTTCTTTTAAAAAATGGAGATTAAGTTAAAGATGAATGGTCACCCTTCTGTAGTATTATCAATTAACTCTTAAACAGCATATGAACAATCATGCACACATCAGTTTTCAAATACGTTTTGCCAGTTTTAGGTAAACTTAGTTTTATTGCGTTTTGTTTTGTTATAGCAAGCAATGCGGGATGCATTGATTATTTATTGCACCTCGCACAAAATTCTTATTATTCTATAGTGGGTTAGTAAAACAATATGGACTACAATTCCGATTAAAAGTTTAAATAATTTGAAAATAGTTCTTTTAAGGCGTTAGTAGCAAACATATAAGTAAATTTAATAATGTTTTTAAACCGTACCGGTCGTCAATTTGCGCGAACGTCTCAATGACGTTGACGCTCCTTAAAATGGGTTAAATATCGGCGTTTGCCTTAAAAAGGGTGCTCGATGCAATGAATCAGTTATTGGGTTTGTTACTGACCCCCTACAGAAATATGTGGGGTCAGTCAGATGTATAGGGGGATTCGGCTATCGCCTCGCCCCCTATAAATCTGACTGACCACACATATTTTTATAGGGTCAGTCAGATGTATAGGGGGACTCGGCTATCGCCTCGCCCCCTATAAAACTTACTGACCACACATATTTCTGTAGGGGGTCAGTAACTAACCCAATAACTAATAATAGACACATTTTACGTTAATATAGTCTGTTGTCGTAAAACGTCAAATTGTCGTAAAGCGTCAAGAGGAAAAAATAACTATGGCGGCAACCAGGTCAAGCATAACTTGCAACTAATAGACTAAACAGAGCTTGTGGATAACCTATGCGAATAATCTAAATCACTACATTGTCCTGTTCATAGTAATACCAGTTATCGTCATAATACGATCATCTGTTTACATGTTCATTCGTGCTTGTTTTAGTTAAGCTAATTACGGGCATTTCCGTTTTCTTTAATATGAAATAGGTTAAACCTACAGGGCGAGCACAGTTCTTGTCTGATGTGCACCTGTATGTGCAAGTCTAGCTTCGAGAATCGTAGCTCTTATGGTGTGTACCTATACCATAGATAGTGTAGGTATATACCGTGCGTCTACATGTAAGCGTCTTATGAATCGTGACTGACCTACCACCCCCACCCCCAACACATTTCTATTCGTTCCCAGACAGGTATGGCATGGAACGAACTTCGAACGGCTATATAGTCATGATCCAGTCTGGATCGACATTGGCTGAATCACCAACCGTCATAAAAGCTATACTCGGTCGGACTATCTACTACATCAGTGCAGTGTATGTCAGATACATACATAAACCATGATGCATATACTTTCTTGCCGAACAACATGTACATTAACCAGCTTCCTTAAGGATACCTACCAGTTTCAACGTTATAATGCATATATTTTTTTTAAGCTTTTTTATTCGAATATAAGTCTTGTCTTCAACGTGTGTTAACTAATTCATATGTATGGTCTAATCATTATGATGATGTATGTTTGAGAAAAGTACAATGTTTTTAAAACTCAGACATTTGTTGTTTCCTACTTGACATCTAATCAATGGTGGTCGATTTTCAGAACATTAGTTCAACCGAATGTATTAGAGTGTGTCTGGGGGTGGGGGACACCGGGTCCGAAGTTTTTCATCAATATATTCTGAAAATGCACCAAATTCATCAAATGCTACGAAGAAAAGACGCTGGTTTGATTCACCGTTCTTGATGTTTATTACTAGCTGTGCTCAAGCTACTTATTAGTTTCTACATCTACATTTTAAGAAACGGAGTGTCATATTTGACCATAATGTTTCTGTCAGTGGTAGAAAACAAAAATAATGAAATGATAGGGCATATATCGATTGAAGCAGAAGAAAGGTAAAGTTTCCAAACCGTGTTTTACTCACTTTTTTGTTGTTGTTTTTCATCACCTTCAAATATGAACTACCCCGTAGCATCAGACCAAATCGGATGACCGGCACAGACTCCTACTTAACTGGCATAGGAACGTTTCATTTATATGGGGATCCAAAAGCAAATTCATACTTTGTTAAACGTAAAAAAAAAGGTGAAGCACCAACAGTGGTGCGAACGCCGGATTGCGAATTTTAACACTTTAACTGAAAAGTCTGTGTGAAAAAGGGGAATAGTTCAGGTAAAATATATGACATAGTTATGGTTCTTGCTACATAACATTTGTAATGATATATATATATGTGTGTGCCAAGTTTCAAAGCTTTTCGACAACTCATTTTTAAAAAATGAGGAAAAAACTAAACTTTAGCGATAACGTCAAAACTCGTGGACGGAAAGACGGACAGACAGACGAAAACTATAAGCCTGGATTTGCTAAGCAATTCAGCCAAAAAATCTATCTATCTATCTATCTATCTATCTATCTATCTATCTACATCATTTGGGTATTATGTACAGCTGCCGTGCTGCTGGGACAGCAACAAAATAAGAAATCTCAAATATAACTTCAGTTAGCCTCAATGGTTGCTATCAAAATTTCAGGATGTCTTAATTTCGGATTGCGTAACTCATTTTTGGATAAAAGGTTGACCTGCCCCGATATATAACCCGAGCCTTTTCTGTCCCTATAAGCCTTTTTTTCGTTCTTTCTTGTGTGTGGCTTTTTAGCGTACACAGTCAGATGAAATATCAAACTCGTAAAAAAAAACCTGGTAAGGACAGAGAAGGCTCGGATTAGCCGATATGCAACACAGGGTACAAAAATACTTTTTCTCGAACCAGATACATCCCCTACCCCCACACGCCTGTCAAATTATTGGGATCTGGGGAAGGAGGCTGTTCCTACCCCTGTGAGTAACATCCTGGGGCCTAACCTTCTTTTAGTCACTCTATACCTGGTGTTGTTCTAAATAGTTGTATTTTTTTCATAATGGACCATAATGTTACTGTGCCTGTGACGGTAAAACGATGCGATGGCAGAGTGGTTAGCTTGCTTGCCTCTGGATATACATGTAGAAGTCAGGGTTTCGACTTTCACGTCTCGAGAATTGAAAAAACTTCCTTAGATCTATAAATTATTCGTTCAAGATAATTAAAGTTACTGTGAAAGTATGTCATTTAAGCCGTTGGTCCCCTGTGCAGGGAGAGAGATATCATATATATCCACGTTGAAAATTTCGTTGAACGTCTGTTCATCACAAAAATGTCTGCAGGTAAACTCTTCTACAGAAACGAAACTGTGATAACCAAAAGTATGTGTAGAATAGTATTGGAAGAAAGATAGAAAGATAGAAAGATGGACCTGTAACTTTACTCATTGTTTACTAACAGACCATACGTCATAATGTGTGACGACACGATGATGACGTAAGTCAGTCAATGACGTCTTGTCATTTTATTAAATCTTCCGTAACATTTCCGGAAATTGCCAAGTTGCTCGGGTTTGGCACGAATGAAAACGGAATAACCTCGTCGATTTCCGCCAATGGCTATCAATAGTGGACGATCCTAATACGGAAATCTGCGATGAGTTCCGATTGCATTTACGGTTTTACGGAAAATGGGATAGCGATTAACCAATAATAGATGTTTTTTAACGGTAGTTGTCAAACCATGTGTTTATCATAATTGATTAGCAAGCCATATACATTTCTGCGAAACGAAATCTACTTTTATTAAATTGTGAATTGTGTTGACGAATTTTGGCCAATGAACAATGTACAAGTTAACACTTGGGTTACGTTTCCGGTTAATGGCCGTTTTGGCGACATAGGTAAAAATGCAATTTCATTGTCATTTTTGGATGGATTCGAGGAAGGTTTTTAATGTTTTTTCACCGCATTCTGCTTGGAAACCACCATTCTTAATGATTTCTACGAATGCTTATCTTGTTAATTTCGTAACGAAATATGCTACTTTACGGTTGTAGTCGCCCATAAACTACCGTAAATGACCCAAGACTTTTCAAAAGGATGGATTGATATGTTTACCTTTCGCCTGCATGATACCATAGGAGCTCGCTTGCGCTCGCGTCGCTATTAACTACTCCAGGAATACTCTGCTTGCATATAATCAAATAAAAGTTGAGTTTTCAATTATTTTTCGATATCCTACCAAAGATTTAAATATATTATTCAGTTTGGTGAAATATAACAAACAAACAGAAATATAAAACACATTTTTCTACGAACTATTCGAATAAGTATTATTAATTATAAGCTATATGGAAAAGTTAATCGCTGTGGAAACCACAAGCTTTACAAGAGTAAATATTGACGGATGTACCTTTACAAGAGTAAATATTGACGGGTGTACCTTTAACGTGTTTAATGCAAAATAGTAGTTACATGTAAGTGATAGCTATCACTTTTAATGCATAGTTGTGTGCAAAGTAGAGATGTGTGTATACTTATTGTTTTTGTTTTATAGACGTAGTATGTTGCCATGAACATAGAAAAAATAGGAAATGCAATAGGTTACCTATTACTTAAGATCAAATACGATATCGTTATAAACATAATGCCAGTTCTTTAAAGTTCTCCGGTCATGTTTTGTTTCATGAACAGATTCATGTTTATTCGAAATCAACATGATCAATACGCAACAATAGATATTTATAATTCACACATTGCAATAATCTGTGAAAAGCCAGAATAAGATTTTATTTGATGACGTTGAAGACTTTGAACAGGTAAATTAATCCACAGGTAAATGCATTTATCAATTATCTGTCAATAGTTGTGCAGCTATACAGTTCAGATTTACCTCATTTCCCCGTACAGTCAAGCAGTGGTAAAAGCAGTATCTACGTCATGCAAATAATACTTACTTTTAAATACAACTAAATGGTGGTTTTAAATATATGTTTCTCTCCGGGTCTATCAAGAAATGATATATTGGAAAATAAATTCAGTTTTTGACGTGTTCACGAACTTTTCGGACAGCACTCGTATAAATAAGATGTATTCTATCGTGAACATGTCTTTATATGTTTTAGTTCGTAACATCGGTAGAATCAATGCGTAGGTAAAATAGTAAATACATGCACAACAGTATCCATACATCCGCAGTATCATCTCATCAATGAATACCACAGCTGTAGGTGACATGTTGTGTGCAATCAAACTAATTACTCACGTTTAGTATAGAGCATTCACGAGACTATATAGCTTAATGAAGATATTCGACCAAATAAACCATGCCATATTGCAGTGAAGTGTAATGAAGTTATTCGACCAACTAAATCATGCCATATTGCAATGAAGTTTAATAAAGATATTCGACCAACTATTTGGTATAGAGCATGCACGAGCCCATGTAGCTTAATTATCAGCAAACCTTTGATTTTGAAATCTGGAACGGTGATCCACACAGCATTGAACAATTTGGCTACAAAGAAGAAATCGATTGATATAGGGACTCTGTAGCTTTAAGATAACGACTTGGTCGCTGTATATATGCTTCTGTTGTCTGATGTATGTTTAGATAATGAAAACTATTCTTTGTCAATGATAATTAAGGTGTAATAACAAAGGATTTATGGATATAGATTAAAACGGCATGACAATATACAAAGGTAGTTGTTGACATGTACACGTCGACATATATATTTGTTTTACGGAAGATGTAATAAATTGAATGACCATAACCATTTTTGTCTCGCCCACGATAGTGGGTAGCGAGACATAGCAGTCACTCGATTTTTTATGAAACTTTGTCGAATGCTTTGTTGGGTACATCATCACGCCAAAATGACCAAGGTCTAGGTCATATTTTGCGTTATTTCCCCAAACCTTAGCCTTGGTAAGGCTCTGGGTATTGTTTAACCACTTATAGGATATGTTGTCTGCTTTTTAATTTAGTCTTTTGGCTGTTACTTGTGATACACGGGCTTCACAACCGCTGCTCCCAACTAAATTCCATTATGTTTATATCGCTCTTCGGGGCATTTAATTTTATAAGATACTGGGACCATACGCCGTACGACATGGGGAAGCAAATAACTCCATGTCCACCGCCGTATGCATGCCATCTTTGGGATGGTTAGAAGTGTGTACTATTGATTTTATTAATATTGATTTCTGCTCAACCCGGGGCTAGAGGGCGTGAGCGGTAGCTAGCATATTTCACTACCGCTCATGAACAGTCTCAATCAAACCGAGACTGCAATATTTCGTATGTGTCGTGCTCGGCCGTTTCCAAAGATCCATTATCATACTATTTTTTTGATTAGGTAACTTAACATCAGTTAACTGTATACATGTGATTGCCTCATTTTTTTATTTGATACTTGGTCATATGTATTGTTGGCATTGGTGAACATCACTGAACGGCACAAATTACCAAGGTCAAGGTCATATTTTGCTTATATCCCCAAACCTAACCTTGGTTTGTTAACTTAACCTCAGTTAACTTTATGTGATTGCCTCAATTTAATCTTTGATACTTGGTCATATGTGTTGTTGGCATGGGTGGACATCACTGAACGACTAAAAATACCAAGGTCAATGTCATATTTTGCATTATTTCCCTCAAACTTAACCTTGGTTAGGTAACTTAACCTTGGTTAGGTAACTTAACCTCAGTTAACTTTATGTGATTGTCTCACTTTATGTCTTTGATACTTGGTCATATGTATTGTTAGCATAGGGAAAACCTTGAAAAATATTCTTCTCTAAAAACTCAAGGCACAGAGCCTTCTTATATAACCTGTAGTATCAGCTTATGGTCCATGCATTACCAAGTTTGTTCAAATGATGACCCTGGGGGTCACAGTTTTACATAATGTTGTATAGGAAAATCTTAAACAAATCTTCTTCTCTGAAACTACATGTGCTAAAGGTTTAATATTACGCATTTACCATTAGTCCTCTACCAAGTTTTAAATGAGCATAGTACACAACCCTTGGGACATAGTACCTGTGTCATAACGCGGAAACCATTGAGATCCCCACCATATACACCTTAACGCGGGTGCAGGAATTTGTGATATTGCACCATCGACTGCGTGATCTCGTTCTGTTATGAATTATAAGCTTTTTTAAAACAGTTTTCATCTTTGCGAAGATAATCAGGTGAGCTTTTCAGTGTCATTTCTGTCCTCTTGTTTAATATTCCACATGCTTGTAGATGGGCCGTGAATCCAAATATGGCTGTGCTTGCATCTTTTGTTGCTACAGAAGTGAATATGTCGGCATATGTATCTTGTCCAGATAAGAATGTGTGACGCAATATTTCAGTCAACTTAATGTGATCTCAACAAAATTTAAGTCGTCATGCGACATTTTATGTCATCAAGTCGCTGTGTGGATGTTGTGCAGACAATATATTCAACTTATGCCGCTTTTTATTAAGTCGTCCTGGCTCGAAATATTGTTGTATATCAACATAGATTATGTCAACATAGGATTATATATCGTGACATGTCGTTCTATTTATGGTCATAAACAACACATCATCTGAGAGGTACATTAAAGCTTCCATACATTTCGGGTAAACACAATTATGCAAATTTATATACGTTTGATTTAAAACATCTGATAAGGCGTATTTTACATGCAATTTACATATTAATTGACATAATGAATAATGTGATTGGATGATGTTCATATTATATACTCATATGTGTTTATACTGGATATATTATCATATAGTGAAGAGACCACGTTTTACAAACACTGTACCCACGAATACTGCTATAATACAAACACTGTACCCACGAATACTGCTATAATACAAACACTGTACCCACGAATACTGCTATAATACAAACACTGTACCCACGAATACTGCTATAATACAAACACTGTACCCACGAATACTGCTATAATACAAACACTGTACCCACGAATACTGCTATAATACAAACACTGTACCCACGAATACTGCTATAATACAAACACTGTACCCACGAATACTGCTATAATACAAACACTGTACCCACGAATACTGCTATAATACAAACACTGTACCCACGAATACTGCAATAATACAAACACTGTACCCACGAATACTGCTATAATACAAACACTGTACCCACGAATACTGCTATAATACAAACACTGTACCCACGAATACTGCTATAATACAAACACTGTACCCACGAATACTGCTATAATACAAACACTGTACCCACGAATACTGCTATAATACAAACACTGTACCCACGAATACTGCTATAATACAGAGTATTGTTTTGTTTTTCCTCAATGTAATGTGGAATATTTTATTTTATAATGTTTTTTTTTCAAAATGAAAACAAAAATTCCAGTTAGTTCCGCTAGGACCATCCATCGATGCCAGGTACGATTGCAATAGTACGATGGCGTACCCTCGTCATCGTACCATCGTGCATCGAATGTAAACATGATGGTATGATGACAGGATGTCGATGATACGATGGACCAGCGAATCATCGCTCATCGACTCATTGACTTGTAAACGCTGATACGCGATGATACGATGGCCCTAACGGAACATGGCATATATGGCAGACATAATATTTAATTATTATTTACACATTATTATTATTTTAAAAAGTGCATGCCTCCTTATGTATTTATCTATTACTAAACACATGCATAGACAGTATAAAGTATATAGAACACACGCCTACATTCTTACATTTTTTATTTTATACACCCTTGACGTCATCCAAACATATTCACCCAGATACGCCCGAAACTACATTTAAATATGATTTATAATGATTTATATATATCTGCCAAAAGCCCTAGACGCACTGTATGGAGTTGTATTTCTTGTATTATTGTTCAATATCACTATCACAAAAGGGTACTCACTTTACAATTCACAACTTATAAAGGTTTCGTTCTATAATGCCTCGGTCAGATGAGACCTACGGGTGGTCCCGGACTCGTAGGAGTTTGGGAGCCGTACGGGCCTGCGGCCCTTGGAAAGTCCGTACGAAATCATCCTCCTACGATGTTGTGGTCACATGCATACGGGCGGTCTACGGGCGTTCTACGGGTTCTCTGGGTCTTCTTACGATTTTTTTGGCCACGGGAACACAAGAACCCGTACGTGCACCCTACGAGTTCCGTATGGTGCACGTGCGGGCACCGTACGGGCTTGAGAACACCCGTACGATCAGTCGTGTGTGTACGAGCGAGACACTACTGTGTGTACTAGACACTGTTGTGCGTACGAGACACTGTTGTGTGTACTAGATACTACTGTACGTACGAGAAACTACTGTGCGTACGAGACACTACTGCATATACGAGGCACTACTGTGCGTACTAGACACTACAGTGTTTACGAGACAATATTGTGTTTACTATAAAATACGGTACGTACGAGACACCCCTGTGCGTTCGAGACACTACTATGCGTACGAGACACTACTTTGCATGCGAGACGCTACTGTGTGTACGAGAAATTACGATGTGTATGAGGCACTACTGTGCATACGAGGAACTACTGTGCGTACGGGACACTATTGTGCATACGAGACACTAATGTACGTACGAGACACTACTATTTGTACGAGACACTACTATGTGCACGAGTCGCTACTGTGTACGAGATACTACAGTGCGTACGAGTCACTACGTGCGTACTAGACACTACTGTACATACGTAACACTTCTTTGCGTACGAGACAGTAATGTACGTTCGAGACACTACTGTACGTATACAAGTCACTACTGTACGCACGAAGTGCTCCTATATTTACGGGACATTACTGTGTACTAGACAATAGTAAAATATCTCGGTATGTAGATAGAATATTCAGCATCGTTAAACTAATGGAAATCTGTTTGTGCTCAGACAGACAGAGAATTAGTTGGGGATGAGATGCGGGTATTGTGCGTAATTCTACTTGTACGATTACTGTTCAAAACAGAAAATACATCAATTTAACAAAAAGCTATTTGTTGCACAGGGTCGACCTGTTGGCATATAACAATACGTATGCACACAAATTCTCAAAAATAAAATACACCTTTTTAAGGAAAGATACTAATATTGCCAATCAGATCATATACAGGCAATCAGCGTAACACGTGTTACCATTTTATTGGCACATCAATAAAGGTAATATGAGCAATATTGTTGACACACGAAGTCATTCTCATACAGAAGATGTAATTGTATGATTGACGGCCGATTATAAACAATACAACATAGGGCGACATGGATTCTTGAATACATATGGTATCGTCTTTATATGTCGCCAAATTAACGATGGTAAAACTCTTTACTACGTGAATTCGATGATGATAAAAACATGTATGGAGGAGGACAGACAGACAGACAGACAGACAATGGGGATTGGATGCGGGTATTGTGAGTAAGTCTACTTGTACGATTACTATTCAAAACAGAAAATACATCAATTTAACAAAAAGCTAATTGCTGCACAGGGTCGTCCTGTTGACATATAACAATACATATATATACACATTCTCAAAAATAAAATTGCACTTGTTTAAGGAAAGATACTATTATTGCCAATCAGATCATACAAAGGCAATCAGCGTAACACGTGTTACCATTTTATTGGCACATCAATAAAGGTAATACACGAAGTCATTCTCATACATTGATTATTGACTGTACAACATATGGCGACATGACTTCTTGAATACATATGGTATCGTCTTTATATATAGCCTAATTAACGATGGTAAAACTCTTTATTACGTGAATTCGATGATGATAAAAACATATATGGAGGATATTGCATTCTCTGTTCATATCACACCATATATCATGCCTAAAGCTCTTGTGCTCATTTTGTGGTCTCAAGTTGATATAGGTTGTGATATTATATATGTAATTATCACACATATCACACACATATCACATCAGAGGGTGATAGTAAGAATGTTCAACCTGAGGATATAATTATCGCCCGAGGCGAAGCCGAAGATGATAATCAATTTCCGAAGTGTAAACATTCTTACTAACACCCTCTCATGAATGTGATATTTATTTTATTATACCGAAATCCAGTTTCAGTACAGATTTCACTTTCCTGGATTATTTCTTTTCAAAAGTTGCTATGAAAGTTATATCATTGGATTAGAAATAACCCGGGAACCTGAGGTGCGCATGAGCTATTGTTTTACTGTCATCCTCGTCTCAGATAGTAAGACATTACACATTGTTGTCTATGGGGATTTAGCATGGGCGTTTTATGTGAGTGATAATATTGAAAATGGTCTATTTATCGCACACCTTCATTTTGCATTCAATTGCAATGCATGGATCGTAATGTCAGCAAGATACGCATAATAAGTTGATAAAAAAGGTAATCTTTTCTTACTTTCTTGTTGTTTAAATGATCGCTTAGTATGTCTTGTGACATGGATGAGATTACATAGGTATGATATGGTTGTTTATATGTTTTACTTTCAGATGCCATTTCTCAGACCCGTCAACTATTAATAACTGACCCTTTGTAAAACGGTAAACGGAAAGAGATTACTAAACGATGCCCTTACACAATATTGGAAGATTATTTTATTCAAACCATCAGTACTGGGTTGTCTGTATTCTGAAAATATTTCTAGTAGAATATATGTGTTAAAATAAAGCACATAGACGTGTTCAAAGTCATGACAGAACAGTAAACACTGTGACAGTTACAGACTTTTCGTATCTTACTAAACATAAAATAACGCCTTGCGTTCCTTTACGTATTCTGCACGGGTTGACCACAATGGTCAAATTATCATCCATTAGCAGGTTTACGACGAAAATCGCGGTACCTGTCGTGATTATTCTGTTCTTACTGAACATATTCCTGATGCTACATCTGCACAGGGACACCTCTAGCACCACGATGATAATCCGTGAAGTTTATAATAACGGAAATGATGGAGCTTCCAGCTCCGATATGAGTAAGGATCACGTTCATGACAAAGATATACGTAATGAACATGTACCATCTGATGCTAAGCCAAGCTCTAATGATGATACACCGTCTAATACGGAGGAAAAGAACGAACACGATACTAAAACAAACACCAAACAAGACGAAGAGATGGTTGCAATGAAAGACGACATGGTTGATGGTATGCTGATCAAGCTGAAGCGCTCTAAATTGTATCCATTTTTTCCAAGTTACTTTTGTATGCATCGATGTCTCAGCTAGTTAGACAACTGGGTTCTGTAGCAAGGAAAGCCGCAAAAACCCTGAGGGGATATTCTAATTTTACAAGGTGAGTAAGTTTATTTACCATTGTATAACACACCATTTAGAAACCTTTTAATACACATTTTTTATGTACTCAGAAGTTTAAAATAATTAATATATGAACCTCTATGTAATACACATGTTTCCATATTTTCATTCTCTATTTGTTTGATATGTTACACTAAGAAAGAAATATAAAAAGATCGGACAGGAAAGGTAGCATTCAAGGAAGACAGTCAACCACAAAACACAGAAACAAACACGCAAACAGACAAACAAGAAGGCAAAAGCAATAATAAATGCAAAGGACATCACAACCCAAAACATTCTTCTATTTTACAAGCCTTTACGTATATTTTCGATTGTAAAACATATTCATAGTGCAAATGTGTTCTCTAAGTCAAGTTTATGAGGGGTGATAATGGTTGGATGCTTTCCGTCTGTTGGGTAACGTTTTCATAACCAATTACTCTCGCCGTCACTTGGAAACTTTCATCTCAACACATTACTCTCGCCGTCAGTTAGAAACTGTCATCTCAAAACGTCATTATCTTTGTCATTTCAGAACATTATCACAGCCTATTATTCTTTTTGGTCAGTTGGAAACGTTCATCTCAACCCCTCATTATCTCTGACATTTGAGAACGTTATGACAACCCATTGTTATTTCCGTCTATTGTACTATCTCTGTCATCTGGAAACATTCATCTCAACCGATTACCCTCTCCGTCATCTGGGAACGTTTGTCTTAACCAATTACTATCTCCCTCATTAGGGAACGTTCCCCTAACAGATTACTATCTCTATCATTTGGGAACGTTCCCCTAACATATTACTATCTCTATCATTTGGGAACGTTCCCCTAACAGATTACTATCTCTATCATTTGGAGAACGTTCCCCTAACATATTACTATCTCTATCATTTGGAGAACGTTCCCCTAACATATTACTATCTCTATCATTTGGAGAACGTTCCCCTAACAGATTACTATCCTCTATCATTTGGGAACGTTCCCCTAACAGATTACTATCTCTATCATTTGGAGAACGTTCTCCTAACAGATTACTATCTCTATCATTTGGAGAACGTTCCCCTAACAGGTTACTATCTCTATCATTTGGAGAACGTTAACCTAACAGATAACTATCTCTGTCATTTGGAGAACGTTCCCCTAACAGATTACTATCTCTATCATTTAGAGAACGTTCATTCTCAACCCACTACACTATCCATCTGTTCTTCTCAATCTATTAATATGAAGGTGATTTCTGAACGTTCATCTCAAACCCATTTTCCCTCTATCTGTTGGAAATGTTCACCTCAACCCATTACTCTCCGTCTTTTGAGAACTTTCGACTTAACCCATCATTCTATCTGTTGGAAACGTTCAACTCATTTCTTTCTTCGGCATTTAGGAAAGTTCATCATCTCAACTCATTTCTTCTCCAAGCAAATAGGAACGTTCAACTAAACCCATTACCTTCTCTATCATTTTGGAAGGTTCATCTCAACCCATTACCCTCTTCATCATTTAGGAACGTTCGTCTCAACCCATTACTCCCTTCTTCATTTAGGATTGTTCATCGCAATCCAATACTCTCTTCGTCATTTAGGATTGTTCATCTCAACCCAATACTCTCTTCGTCATTTAGGATTGTTCATCTCAACCCATTACTCCCTTCGTCATTTAGGATTGTTCATCTCAACCAATTACACTCTACCTCATTTAGGATTGTTCATCTCAACCCAATACTCTCTTCGTCATTTAGGATTGTTCATCTCAACCCAATACTCTCTTCGTCATTTAGGATTGTTCACCTCAACCCATTACTCTCTTCGTCATTTAGGTACGTTCATCTCAACCCATTACTCTCTTCGTCATTTAGGATTGTTCATCTCAACCCAGTACTCCCTTCGTCATTTAGGATTGTTCATCTCAACCCAATACTCTCTTCGTCATTTAGGATTGTTCACCTCAACCCATTACTCTCTTCGTCATTTAGGATTGTTCATCTCAACCCATTACTCTCTTCGTCATTTAGGATTGTTCATCTCAACCCAGTACTCCCTTCGTCATTTAGGATTGTTCATCTCAACCCATTACTCCCTTTGTCATTAGGATTGTTCCTCTCAACCCAATACTCTCTTCATCATTTAGAATTGTTCATCTCAACCCATTACTCTCTTCATCATGTAGTATTGTTCATCTCAACCCATTACTCTCTTCGTCATTTAGGATTTTTCATCTCAACCCATTACTATCTTCATCATGTAGGATTGTTCATCTCAACCCATTACTCTCTTCGTCATTTAGGATTGTTCATCTCAACCCATTACTCCCATCGTCATTTAGGATTGTTCATCTCAACCCATTACTATCTTCATCATTTAGGTACGTTCATCTCAACCCAATACTCTCTTCGTCATTTAGGATTGTTCATCTCAACCCAATACTCTCTTCGTCATTTAGGATTGTTCATCTCAACCCAATACTCTCTTCGTCATTTAGGATTGTTCATCTCAACCCATTACCCTCTTCGTCATTTAGGATTGTTCATCTCAAGCCATTACTCCCTTCGTCATTTAGGATTGTTCATCTCAACCCAATACTCTCTTCGTCATTTAGGTACGTTCATCTCAACCCATTACTCCCATCGTCTATTAGGATTGTTCATCTCAACCCATTACTATCTTCATCATTTAGGTACGTTCATCTCAACCCATTACTCCCTTCGTCATTTAGGATTGTTCATCTCAATCCATTACTCTCTTCGTCATTTAGGATTGTTCATCTCAACTCATTACTCTCTTCATCATTTAGGATTGTTCATCTCAACCCAGTACTCCCTTCGTCATTTAGGAACGTTCATCTCAACCCATTACTCTCTTCATCATTTAGGATTGTTCATCCCAACCCATTACTTTCTTCGTCATTTAGGATTGTTCATTTCAACCCATTACTCCCTTCGTCATTTAGGATTGTTCATCTCAACAAATTACTCTCTTCATCACTGAGGATTGTTCATCTCAACCCATCACTCTCTTCATCATTTAGGAATGCTCATCTCAACCCATTACTCTCTTTATCATTTAAGAACGTTCATCTCAATCCATTACTCTCTTCATCATTTAGGAACGTTCATCTCAATCCAGTACTCTCGTCATCATTTAGGAACGTTAATCTCAATCCATTACTCTCTTCATCGTTTAGGAACGTTCAACTCATCCCATTACTTTCTTCATCATTAAGGAGCGTTCATTTCATCCCATTACTCTCTTCATCATTTAGGAACGTTCATCTCATCCCATTACTCTCTTCATCAATTAGGAACATTTATCTCAACCCATTACTCACTTCATCATTTAGGAACGTTCATCTCATCCCATTGCTCCCTTTATCATTTAGGAACGTTCGTCTCAATCCATTACTCTCTTCATCATTTAGGATTGTTCATCTCAACCCAGTACTCCCTTCGTCATTTAGGATTGTTCATCTCAACCCATTACTCTCTTCATCATCTAGGATTGTTCATCTCAACCCAGTACTCCCTTCGTCATTTAGGAACGTTCATCTCAACCCATTACTGTCTTCATCATTTAGGATTGTTCATCCCAACCCCTTACTTTCTTCGTCATTTAGGATTGTTCATTTCAACCCATTACTCCCTTCGTCATTTAGGATTGTTCATCTCAACAAATTACTCTCTTCATCATTCAGGATTGTTCATCTCAACCCATCACTCTCTTCATCATTTAGGAATGCTCATCTCAACCCATTACTCTCTTTATCATTTAAGAACGTTCATCTCAATCCATTACTCTCTTCATCATTTAGGAACGTTCATCTCAATCCAGTACTCTCGTCATCATTTAGGAACGTTAATCTCAATCCATTACTCTCTTCATCGGTTAGGAACGTTCAACTCATCCCATTACTTTCTTCATCATTTAGAAACATTCTTCTCAATCCATTACTCTCTTCATCATTTAGGAACGTTCATCTCATCCCATTACTCTCTTCATCAATTAGGAACATTTATCTCAACCCATTACTCACTTCATCATTGAGGATTTTTCATCTCAACCCATTACTCTCTTTATCATTCAGGAACATTTATCTCAACCCATTACTATCTTCATCATTTAGGAACGTTCATCTCAATCCATTTTAGGAACGTTAATCTCAGTCCATTACTCTCTTCATCGTTTAGGAACTTTCAACACATCCCATTACTTTCTTTATCATTTAGGAACGTTCATCTCATCCCATTACTCTCTTTACCATTTAGGAACGTTCATGTCATCCCATTACTCTCTTCATCATTTAGGAACATTTATCTCAAACCATTACTCTCTTCATCATTTTGGAATATTCATCTCCTCCCATATCTCTCTTCATTCCTTAGGAACATTCATCTCAAGTCATTACTCTCTTCATCATTTAGGAACGTTCATCTCATCCCATAACTCTCTTCATCATTTAGGAATATTCATCTCATCCCATATCTCTCTTCATTCCTTAGGAACATTCATCTCAAGTCATTCATCTTTTCATCATTTGAAACATTCATCTCAACTCATTACTCTCTTTATCATTTAGGAACGTTCATCTCAATCCATTACTCTCTTCATCGTTTAGGAACGTTCGACTCATCCCATTACTCTTTTCATCATTTAGAAACGTTCATCTCATCCCATTACTCTCATCATCATTTAGGATTGTTCATCTCAACCCATTACTCTCTTCATCATTCAGGAACGTTCGTCTGAACCCATTACTCTCTTCATCATTTAGGAATGTTCATCTCAACCCATTACTCTCTTTATAATTTAGGAACGTTCATCTCAATCCATTACTCTCTTCGTCATTTTGGAACGTTCATCTCAGTCCATTACTCTCTTCATCGTTTAGGAACGTTCAACTCATCCCAGTACTTTCTTCCTCATTTAGGAACGTTCATCTCATCCATTACTCTCTTCATCATTTAGGAACATTTATCTCAACCCATTACTCTCTTTATCATTTAGGAACGTTCATCTCATCCCATTACTCTCTTCATCATTTAGTAACGTTCATCTTATCACATAACTCTCTTCATTCCTTAGGAACATTCATCTCAAGTCATTCCTCTTTTCATCATTTGAAACATTCATCTCAACTCATTACTCTCTTTATCATTTAGGAACGTTCATCTCAATCCATTACTCTCTTCATCGTTTAGGAACGTTCGACTCATCCCATTACTCTTTTCATCATTTAGAAACGTTCATCTCATCCCATTACTCTCTTTATCATTTAGGAACATTCATCTCATCCCATTACTCTCTTCATCATTTGAAACGTTCATCTCAATCCATTACACTCTTCATCATTTAGGAACATTCATCTCATCCCATTACTATCTTCATCATTTAGGAACTTTCATCTCATCTCATTACTCTCTTTATCATTTAGGAGCATTCATCTCATCACATTACTCTCTTCATCATTTAGGAACGTTCATCTCAATTCATTACTCTCTTCATGATTTAGGAACGTTTATCTCAATCCATTACTCTCTTCATCGTTTAGGAACACGCGACTCATCCCATTACTCTTTTCATCATCTCATCCCATTTCTCTCTTTATCATTTAGGAATATTCATCTCATCCCATTACTCTCTTCATCATTTGAAACTTTCACCTCAACCCATTACTCTCTTCATCCTTTAGGAACGTTCAGCTCAAACCATTACTGTCTCCGTCTGCTGGGATCATTGAACTAACCCCATTACTTCTTAAAGCTACACAATCCCGATAAAATAATACAATTTAAAGTTTGTTTAAGCATAGGAACGCCTATAGATGAAGTTCTTTGCTGGATGTGTTGTCTACATTGTTTAGGCTGGTATATTGTCATAGCGTATATCGAGGCATTTGCATAATAGGCGTGATAAACGCATCGGTAACTTTGAAATTGTACCACCCAGCGATTACGGGTATATAAGCCTAAACGTTTATATAGCAATTTGCTATTTATAGGTAGCGCCGTGGTGTAATGGTTAGCATTGCGGCTTAGTAACCCAGGGATCGCGCGTTCAATCCCAGCCAGGACCGAATTTGGGTTAATTACCGAAATATTTCAAAAGTATTTCCTACCTTACCAGTCCTTCGGATGAGACTTAAAACTTAGGTCTGCTCGCTAAAATGCTTAGTGCAATACAGCGAGGATAAATAAACGCTTATACGCACGTAGCAATTTGCTCAGATATCCGATAACTACAGACTGTTCAACTCGATGAGGATATTCAATGGCGTGCAGTGTAACTGTATACATGTTTGTAATGTTGAACGGAAGGGAACAAGTAAAATGCGTAAGGCATAATGTAAATACATCACTATGTAGAGAATTACAAACACTTACCCGCATATTCCACATATGGTCCATATATTGTATATACTTATTTCCTATAATATCCTTGAATTAATCCAAAATCACACACATATTATACATGTATACATATGCAGAGAGCGTGTATCGGTAGCCAATAGTATGTAACGTGAAATACATGCTCAAGTGTTGACTCGCGACAGGGAGAAATTATTGTTTACAATGAGACACTTGAAGGATATTGTTCAAATTAAGTTAATATATGGAATTTTCTTTTGTTTGAAAAATACCAGCAATATTATTTCTCGAAAATCCTAGTTTTTAGGATGTGGAAAAGGGGTATACACATGAAGGTCGCCCATCCGTCTACTTTTCCTTCTTGGGAAAATAATAAGTCACAATTCGTAAAAACAATATCGTTCTTGCGTGCGAGCTTTTGTGGGTGCGTGCGTAAGCCGTGCTTGTTTGCGTGCTAGTATGCACATGTTTGTTAATAGTTAAATCTGATGAATTTGAAAGGCATTTGAATACTACTTCTTCATAAAAAAGAAAATTCATCAAAAAAATGTTTTAAAATGTGCTTAGACCTGGGCTAGAACCCCGTCCGCAACGGCGAAAGAATACTAAGACAGCGCGCTAACCTATTGCGCTACGGAGGCCGATTAACAATGTCGTAATAATTAAGTTATTTTACACAAATATGCTCAATCGCGAAATCACGGTGGATAGACGTAACGGACACTGGCTGCTCAAAACTGCGTTACCTTGATCCTGGTTGTACTTGTAACGGACCCTGGTTGGTAAAAACAGAGGGAAAATGGACACTGATGTCAAAAAGTTCGAACATAAAGACACAGTATCGTATGTATAAGAAAAAAACTTTATGCGACGGAACTTTTGAATATCATATCCTTCGAAATACATTTTCCTTATGTACAACAAATGCAGAATAATTCCTAACAAGCTGAAACAAATTTATTCTTAACCGGTCGATACAAAGTTGATGACTTTAAAAAGCCAAAATTCCATATGTTCTCTCTGACTGTTTTAATGTGATCACAAATTGGTTTGCAACTCCTGTTGTTCAATAATGATAACTGTTTAAAAATCTGCAAATATTTACATCATCTCTAAATTTCAGAGTACCGGACCCTGGTTGCTTTGTGAAAAATGCATGAGATTCTGGCAACGGACACAATCTGTATCTTTGGCACCGGATCCTGGTTGATAGATTGTTTTCCTTCAGATTAAAGAGAAAACGACGATCGGGACTTTGGTGCCACCGAAACAAACAATAAAAAAACATCTGTTGGTGTTTTAAGTCATCTTCAGCACATTTTAGGTTATATATGATAAATAAACACAATTTTCACGCGTCGGTGTGTTAACAGTGCGCGTTCTTTCAAATCTAAAACACTGTTTTTATAACCCGTTCTTCATGAATTCAGACACACAAATGCATCTAGTGATCCGTGGGTGTGATCATCTTTAAAAAGTGTCTTATTGTAAAGTAATATTAAATATCTTTTAACAGTTTACGTGCTTTTACCCGCCAGGGTTCTTTACATGAGTAACCAGGATCAAGGTAACGCTATGTTGAGCAGCCAGGGTCCGTTACGTCTGTCCACCGTGAATATAAACCATTGCTTTTCAACATATTGCTTTTCCAGGTCCGTAGCTACACTGGGGCACACAGAGGTATTTGCCTTGGTTGAATTTTGGGAATGTACATACTTTACATAAAAACAACTATATACTAGTATACAAGGACCCTGGGGGAAATGCAACACGTTGAAGGAAATTAAAACAAAATCTAGGGTGGAGAGGGAGGTTAATGCCACCGGACATCAACATAAGGGATTTTCTCACTCTTTCCCCTCCCTCCCTCCCTCCCTCCCTCTCGCTTTCTTCCTTATTCTGTATCTCTCTTTCTCTCTGTATCTGTCTCTCTCTTTCTCTCTTTCCTTATCCCTCTTTTTGACTCTCTATGTCTCTCTCTGTCTCTGTGTCTCTCTATCCATTTTATTTTCAATTTCAAAATTTCAATTCATGCATAAATTAAGAGGAATTTCTTAAAACTATGTTGATTTATAATCTACTAATATGTGTAAACCATGCATGCATAACTTCACATAACAAATACTATATCTCCATCTTTACCATTAGTTACGAGCCTCTACCAATATTCCAATTTTGATAAACAATGTCTCCCTTGTGTTTTGTGTCAATATACAGTACACACGTACACACACATAAAAATGGAGGATTATTTGTATATAATAGTTTCTGTGATGCAACGGGATAATTGGAAAGGGTCTTTGTTAAAAGGCCGCTACGTTTACTTATAGGTATTGTTTTGGATTATATATAAATATGGACTTATAAGGTTGAGTAAGTACATCTTTAGCTTCCTTTTCAATTTCTAATAACTTGCATTTCCTATTATGTTTTTCTACTGAAGATTGGTCTCATCATTTCGGTGGTAAAATGCCGTCTGCTAAAATCCACTTTTATACCCGTTATAAGACCAGTGGTCGATTCACAAAATACCTGAAGCGTCTCATACAGTACCGCCTTATCTCATTAATATTCAATGAATTTAGGTAGTGCGCATGTTGTATATATGAACCCACACGTATACAGTAATCACTTAGAACAACATGCGTAATGGCCGTTTCATTTGTTCAGTTCTAGTGTGCCTTTTATCGGGATTGTGTAGCTTTAATCAGGACCGTTCATACCAAGCTATTACTCTTTCCGCTCAGAGCGAGTGAAGATATTTACCAATATATTACATGGTAACTGCATTGAATCTGTTTGAAATGAACTGAAGCGTCCGTATTTGTCTTGTCATCACTCTGATGTCTGCTCATTATAATTGAATGTAAACACATAACAACAATCAAACATATATTTAGCAAAGACGATTTGCCGAACTGGAAGTTGTTGCACAGACATATTCGACAGTTTTCCCTTTATGACCCAGACGACCCTGCGGTTGATGGATTGTTAAAGGATTTAGCTACGTTATCTATTGCAGAAGTCGGTAAGTGCATCGTTGCGACAGTATTACTACACTAAATGTCGTTCAAAGACTGCAGTACCCAATTTTAAAGATGAGAACATCTGTATTATGTTTCAAATACTGAGTACAAATATATGAACAATCATCTGTAATGTAATGTTCGAAAAAATTAAAAGGTTTTATAATATTAACAATGGATACAAAAACACAATTAGTTTAAAGTTCACATGCAGAATCACTGTATGTACAGTCGTTTTTAACAACAAGACGCAGTGAGCTCAGTGGTAGACGTTATAGTAATAGCATGTCGTAGACACCTAAAAGGTATGCATTGTCTAAGAAATCGCAAAAGACACTCTATGACGCCTGTGTAGCGTGAATCGATGTCAAGTCCACGGGGCCATCTACTGGGTCAGGTCTGGCTTATGAAGAAGAATACCACCATTGTTTAATGATATAAGTACTTCATATATACTTTATATATATTACGTGCGTATGTATTGGGCTAAGACAAATACTTTGTGAATGCTTGGTGCATATAGATTTGTAACATGTTTTTCAGAAGAAAATGACGGAGGAACAGAATTAAAAGTCAACATCAGATTCAACGACAGTGGACTGGCTGTATTAAAGCCTATGCGGTACGGCTGTTTCGATTTGTTATGTCTGAGTGATACGTTTAAATTCATCTGAGGCAATACCTACATACATGTATCTAAAACGTTACTTGTCTATCTATCGTTCAATCCACGACCGATTTATATCAAATACTTTATGAATAGTAGAGCTTCCTTGCTGTATCATGGCTGCATCATTGGGGTTTGGTCAATCGACGGACATAATGTTAGGACGAACGCCTGTTGTGTTCTATAAATCAATCTTTAGAATTTGTCTTTTTAGTATTCCTCGGTCATACTACTGATAAATCTGAAGAATTTGTATCTTACCAGTATTTCTTGGTCATGCTCTGATCCATTTTGCAGTATTCTTCGGTCATACTACTGATAAATCTGAAGAATTTGCATTCTTACCAGTATTTCTTGGTCATGCTCTGATCCATTTTAAGAAGTTGTATTTTTTCAGTATTCCTCGGTCGCGAGAAGCAAATCCTGATCATTATGTTTTTGACGACATGGAAAGACACTTTGCGGAAATAGCTTCATTCCAGCTCGACAGGTAAACGGAAGAACTAGTGTTCCTACCTACCTCTCTGCTTGTCGTCCATTCAACTCGATGGCACCAGCCAAAAGCCCGTGCTTTGGATACTGACATCCGGCTGAAGTCAGCCACGTCCTAATATAAATGATGTGTTTGTTTGTTTGGTGTTTAACGTCATGTTTCAGTCATTGTAGGCTATGCATGACGGTCAATGTTTAGGGTGGAAGGCAGACCGTTAACTCATTGTGTAGAACTACATGTAGTACTGTATACCGTAAGACTCGACATTTGTTCACTTCCAGTAGGAGCTTCCAGTAGGAACCTGTTGCGATGAGAGGCGAGACGGTTTCAAACTAATATAAACGAATTAAAAGAGCAAATCAGCACTCTTTATATTTAAATTTAAGCCGTGGTCACATCTTACGTAGTTGACCGTAGTGGGGAATGACCGTAGTTGGCCGTAGTTGAACGTATTAAACGTAGTTGAACGTAGTTACACGTAGATAACCGTAGTTTAACGTAGTAATGAACGTAGTTTGAACTTATGATTTGCCCGTAGTAAGCACATAATTTTTCAACATGTTCAAAAATTGGTTACGGTTAACTACGATGTTGTGACCCTACGGTGACCGTAGTTTGAACGTAGTTGACCTTAGTTAACCGTAATTGACCCTACTTAACCGTAGTGTGTACCGTAGTTGACCGTAGTACCTGCCAAAACACATCAACAATACGGTTAACACTACGGTCAACTAGGGATCTACTAGGGTTGAACTACGTTTGAAGTATGTTCATAGTACGGATAACTAGGGTCAACTAATAAGAAATGTTGTTTAGGAGTTCCTGGTCACGTGGTCCCTGTAGTCTGTCGCGTACATTTCTGGGATGACAGACATCTTGTTTTTTAGGATTAAATTTTTAACTGCATACGTAAACAATGGGTGACAGAGTCACGATTGCGAAGTTCTTGTGTCAGATAAACATGGAACTTGTGGGTCTGGCAAGAGATCTTGTGGATTTGGAGGACCTAGAGGAACAGGAAAGGAGGGAGAATAGAAGACAAAGGAGATGGTGGACCAGGGACTGGCTGCTGCGTAGACCCGTCCACGGTCAGTATGAGGCTCTGATGGCAGAGCTTCAAGTGGAGGACCCCCAGGCCTTCTAGCAATTTCTGCGTGTAGATGTGGCCACATTCTATGATATCCTGGCCAGGATTGAGGGAAGGATCACCAAGCAGACCACCATTTTCAGGTGTCCCATCTCTCCTGCGCTAAAGCTGGCGTTCACCTTCAGGTATCTGGCCACTGGAAACTACTACCGAGACCTCCGGTTCGGCTTCAGGGTAGCCCACAACACCATGTCAGGCCTCATTGTTGATGTGTGTCAGGCTCTGATTGATGTCCTGGAACCAGTGTTTGTCAAGCTTCCCACAGAACCTGAAGAATGGCAGCAGGTGGTTCGGACCTTTCAGCAGAAGTGGCAGTTTCCTGATGGGATTCTACAAACTCAAACACTACTTCTTCTTGATCCAAGTGCAGCCTGAGAGGAGGCCTCTTCTCCTTGGAAGTCCCAGTAGGAGGGTCGTCATGAGTACCTCGTGTCTCCTGGGCATCAGTCCCCTCAGTCTCCTGAGGCTCTTCCATCCTCTCTGGCTCCTCATTATTAATACCTACAGCACCCACTGTACATGTGTTTGCAGCAGTTTTGGAAGAACATCGTTTCTTCCTAGGCGGCATGGCAGAATAAGCGATCAGCAATGTTGGCTCGTCAACTTCCAAAAGCACAATGACTGTAGCTTACCCGTACTGCGCAGGCGCAGCCACAACGTTTTACCGTAGCTTAACGCAGTTGACCCTAATTTACCGTAGTTGCGCGTACTTAGGACGTAGTTTATACGTAGTGTAACGTAGTTACTCGTAGTTAGACGTAGTGATACCCTAGTTAACCCTAGCCACTTTGCTCGCAGTTGAATGTAGTTGACCGTACTTACACGTAGTTCAACCTACTTAGACTTTCTGTATTTCCTCTTTTTGCCAATTTTGAACCTACTTCGAACGTACTTCAACCTAGTTGACCGTAGTAACACTACGACAGACTACGTTTGAAATGAACTACGGTCAACTACGTTCATGACCGTAAATGTGACCATGGCTTAAAAAGAAACGACCACTGTTGAACATAGGTTTCCACAATTAGTGGAAAACTGGTAACATGGTATACACGCACATTATAGTGCAGCAGCAGCTGAAGCTTTTCACGTGCACACACCGCATAACTCACTTTCAATATCAAGTGTTTTGGCACAACGTAGTCCCAATTTGTACTCACGTGCAGTTACGCGAAGTTGTCTTTTAAAAACCGATTCTTTAAAAAAGAGTATGATAATGGACGTTTGGAAACGGCCGAGCACGACACATATAAAATATATTGCAGTCTCGGTTTGATTGAGACTGTTCATGAGCGGTAGTGAAATATGCTGGCTACCGCTCACGCTCTCTAGCCCCGGGTTGAGCAGAACTCAATATTCATAAAATCAACAGCACAAAATTTTAACCATACCGAAGATGGAATGCATATGGCGGTGGACATGGCGTTGACGTCTTCCCCATGTCGTACGGCGTATGGTCCCAGTATCTAGTATCTAATAAAATGAAATGCCCCGAAGAGCGAAATAAACATAATGGAATTTAGTTTTGAGCAGCGGTTATGAAGCCTGCGTATAAAAAGCAGACAACATATCCTTTGAGTGGTTAAACAATACCCAGAGCATTTTATCGGCCGGAGTAGTGGAACCACCGAATCAAAAATTAAGTAAGAAAACAAAAGAAATTGAAAATGTACCACAGATAACTAACTATAAGTATCGGGCTCAGCGATCTCCAAAGATCGAATGAATAACAGTACGGATTGCAAGCGCGGGGAGACGTTTTACTGCCGCCATACTGCACAAGCAACGCCACAGCCTATTTTGAATATAAAAAACAACACAGAAAATGAATAAAGTAAGTTTATAAAAAAGAGTATGATAATGGACCTTTGGAAACGGCCGAGCACGACACATATAAAATATTGCAGTCTCGGTTTGATTGAGACTGTTCATGAGCGGTAGTGAAATATGCTAGCTACCGCTCACGCCCTCTAGCCCCGGGTTGAGCAGAACTCAATATTAATAAAATCAACAGCACAAAATTTTAACCATCCCGAAGATGGCATGCATATGGCGGTGGACATGGAGTCACCCTTCTTAAATGTATTCCCCATGTCGTACGGCATATGGTCCCAGTATATTATAAAATGAAATGCCCCGAAGAGCGAAATAAACATAATGGAATTTAGTTGGGAGCAGCGGTTATGAAGCCTGCTTATAAAAAGCAGACAACATATCCTATGAGTGGTTAAACAATACCCAGAGCCTTTTATCGGCCGGAGTAGTGGAACCACCGAATCAAAAATTAAGTAAGAAAACAAAAGAAATTGAAAATGTACCACCGATAACTAACTATAAGTATCGGGCTCAGCCCGATAAGTTAAACATACCCCTAGAACTTGTGTGACCACTTTTGGCATATATAGCATAGTCTAAATCGCGGTTCAAATGTGAAGATCGGACATTTTGAGTTTTTTGTAACTCCAAAATTACTGATTTCTCAAAAAGGTCACAAAAAATGGGTAGTCACCAATTTGGCTTAAATTAACAGGAATGATAGATCTGTACCTATACTACCTTTCCTGAAAATGTCGGCAAAATTCAAGACTACCCATTTTTTGAGACCGTTTTGAAAGTTGGTAACCCTCTTTGGGATGTTAATTATTCGTAATTACGTCAGAAGATTGTTCTCTTACACTTTGCTTCCAATTTATCCTCTTTAAATTTTACAAAAACATTTTAAGATACTGTCACAAAACTAGACATCATTGCGCTTTAAAAATAAATCAATAAAATTATATTTATCCACAAAACAGGGCCATTTAAATATGAAAGTAAAACATCCTGAAAAGTACCTCACAGAAACTGACGGCCATTTTGATTCACGTTTGAGAGTGTCGGGCCGCTTCACACAAGGAGAAGACGGATACTTAACTTCTTAATAACATTCTGGTGTGTTTATACGGACTAACTGTTTTATTAAGGTGAGTGTACATACCTGTATTGTGTTAAAATAGGTTTAAAGATATGTTTGACGAAAATAACTTTTCAACTTCCCGCCCATATACACGACTAATGAGCGGGGTCAATGCAAATGCGATAAACTGACTGGCTTGGTCATTGATTTGCATTAGTTCATTACTTTACTACAACATAATAAGTGATCGATTAGATCTTGCCGATTTTATCATTTCAAACATGTTCATGTGTTGATTAATCCAAATGCCGTTGTTCACTTTTGTCATGAAAGTGTCTACGACATTTTTATTTTTTTTTGCTCTGATATTTTCAACAATTGTTTACGTTAAATCCCTACTAATCAAACATATTTTAATCGATACCATTTGTAAAATTATTATCACATAGTTTGATAAAAAGCTTTGCATTCTCAAACAATTTTTTTTTAAAAAACAAGTATGTTTTGTCTATTAGGTACGGAATTTCTAAATTCCATTTAGGGGTCATCTCAAAATTGTTGTTATGCATACCTATTATAGTGGACTATTGTTCGGCACGCATGCCGGTTTCAACCAAAGGGTTTTCAGCAGGTTTAATACCACGTACACAAATCATACATCACTGGAATTGGCATTTTTAGTGGTATATAAAAAAATCTATTAGTTTTGAATATTGGTTGAGAAATAACTGTTTTACACACAAAATAATGTTTAGAAGGGGCATTTCGCATGTTGCTTGGACAACAGTAGAACATTAAGAAACCTGAAATAACGTCATTTAGCCATAATATGCTGCTACTCAAATAACTTCATTTAGCCATAATATGTTGCTATAAAACATTCAGAGTGTCTTAATTTGTGTTTATTTAACACATTAAACCCATTTTTGCTAAATATTATGTTGTTTTTTTTCTCTTCATAATTTTTCATGTTGAAGAATTTTGCATTGACAATGCCCTATCAAAAACAAATTTTCACATGTGGTGTTTTTATTTCTCAACTGATTTTAGAAATACAAGTATTTTTATTTACCACTAAAAATGTCTGTTTTAATGATATACTGGTAGAACTTATTTAAGGTAGATCTACCGGTTGAATTTTGTCTGTGAAGTCCAAAAACCCTGAAACAAGCACCCCAAACAATAGTGTCAGTCAGTTAGTATGATGCCTTATATGTCCTGTGACAGTAAAACGCGGAAAATAAACCTAAATTTGATTAAACTGGCTCCCTGTTGATAGCACTGTATGTGTATTTTGTAGCAGAGGAAAGTTTCAAAAACAGTACCAATTTAAATGCACGTTATAATTATAGCAAAATAAAAATGGAACAAAATAGATTAAAATAATTTGACTTGTCAAATCTGAATATCGCGAGGATTATATGCGGGCGATAATGTCATTTATCACATAACATGGCGTCTGGGAGTGCAGTAAAGCCATGACTTATTTCTCGTAATACACTAGTGTATTACAGATGCAAATAAGGACCGAATCACTGTGTTTGTATACGTTAAACTTGTTAATACCAATTGTTTTCATGGTATATCATACGGTACGTTCAGACGCCTTAATTATTTATCATTATTTGAAATCTTACTTCATAAAATGAACATTAGTAACGTTAAATTTGGTTTAGGGTGTCGCATTATTTGTAAGGCGAACGCATTTACAACCGCGTGACGTAGCGACGTCGTGTAAACAACAAAACGAGGTCATGATTTGCCTTATAAATTGCCGCCGTATATAAGGAAAATTGACAACATTAACATTGTAAAGTGAAACTATCACGTCGTAGGTGGGTTATGGGATAAACATAATCTTACATTCGTGACTGTGTGTTATTGACTTTAATAAACTCGAACCTCTACCAATAATACACAGTCACTCATGTAAGATCCTCTATTTATATTCTCTTGCCTTCTATATCATTTTGTCTTCGTGTATCTTTAATAAAGACTTTGCTTCATTATTTCAATGTAGTAAAAACAATTTCTGAGTGTAACTTTTCTTGCTAGTTTTGTCAGAGACATATAAGCAGAGATATAAAGCTTCTTTTCACTGTTATCGCTTTTGACACACTATTTCAAAACTTGTTTTTAGATATAAATTTATTTTGAGAGTGTACATGTACACATACGACCACCTATTGTACATGTACACATACGACCACCTATAATTTGATAAAGCTGTTCATCTCTGTTTATATATCTCTGGCATACTTAACTTTTTGTTGCTGTTGTATTGTTTAAATTCATTATTGTTATTGTTGTGTTTTTTAGTGCGTCATGTTAATATATGTGTCCTAGTTCTTGCATAATTGTGTATCCTTTTTTTTATTACCACAATTCAAAGTACAAACAGTAGTTAGGAACGGGATAACCTGTATTGTAACATATATTTCTACTTGATCATTTGGAGAAAAAAAAATGTCTAGATTGCAGTGTTATCCTCATTTAGTGAGTACATGTGATTCCAAAATGTCTGTGTTTGATATAAATGATGAGTGTGAATTTCCATCTATGCCAGTACAAACTAAGTCTTTCATGTTTCTTCAAGCAAATGGTCATCCTCAGATACGTCCTAGTGTTCAAATTGGTACAAATCGTTTATCGGATCCTTCAAAGGTTAAAATTTAGTGTCCAACAATCAAAAGCTTTAAAAATCCAAAACAAATAAAAAATTCGAAAGGAAATGTTACATATGTAAACAAAACAATATGTATAGGAAAAGAAAAACCAAATCTTGAAGTCAAACCTATAATTCAGTGCCGGTATACTGTTTCATGGTAAGGCATCATTTTTCAAAACTCTAAGAAAACGCTTCAAATTTATAAATGGAGAATGTGACGGATTGTTGGGAAACTTGAGTTGCTATCTGGAAATCAACTGTTTGGAAGGCTTTAACTCTTTAATGCGTTTTATATGCTGCGAATACTTTAAAACTTTCAAATACGCATTTTCGAATCCAACAACAGGTACAACCACCTGAAAGATGAAAACTATACGCAAACTGAAAATCATAAATTATTCTTTAACAAAATCAGAGAATGTTTAATTTATCGTCTGAATTCTGAAGAGAATTATATCCCTTCTTATGAAGCATTGCAATTTTATTGGAAAAAGGTCTTGTTGGGTCGCTCAAGTATGGAACCAATGCGACTCTAATCAGGTAATATTTCCAGATGTTTGTAACCATGGCTGGAGTCTAGATGAACATAAGCTTAACATAGTTTGGGATACACCAGAAAACATCGAAAAAGTACATTCAAATGTTGTTATGGACAAAGGGATGTGCATGCAGTAAAATGTGTATAAACAAAACATGAGGTTGCAAGAAACAAAATAAGTATTGTGGTCCAGCTTGTTTTAAATGCCGTGGTGTTCTCCAAAATAGGGTTCTTGAAGTAAATGAAAACACTGTTCTAATTGAAGTTGATGATGATAATGAAAACGAAGAAAGTGATATTGAGTTAGAAGATACCGAGGTAGATATTGAGGTTGAAAATTGTGATGACAGAGAAACTGTGATGACACGAGAAAGTCACACAACAACGAGTATTTCGCCACTTGTTATCGGCACTAGAAGACTTTACAAATGAAACCGCCATTTTCAAATGATTTACGGGGCCGAATGACGTCATAATGCGAACCTAACAGCTATGGTAAAAAAAAAAATCTTTTTAAAATTATTCTTGAATATATTATTAAATACGCTTGTGCTTATCCATAACACTATTATTGATTATAATAGTGTTATGGATAAGCACAAGCGTATTTGCTAATATATTCAAGAATAATATTAAAAAGTAAAAATACTTACCATAGCTGTTAGATTCGCAGTATGACGTCATTCGGCCCCGTAAATCATTTGAAAATGGCGGTTTCATTTGTTAAACTAAAGCAGGGCGCTTTTTTTCTTACAAAACATGTGCCGATTCACAATTCAAAATTGGTAGTTTTTCCCCCAATAATGAGGTCGATTTTTTTATGTTTTTTTTAAATTATTTTGGTAAACAACATTTCCCCATCTAACTTTCTCAATATTGTTTTGTTTTGGATACATTAACATCAAAATGTTTATCTAAAATTTAACA
This sequence comes from Cyrtodaria siliqua, assembly GCA_037043455.1. Lineage (NCBI taxonomy): Eukaryota > Metazoa > Mollusca > Bivalvia > Adapedonta > Hiatellidae > Cyrtodaria > Cyrtodaria siliqua. Next base: position 737,422 of record JAWPHD010000048.1, read on the forward strand.
TATTATGCTGAATATTAAATTGCACATTTGTTTTATAGTGTCCTCCCACATTGTTTTTATTTTATAGTGTCCTCTCACAAAAATAATGTATGCATGTATTGAGTAATATTGTGTTTAACAATTTATCTTTCATTTCTTTTTTCACAAATCAGACAGTTATCACGCTTTTGTTTTCACAAAATGACCAGGCTGGGGAGTATTCACAATTCTTGGAAAAAGGCCCTGTAAAGATACATTTTTCATGAAATATATAATGGAAAAAGGCCCTGTAAAGAAACATTTTTCATGAAATATATAATGGAAAAGGCCATGTAAAGATACATTTTTCATGAAATATATAATGGAAAAGGCCCTGTAAAGATACATTTTTCATGAAATATAAAATGGAAAAAGGCCCTGTAAAGAAACATTTTTCATGAAACATATAATGGAAAAGGCCCTGTAAAGATACATTTTTCATGAAATATATAATGGAAAAGGCCCTGTAAAGATACATTCTTCATGAAATATATTATAGAAAAGGCCCTGTAAAGATACATTTTTCATGAAATATATAATGGAAAAAGGCCCTGTAAAGATACTTTTTTCATAAAATATATAATGGAAAAAAGCCCTGTAAAGATACCTTTTTTATGAAATATATAATGGAAAAAGGCCCTGTAAAGATACATTTTTCATGAAATATATAAAAAAAGTTGGAAAGCCAAAAACAAGTTACACGTATCACCGGAGCTCTGTTTGCTTAATCAAGAAGTTACTGACAACAACACTGAGTAAACAGTATTTTTAAATGACAAATTGTTTTTCAATAGTAAAGACTGGAAACTTGTGGACATAAAAAAAAGTACTTTGAATTTGCCTCCAGTCCCTTTATAGGGATACGCAGCAGTTACGAATGTAGAGTTACAGTTTATAATAACCATTAAAGTAGCTATCCAACCAACAACAGGAAAAAATTAACAACACATGTACTCCGTTTCTAAACCTTACTATCATCACGAGGTATATAGTTATATAACTTGTATATTTTGAGAATCCAAACTCTATAGAATTAAATTAAGACTTACAATTCTATGCATATTAAATCACATGTATTTTAAGAAACCGTGGATACAACTGTATTTTATATCGGCACATATACAGTTGCTGTTGTGTAAATTATAACACACTACATGCAATTTAGGGAGAGGTCCACCATGTATGTTTTTCCTAAATGATATGAAATGGAGTAAAATGCTGCTGTGTGTCCCTGTATTTGTTGCTTTGTGCTCATTTTAAATTGTTTGTCGAATGTTTATAGTTAGTCTGTAAATGTTACTGATAATTCAAATAAATACAAACAAACAAAACTATTTTGTCTTAATCTTGTTCAGTAAAACTTTTATTGTAAAACGAGAATAATGTTAAATGTTTGTTAGTGACACAATTAAATTTGACTGAACAATTACAACATAAAAGTGGTTTCTTTGCATTTAATCATATGATTACTAGGATTGTTATCAAAACAAATAATTATAATTATATCACATGTAAAAAAAAAATGTTTAAAACATTGATTGATTGAATCGCACCAACAGCTAAGGTCATATGGCGACTTTCCAGCTTCCATTGGTGGAGGAAGACCCCAGGTGCCCCTCCGGGCAATTTTCGTGCACGGGCGGGCACCTGGGTAGAACCACCGACGTTCCGCAAGCCAGCTGGATAGCTTCCTCACATAAAGATTCCTAGGCCCCTGAGTGATCGAACATACAGCGGTGAAGGGCAAGTGAGTTCAAGTCAGAGACGTTAACCACTCGGCCACGGACGCCCCTGTTTAAAACATAATTATGTTAAATATTATATATATAATTTTTTATATTTGTTTAATAAAAGGAGGATAGGGTATGGCTATCAGGGGAGGTCATGAAACTGTGGTATTAGCCTTTTATGAATGAATGAATGAATGAATGGTGTTTTACGGCACGTCGAGCCTTTTATATAATCTTTAAATGGTTCAGTTAACATGAAGGTTTGTTTCAATAAAATCTTGGTCGTTGATGCATGTTTTCCAAAGAATGGGTAAAATCAATATATGCAGTACAGGGTTCGTGCCCTTAATTATATTGAAATAACTTAGGTATTTAACTGTTTCAATCTTTTAAAGAATTTGATTAGCATGTTTCTTTCAATACAAGCTTTTCTTTCCCAAAATCCATGCATGTGTTCAGCAGTCGTTACACTTTATCATGAAGAAATAAGCAAATTTCAGTTTCAGTATTCATCCAAGACATAACTTAGTGAACAGTTTCTGATTTTTTTCGCCAACTCTTGAAAGTTTAAATCCCATCAAGACAAGTTGGACAATGCCCAAAATAATCACCTGTGCTAGTATATGATGTTCTGCCATTATTATGTTGAAGTTTCAGATATTCATGAATATCTGTATGAATAATATGAATATCTTTTGACCTGCATTCATGTGCTTCTAGCTGTTTTCAAGGTCACACAAGATCACTGGTCAATGTGATTTGATTATTCTTGTAAGCAAAATAAACTGCCTACCATGTACTGGATTCCTAAATTACATAAAAATCCGTATAAGGCTCGCTTTATTTCTAATTCTAGTGCCTGCACCACAACAAACATCTCCAAACTTTTAACTTCTTGTCTTACTGCCGTTAAAGATCACGTTAAACTATATTGTGACAAAACTTATGAAAACTCTGGGATTAATTTATTTTGGTCTATAAAAAATTCAAGAGACGTTGTTGATAAAATTTTCAATAAAGGTCAAGTTTCATCAATAAGTACTTATGACTTCTCTACACTATATACAACCTTACCACATCATCTTATTAAAGACAAGCTAATTTCTCTTATTCAAAAAACATTCGCTAGAGAAAATACTACATTTTGGCATGTAATAATATTAAAGCGTTTTTCACTAACGGCAGTTTAGACAATTATACTATGTGGACTTGCTATGAAGATTGTGAAGCACTCATCTTCCTATTAGACAATATTTTCGTCAGGTATGGTACCACCGTTTAAAGACAAATTGTTGGTATCCCTATGGGTACGAACTGTGCACCACTTGTCGCAGATTTGTTTTTATTGTGCTATGAAAGGGAGTTCATGTTGAGTCTTTCACCAGATACCCAGGCAGATGTTATTGAAGCTTTTAATGACACCTCTCGGTATCTGGATGACATACTAAACATTGACAACCCTTTCTTTCCAACTATGGTTCATAATATTTATCCTAAAGAACTTCGGCTTAATAAAGAAAATATATCTGATAATAAGGCTTCTTTTCTTGATTTAGATATCTCGATTGAAAATGGTAAAATAATTAGCAAAATCTATGACAAGAGAGATGATTTTAATTTTGACATTGTTAATTATCCCCACTTGGATGGGGATGTTCCCCGAGCAACTTCTTATGGGGTTTATCTGTCTCAACTTATTCGTTTTTCTAGAGCTTGTACTCGAGTTGAGGACTTTAATATTCGTAATCTGTGTATAACTAAAAAGTTACTCAATCAGGGTTACCGTTACCATAAACTTCGTAAAAAACCCGTTACCATAAACTTCGTAAAACCCTTGCAAAATTTTATTATCGTAACCCTGATCTTCTTTCCAAATATAAATGTAATTTAAGGACTCTTCTGCGACAAGGACTATCACAACCTGATTTCTATGGTGATGTGATTTATAAACTTCGTAAGATTCTTGGTCATGATCACTTTCATACTATCTTTGTTAAACTTGTTAAAAAGTTTATCAAAAGAGGTTATGACTCTATCATTTTGCAACGTACTGCATGCTTGGTGGTGGACCCTTTTACAGTTCGCCACTATGCTTTCCTCTTTAATTGTACGATGACCGGACAGGCTGTGGACCCTATGATGACGCCTACCTAAAGCCCATTGGGACGGTGGCGTTTGATGTTTGTCCATGATCTTTCTTGTCGCGCCCTTAATGGTGTATTCTCTTACTGCTCTGGCTTCTGCCAAGTCATTGAGTACCTTCATTGTGGCTTTCTAGGCTATTGTTTTTTTGTATTATATTTACACGAGCATATTTGTGTTTTACTTATATTGCCTATTGATGCTGCCTTGTTGGTTAGAGATTAGATCATGGCGGGGATTTCTTTATTTACACTGTCCTGTTTTAATGGGATGACAGTAGGGTAAGTGTGAGGTTTGGTGCACCCTAGAACCGGTTTAAACCCCCAGTGGCCTCAGTACTTTGCCACTGACCGTTCCAAGGCGGTATCCCTATTGTCAACCCTTTTGTGTTTGTGATGTCGTTTGCATTTTTTATTAATTTTGCCTTTTCGTTTGTTTGTTTGCGTGTTTGTTATTGTGTTTTGTGGTTGACTGTCGTCCTTGAATGCTGCTTTCCCTGTCCGATAGTTGTATCCTTCTTGTAGATAACTCTTTAACTGCTTGCGATATTGGAACACAATTAAATATATGTGTCATGTTAGAGCATTGTCCCGCACAGGCTCTTTTGGGCATCTGGTTGGACAATTTGTTATTTTTTTTTAATTTCTTAAAATTTGCATAAGTTTGACAAATTCCATCAAAATAATGTTCGCTCGTGTTTCATTTTAACCAATGTTTTCCCACAGAAAACTGGATTCTTATATTGGTGAATGTCATTTGGCAGGCAGGCGGCGTCAAACTTGGTTTCCGGGCAATAATTTGAGTTAGGAATTAGATATTGGAACCAAGTTTTGTGTGAATTAAGTTTATTTGGAACAGTGCTTGGGATTGCATTTGAGGTCACTGGGTTCAAGGTCAGTGTTACTATAACTAGAGGAAAAAAGCTTGATTAATTTCATATTGTCACTGAAATATATTTCCTTATGATAAAAATCCTGTGTTCTTTTTTGTGGAATTTCCATGTTTCTTATCATTTCATAAATTGAACATTATTTGAAGCAAAGGCAGAAACTGCATGTTATTGACAGTGATATATGGAGGTCATTTCTTTTTTTTTATAAAGAGCGTCTCCGTGGCCGAATGGTTAACGAATTTGCGTTGTAAACCGTCGCCTCTCACCGCTGCGAGTTTGAATCCCACTGGGAATTGGCCTAGTGAGAAAGTGTCGATTCTTACGGATGGCGGTAGTCTCGGCCAGCTAGACCGTATCATGCATATGTCTTACTTGCAGATATCGGTCTGGGCAGATTAGGCCAAATAAAGCGCCCACTAGCGATTAACACAATTTATTCGCGCGTTTTTTTCACGCTCATAAAGTCGACGTTTGCGTGACGTCATGTTGTAAAAACAAGTACAACGTCAATTGTTATTGCAGCAGTTAAACTGTTTAACGTCACGTGTTGCTTCTCATAAGTTAAAATAAGAAAATATTATTAAATTAACTTAAAAACATGTTTTTTGAAAGTCTCGTTGAATCTCTAAAAATCTCACCAAAATCGCCCAAAACGCAACTTCAAAGCCAACAAGTAAGAGCGACTAAGTTAATAAACATATCTGATGAACATTCTCGACAAATAAGACACACCGAACAGCGGTTTTGAAATGTGTTGCACTGCATAAGTGGCTGGGGTTTGTTTCTAATATTGTCAATAGCTGAAATAAATAATTTGCTATACAAACACATACCTGTTAGATGTCATATGAAGCTGCTTTCCGTGAACATGTCCCTGGCATAGTGTCGGTACATTGTATCCATTTGAACCCAACAGAGACGAGAACTAAACTTCCAGAAACAATTTATCGACTCACAAGCACAAACTTTTTTTTGGCAAATACAATCGAATATCCATCTTTCGCGGAATAGTTGATACTGCATGTACATGTGTATGCACTAAAATATGCACTGACAACATTTATATTGCGTTTCATCAGGATGTTTCATCGCCTGGAATCCATATCGACATTACGGAAGTGATTTGGGAGTTCACTACAAACAGCATACACAAAATAATCCATGTATGGTCCATTTTCATGTGCAAAATCACTAATTTATGGCCAAATCCAACTAAAGTTCATTGCAATTCATCATAAAATGTTCAATTCAACTTTTTCACAGAGCTGAAAACATCAAACTCAGAAATATTGATCTGTGTCAATGAAAGCTGTACTGAAAGCGTCTGGCTGATTGTTTCTGTTAAGGTCTCACAACACACTTCGATTTTACTGAGTTGGCCATAGGCAGTAAAGTCCAATTTTCCATTCTGAATCAAGCATTTACAGTCTAAAAGTATTTTTTTGGGAAAATACAGTTACTGCTGCTCATAAAAATCCACAAAGTCTGGTACATAGCCCAGTATTTTTTTTAATGTGAGTGGTGGCAGTCAAGGTACTCTTTTCGGCTTTCACTAAACAGTTTGCACCTAAATTCATACGCATTTTGAGCACCCACAAATGTGTCACATTTTGCTGTCAGTGTCGTCTAATCGCTGTTCATCCAATCTCACACTATTGTTTTCTCACCTGCAACAAGAAAAGAAAATATCCATGGGCAATTATTAAAATATCTCAAACCGAAGAACACACCCCTACTTTTTATGGTGTAAGAATCATCCTACAGTCACATGCAAGGGAGCTAGTGTGTAGTGAGATCTTCAAGGGAATGTAGCCACACAGTCAAATGAGAGTTCTGAAAAACTTGGGAAAAAGTAAAAGAATTATCAAAAGCAGAAGCTAAACATCAGTTAAAGCAAAGAAAATCACTGCAAATGAATTAAAAATCCTTTACTGGTCATATGAAGCATTATTGCCATTATTTTCATACAGTTGCTAATTTTTTTTAACAAATCAGTAAATTTTCATAATTTATAAATATTCCATATATGGTCATTTAGAACTGATGTCATAGCTCTCAAAATGGCGGCTTCCATATATCTGTTTCAACAGAACCTTAAAATAATCTTATATTCTTTGTTTATCATCCAATTTTGATAATTCTTTTTTTGCAAGTTTTTCAGAACTCAATAATATAATAAAGATTGTTTGACTGTATCGCTACATTTTCCAGCAGGAGATGTGGTAACAGATGGCCTGCCTGACAAACGGAGATGATTTTATTAATATTCCCTTGTTTTTGCAAAGTGTGGAGATAAATGTGGAAAACGGTCAACCCATTTAAATACAACACTCATAGAGTCATTCATACTTTATTCAATGGAATTCTATGTTCTATATCTAAATAGAATATTATATTGATTATACCTTAGCCTCTTAATTTTTCAGGTTACCGTGTAATTGTATGACGACACAGACATTACCACCAGCTTCTCGATCCAGTCCACCAACATTCTGCTCGGTGTACTCTTCCAACTGGTGAACTAGCGTGCCTAACATTTAACAGGTAATATATTTTAGCTCAGACCGGCTGAAAATTCAAGATGGCAACCATGGCTAAAAATAGATTTTTAAAAAAACAAATTTGTTGCGACTACTTCTAGAGAACTATAAGATATTGATATGGGACTTTTTCTAAAATGATCAGCATGACATGATGTTGGTCCGTGTTGAACATTATTTTGATTCGATATTAAACATGGCTTTCGCGGGCATCTTTGTTTGTATAGAGTTATATAGTAAACACTTGTATAGAGTTATATAGTAAACACTTGTAGCAACTAGTCCTCTGAAACTATCTGACAGATGTTCACAGGAATGCTGATCTAGCTATCAAAAACCTATCAGTGGAGCTTCTAGGTCATTGACCTCTTGCTTAAAATATATATATCATATATATATATATTAAAATATATATATGATATATATATATATATATAATGGTCAGTTTAAATATGTTATTACCAGAAGATACTTTTCTTCATTATAGTCTGAACAAAAGGCTTACACTTGTCATTTTTAGCAGCCATGTTTAATTGATTAATGATCGATCATGGGTCGGTTAAATATGCTGAAGATCGATCCGGAATTTTCAGCCGATTCCCAACACTAAAAATGACCAGATGCCATGAGTTAAAAAATAAATAAAGATTGCCATGTGCCCCTTCCATAAAATGACTGAGAGAGTATGTCCTGTTATGAGGCCTAAAGTGTTCCATGTATTTCAGAGTCACAGTGCAGTCTGATGATCTGGCACCGAATCTTAACAATCATGGTTCTTGGTTCTTTGGAGACGAGAGTTGTAACTTTCCTGGCAAATGTCAGTATCGCCACTTTACACCTACTGGTACCTTCATATCGAGATTGTAAGAAAAAATATGTTGTTTTTTCAGGAAGAAAATATGTCTTACTGAAAATGTATTCCTGAGTATTATTTGCCTAGTTTATATTTGCCTCTGACATGGTACCATGTCTAAGGCCAAAAAAAAAAGAATGTCTGTTTCTGGTCTTGCTTCCTAAACAATTTGGGTAAAGTAGGTAGGATTTTTTTTTTTTTTTTTTTTTTATTATTCTTTACTATACTAAACATCAGAAGCATGTTTCTTGAACATAATATGGTTTGCCCACTATAAAACTGACTCTTGCACACCTTGTAACACTTAACACTTAAAAATTGGTGGATTGCGTCTCATTTCTATATATTTTGTACCGTTAAAGGCCTTAAATATTTATACATGAATTGTAAAACTACGTCTATTCTACTTAAACATCAATTATGAATTCCCTTTCCTTTTTTACGGAATATGTTTCGTAAATTTCAGAATTATTCTATTTACTTCGTCTTGTGCCTAAAGTACAGTTTGCACATTTGTATGATATGTATTTTCATATTTTCAGGGCCAGTTCATGGTGTCACAGATCTGGCTGAAGGAGGGATTTCGATTGTACAAATTATGTGATGTGTATATATGGTTGAAGGAGGGATTTCGATTGTACAAATTATGTGATGTGTATTTTCGAATAATAAAAATATTATTTATATAATTTGTTTAGTCAGAAATAGCAAATGAAACCCTATTAATTTTGTGATCAAAAACTTTATTTTTCACCAGTCTTCATGAAACTTGAGATTTGCTCCAGTTGGAGTGTAACATGGTTTGGTGTATACTCGGTCTAAAAAACAAACATTTCCAGGAATGCCACCAGCATCCATGGATACTCCTGCGATCTCTATTTCACCTTATATGTTTTTCTTGTAATGACAGAACTGTGAAACTTGGCACACATGATCAATTCAGAGATCACTTATTACACAACCATTTCTGACAAGCACCATAACTCTGTCATAGGTTTTATTAAAATTGTCCCCACCATACATGTAACTCTGTCATACATTTTATTAGAAGTGTTC